>JAGKQL010000054.1:32072284-32102596 GCA_018398635.1 Cyprinodon brontotheroides
AATGCTTTGTGACACCTATTTCTCATGATTTCATGAGAATCACCCATCAGTCTGCTCATTAAATAATGTTTTAGTCATAAAGGGTCAAATAAAAAGGCAATTTTTAAGATATTTCCATAATAAAAAACTTACATGATGTCTCTGAAACATTGGGTTTCCTAACACTAAAGCATATACCTACATCCTTCTTCAAGCAGATGCAGGTTATCTATACTAAAGTTTAAAAATTTGATATCGTTACCCAGGAAAATATTCAGTACTTGACAATATTTTCAATATTATCAATATAAAAACATGAGAACATAGTCATAAAAAAGTTTTATTAAAGTGAAAACCTCAACTCTTTCAATCTCAAAATGCTCTCTCAACAGAATCAAAGATGCTAGTTAAGTGTGTGAAAAAAAAAAGAAGCAAAATCAATGACCCAAATAAAGAACAATTGGACAATATTTTAAGTTTTTCAAAGGCAATGTTCTTTTAATGTTCAGATAATCCCGAAATCAGTAATATGCAAAAGAACAGTCATCTTTAGTATCGGTACCATAACAAATCAGTTCCGATCCAGATGAATATGGATATTTTTGTTAGATCAGAATGTTGGTGATTGTCTTGAGTTGCTCTGAAAGCTGAGCATGCAACAGGTTTTTATATAATTTAAAGGAGTTGATTGGCACAAACACCAAATGAACATTTAGAAACCACTTCTGTCAGGCTGACTCAGTCATCTCCGCAAATAGGTTACCTTAGATTCCAAATGGAAAGTTTTACATGCATTAACTTTATTTTGTTAAGGATGGTATGTGTTGCTCAGATGCAAACCTTCTAAAAAAAGAAAGATTTGCATGTTTAGTGTTAATAATGAATGAAACAACCACTTTCACTAGCACCATGTTGTCTCTATTATAAACTTCTAAGATTAGCTTCATTATTCTGGATTAGTGTGGAATAAAAGTTTGTTCCATTAATGTCGCTAATACCACAATGAGAAGAAACTGAAATAAAAAAAAAAAAATGCAATCCAGAAAAGAAACTAAAAAAACAACGACATTTTTAATTAAAAAATGGTTTTGAGAAAAACTTTGCTGTGTTCTTAGATTAAATTTTTCAAAATGTATTGCAGATGTAAACTTTTTCACGTTTAATTTTTTTAATTTACGATTTTATTTTCTTTTTACACAAAAATTGCATTTCACAGATCACTAGGGCTGCAACTAACGATTATTTTGATACTCGTTTAATCTGTCAATTATTTTTTTCGATTAATTGATTGATAAATAATTGGATAGCGAAAGATTTTCTTAAAGAAGATTTTATACAGAATTAAACCAGGTGAAACTAAAATTATTCAACTTGTAGATTTCTGAGCATATTGAAAGGAGAAAAAGTTTTTAAAAAAATCTTAAATGTAAAATATTTATATATCTTTTCCCAATTTTGGTATAACCACTACTCTAAGGGCGTTGCTCTGTCATACTCAAGTTAACGATTTATCAATTGACGATTGTTTTAATAATCGATTAATCCGATTGTTTCAGAACTACAGATCACGTTTTCTCCACTTCAAGCCCTACTCACACGCTCGTACTTGACCAATAAAAAAGCCTCTTTGCTCCTGTCTTCAGAGAACTCGAGCCCTAGAATTGAGAACAGTCTGTAAAACGCAATTTGAAAATAATGCAATTTGAGAAAAAACTCAAATCTGAATGAAAAAAATTTTAATTAGAAAAATCAAATTCTAAGAAAACGGCAAAGGTACTCTTAAAAAAACTCTTTTTTTCATTAAGAATATTTTCACATATTCATTTCTGGATTTAATTTATTTCAAATTTCCATTTACAAAAAACACATTCTTAACAACATCTAAACCCGGATGGTTCAGGACTGGATGTGGGTTACTGACGGCTTTCTGTTTCTGCATGGAGCTGTTATCGCTGCGCTTTGGGCGAGTCTGGTATTTAGTGGCCTCCTGGTTCTAATTAGCACAAGTCTGTGCAGGCAGTTTGCTGCTAATCAATATGTTCTTGTGTCCTACTTGAACGGAGCCGCATGTATAAATAATCCCCTTCGCCTCCGGGCCTTTCCAGCACTTCAGGTCCTTTATCTCACCGGTGTGAGTGAATTAAGATGCAAGCACACTCCAGCAGCTGGAGGAAGGCTTCGCTTTGATTCTCCGAGGGGCCGGCTGCTACATTTGCATAAGTTCTTATACTTATGAAACCTGCAGTATGGGCGACCTTGATAGTGGCACATGGTTTTGTAAGACAGTAATGTTTTTCGTAACATGATGTGGAAGCTGGTATCAGTTCTTTTTAGAAAGTCACATAACTGGTAACCAGATAAGACTGCAGAATGTAGTTTTAGATATAAGACATAAACAAAAGATCACATATGTATGAAAAATAATTAACTGCTGATCCTATGTGAGAGCAGAATAGCAGGGGTTCCCACAGTGCGGGTCAGAACCCCCTGTAGGGTCACAGGGTCGTTTCACCATCACTGTAAAGTTATCCCTGAGGTAAATGGAGGGTCACATACAGCAGAAAATACATAAACGTGAAATATGTAGATGTAGATTTTGTTTATGTTTATTTGAATATTAGATATACTTTTGCAATTAAATTATTAAATGATCCATTAAATAATGAACAATACATTTAAAACGCATTTCAAATAAATAAATAAATAAACAGATGAGTGGTGGCCTAGTGGTTAGGGCAATGTACTTGGATCCAAGAGGTTCTGAGTTTTTTCGGCACTAGTTCCTCATTTTTCTGGCAGTAGGCTGACAGGAAAGGGGGTAAGGAGAGAGGGGGAGAGACATGCGGGAAAGGACCACAGGCCGGATTCAAACCCCGGTCGGCCGCTTTAGAAGCACTTCTCCGTTGCAGCTGCAGCGAACAGGTTTTCTTCCAAGGAGCTCTGCTGTTTGCGGCACATGTTGCTCAACATTTACCCTTTGAATTGAACATGGGATTTCTGGGTCCGTCCAAAGCCTGGGCTTTTGTTTCCTAACATTTCTGACTGCTGTTTGTCTCTCAGCACCCACAGACCACATCCTGTTCAGCGGCCGCTCTCAGATCCACTCCAGTCTGAAGCACCATGACCGGGCTTTGAGGGATGCTGAGATGGCCTGCAGACTGATGCCCTTCTGGTCCAAGGTAAGGTCATCCTCTCTTTTCTTATGCAGTTCCATTTGTTCATTTGGTATTTTTGTAGCTCACAGTTGGTGTAGAAGCTAATCTTGTGTTTCGGTGGTGATAGGGTCATGTTCGTAAGGCCCAGGCTTTGGTGTCATTGGGCCGGACTGAGGATGCTCTGAGAGAGTACCTGATCTGTCTGTCCATAGAGCCCGACTGTAGACTAGCTAAGGCTGAGGCTCACAGGGTAAGATCACCAACATGGCTTCGGATTCAATAATCCTAGCTGAAAATAATCCAGCATTATTCATTTTTTTCATAACTGTTCAGTCCTTCTAACACTCCTCTCTGCCTTCCTGCAGCTTCTCAGTGACTTCCTGGCTCCAGTCAGCGATCAGGTTCCTCAACATATCTCTGATTGCTCCAACTTCCTGTCTTCCAGAGCAAACATCAAAAAGGGTTTCATTGAACCTGTCCAGGTAAAGGTGCTCCTGCTTCAACACCAACACAACTAAACATGGTCCGATACATCGACCAGCTGATATTAGGAGCTGATTTTAGAGTTTTGTTTATGTTCCTTGTACGGCTGATATGTGCTTGTGTTAGTCAGTTTATTAGTGGATTCAGCAGCCATGCCCTGCTGCTCCCTCCATTTTACATCCATTATTCTTTTTATTTTGATGTCATTTTTATCATGTAAATGGAGGGAAAAGAAGAAATATCAGCCTAAAAACAACCTGACAGACTGATAATCGGTGTCGGCATCGGCCTTATAAATCCAGCATCTGTCGATCTCTTGACGCAAAGTTGGTTGTTTCTACAGCCTCCTGTTTTTACTCCTTTCTTCTTCTCCTCTATTTGTTAGACCCTGAGCTCAGACTCGCTGCCTGCAGAATCTTCTCCTTCAGCATCCGAGAGGTCAGACGGGTCGCATCTCCTCAAACGGAAACGAAGGAGCTCGCAACAGGAGGAGGAGGTAGAAATCAGCCACCAGAAGAAAGTCAAATGTGGTGAGCCCCTCCCTCCAGTTAAACCATGCTGCTCCTGCTAACAGTAGTCATATATTTCTCACCGTCTAACAATATCTCTTTGTAGATTCCTTGGGATCTGTGTCCAGGGACCTTTTGGACCCAACAGATCTGGAGTGTTCCCTCTGTATGAGGTGAGACTTGGAGTCAGCCGTTATATTTTTTGTCACACACAGAAAATTGTGATGGGTGGGTGGTAATAGGTGGTTTTTGGTTTTGCAAGCACTTCCAGCTTGACTAAATGTAAAAGCAAAGAAAAGAAATGACTAAAAATGCCTTGGAACTTAGTAGAAACCAAATTTAATGTTTTAAGCTCCCCAAAAAAATAATTTTTTAAAACCTCAAGTCCACATCAGACATTTACCACACCATCCCCCAACAACCTGGTGTGCTCTTAATCACTCAAATGAATGGGAGGGTCTAACAGCTAAATGAACTTAAATATATTTTACGTACCAAAAGACAATTGATAGAAGAACAAATTACTAAAATTTAGCATAAATGGCCACAACCAGGGTTCTCACGGGTCCTTAAAAAGTCTTAAAAGGCATTGAATAAAACTATGGGTGAAGAAAATCAACAATATATTGTCAGCAACTGGGGTTGCCAGGATTTTACCATAAAAATACAGAACATAAAAGGGATTGTATTTTATCATATGATTTATTTTTAGAATCTAAATAAAACATTAAGAGTGTAACTTTTTTTATTAAAATTTTTTAATAAAAAACTGCTTATTATTGGGTTCCGTCCTGAAGCGGAACCAATAAAAGCGTGTGCAGCACTAAGGAGCATTTACATTTTGTCTGGAAAATATGAGCAACTGTAAATGTAACCAAAATGTCTCCAGCCAAGAGTTTTTCTCCATGGCTAAAACCAGGGGAACATACGCGGGGAAGCTCAGTGGATTTTTTGTGCAAAGAGAGATTCAAACTCGAGATATTAAATTTTAGCAGTGGGTCGCACATACCAAGCGTGCAAACACGAGAAACACTTAGCTGAGGGTATTTCTCAGTTTTGTTCCGCCCTTGTCCACTTATCAGCAAATCAAACATACTAAGAAACGATACAAAGAAAAATGGCTGCAAAAAAGACAGCACTGGTTGAGTTGTGGCTTTAAAACTGATTTGTTTTGTTCCTGCTAAAGAACAAAAGTTTGTGAATTCAGTTAAATAATTGTTAAAATTATATCTGTCATTTTATGTGTTTTGTTTTAGCTTTCTTCCTGTATGGGAAGCTTTTCAAAATTACAAGAAACATTAGTGCAGTAGTGTTTTATGTTAAAATAAACCTTTGGGTTAAGTTGATCGCAAGCAGGTTTTCTTGTGTTTCTTGTGAATTTGGTCTTAAATTTTTTTATTTCAAGTGGCATTAAAAAAGACTTAAAAAGTCTTGAATTTAACTTTTCATTATGCTGGTGGGAACTCGGACAACAACAGGGGTTTTCTGTTCAACAGGACATGTTTATTTACAGCCTATGACGTATAATCTTTGTGGATTACGTAGAAGTTGGTGGTTGTAATTTAAAGAAATGTGGGACATTTTGCAGAATTCAAGCAGAAAAGGACACAGGAAGGCATTTTGGACAATAAATCTATCTGATGGTCATCATGCGCAGGGATTCATGGTGTGTCTTTGTGTTTCCTGTGCAGACTGTTCTATGAGCCGGTAACGACGCCGTGCGGGCACACTTTCTGCCTGCAGTGCCTGGAGAGATGTCTGGACCACAACCCCATGTGTCCGCTGTGCAAAGAAGAGCTGTCTGAGGTACGTGTCTGATCACAGCTGGACGTTTCAGTTAAAAAAAGGAGCCTGTGATGCTAATGCTTCATTCATTCTCCTCCTGTTTCTTTATCAGTACCTGGTCCAAAGGCAGTACTGTAAGACGGTACTGATGGAGAACCTCATATCCAAGTATCTTCCCTCTGCGTTCATGGAAAGACAAAAAGTGCACGAGGAGGAGATGGCTGAGCTCTCCAAGTGAGTTATTAGACACCCTCCGCTCCTGTTCCCTCTGCTTTCCTTTGTGAGTCGTTCATAAACTTGAGCGTCTCGATTTTTCCCTCCTGGTTTCTGTTTAGCCTCAAGAAGAGCGTGCCTATATTTAATGTGCACCATGGCCTTCCCCACTGTGCCGTGCCCGCTCCACATCTTCGAGCCCTGCTACAGGCTGATGATTCGCCGGTGCATGGAGACCGGGACCAACTGCTTCGGCATTTGGTTTCACCTCAACAAAGTGGACATGCATTTACGAAACAACTGGCACAGCTGTTTCTATTTTTAAAAAACAGTAACATGCAAACAAAATTATAACAAACTTTTTTACAAACTCTTCAATCTATAATTATTATCTGAATAAATCAGTTATAATTGGCATCATATACATGCTGAGCTATGCGCTTATATATATTCACTCACGCTCAACTGCACCTGAAAAGCACTCACAACAACTCATTAGCACGATGCTAATTTGCATTGAAAATCCCACAATTATTAGCTCTATTGATGTCTTTCCTTCAATTTTAAACAATCAAAGTCTTTTTTTGTTTTTATCAGATTTTTATTGATATATGTTTGAAAATTAGAACAACCTAAATATAATCTTAATTACTAAATATAAAAAGAAATAGATCTACAAAGGAGAAACAACCTGAAACTATGGGGTGAATTTTGTTCCATTATTGTTACAGGCAAAGGATACATTTTGTAAATGGAAATTTACAAAACACAATCCTTAGAAACACAATAAACTTTATAAAACTTTTTCATGAAAAAAATAAAGTTTCGAGAGTAACTTTGCTGTTTTCTGAGATTTATTTTTTTTCAAAAACAATTCCACATTTTCTTTCTCATAGTTCATTTCCAATGTATGTCTTTTATTTAGTTTTTTGTATTTATTTTTCATGTTATTTTTTCATGTAAGTTGTACATGAAAAAAATATATATTTATCTGTCTTTATATTATCAGTGCTTTATTTATTTTTGGAGATTTCACTTTTTCAGATTGAGTTTTAATAACTACATTTTCTCCTGTATTAAATGCACCTGAAACACTGAGAGGGTTCCAACGGAAGATAGTTAGTACTACTGAAGAAATAAAATTAAGTTAACTGATTTTTAAATATTTCAGTTTAATATGGGGAAAAGTCCGAATTCTGACTTTAATCTCAGAGAAAAAAGTCATAATATTGAGATTAAAGTCAGAATTCTGACTTTTTTCATATTAAACTTGAATAATATTTAAAATTCAGTTAACTGTTTTTTATTTTTCCAGTGGTCCTAATCCTGATCCGTAGGTTTGGGTTATTTACTTTACCTCATTATAAATAAGCTCAAACGGAGAGAAATCAAATTATCTGAGAATGATTTCAAGCCTAGAATGTTACCTCTATAGCTCATAGACCCGTCTTAAATGTTTTAAAGGGAGTATATTAGCTCCCCTTTAAAATGTAACACCTCTTCACTTTTCCCTGCAGGTTCGCCGGCTACGGGTGTCTGTTGGAGATCCGCAATGTCAAATTCTTCTCAGACGGCAGATCGGTGGTGGACACGATTGGTAGACGGAGGTTTAAGATCATTCAGCACCGTGAGAGGGACGGCTACACCACGGCTGATGTGGAGTACTTGGAGGACGTGAAGGTGGGTGCAAACAAAGAGGGAACGGCTTCAGAGAGAGCTAGCGGAGGAGGCTAAAGCTAAGGCGTGTTTATCCATATTTCCAGGTGGAGGGTATAGCAGAGCGGGAGCTGCAGTCGCTACACGATGCGGTGTATGACCAGGCTCTGGTCTGGGTCAACTCTCTCAAAGCTGAGCAGAAGCAACGCATCGAAGGACACTTTGGACCAATGCCTAAGAAAGACCCTGAACTCCAGGTAGGAGGCGACAGCAGAAGCATTTTAGACCCTCTGAGCCGCAGTCAGAGCCTCCGTATCACCTGCTGTTTCTCTTGTCCCTGCAGGCTAGCCCTAACGGCCCCTCCTGGTGCTGGTGGTTAGTGGCTGTTCTCCCCTTAGAGGGCCGCGCTCAGCTGCCGTTCCTCGCCCTCACCTCCCTGAAGGATCGCCTCAGTGGCATCCGCAAGGTTCTGCTCTTCATGTCACAGAGCAGGCTCCGGTGACCTGATGGAGGATGTCTACGCACAAGCGATGGCCTCCCTCAGAGCAGCTGATGACCAGTTCTTCCTTTCAACGCACAAATAGCCACTTTTACACCTCAAGAGCAAACTTCATACAACAAGGAACACCTCAATCTAGTATCTTCCGCTCATCGCTTTGACTCTACGGAGCTGAGCTGTGTTCAGACAGGAGGCGCTGAAGTCCATCACAGTGACGAATTTAACAGTTTAACAGCGCTCACCTTGATTTCTGTATGACTTTCTTTTTTTAAACCCCTGAACAGCTTCCAGGTAACAATTTCAACAGTAAAGCTGCTTGGTGACACAAATTCAGACACATTAAATCCAAAAGATATCAGTCTGCACCGACCGATATTGCACCGATCACAGTTGTCTGGCCGATCGCCTGCCAAGAGTCCAAGAGTGTAGGGCTGCACCCCTGCCCTGTGTCATGGCGCTCATCTCATTGTGCTGGTTTGATGAACCTAAACCACACCTGCTAAGGCAAACAGTTTTATTAATTTATAGCTTGACTGGGCATTCATTACTGATAACTGCAACCTAATTTTGCTTCAACAAAACTGGATTACAGATATATGTAACAGCAGTTTAGAGAATGTCTTTATGTCTTTTTTTACTTATTTTCTTTAAGTACTGCAATACAAAACATTGCATAAATTTAACGATCCAGTGAAACGTAATGGGTACAACATGTCAATGTTGTAGTGTCCATAATTTAAATTTAGAGCCTTTCTTTTCCATTCTCCCTTCCTCTATTTTTCCTTCACTTTTTTCTCTTTTTAGGAATAAGAGAACATTTATTTAAAAAAATAACTTTGAATTAAGGCCCATTTATCCCTAAATAATCTGTTTTTTTTAAGATGCACAATCCAGTTTTTTTTCAATCTGATACCGATCTGGCTCAACTGTTAAATTAATTAACCATATATCTCGTCATGTGAGAGAAAGCTTTAGCCTGGACATAAACAGTATTAAGAAAAGGCACAAATTAACTTAAAATATAAAAGGATTTTATGTTATTTATTATTATTTTTCCAATATCCGATCCCGGTATTGGATCAATTCATCTCTACTGTTTTCATTCATTCTGCTGTTATCTGCTCCATGTGGTAGAAGCAAGAAATATCTTAGCAGCCTTAATGACAACATTAGTCAAAATATCATTAGAGACATCCATAATGGTAAATCTGCATATTTAAACATACTTATAACATTTTAAATGGCTTGCCATACCCAATTTTCTTACATATACCTTTTAATTTTTTGGGGGGTTATCAAATGTCAGGTGGTGAGACGTTTTCGTCTGTTAAGTTCAAATGTTTTAGATAAGGGTCCTGTGAAATTAGAGTTAGTACATCAGAAACTGGTGAGAAAAATCTAAAAAAAGACCCCTAGTCACAATATATGATGGCTACCAGCATATGGTGTAACATCGGACATTTTATCACCCCCCCAAAAAAAGATGAACATATGTAATGTGAAGTTTTATTTTAAAAGGGCAGAACATTACAGTTCACCAGATGAACACCATGAGGTGAGCGCTACGACACTGGAGGTCTCCAACCAGAACGTTGGGATTCTTCATTGTTCTGGTTTCATGTCACTGAAAAACAGAGAAAAATACCTGTTTAGTTATAAATGAAAAGAGCATTACCAGTGATCCATTTTCACACTTTCAGTGAGGTGCGTGAGATCACTTTCAAATCCAAAAGCCAAAGTTCACCCCCATCCCAAATGGACATAAATACAAAAAGAATGTGTGCTATTTGGTTAATAAATGACAGGCCACTAAAGTAATTTGACATAAACAGGTTTTACATGTAATATCAAACCAAACTTTTAAAGGTTCCCTTTTGAAGACATTTCTGTGTCAAACTTTTTAAATTATAGCTTTGATTTCCATAATGTCTTTAAAAATACATAAAAAAGACAATGAGAAAAATATTTAGGATTTTGTTATCCTATGAAAATAGCTTCAAAATGTTTGAGTTTCAAGCTCATAGTTATGCTTCACTAATGATCTTAGAAGAAATGGGCTTCCTCCAGCTTCCGTCCTCCATCCCTCCATTTGTCTTTTCCATGGAGCTTTGAATGTGGTCTGCTTTACGGCTCCCAATCTTTTTTTTTTATAAATTTGCACTCACATTTTATTGTTGACCTTTATTTATTTGGTTGTTATTTATGCATGAAGTGACATTGTTTACATTGCAAAATAAAATAGATACTGAGCTGCTCATTTTCCTCTCATTCAACCTCTTGTTTTCAAACCTCTATTTTAAGCTTTAAAAGCTGAAATATTTGGAAAATCCCCATTTCAGGGAAGATTCCCTCGGAGCAAAATACGTAGATGACTGGTGTCCTGAAGAAAAACTTGATTCAACCATTTTTATTTGAAGGATGTTTAAAGAAAAGTCAGTCAACCACAGAATCTGATACGATTCCCTGAAATGTACATTTTGCAGCGAGTAAAGGCCAGTCCCTGTAGGAGTGGCTCAATTTATAAACCAGAATACTTCCCCTTTATCTCAGTTTTCCTTCCACAGTGGATTTATTGAGGTGAAACAAGAGGAACGTTTTTGACAGAATATGTTGCTGATGAAAATCTCGAGGCCTTTTTCTTGTACATAATGTGATTGTTTTTATCTGCAAGCAAATCTTTGAAAAACATGAGATTGTTTGACTTTACTTTGTAAAATCTTTTATATACAAAGATGGCTTCTTTTTTGTACAACATAGTCCTGTGTATTTAATATGTTCTTTGCTTTTTGGTGTGTGTTTTTTTTTCATTGTACGTAAAGAGTCACGTCAATAGATCCACATTGTAATGTTTCTGAAAGGGCCAACGTAATGTAAAGCTGGACATTAGAGAACACAACTAGTGTAGGAAGCAGTAATACAGCTGCATGTACTGTTAATAAAGGCATGGACTGCTGTGAAATCAAAACCATTTGGTAACGTTGGGTAAAAGCATAATGAATTCAAGCAAACTGTATTTGATAAAGTTTAGAATGATCATTTATCTATTGTGACCGTCAGTTTTTTTGTTTTTCCAAAGCTACAGCTGAAATTTAGAGTTGAAAAATAGGAGAGAAAATTCTAGAAGCCAACTCTCCGCCAGCTGACTGATTGTGTGCAGTAACGGGTGGGGGAGGGGAAGCCTTGCAGTATCGTGCTTTTAACCATTTGGGGAAAATTCAGGTTACTTTAAGGACAGAACCTTTCAGAAACCATAACTTTGCAGAACCTGGGTATTGGCCTGATGTCCAGGCCTGACAGCATTTCAAGATGATGGTCTAGATGGACGTTTGATTAGTTGCCCTAAGTACAAGTTAATAGTCCATTAATGTGTTATTTATAGGAGCTGAAAACTGTTTGATTACGAACGTACCCCATGGAAATGAAAGGGAATATATCTTGGGTTATTATGTTCAGTGAGAAATCCCATCATTGAAATAATTTGATATTTTTAATAATCTTTTAGCTAGCCTGATGCGTACTGGCTGACATTAAGGGATCTTTAAATCCTCTGTGCTCAACCACACATGCTCTGTGATAGATATGCATTGTGTTACTAATGAAATGCGCACATGTAGCAATAATAAAGTTTAAACATTTTATGTAAATTTTGTTTGGATTGTCTATTTTTTAAGATTAGAGAGAGAGAGATCATATATACTATGCACAGAATACACTGGGAAAAACGATCTAGAAATAAAATTCCTTAAATTAAGTGTATTTACCCTTGATTTGAGTAGGTAAATGAAATAGTTTGCCAATGGAATGAGTATTTTTACTCTGAAAATAAGATGATTAGATAATATGCACTTAAAATAAGACAATGCAATTGTGTTTTCTTATTTTAAATGAAAAATTTGTAGTTCAACTGGCAAATTGTCTCTTTTACCTCCTAAATCCAAGAACAAATGCACTTATTTTAAGAAAAAATGACTTATGTAGATTTCCATTTTTTCCAGTGTAACATTTAACTGTCATAAAAAACGTCTGAACTCACTTTGGAGTCTTTCACAACCAGTTCATATTTCATCTTAATATAAAAAAATATATATTTTTGCAAGAAGTAACAGGAATAATATACCGTGTTTTCCGGACAATAGAGTCAAACTCACTATAAGCCGCGCCCACAAAATATTTTGGAAAAACTGGAAACTTACTTCTGTTCTCTCCAGATGCCGGAGCCAGTTGATGTGGCTCCGGCATCTGATTAGGATGCCTTCTGGACGCCTCCCTAGTGAGATGTCCTAGGCATAACCTGGAGGAGACCCAGAGGGAGACCCTGGACACTCTGGAGGGACTATGTTTCTTGGCTGGCCTGGGAATTCCTTGGGAGGAGCTGGGCCAAGTGGCTGTGGAGAGGGACGTCTGAGCCTCCTCTAAAGTTGCTACCCCCCCGTGACCTGACCCCAGATAAGCGGAAGAAGATGGATGGAAATTCCAGAAATCAGTGAGAATATCTCCAATGATCCCACTGTCCACCGCAACCTCAACCTCACCATGCTAAAGCACACATTAGAATAAAATATCAACATCTAAGATGTTCATCAACAAATGCTTCAACCATATCCATAACACAGTGTCCTTGCCGAATCACAATAGTCTGCTTTTCAGCAATATTGTCTGGATTTTTCCTGGATGTTTCCTGGATTTTCTGTAAGACATCCCACACTGCTTGAGGAGAAGATACCTCCTCAAGCATCATCTTCATTTTCAGCCATCCCTGCTGCCACTGTTTGCTGAGGTGAATCTGGACCTTCAGTGGTCACTATGGTTACCGCTTGATCAGTACTGACTTGACTTGTGTATCTGCAAGGTCATTAACAGGTAAGTTTATATCTGATCCAATAGAGATTTCATCATCATCATCATCAATCAACAGTTGCATTGACATTGGCAGGACTTGTGTCTGAGGGGAAGTAGTTGGGGGTGTTGATGCATTTTCTTTTCAATAGATTTTATTGAATTTTCTCTTTTTTGACACAATAAAATTACAACTAACCTTGTAACATGTACTTATACACACTTACATTCATTCATGCATTCACCATTCAAACCTGCATTTGTCTAGTTCCAAAAATATACAAAACCCTTTAGATTAAGGCAGAGAAAAATAACAAGGCAATATATGAACAGAAACTGTAGTCAAGGCATCAATTCAAGACGGCCATCAATAAGCTCCACCTTCAGTCACTATGATCCTCCTATACGGCTCCCATAGATTCTTAAAGTCCTGTTGTTTTGCCCTTGGCAATGTATGTTAGTTTTTCCAGTCAGAGTGAACCTGCATGGAGGGGGCCTCCATGCTCCCCCAGCATAGTGCAATAGATCTTAGTCTATCATTGTAGTTGTCCTCTGCGAATTGTTTAAATTCTATTGGATATATTCCTAGAACACACATTTTAACCTTTACTGGGACTTTCACCAAAAAAAATTTGATTGACAGATGACAGTTGAAATTTGATTGGCCAAATATAGGTAACAAATTTAACTAACTGGCCCGCATAAGATAACGGGAAAAAAACAAACAGATTTGAAGACAGGATTTTTTTTAAAATAAGATTTTCTAAATTTTATATACGTACATATTTAAGCCAGAATGAATTTAACATTTAAATATGACCTCCCTACAACTTTAAGCATTCAATCTAGCACTGGCAAAAAAAATTTAACAATTTTTATTCGCTTTTAAATGAAAACTGAATAAATTGAATTTAATCCACTCAGTGGCTGCCTTCAGCACAACACAAGAGAGAAAACCTGAACTCATTTCATGAAGACAATGGTAAAATAGCGCAGGGGTGTTTATAGGGTCTGGAAAATTTGAGAACTTTAGCCTGGGCCCAAATAGTTTCATTTTCATTTGTATACTTACTTTAAAATCAATTCTCATGTCTCAATTCTCTCCCCTGGGTATGTGGTAATTAAAAGTAAATTACTGTGGTTCAAATAAACAACGTACTATAGGGGCACTGGCCTCTGTTGGCCCTTCTGTAGAACCACCTTTAGAGCAGTCTTTACTATCACTTTCTGTATGGAAAAAGATGTTAACCTTTTGGGTTAGAAAGTATAATAAGTGTGGCATATTTCCTATTGTAAACCTGTATGTGTGTGTTGAATGAGGCTGGGTTCCCAGTCCATCCACGCCTGCGGTGTCCATAGTGTGCAGTCGCAGCACCTTGTGTAGGGAAATAATCTGTTTTTTGTTTCCTCATTGTCAGCTCATGGTGGATGATTAGATTGCATGGAATACAGAAGAAAAAAACTGTTTTTTAAATGAAAATCATTAATCTGATGTCATTTTAGGGGTTAATGCTACTTATATCTGTTACTGGTGTAAGACCAGGACTGTTCAGAAAAGCATTTACTGTCAGATCAGCATACATTGTTCTAATATGCATGTGTACATGTTGAAGGATGAAGCATGTTTCCAGTTTTAACACACCCCAATCATCTAGGTATCACCACAAAACGGCTTTTGTTATCTTTAGATAATGACAAAATTAACTCGTTTTATTGAGAAAACCACCATAAAAAAGTATCGGAGGGACAAGGCTTCCGTATGTCACAGCTCCACAATAAAACTGAAAATTCATACCAAAAACAGAAAAACTTCACATACCACAGACCCGAAATGATTTATTTAAATCGAGGTCTGTCATGATCTTGGTGCTGATGATTGTCCTGATTACTCATTTCACTCACCTGCCTAGCTCCGCCCAGTTCTCATTTCTGTTCTTATCCACCTGCTTCAGCCTCTATTTAAACAGCCTTCAGCCAGTCATCAGTGCCTGATTAATTGAGCTTTGGTGAGAGTTCTCTAGTGTACCGGAGTGTTTTTGATTGACTTACCTCTTCGGTCCTCTGGATTTTCCTGCCTTCTTTCGTCTGCTCTGTTCTGATCTCCTGCCTGTCCTCTGACCTCCGGGACTACAGTGTACATTTCATAAAACTTAAAACATTTTTTTTTATTTAAGTTAATGTAGTACCCACGGTAAAAGGTCTTCTCTATCAGCAGAGCTAATAGAGAAGAGGCCTTTGTTGCCTATCAGACTAGCTATGGTTTCAATTGGATGTTAAAGGGAATTTCCTTGTAGAAGAAAGATACTGAGAAGGTGAAGGAGCATCAATGCAGTGTATTGACAACATTGTATTGCGATGGTTTAGACAAGTGCATACATATTAAAATGCACTAGTTTTGATCAAAATGTGTCCAAAGCCCACCACTGATGCTAAGCACCCTGCAAAATGAAAATCGGAAACTTTCCCTGCTTAAGATTAAAGTACATCTGATTCTAAGAGTCCAAAAAAGGAAAATCCTAATAAAATAACAAAACTAAAAGGTACTATGACCTAAAAATCATTAAGCAAAGCTTTCTTCAAATTTTGTGACAAGCCAAAATACATCCAAGAAAAATTGATGGCTCTTTAAGTAGGATCTCACAAATGACAGAACTATGGTTCACACATCCTATTATGAGATATATAATAGGTTGCTGTCAATTTGAGGTTTTGTTAATCAAATAGAAGGATCTAGGGAACACACAGTGCCAATAGTTGTTGCATATGCCTAAGCAGCTAATAAATAACTGCTAGATACTCATTTGTTTCATCATGTTCAGTTAGAAGGATAGAAAGTCAAAGGAAATTATAAAGGCTTAAAACTTTAAAGAACTGCAGCAGAGTTCATCTTGAGATTATCAAGTTTCCACAACAGGAGATTTTATGACCTGACGCACACAATGCCTGTCTCCACAACAAGCATCATGGTCAACCTCAAGGTACTTGGCCCCTTAAGTTTAGATCAGAGGTCACGGATTAGCGAGGCCACGGCCTCGATCCAGACCCAACCTGATTTAAAACATTTATAAATCACTCCATGTTGTCTGACGACGGTGTCTAAATTCACTTGCGCTGCTTCTCCTGGTAATACGGTAAAGCCCAGGAATTTGGGGCCCCATGAAAGACATTGATATTTGGCCCCCCCTCACACAAAAAAATAAAATGTTTTCAAGCTTTAATATTGCTATAAAAATGCACTAAAGAGTATCATTTACATTTTACATTTAATTTTTATTGTAAAATTTCTACAAAGGAAAATTATCATTATGTGAAAAAACTTTAAACTTTATATTTATATTCTATTAAAATAAAAACAGCTCATTTAAAACAAAAAGCACAGCTGTATCTATGTACACATGAATATAAAATAGGTTTTGGATTGTGAAAATATATTTCTATTAGGTTTCACTATAACTTTATTAAAGGACACATTATTTTTATGCTGCCCCTGAGAGCTTATTTTTCATCCATGTAAACGTGTAATGACATTGACAATACATGTAGTTTAGGTGTGGCTGCTTCAGGCTGCTCATAAGAATGATTGAAATTTATAGATATTTTTCAATAGTATGATATTTCAACCGCAAAAAAATAGTATATATTCAATATATTCATGCTTTGTTTCGCCATTTACTGCTGGAAAATTAGGGAGAACACAAAGATAATTTATTTCACTGATGGATTTTTTTTATATCTGAAAAATATAGCAGGATAAATCTTATCTTCTTCTTTTAGGGCCCACTCAGTCAAGGGCCCTTAGAATCTTCCTAAATTTTCCCCTCCATACGGCGCCTCTGACCCAACAACCAATCAAATCCGGTGTGTTGAACCAGGAAAAAACTGCTTAAACATAAAGATGTTGGGCCCTGAATGTGAAAAAACCTCTGGTTTTGGAGAAGATGCCAGTAAAACTATTGTCCCACCATTACATTAAGTTGTTGGGTTTGCTGAATGCTACTCGGAACGTGTCTTTATGTCTTTTACAAGATTGTTGCGTTCCACTACAGCAAATTACTCATCAATGTCCTATGGACCTTTGTTTTTGCGAGGAGGAGACCACCTCCAAACTGTTCCTACAAGGTTGGGAGCATAAAATGATCATGTCTTGTTATCAGTGGTGTCAAAAGTACACATATTTGTTACTTAAGTAGAAGTATAGATACTGCAATTTAAAAACACTCTGGTAAAAGTTGAAGTATCAACTTGACCTCTTTACTCAAGTAAAAGTGAAAAAAGTATGTGCTCCAAAAACTAAAAGTATAAAGTAACCTTTAAAAAACAGCCAGATGCCACTATATGAACAGAAAACTCAATGTTTGGACAATTTAGAAAAATTCTTTGAGATAGACCCAAGGATGAGGGAGGTGTTGTTGGTCTCCATCTCCAGATACGCTCTCGCCTGTGTCCAACCTTTCAGACATTTCAACAACTTTGTCTGAATCCTACATTGTAGCATGGCATAGATAATTCACGTTTGCAGTTTAAGAACACCTGCTTGATTCTGATGATTTCCTTTAGCTATCCAATGAGTGTTTGCATTATATGACTCATCCAATCACACTAGTTTTCACTAGATGTGGATGGAGCCAATGATCTGCATAGGATGGAGCACATGATGTGAAATAAATATTTATAAACATTAAATCGAAGCCAAGAATAATGAGTAACGTTTGTTGTAAAAATGTAAGGAATAGCAAGTACAGATACTTGTGTGAAAATGTAATGAGTAGAAGTCAGAAGTAGGAAGAAAAATAAGTAATGGAGTAAAGTATAGATACCTAAAAACTGTACTTAAGTACAGTAACAAAGTATTTGTTCTTTGTTACTTGACACCTCAGCTTGTTATGCTGCAGCGTTTAGAGTTCCCTCTGCATGAGCCAAATCTGGAGCCGCTGCCACCCAGTGGGGACTTACCCATGACTCCAGTGGCCTACTTAATGCCACTACTGCTTTTGCTTTCCCCCTCGTTAGGTAAGGCTTAGATAAGCTGCTTCATGAAGTTGGGAGGTCTGAGTTAATGTTGTGACTAAACATTTAATTCCAACCACCTGAGGATTGAAACACTGTTTTTGTCAATATACTGCATCATGTCAACATTAATGCTGCCTCCCACTAATCAGCTTTTAACTGTTTGATTTAGTCCATTTGGATTCATTTGCCAGCTTATGATTTGTAATTGCTAGCTGCAGTTGACTGTTGCCAGTTAATCCATCGTTGATTTTAACTTTTAACCTCCAGTTTTTTAGAGCACAAGTGTTGATTTTCTGTTTTTCCAAACCTTTAAACAATCCCCTTAGATGTCAGTGCCTTTAGGGGACTCAGATTTCACCCCATCTCTTGTCTGATTCTTGCCAAATGGCGGTTATGGTTATATAACCTGAAACATGAGAAGGTCAACTACTACTAGTCATCACCATGGATACTTGGCACGGGCACACGCGCATCCTAAATCTTGGCTGAAGCCTCCATGTGAATGTGACCGTGCAGGTGCCAGAAGTAGGCCAGCCAGTAGCAGCGTTACCTAACTCACCCAGAAAAGACATCTGGAGAATGCAAGTAGACGGCTCAGTTGTTGCAGCTTCCTGTTCTGTTTTCTAAACATGCAGGGTATGAAAATCAAATGCAAAGACTTTATAAGATTTATTTAATGCAAGCAAGACAGTGTAGCCCTTAGAGCAGCTTCTCATGCCAGGTAGAAATAGAAAAAAAAGACAAAAATGTACACATCTATGTCCCTAGAGTAGTTTTCTTGCCACTGTTTTGAGAACTTCAGAGGTTAATTGACATCACGTTCAATCTTCCACCAAAACTTTTCTGAGCTGAAAATTCTTCAGCTAGGTGTCTTGGTCAGGGGCGGATTTACCATTAGACAATACTAGGCAGTTGCCCAGGGCCCCAAGTTCCTGCGGGCCCCTATACAACTCTGTTTACATGTATGGTTAATACAACTATTCCTTATTTGTGCACATTGTTTTTTTTTTTTTTATCAAAATAATTTCTCTAAAATGCCATCAGAACGCTTATGATATTAAATGTGTCTCAGCCCCCCCCCTTTCAGCATCCACCATATTGGATCACTCCACTTGCTGCACATGTTCAGAAAGGTCCAAACAGACAGCAGCAAACCATTTAAAAACAAATGGTGCGAAGAGCAGTGTTGCCAACTTAGCACTTTTATCACTATATTTAGTGACTTTTCAGACCCCTCTAGCACTTTGATTAAAAAAAAACGCCTGGCGCTAAATCTAGCAACTTTTTTCTGCCACTGGAGACTTTGGCGACAACATCTAAAAGCACAGCTAACTCCCTGCCTTCCAGAGCCAGTAGGATTTGTGGACCCCGCGCTCCCTGCTTCCCTCCTATCTATCTGCTCTGGCTGTCATGATTCATGCAGCTTTTATTTCATATAAATGAAAAATAGAGAATGAAGCAGATCATTGCTTACACACTGAAAAGAAGGACTGCTGTTTTTTACTTTACATCACTTTTGGAAACACAGGAAGGAGCAATCAGCTAAGTGAGCTTAGTGTTTGAAAAAATCTTTGATTCCTTTTGAAAGAGCTTAAAAGTCAGCTGAGTACAAAACTTAGAGGAAAACAAGAAAAGGACAAAACCTAGAACAAATAAAGTATGTCTATTCTATTATAATTTCTGTATCTGTATAATGGGTGTGTTTTATGTGTCGTCCTCTCAATTCAGAGGGTCCCCTGCCTGCCTGTCTTTGCCTAGGGCCCCAAATTTCCTAAATACGTCCCTGGTGTTGGTCACAGCCACGCAAAGCAGGGAGTATGTAGTACAACAGAAAAAGGCAAACAAAGCACATAGTCAATAGTTTTTGCAAAAGTAAAAGAAACTAAACCTGACCTTTTTAAGAGTTTGTATCTGGAAGCATCATTTCTCTGATGGTGCCTACAGTCTATATAAAGACCACAACCTGTGCCAATTACATGCCTAGTGTTGCAAATAATACCAAGGTAACTTTAGTTTATTTCAGCCTATTAGCAATCCACTGAATCAATGGATTGCAGCCTTTACTTCCTGTTTAATAAAGCCAAGCGTGGCAACATATGATAACGCTTTGCTGTGCTTGGTAATTCGGTTCTAACAAAAAGGAAACGCCTCCAATTTCATTTTTTTTCAACCCTTTAAAAGTTTGCTTAAAATTTGGATTTCAGTTGAATGGAAATACAGCTACTGATAAAGAGACGTCTCATGAACGCCCTAGGGGGGCCCCCAAACCCCTACTTTGGGAACCGCGAAACAATTTATAATAAATTGCAAAGAAATTATTTGAATCAGAAATTATTGAAATAATTTATCTAACTTATTAAAAAAATATGGATATTTTGATAATTTTGACCAAAGAACAACAGATCGTTGTTTAGTTTTTATTTTTTGAGTCTAGCTAACCTTATTTGCAAATGTCGCACTGGTTTTATCATCTGTGAATATTAATAAGTACTTTAAAAAGAACACAGTCAATTATTTACATTTAAAATTTAATTTCAAAGTTGTTAAAAAGACTCGAAAGGACTTCAAAATTTTAATTTTCAGACTTTGGACTTATAAACTCAAGATTTGCTGAACAAAGACTCAGTCTCCCCTCTTGTGGGAAACATTTGTAATGCACGTTTTATTTTCCTTCAAAACAGACCTAAAAGGAATACGCACACACTCATTTGTTTTTATCGTTTTTTTTTTTAACTGTACATTTTATGTACAAGACAATTTCTCCAAAGGCGATACAAAATAAAAAAATGGAACACATTTATAGTTACTGTTTGACATAAAGTCTCTTGCTCTCCTCTTGACCATCACCCTAATCACTGAAACTGAGTGGTGGTGCAAAGCCGCTCCCTTTCACTACTGGACAGGAGAGATCACGTCTGTGGGATGTTAGCATGTATCCTGTGGTTTAAGAACTGAAAAAAACAGAAACTCCTAAAAAAAAATGAAAATACAGTAAAACTGGAATCTACTGACATCAGAATGAATAATCTGCACCTGCTGATGCAGCAATCATTAGTTTAGCTTCTGTAAATAATGTTAGAGAGCAACTAGTGATCCTGGAAGACTTTCTGTAATATGTCCGCTCCTTCCAGGATGAACCTGACCTTTCCCCTTCGTCTTTCTGCTGCCGCCAAGATGTTTTCCTCTCATGCGTCCTTAGCAGACCTGGTCTGGTCTATTGATTTAGATAAAGTTAACATTTACAGCTGAGTGGTTTCCTGTTATCTCATTTTAGGCACCGTATTTGACAGCAATAGGGCTAAAAGTAATCTGGATACAGCATCCGGACAGTGCGGCGGTGGCGAAGCAAGAGGTTAATCAGAGGCTGCAGGTCCAATCAGAAAGCCTGAAGCCAAACGCAGCGCCAGAGCCTACAGCATCGACCCGTCACTGAACAATCTGCGGCATCTCGCTCCAGGCTTTGGCCTTCTTCTTGGCGAGCGCCATCCAGGGTGGCTCATCCTGCGGCAGGGCAGTGGAAGGCGAGCCCCCCTGCCGGGAGAGCGCCGAGGGTCTGGAGGCGGGCTTTTCTGGGACGGCCGATGGTGAAAAGGGCGGGGAGGTGAGTGAGCGGGGTTTGGAGGGAACAGACGGCGTCGTGGAAGCGGGAGACTTCAAGGGTGTGGATGCTGGAGCGGGAGAGGAGGGGGGCATCCGGGGCGAGTCTGTGTGGGGTGTGGGCTTCGCTGGGGTGGGGGGAGCCTGGGGTTTGGGTGTCTGAGGTGGTACTGGGGTCGCAACAGAGAGGGTCCTTCTGTTCTCCTTTTCTACGGCAACTGAAAGAAAAAAATAAAGATTTAGACTAAATGGTGATTATTAATAATGGTGAGGCAACAGCAACACCTCCCGCTGCCACAGCAGAGCCAAGGAGATCACCAGAGACTGCTCCCACTCTGGCTCTGGTCAGTTTGACCTTTCACCCTCAGGGGGGCGCTACAGCAACATTAGAACAACAACCAACAGACTAAGAACAGTGCAGACAGTAACCAGCAATATTCTAACCACTGATGGACAATAAACATTTACTGCAATTTACACTTAGGCCCACATGCCCACATCGTACATCCCATATATTTCGCATTCCGTAAAAGTTTAAAATACAAATAAATGGACTTGGTTTCCAAGGTTTCAAGACGTTTCGCTTCCCCTCCAGGAAGCTTTCTCAATTCAAATGTCTCCAAACCTTGGAAAGCAGGTCCAGGGGCTTGTTTTTTTTAGACTTTTACAGAATAACCTGGATGACTGAGAATCTTCATCAGCACATATATTTAGCATATTTTTCATATCTTTGCATTGATAGTAGTGATGTTTAATCTCTTTGTATTGCATATTACATAAAAATAAGCAGATAGATAAGCAAATAAAAGAAGCAGATCCACCCCACTGACACCGGTGAACATCCAGGGAACGGACATTGAGATAGTGGACTCCTAATAAGTACCTGGGTGTTCATCTGGATAACAAACTGGACTGAGGCTCTGTATAAGAAAGGTCAGAGCAGACTCTTCCTGCTGAGGAGGCTGTGGTCTTTTGGAGAGCAGGGGACGCTCCTGAAGACCTTCTATGACTCTGCTGTAGCATCAGCCATCTTCTATGGGAGCTGCCTGTTGGAGCAGTGGCTTATCTGTAGCTGGATAAGCTGGATCAGGAAGGCCAGCTCTGTGACTGGATGCCCTCTGGACTCATTGCAGGAGGTGGGAAACAAAAGGATCCTAACTAGATGAACATCTCTGTTGGATAATGTCTCCCCACCCCATGCATGAAGCTGCTGCAGAACTAGAGAGCTCCTTCAGTGACAGACTGTTGCACCCTAAATGCACCAGGGAGCTGCTATCACAGATCCTTCCTCCCAGCAGCTGGAAGACTTTATAACCACCACTGTTCCCAACAACCTCAATAAGTTGCTGCATTCAGGCTGATTTTGCACAGTTTCTATCTTAGTCAGTTAAAAAAACATGCTGCTGTCATTCTGCACATCTCTGATGTTGCTGCTATTTTAAATATCCATTATTGTAAAAATGTTCATACCTGTATAAATGTTATTTATTCTCCGGGTGCACAGTGATATAATGTTAGAACACTTCACAGTACAGTATTTTATTATTTATATTTTTCTTCTTCACTATTATGTTATTTTTATAAGTTTTTCTAATGTCCGCATGCGTGTGACCAAATTTTTTAATAATCTTTTTGTTGCTGTAAACACCAGAATTTCCTCATTGTGTGAAAATAAAGGGAATGTCTATTCTATTCTATTCCACAAAAACATTCAGATTCATTAGCTGGCTTTGGCCACATGAGGGCAGCATTGCTTAAGTGAGAAGTCCTCTTAACCAGGGGTTCCCAAAGATTTCAGGCTGACCCCAAAAATAACATTAGTAAAGACAAATGACCTCCTTTAAACTATTTGCAAATATAGAGTGAAATAATTATACATTTCTCATAAATATATTTTATGACAGGCGTACAGGTGGGGTAGTGGTTAGTGCGCACGACCCATGCCTTAATCCTCGACTTGGCCGACCTGGGTTCGGATCCGACCGGTGGTCCTTTGTTGCATGTCTCTCCCCCTCTCTCATCCCCCTTTCCTGTCAGCTTACGGTCAGAAAAATGAGCCACTAGTGCCGTAAAATCTCAAAAAAAAATAAATAAAACATTTTTAATGACATTTTGTCTTTTCTGCATGGATTTAAAAGTGTAATTTAAATAATTTAATTGATCAATTCATTATTTAATTGGGTTTTCTATAAATTAATTGCATATTTAATATTTGAACAATACATTAAATAAATAAAGGTTACGTTCATTTGTTTTATAATATTCATTTATGCAATAATATATTTTGAACCTCCATAAAACTCATGGATGCCATCGTAACTTTGGGAACCCCTGCTCTAAACAACAAAGCTGCACAAACAGGAAGTGCAAAGATTTCAGTCCATTTCAGCTGTAGTTGATGTGTGCAGCAGAGGCTATGTTTGCAGGCGCTAACCTTTGCTGGAGGCTCCAACCGGTTTGATGTTACTCAGACTCGTCGGCTTTTTCTCCTGTTCCTCCTGATGACAAAAGAGCTCAATTAGAATATTTTATTAATCATTGGATTATAGGATAAAGGATATGTGGATTTCAAACTGTTATGAGATAAAACAAAATATTATTCATGCAACATTAAAGGTATAATGGAGGATTTTCGCAAATTTTTTAAAAGACCCGCCCTCTCCACTTAAAAACAAAAATGCACATGCACAACCCTGTATTCTGAGAGGGAACGCCTATTAAACGTGTGTGAGAGCATGCACGAGTCCATCTCTCCTCTGCACGCTCCGTTTAAAACTTACTTTCCAAAAGAAGATTTTCAATTGTTCCACTATGTCAGACTCGCCACCGGTAAGTGAAAATGGGGACGAGGACGTTAAGTAAACATATAACCATGATTGACAATTAGAAGGACCACTTATTTAGATGATCCACTTGGAAAAAGAACATCCTCCACTGTACCTTTAATGTTGATCCATCACAGAAAATACCAAAAACAGCAGCTTATCTTTACGAACTCTTAGCATATTCAAGTACAACGATTTACCTTCTTGACTGTGATCTCATTCAGTGGGGTTTCTTTATAGACCTTCTGTTTCTGTTTGGCCACAGAGATCCAGCTGGGAGGGTCGGATCCACCTGAAGCACCTCGGGGTGGAGCCGGTTCTGTGTGGAGATAAGACGGGTCAGAGGAAGCAGCCTCGCTACGACCTGCGCAGCGTGCAGCGCTGACAGCGACACAGACCTGAGATGCGTCTCAGTTTGACTCCAGCGTCTCCAGGGACCTCTGGCTTTTTAGGAAGGGCAGGCTTGTTGCTGATTGGTTGGCTGACAGAAGGCTTGTTGCTGATTGGTTGGCTGAGAGCGGGCTTGCTGCTGATTGGTTGGCTGAGAGCGGGCTTGCTGTTGATTGGTTGGCTGAGAGCAGGCTTGTTGCTGATTGGTTGGCTGAGAGCAGGCTTGTTGCTGATTGGTTGGCTGAGAGCCGGCTTGGCTTGCTTGTTGCTGATTGGTTGGCTGAGAGCAGGCTTGTTGCTGATTGGTTGGCTGAGAGCGGGCTTGTTGCTGATTGGTTGGGGTGACTCATTTTTAAAGGAGGGCACATGGGTTGGCGACTCAACTTGAGGCTGAATAAAAAAAAATCAGGAGAAAGGACGATGATCATGTGTTGAAGTGGAAAATTAGCATAATTTTTTTCTAATTCCTGTGCTTTGTCATCACCTCTGAATTAGCCTCTTCTGAGCCGAGCCGCAGCAGAGCCGTCGTCTTCCTCAGCCGAACTCCGAAAGGACTGTTGGGGTTGGCCTCCGCCGCTGCAGCGCCCTCTGCAGGCGGTAAAGAAAACAAGCTGGAGTTAGCAGACAGACTACAATTAATGATCAGGAAGAACCCATCTAGTCTTTACATTATCCTGCAGGTCACCGTGGCAACAACAATTTGATGTGGACATCGTCTTTGACAGAGGAAGTTTCAGTAGGGTCCAAACTACAATGTTCCTCTTATATTTGTGTTCAAATATTTTGCAAAAATATGTTGCGGTGTATGATGGGGTTTTGCATCTAAAGTCTAATGTTTCCCGTCTTACGTGCATAGTTTATTGTATTGCATTGTTTTATCTACACAGTTTAGGATGGCTGTCTTTAGGTAAAAAATGTTGCGTCCGTGTTATTAACCAAAGCCAGTAAAACCGCATTATAAAAGTCTTGGTGGGGGGTGTAGATGGAAAAACGCCAGGGCTGAAAACCATTCCCAGTCCGAGTCTGATCTGACCCTTTATTTAAAATTACACACTATATCAGTAAATGTGCCATATAGTGAAGCTCAATGTTCTCGCCTCAAATAATTTAAAAATGTAGTTTTATAGAACGACAGCAACAGAAAAGAGAACTTTTAACCCCTGGAAGCTGCTGCTGCAGTGCATGCTGGGACAGCTGTCAATCTCAAGAATGGACACGGCTGTTATGATGCATGCTGGGTAAAGAGGGAGGGGTGAGAACAACATCCGGAGACTTTGTTCTAAGTCTTCTGTTCTTGTGAAATGGAACAGTACTAGTGCTGAGGCTGATGACGTTTCACGAGCACATGAGGACATGAGAACGCACAAGTACACATATAGAGAAACATCCTGTCTAACACACATGGTGTGACATCTACCCTGATTCTAACATTAAATCATAGGTCATAGCTACATTTTTCATCAAAACTTTTTCAGAAACAATACATAGAATACAGTCATAGAATGCCTCAAGTGTTTTTCTAATGCTACGTTCAGAAGCACTGGAAGCAGCATGCTTCATGCTTGTGCACATTAAGCTCAGATGCACATCCAGAGCATCTTTGAGCATCCTGAAGCACGTCCAGTAAAGAGTGTCCTGATGCGTCTGATGCTTCTGCAGCTCCTGTGTTTAATGGCAGAGAACGGCTTTGCTATATTTCCTGTGATCAGTGGGTAACAAGTATTTCTAATATGTTTTAAAGTGAGAAAGTCCACCTGAAAACATTGTCTGTGTAGTCAGTTTATCAAGATTATGATCCTGCCTTCAAATATTATTTCTCTGTCGGAGCGGTGCGCTGTCACTGGAAATCCACTTTAACAGCAGCCTCTGGCCCAATCGCTTCTTTGGGGTTTCTCCGCTAATGTTTGCAGCGGCCTAAAGGCGTTTTTCATTAACGTAATCCAAACTGCAGGCACCATAATAATAAAATCATAATAAAATCTAACATATTTTACCGACAGGTTTTTCTTTAAAAGTTAATTTAGGCGCTAATAAACTGTTTCATAGAAGTGATCATAGCGATCTGGATGAGTGGTGCTGTGTCTGTCTCCCTGCCAGCTCCCAGATCAGATCAGCTTCTCTGATTGGTTGATGCGGCGCCGCCGCGTTACATTTTTATAACTGCAGCAGCTGCTGCTTGTGAAGTCGCGTCACGGCGTCTCAGATGCTCCGATGCTTGAAGATGCGCTGCTCCTGCTGCAGGCCTTTCGATGCGCGTCAACCATTGACTTTGCATGTAAACCAGCTGCTTTTGCTGCTTCTATCATGGTGGTCTGAACGTAGCATAAGTATCAATATTATTGAAATGAGTCCCTTGTGGTGTAGAATCTACATGTAACATCCAAAATGTGTGTTAATCAAACGACTTGTCTGAGTTCTTCTCTGAGCAGAGTTCTGACCCTCACCTGCTGTTCTTGCTGCAGTCGGGGGTTCAGTCGGTGTGGAGCTTTGCAGTTTGGAAGTAAAGCTTCCTGAGCTCCTCCCCCTGCCTGGACTCTGCAGCGGCTCAGCCTTCGCCGGGCTGCTGGGCTCTGCCTTCAGCTCCGGATCCTTCGAACCCGCAGCCTCCAGCTCGCCGTCCTGGGGGGCTGGTCCAGCAGACGGGGAAGCGGGGGCATTCTGTAACCTCTGCCAGGCGGGGGCGACGGTGAAGCGGGCTTTACTCTGATCTATGGGCTTCTCTGATCGTACCTCCTGCATGGCGGCAGGCGGTGGACGGCTGGCCTCCTGCTCTGAACGCTGCTCTTCTTCGTCTTTCTCAGCCTCTGGTTGCTCCTCGGTTTCAGCCGACTCTGCTGGGTCAGCGACAGGCGGACGGAGCTCCAGTGGAGAGGCGGTTTTCTCTGCGGTGGGGGAGACGAGGTTGATGTTTAAGCTGCTGGTCTTACTGGGGGAGCTGATGGGAGCTTCATCAGACTGGGAGGAGGAGCGTGACTCTGAAAGAGGTAAAGGAGGAGGTTTGGAGGAAGCTTCTACTGGATCCACATAGATAAGGGGGCTGGTTTCCTCCCTCTCCTGCTCCAGCTCCTCTTGATTTACATCTGAAGCACCTCCTTCCACTTCTTGCTCTTCTTCATCTTCGGATTCCTGATCCCTGAGCATCACCTCCTCCTCCTCCTCCTCAGGTCCAGAGTCCTCCTTCAACATTTCTTCCTCCTCATCCCTCCTGGCAGGTACTCCATTGTCTGTATTTGTGGCAGCGTCATCTTCTTCAGCTGCTCCCTGAAGAGGCGAGCCCCTCTGAGCCTCCTCATCCTCCGACTCATGGACCACCTCCCTCAGTTCCTCTTCATCCTCTCCTTCTTTTACCACATCCACTTTAGCACCGCCTTCTTCTTCCTCCCTGTCCTCCCACTTTTCCTCAACAGTTTCTGTCTTCTCCTCCTCCGGGTTCTCCTGCCCCTCCTCCGTCTCCTCCTGGCTAACAGTTTCAGATAAAACCACGTTGTTCTCTTCCTCCGATTCCCCTCCCTCTGCCTCCTCCTCGTCCTGGAAGACATGAGAGTAAAGTGGAGCTTTTTATTCGACCATCAGGCTGCAGCCTCAGGGACAGATCATCGTTTCCTGTCTCTAGCAGGTGATGAAAATAATCACTTGTTTTTATTTGCCAAACGAACAGGTGAACCAATCCTATTTCAGATCAACTCCAATCTATGGAGTAAAATTTGCTCCATTATTGTTACAATCAAAGAACACGTTCAGTAAAAAGAAATAAAAAAAAAATCTAATACAGATGTAAAACCTTGAAAAATCTTTTGGTAAAATAAAAGATTTTGGGAACTTATTTTTCTTATTTTAAAAATTAAGTTTTTACCTGAAATTATAATTGCTTTTAACTGATTTTATATTCTAAAATTTTAATTTTTTACAGTTTTTAAACAGTTTATTTGATTATTGAGAGGTCTGAGAGATCTGTTTTCTGAAATTATTTTTTTCAAATTATTGTTTTTACTTTAAAAAAAAAAAAAACGTTCTATAGATGTTGTAATTAATTTTTCTAAATTATTTTATAAGTAAAGTAAAAGTAAAATAAAATTTATTGCTTTTAATTTTTTCATAAAGTATTTTTATGTTTTTTTTAAACAGATTTTATTATTAATTCTATGACTTATTTAATAAATTGTATTTTCTTAAATATCTTTCTTAGATTAGGTGTTTGAATTGTGTCAATGTGTTTTCCAGATCTCATTTTAAAATCTGAAAAGAATTTAAGTTGAAAGCAAAGTCTGAAAAATACATTTTAGTTAAAAAAATAGAACAAAAAGAAATATAAATCTGTAAAAATCTGCCAAAAATTTTTTAAAACAAAATTTGAAGAGCTTATAGGTTAAATGGAGTTAATTCATTATGGTCGATATCTAAAAATACATACGCTATGTTGAAGGAATCGCTCCACAATAATCTCCTCCTCCTCCTCCTCCTCAGTTTCTTCCTCTGTGCTTATCACCTCCTCTTCAACCACAACCTCTTCCTCTTGCTGTGAATTGAGAGGAACCTCCTCTTCTTCCTCTTCCTCCACCTCGTTCTCCTCCTCCTCCTCCTCCTGCTGCTGCTCGTTCTCCTCGGCGGTCTGATCAGACGTGGCAGGACACCAGACTGCAGCCTCACAACCAGCAGAATCCTCCACTTCTGCTTCCTCTCCCTTTATCTCCACTCTTTCATCAGTTTCAACCTGTTTCTCCTCTGTCTTCTCCACCTCCAGATCAAAGCCTCTAATCTCCACGTCGGGGGAGTGAGAGGCCTTCAAGGAGCTCAGCACCTCCTCTAAGAAGGAGCCGTCCTCCTCCCTGCTTTCCTGCACCATGTCTTCTCCTGAAGAAGAGTCACTTTCATATTGGTTATCAGCTGAATCTGAAAAGCCTGGAGGATCTGTTAGATGCTCCCTCGGACCAGCAGGGGGCTCTGGTGTGACACTAGAGGGAAAATAAACAAGTTCAATTTAAGGGGAGGTTAAAAAAACAATAAAAAAACATTGCAAGTCAGAGAAACAAGAGCAGGAAGTGATGTCTAAGCACCTGGGACTGTCCAGAGAGGAGGAGGAGGAGCTGGAGGAGTGAACATGCTGATCATCAGAGGCTTCCTCCTCAGAGAGGCTGGAGACGGGAGATTCTGGAGGACAGGAAGCGTCTGGGGGCGTGGGAAACATCCTGCTCTGCTTCCGGCTCATCTTCTCCCTCTTTATCCACCCGAGGGAATTCTGAGGAATCCTTCTTGGGTTCGCCGTACCCCGCCCCTTCTTCTTCTTCTTCACTTTCTACTGTAGGCTTCAGCTGATCGCTGCTCTCATCTGGGGCCCGAATAGAAACAGGAAGTTAGCTGTATACTATATATATATA
>JAGKQL010000054.1:32112596-32158253 GCA_018398635.1 Cyprinodon brontotheroides
TCTACGCCTGCTGAAGACACAGACGTCCATCCCCGTGAACACTGGGAAGGAACTCAATGGGAAAGGAAATTATTCTTATTTATTATTTCAACCGTTGCGTATATTAGCTGCGACATATGAATCAAGATGCTATGACCCGAACAAATTTGATTGACAGATGAACTTTGATATATGATTTTAGGTGTTCAGGCTGACGTATAACTAACTGGCTTGCATAAGATAACAAAAAAAACCACAGATTTTAAGACAGGATTTTTTTTTAAATATACATTTTCTAAATTTTGAGACAATAAAGAGTATATTTATGTACATGTTAAAGCCAGAATGATTTGACATTTAAACATGATTTCCCTACAATTTTAAAGTAAGGGACATGCTCCAAAATGGGTACTTTGAAAAACTTCTCTTAAAAAAAACTAAAGATTCTAAGATTGGTGTTCATTTGGCCCGGCCTTGCAGACTACTATGAAGGACTAACTTTCTGCCATATTTAAAATAAATACAGAAATAAATAAATGCTCAATAAATGTATAAGCATACAATTAATTGCCAACAAAAAATTGAGACATAAATGTATATAACTCTTAATTAGCTTCTTTATTTATTTTGCCTTTTTTAATATTGCACTTGTTTTACATTTTCACCAGTAAAAGCTTTTATAATCTTCAACTTTTATTTTTTATTACTTTTTTAAGTATTTATTTTATGTGCATGTTATTATATTTTGTCTGTTTTTTATTCAATACCTTTTGTACATTTTACCTTAGTTACATTTCTTAGCATTTCATTTTATTTCTCTCTGCCCTTTTTACGAATACTCTCTATGCATTTCTGTCCTCATTATAACTTCTGCAAATGAGGGAGGGGTGTGTCATAGAGAGTCAACTTCTGCTCATTGGTTGGTGGCGGTCCACCTTCTTAACTGCAGATCTCAGGTACTAAGTTAAATGTTCTCTTTTCTGGTAATGTTGTTCAATAAAAGTCACGTTTAAAAGAAGATCATTTGGCCGGGCATATACTTTTAAAGCATCACCATACCACAGCCCATTTATCTGTTTAAAGAAAATGTAGCCGAACTTAGAGGACCCGCGGCAACAATGTGTGTCCATAGCTGGCGTTGGTCTATAGCATTTATGATAAAAGGTTTTTGTTCAATCTGGCTTAAAGGAGGAGAGTCCCTATGAAGTTCTGAAGTTCATTCGACATCGGGCGCTCTCCTCCTGTAGGGACCCGATTGTAAAAACTTAGCCAACCACGCAACAAAATCGCCATGCGAGACGTAGCCAGATGGGCTATGGACCCTGTGCAATAAGCCAGCCTCGCTGGTGCCACGGTCCTCTCAAGTTCGTCGCATTTTTCTTTAAATTACGCATTTTCAAATCTGTGAATGGGCCATATGGTGATGCAAAAAGTATAAGGTTCCACCAAAGCCTCAAATGATCTTAAACACATACTTTTATTGAACAACAACAATAACAAAAGAGAACATTTAACTTTGTACTCGACTCTGTGAGTTAAGAAGATTGACCCGCCAAGTCAACCAATGAGCAGAAGTTGACTCTGGGACACACCCCTCCTCATTTGCACAATGAGGGAGAAATGCATACAAGAAATGTAAAAGGGCAAGAGAGAAATGTAAAAAGAGGAGAGAGAAAAGAGCGGAGAAGAAATAACTAGGGTAAAATAATATACAGAGGAAGCATAAAACAGACAAAAAATATTATAAGCATGCACATAAATAAAACAGACAAAATATAAGTAATTAAAAAATAAAGTTAGCAGATTAAATCAAACACTAGTAAAATAAATAAGGTAAATATTACAAGGCAAATAAATAAAGAAGCTAATTAAGAGTTAGCATACATTTATGTCTCACTTTTGTTATTTTCTGTATTGACCTTTTTTAAATATGGCGAAGATTGTCCTTTCATATAATAACCAGAAAGTTAAATACAAAAAAAGCGGATTTGAGAAGAATCACATTCCTGGCACATAGGGTAAGCAGTATCATGCTATTGGGGATGCTGCACCTGGCAGCTTTGTAATATATGAGAAAAAAAATTCTCCAAGTTAATGGGGATAACTAAAGACAGAGCAGTCCTGAAAAGAATAATTGTGCTACATGGAAAAAGGATGTAAACATGCAGCCAAAGCTTTGGCAGAAAGTTCAAATCAAACACCTTCATTCATATGTACGGTCAAAGTCCAAACATAAAACAAATTAGAAAGTTGTAGCAAGAGTTCAACGTTTCTGTTTATCATCCAATCTGACTGAGCTGGAGTTTCCTCTGCAACATGTGTTAAACTAACATTTAAAGCCCTAAAATATTAAAATAACATAGTCTCAATGGAATCAGCTTTTTTTAGACACTGGATTTATAACAATACAGTTTCAAACTGTGCCATTTTGCATTTGATTTGTTTTTGGTTTTTACTGTAAATTTAGTGGGGGGAAAAAATCGCCTGAAGAAATACACCTGAAAATTATTCCGCCGTAACAATTCAAAAAAATATCCACTGGACTTGGTTTTCAAGATTTGAAGACACGTTAAGACCGCATCTCTCTCTCCAGGGAAGCTTTCTCCAATTCAAATGTGAAAGCTTCGCGGAGAATGAAAGCAGCGTCTTCAATCTTAAACAAGAGATCCGAAAATAGATATTTACAATTTCTGAAGATGACTTTCCTGGATGACTGAGAACCTTCATCAGCGCCTGAAATTTATTTTTCCAAGCCAAAGCAAGCAGCACTAAAGCAAGTCCAGAGTCTGTAGCGCTGTTTGAGCTTAGCTTAGCTAATCCAGTATGCTCCTGTGATCAGAGGCCAATCCAGTGCATTGGGCTTAGATTATTTTCCTAAATAGCTCTCATTAGATCAGTTAAACATTTCCACCCATCATGCTTTCACCAAAGTACACCTGGTTCAGGTACCATGAATATTCAGTCTCTTTTTTGGTTCTGCTCATTTCCACAAGTCAATCAGCCTTGGTCATCATCAACAGTGTATTTTCCACGCTCAGAGGTAAAGAGCAAATATTTGCAGTTACATTTTTGCGTACCTAGAATAATTTTTTTTAGCCTTAAATTTCTGCAGAATTTTGCGGATGAATTTCCAAATTTTTGTATCTAAAGTTTTAGAGTTTAATTTTTGCAGTCGAATTTTTGCAGTTCAGTATTTTCATATGTGAATTTCTGATGTTTAATTTACCCCTATTTCTGCTGGTAAATTTAAAGACGGATGATGCTTAACTTTCTTCTTATGAATGCAGATAAAACAGAAGTTATAGACTTTTGGACCAGAGTCTTAGAAAAAGAAGCTGATTAGTCAGTCGCACTTCATTTGGATGGGATTAAACTGATCTGCAATAAAGTAAAGTAAGTCATATTTCATCATTCTGCTTCATTCTATCATCTACATTTACTCCCCACTCTGCAGAATCTTTGTTCAATCTCTAATCTCTCTAACGTTCTGCTCTCTCTGCTTTTTCTCATAGTGCAGCTTTCATCTGGTCTGTTCCTGTTTGGCTGTGACTTTCCATCCTGGAGAGAAATATCAACTGTGCTGCTGCCATCAACACCTTTCGTTATAGATAGATGTGTTGGAGATCAGCCTGTTTTTTCAATGCGTAGTCCTGTTTCTCCTGACTGTGACTGGCTGGATGTGCTCCTAGTCATCCCTCTGAAGCTCGTCTGCTGCCTGGTTGTGTGTTTCCTGGGACAGGGCGCGCTTTTACAGCAGCTTTTGTATCTCTACTTCTGTCTCCTTGCAGACCCCAGTCGCCCTCAGCAGACGAGCAGCTCCGCTGAGCCTGGTTCTGCTGGAGGTTTCTCTCTGTTAAAAGAGAGTTTTTCCTCTCCACTGTAAGCTACAAGCATGCTTAGTGTGATGGATTGCCTTTGAGTCAATGAGTTGATGCAAACTGGTAGTTCCTAGACAGAAAACCTTGAAACAGTTTGACTGGGATGATCTGGTGAACTGTAAAGTGCCTTGGAGATGACATGTGTGTTGTGAATTGGTGCTATAGAAATAAACTGAATTTTTAATTGAACACCTTGGTGTTATTTTTGATGAGAGGACCTTTTATTAAATCCTTACATATCATATTAGAGATAACATGTTGTGACATGGTGCTATAGAAAAAAAAAAAGTAATTTAATTAATTTGATAAATAAATCCCTTTTTACATTGAAAGTCTAAAAAAACGTCAGATTCTAATGATGCTGTATTTCTTTTATTTTTTAAAATATATATTTAGGCTTTAGTGGTCTTTATTTTGTTATTTTTAAAAGTACGTAGACAGGAAAGTGAGTCAGAAGAGAGGGGAGAGACATTCGGCAAAGGTCAGCAGGACTTGAACCTGCGACAGCCGACATATGGGTCATGCTCTCTACCTCCACCATAGCAGCACCCCAAGGCTGCTATGGTGGTATTTCTTTTATACAAAAATATATGGAGCTGTAATAACAAATTAAATTGCAGATTAAAGATAAACTTACACCATTTTTCAAATTTCACTCTACAGTCATTCACATAATTTCCTGACGATCTGCGCCGTTAACTAAAGAGTCAGATAACCTCTGCAGTCTAACAGATATGTGAGAGCAGCTGCGTTCAATATTTACCTGAAGGGATTTAACTTTCCCGCTAATGCTGTCTTGAGAAGCCCCAAGACCCTCATTAGCTTCCGATGAGTCGGACACGAAAACTGAGTCGTGTGACAAGGCCTTGTTGCCCAAACTGATCTTAGACCTTAAGAAGAAAGAAACGGGGGAAAAAAAAAAAATCAAGCAGACAACAAACACACAAAAGTCTAGTAAATAGGCTAATCTATTACAGGAATAGGATAATCTGTTAAATTGACTACTAATGATGACCACAGCAAAATTTAACAAGACACATCCTGTGAGGCAAAGAGCAGCGGCGGCGGGAAGTGGTAGGGCTTGTGGAAACAAAGCGTTAACAGGATGCTCCGACTTCTGTGGGATTTCCAGGATCTAAGATCAATCTAAAACAATATCTTCCTTTCCTAAATTAACAACACATTCGCTTTTTATCTAATCAGGCAGATGGACTCTGAGGGAAAGAAACACATTAGAAAGAAATCATGATTGATTTTCACTCACGTACAGGGAAATAAACTATTTGAAATCAAAATTTTATTATTCCAGGGGTTCATTAACCTATTCTAAATTCTGAAATTAAGTTTTTTTAATATAACATAGCCTCAGTAGTGCACTGATAATGTCTTACTGCTAAAACTTGTGAGATCTGTAGAGGTACATCCTTTTTGCAATTAACAGAAACCAATAAAATCTTTACTTTCTAACCCTCTAGGATTTGTGAAAGCAATTCAAATTTTCCTGTTTCTCTGTAACAACCTCCAGGTCTGTTTACTGCCAGACCTAAGAAATCACTCAAACATAACCTGTCTGATAACATGAAGTATGCGTGATCGTACCCAGATCCCTTATCCTTCCCTGAGCGAGTGAGCGCATTATTATTCTTGTGCTTTGCTAACATCGTCACTCGACTGGCTTCCCTTCAGGCCATCTTCTACTCCTGCACTTTAAAAAAAATCTCCATTTTTTTCCGGGCAAACAATTTTTTAAATGTCTGGAACTTGGATTTCTTCTTCCCTGAAAAGAAAAAAAATAAATAATTTCAAGTAATTATAAAGAGTGTAACACTGATGTATGGTATATTACGAAGCAAATCAGACATAATATTTCCTACAAACGCTATGTAATCAGTAATTAGCTCAGTAAAATAGCTGCAGTTAGCAAAAAAAAAACAAAAAAAAAAACACCGCCCTGCCCTGCATACCTTAGATGCATGGAAAGCATCTCCAACAATACTACAGTCCATGTTTAATACCACTGCAGTGGAGTAACAAACTTAATCAACAGCTGCAAACTGTTTGTGCAGAACTTACAATAACCACCAGTTTTCACCCCAAAGCTGCTGCAGAGTTTATACTTTAGCAATCAATCTTATTTTTCTCATTTTATAGCATAAAAACCAAACATTTCAAAGTAATGCAAAATTAAGCAGAGTACACGCGGTTCTTCAAGAATATGCTGAACACTGTTTTATGGACAGAAGAATGACCTGAACTGCACTGCCAAAACAGTGGAAGGTCTTAAAAAGGTTTGTTGATAGAGACGCTCTGCTGCATCTGTCTGAGCTGCTTTGCATTAAGAAAAAAAAAGTGTTAAAATTCCTCAGCTTCTAGATTTGCAAAGTAACAAGAGGTGGTTCTTAAAAATGTTGACCCAGCAGGGGGCTAAACACAAATGCATGTCACACACACACACACACACACACACACACACACACACACACACACACACACAATGATTGTATTATTTTTATTTTTTTCAACCTTACAATTATGATGATCGATCTGAAAAAAAAAAATTGTATATGTATACATATATATATAAATACGTATATACATAGTAATTACTTAATTAGTTGACAACTATTTCAATTAATCACAATTAATCCAATTAATTGTTTCCACCCTACTTTATCATATCACCTCTTATTAAAGCACATTTCTCCTTATACAAGTTTCTTTAAAATTGCTAAGTGAGTGTGAGGCCTTTCTGCATGGCAGCTTTAAATATCAGGGGGAAACACCACCCAGCCATGTCATTTACTGAGCTATTTTCCACATAATACATGACACCAAAGGGCTGAAACCTGGAGGCGGCAGGAAATGGCCAGCCAGCCGGGGTAAGGTCACTGACTCAACCTTGATTTCCCAACATTCAGCCTCTAATATGACAATAGAACTACTCAGAATAGCAGCGATGAGAATTCATCAGACTCTAAGGTCAAAAACGAAGGACCTGATCTACACTGACACAGTGAGAAGGTCGTGACCTTTGAGAGGAACATAATGGGTTTGGACCAGGGGCAGAGCAACAGTTTTTAGTTTTTTATAAAAAAGTAACTTAGTAACTGTTACGGTACTTTTAAATTGTGCTTTGGGTCATTTTTACTTTTATTCTATGAAAATGTAGAAGTTACTGTGCTTTAACTTGGATGAATTTCTTTGCACTGTTTTTTACTATACATGAGTGATCTGGTGCGACAGTATGATGTGTCAATCATTCAAGGGGGGGCACCTGGGGCAGGCAATTAAGGCCTGAACACACCCAGGGTTTCCGTTGGTCATTAAAATCGACATTAAATTGTAATTTTTTAATTGAAATTGCCTTAAAATTACTTAAATGTGGATTTATCATGGCATTAAAAATGCTTTATTTAAAAAACAAAAAGTTTATAAAAAAACAAATATATATATATATATATATATATATATATATATATATATATATATATAGATAGATAGATACAGGGGTTGACGTTAAGGATTTTAAGGGCAAGTGACTTTCACATTTCATTTGCTCCAGAAACAATTTTTTACTTGCCCAGTAAGTGCAATGTTTTGATAAATATAGCTTTCTACATCATTCATTTTTGTATATATATCAATGAAACATGTTTGTTTTTTAAATGTTTTTTTAAATTCAGGACTTTTCAAGTTTACAGGTTCCTGGTTTATGTATATGCATAAATCACAAGACAGAAGTCAATGTCACAAATTTGTATTTTAGATATATACATTTTTTATATTTTAGATATATGAAGTCACAAATTGAAATCATAATGAGATCCACGTTAATAATAGAAAAACGCAGCAATAAATGTCTTGGGACTGTTTCTATGCTGACTGAGGCATAGATCTGGCAAGTTTATCGCAGTTTTTCTTTCTTCTTTTCATAAAAAGGTGAGAGAGATACGCCAAGCTCTGCTGCTCTGTCTGCCCTTCGTTATTTTTTGTGAGGCTCAAAGATAATCACTCCTTTATCTAGTTTCTGTCCTGAACTCCTATAATGGGTAATGTATTTTATTTCTTAGTTTTTCCGAGTGATGTTTTTTGCATGAGTCTGTCCTCCTTACAATATATATGATGTGTGACTCCAAAGAGTGAATGTTTTCTACTGAGATTAACAGATTTTATTTTGTATTTCCCCAAAGCAGATGTATTTTATTTTGTAACTGCGTCTCTCTTCCTGTAAGACCAATGAAATTGTTGGTAAATTGCTGCGTAGTCTGACTAAAATAGAACTTGGGTCTATATCAGTCGGACCTATGCAGCCCCCTTGTGTAAAATCGTGTTGGATGTTATCATCCCCATTGACTTTCAATAAGCGCTAAACACAACAACCTCGTCTGACATGACTTTCTGTTGGATAGGACGCAAAATTGGATCCGGTGTGCTCTGGCCTTTAGAATACAGTGCTTCCCTGCCCCCCTCTAGCTCCGCTCCTGATCTGTGATTTGAATGGGCCACACCAACATAAAACAAACTTCTGACACTCTGACTATTCATCTATCATGGGTACATATATTGAAATGTTTGGTTTTTCAAATCTTTGTGCTCATATTTATAAAGACTTTGTGATGAGAGTTTTTACAATATAAAAGGAAAAAAAAAAGCAATCCACTGTGAACTGAGTTATCATTAGTTTAAGATTTTGTTCCAACTGTTTTATTTGTTCTAATTCCTGCTTTTATCATGTTTTTTTTTATCTGCACTACTTTTATTTTAATGTTTAAATCATGTAAAACATTTGGAATTGTCTTTGTACTGATGCTATACAAATAAACTTCCCTTGCCTAAACTGGAACCTCTTTGCTTTTTTCATCTCTCATTTAATAATTTCCTTTCCCTTTTGATAATAAAAATGTTGGTTAAAAAATATTACTTAAAAAAACTAACATCTTCTTCGGCAGGTGAACTTCATCTGAAGGGCAACAAACCACTCGCTGTGAACATACTATTTAAAACAAATGATGTAAACATGACAAACTAAATGTTTGCAGCTGGTGATGTCGCACAGTGAGCTAGTTTATCTGTTACGAGGAGACGGCTCAGTACATTAAGTGTTCAAATGATCTGAGCGATGGAAACACAAGGACTGGATTAGTGGAAAAAATAAATAAAATCAAAATTTTTCCAAAATCTAATCATAAACAGAAAAATTGCTCCGCTCTATCGGAACGACAAGGAGCATAAATATAACAGCCACGTATTTTAGAGAAGCGGCGACAGAGGCGTAGCCAGAATTTTTTTTTTAGGGTGGCGAGGAAATAACCAATGTACACTGAGGGGGGGCCGAAAGAGGATAAACGCCAGAACCTCAGGATCAATCTACACTATTGCAACAGGAAAATTAGCAAGCACAGCATCCATATTTTCTAAAAAAAGACAAACTATACTTTCCTGCAGCCTTTGCTAACAAATAGACGCATATATTTAAACATCTGTGCTTTCTAGATAAATGGTATAGTGGATAAAATTCTTTCAGGTTTGAGTTCAGGGGCGAATATCTCTTCCTTTGTCATTACTAATCTTCTATTGTCAACAATTATTCTGCATAAAATTGATATTCACAAGCACTAATATATACATAAATTGATTATTAAGCTTTTATCAAAATAGTTATTTATCTATGATTTCACTAAAAACTACTAGATGACTTTCAGAGACACATCATTTTATAGAACACAAAATCTAGTTCTCAAAAGAGCATGAATTCTGTACTTATCATCTTTAATGTTGGTATATTGATGTGCATAATTAACCAGTGTTTTTGATATCCAGTAATTGTTAATATATGAAAAAGTAACATGTTTTAATTATTCCACTTGAGAGTATTACTGCTGCCGCCGTCTTTATTAGAGGGAAAAAAAGGTAGGGGTGGCCAATGATTGGCTAAGGGTGGTAATGGCCACACCTGGCCCCCCATCTAGCACCGCCCCTGAGTGGCGGGTGCCGGCGCATCTGGGAAGCTACAGAAATGCATTTAAGTTTCATTAAAATACAAAGAACAATTATACTAAATGCTTAAAGAGACCCTTAATTTTCAAACATAAGAGAATTTATAACTCTGAATAAAATCAAACATCAGCTTGACACCCAATCATACTGCATCAATACCTGAGCAATCTTCTTGGACCTCAGCAGGCTCCTGATTGGTCACCAAGTCTGAAGATCCTGATGCCATGGCAGCGCTGTCACTGCTGAGGGGACACAGATGATGAGTGTCAGTCCTTAGAGCATGATCACATTAAATCCCTGATGGCTTTCTAAAAGCAGAGCGCCATGCAGCAGGGAAACATGATAAACTCACTAAAATATGACGCAGGTTTACAATTAAAGCCTCACTCTTTGTCCAGCTGCAGCCGAGCTGAACAACTGCATCCAGTGCAATGGCGATTACCGTGATTATTCAGGTTTCAATATGTGTTTATGGATATAACATCCATAGAACCATGCCCACATGGTTCTATGGATGTTCTCCTGAACTTTCCTGCACTTTATGTAATAGCCACAAACTGCTATGTATTTTCTGTGAAAAGACCAAAATAATCTGCTATTTTGAAGTGAAAAAAAAAAAAAAACAAAGCTTAGAAGTTCATAACTCCTCCAAAGTTGTAAAACTTTTCTAAAGAAATGTTTCCTTTTCCTTCCTGTCAGTTTAGGTGGGCCATTACTTTTTGGATAACGAACACTATGGAAGTAAATCTGTGTCGCTAGGATTTGAATTAAAAATGCTACTGAAATTTAAATGTTGTATGTTTGTACTTTACTGTTTCAGTGTTAAAATATATTCAGAGCACATTTTTGACCTAAAAAATTCATTGTCATTATTTCTACACACTGTTGAAATTTCATTTGTTATTTTCTCTTCAAGCTAAAATTCACATTACTATTTTTCAAAGTGATTACATTTTTAATACTTATTTTTTTCAGTTTAATTTTTCAGTGTTAAGAAAAAATATGCATATAAAAAAAAAAAACCTTTCAAAATTCAAACTCAATATTTTTCAGCCTCCTGAGATTCAACTGGCTCTATTTCACTGTCTTAAATTCGGCGTCTAAATTCAGTGTAAAAAGGGAAGGGTTACTTCAGGTCACAGACATTAGCAATGGATTGGGGTGTCCAGCACCCAGCCGAAATCCGTTCGTTTTACGCTTAGTCATTGGCTGTGGACGCTTTGTGGCGCTCATCACGGAAGGAAAACCAGCATCATGGAGCCGGGTCATGCTTAAGCTAACGGCTAACTCAACTACAGAAAAATAGAAAGTAATAAACTCACCGTTGAGTTAGGCAATTAATTGAATATTTATCTATTTATTTTGATTAATGATTCAAATGTTAAATATACCACTAAATTGTTGCATTTACAATCAAATAATGAAATATCCCATTAAATATTAACAATACATTTAAAATGATAAATTCAATATCCTATAATGAAAAATAATGTGTATGAAAATTATTATAACTTCTACGCTTCATATGTGTAAACAAATGTTTTTGTTTTTAGAAAGTCACAGGCTGAGAGATATGGAAGCTGTTTTTAGATACACTCCTGTTAAAAATCAGGTTGCATCTAAAGACGCCGTCTGTTTCTCCACATTAGAATGTTTACATCATCCAAGCAGCTGATGCTCGGCAACCACCAACACAAACTCACTCCGTCTGGAGATCACTTTGTAAAGATGTACCTGGTTAGTGTTCACTGAGTGAGGCTGGATGGAGAGCAGGGACGCTGCTACAGTAAGAGGATCATTGGTGCTTTTAAGTTTCTGACAGAAGCAGCAGGGCGTGGTTTAACCTGACTGTCCTCTTGCATAATGGGGACTGCTTTACAAAGTTCAAATGAGTCACATGGAGGTGACTGATGAAGGGCTGACTGTACAGCACTTCCTGTAAAGTTTTGGAAGGAAGCTGATTAGTTAATGACGCTAGTTACACAAAAGGTTTGGATTTTTGTACAGTTATGCTTGAAAAGCTTATGTCCAAAATTTGTAGATGTACATATATGTAGGTTGTGAGTAAATAATTAAAATTTATCATGAAGTAAGATTTAGGCTAAAAGGGCAGAGATGTACATGTTTTAAATGCGTATATTTTGAATAAAGCTACTCATTTCAGTATTTTGAACATTTATGGATGCAGCTTCAATACCTTGAGGACATGGGCGGTTCTAGACAGGGGCCAACAGGGGCCAGTGTACTGAAGACATAATACTAAAATAAATTCTAATGATGATATGCGCTGGAACAGACGTGGTTACTGATAGGTCCTTTGGATCTACGCATTTCATTTTTTTTCATCTGCTAAATGTTTTTTTCAAAAAGAAAACATTTTTTTAATTTTACATCTGAATTTCTCAGTTTTTCTTGAGTTCTAATTCAGATTTTATGGAAAACCGTAATAAGAATAATAAAAGAATAAGAATAGAATAAGAGCCAGACTGACTGCAGCAGCTGTATTATAACCTTAGATGAGTGAAGCATGGTATTTTTGAAAGTCCTATCAATATAGAATTATTACTAATGAAAATGGTTCCTACAGTACCTGAATGTAACTTCAAAAGTAATCTGACCTGAATCGGGTAAAAAAGTTTTTAAAATCTTCTTTAAGTTTAACACCTTTTTTTTTGTTGGATTAATTATTTGTTTTCGTTTGATGCCTTCTATTTTAAGTTTAAAATCCTTTGAAAATACTTTTTGGTTTTAAGTATTTTTCAAATAACTTGTTAGGATCTTTTAGTTTTTCAGTAAAAAAAAGTTTTTTGAATAGATTGGCCCTGATTTATCTCCATATATTTGATTGCAGGGAAAAGCATAACCTTCATAAACATCTGAAAAGCCTAAAATAAGCTAGCAGTGCTAGGTTACCGCATGTCCTATAAAGTGGAACAAATGTGATTATTCCACTATTTTCTCTGACATCTCAGTAATATGACTTTAAATCGTATGAGACACTAAAATTATGATGATTTTGAGACCGTAGGGAAGCGGCCGTTCCAACTGTTGCATTTCCGGAGATTCTTCCAAGTGGTGCACGATTTTACACGAGTGAATAAAGTGAATGTGATTGGTTGTTTTTTCAAGGGGTGGGATTGTTGTGGCGGAAGGTTACGCAAGCATGGTTTGGTTGTGGCCGGTTTGCTGGAAGCATCTTGCTAACCAGTTAGCAACTCAAGTGCTAGTAGGTTCCCAATGGTAAATTCCATTGGGACCAAGTAGCACTAAATTGGTGACTTAGAAACGGCCAATGTCCAAGGAACACTATAGGACTGAAGGAGGGAAACATGCAAAAGAGGAGGAGGTTTGAGTGTGGGAGGTGGAGTGGATGAGTCTCCTCCATCATACATTTTTTATTTAGAGGGAGGAAAGCGGGGGCCGAGATGTTGTGGTAAGAGGACTTTCAGGGCGCAGGAAGTGCTTGAGTTTGGTGTGAAGGCTTCCAGCCGTACATGTTTGAGCCCCTTGCCTCGCAGGGCTGCTGCCAGTTCTGTTAGCTCTACGCCTGCTGAAGACACAGGTGTTCATCCCCGCGGAACACTGGGGCCCGGAACTCAATCGGAAGGAAAGGAAATGATTTCTTATTTCCAACGTTGCGTATATTAGCTGCAACATATGAATCAAGATGCTATGACCGAAAAACATTTTGATTGACAGATGACCGTTGGAGGTGGCGATTAGCTGAATGTAGGTGTTCAGGCTGGACATTATAACTAAAAATGGCCTGCATAAATAACTAGAAAAAAACATCACAAATTTTTAAAACAGGTTTCTTTTTTAAAATAGAAATTTTTTATATCTTTGTGCTTCACTCCTTGACTTGTTCTATTGTAGTTGTCATGCTACTTTCTCTATTTTGTGAAGCTTATATTTCCTTTTAAGCACAACAAACTTTTGTATAAAGCAACTTGTTCAACGCTGAAGCTTCTATAAAGCCTACCTTGCAACGCTCTTATAACTTTATTGCTCTGCTTTTTTGTTTTATGTAAAACTCAATAAAAAATATCTTGAGTTAAAAAAACAAAAACATTTTCTAAATACTTGATAAAGAGCATTTCTATCCATGTTAAAGCCAGAATGATTTGACATTTAAATACTTGATTTTCCCTATGACCGTAAGTTATTGAATGTATTTTTCACAAAGGGGTCCATCAGCCTGTTGAACATTTGACATTTTTGGAGCCAAAGAGGTTGTGATATGTTTGAGAATCACTGTTTTAGTCGATTGTGGCGGTTCTAGATTAAAGGTGATGATTGACAGAATGACCGTAGATATATGATTGGCGAATTTAGGTGTTCAGGTTGGAGATATAACTAACTGGCCTGAATAGGTTTTCGGTCGACAAACGTCTCACAGAGTTTAAAGAAAAAGGTATTTTTTTAACAGAATTCTTCTACATTTTAGTTATGATATGTAGATCTGATAAAAGTTTACATTTCTAGAGATGTTAAGCCAGAATGATTAAACATTCCTATATGACTTCCCACGCCTTAAAAATTACCTCCCACCAGTAATAAATCTAGTCAAAGTTTTATTGTAAAAAATTAAAAAATGGAAAGTATTCAAAATACAAAAAGATTGTGTGCAGCTTTAAGAGGACAGTGTTTTGCTACTGGGTGTTGTTAGTATGACTCTCTGGAAATCTTCTTGTCAGCTGTGTTTACTGTAAGATGTGTGTTATAGAAACAGGAGGAACATTCCAGAGGGTTTGCTGACATGGCGGGGGCGTCTCATCAGTGTAACAGTTAAACAATCACAATCAGCTACATCTTTGCAATATTAAAGCCAGGGGTTTCATCAGCTATGCAACATTTTATTATCATCACTACTATAAAATAAAGTATGTTTACAGCATCATTTGAGATTCTTCTTGTATTGTTGAGCAGCGTAAGAAACTGCTTCTGACAAACATGTTGCCGCTGCAGGGAGCTACTTGCACTGGGCTGGTTATTTCCTGTCTGATGCTCAGGGACACACTATTAGCCCACCACACACACAACTGGAGGGTTCTAATAACATCAAGGAAGCAGATACCCAACCACAGACAGAAACAAACACGGACATTCATGTCACGTGTTCTCCATGATATGAAAGGATGAGGAGCAAAGACAAGATAAGAGAAAGGAAATGAGATTACAGACGTTGACACTCAACCGTTCAGCCATTACTGGAGCTTTGACCTAAAATCCTGCTCAAAGGATGGCTTTTAAATTCCACTTTAGGATGAAAGTTTTGCCTCATTTTTGGAGGCGGGTGCAGTGATGTTTAAAGGGCCCCTGAACTCTCAGGTCATTTTGGGAGATTGTCCGTTAACTGTTGTAGAAAGATATATCACTTGTTGAAACAGTGAAAAAAACGTAAAGGATCCAAGACCAGCTGAATATAAAAAAAATTGTACTTTTCCCAATAACTTATAAATAGCCATTTGTAATATGTTACTTCAAAAATCATATATCCTTTATTACATTTTTCATCCATGGATGTCGCCATTTTCTACTTGTCCAATGCATGCTGGGTAGATGAACCCTCAGAGTAAACACAGGAAGACTAACATTGTGTCACAGCCTCTAAGGCTACGCTCACACCGCAGCATGAAGTGACCCAAATCCAATTTTTTTTGCCCATATGCCACCTGGATCTGATCTTTTCATGGCTGCCTGAACAACACAGATCCGATTTCGCGACCCAGGCCACTTGGGCTACGCTCACACTGCAGGCCTTGATGCTCAATTCCGACATTTTTTGTGAAATCCCATTTTTTTTGCGTTGCCGCATATATTTCCAAATATATGCGCGTTTATATGTGATCTCCTGTGTGAATCCGTAGTCATACAACGCACAAGTGCGCAGTAAAGAGGACCATGACGCCAGAGGCCAGCGCGGTGGCTCCATGTTTACAGGGGTGTAGTGCCGGAGCATCATCTAGCGGTCTTTGAGACCATAAAAACAAATTTTTTTTCATTGCCGTAACATTTAAGTAGCAAGACAATGCAGAATAGTGACCTTTGTCGGTATTGTTTGGCGTTCGTGGTCCGATGAATCTGACTTAACCTTTCACACACAGGTCAAATTTGAAAAGATCAGATTCAGATCGGGGTTCAGGACCACATAGCCAAGTGGCGGCCTGGGCTGCATTGGAAAAATGTTCAGACTGCAAATGAAAAGATCAGATCCATGGTATCGCATATGGGCAAAAATCGTGATGGGTCACTTCAGGCTGCATTGTGAACGTAGTAGCCTTGGCTATGTGGTCCTGAATCAAATACGAATCTGATTTGTTCAAATACCACCTGTACGCCATTAATACTCAACAAAGGTCACTATTCTGTGTCTTGCTACGCATAAGCAGGAAAAAAAACAACAACCATTGTATCACACATATTCACCGGTGTAATTTTAAAACAACTATACAGCCACAAAAATAATATAGTTTCCAAAGTTTATGCTAAATTAAAATGACCTGTTCTTGGTGACCTTGGCGAATTGAGTCTCGCAGAAGGTTAGCAAAACCATGCTATGCAGGAAGGTCTGCTTGTTCCATTTTAGTCATAGTGCTTATATTTGATCTAATACATAAATACAGGAATTAAAAATGAAATTAAAAACTCTTTTGTACTGTATAAATAATGGCTAAAAGAACATATTACTTCATAACTAGGCCACGCGCTAACTGTATGACAGCTTCACATATTTTTCAGTAAATCTGGAAAAACCCCAACAAAAAATACCGTCAGCCGATATGCTACGGTTAGACATGCTCTTCTTTAGACTGTCGGTCACCACACTGGATCTTTGGTCAGAGGCTTTTCCTAAACTGCTGTAAGACAGACCTCTATAGGAGATCTTTCCTGCCTGCAGTCAATAACACACACAACAACTTGTTGAAGCAAAACCCTGCAAGTTGCATTTAATGTCCCTTGGAGACTGATCAAATATTTAACTGAACTGAACTCATAAGCTGTTCTAGATAGTTCATAAACCTTAATCGGACCCTTAAAAATCTGAACCATAGATATCCTTTGTATTTTGCTATTATAGCCAAATTTTTCTAAGAAAAGATCATTTGTTTACATTAACTTTTGCATATCAAGTTAAAACTTTACGTTCATTGGTTGAGATAGGAAGAGTGTGGGAAATTTCTACTCTTTTGGATGCGGTGATGAGGGTTTGATTTAAGTCTAGGGGTCAGGGGGGTCAAAGTGACTGACCTGTGCCTACTCCCAAAGGTGGCTCCCAACGGTGACATCCTCCGCTTCATCTGAGAGGACGCAATAAAAGGAGAGAACAAAGAAACACAGAAAGAAAGATGGATTTGCAAAGTTGGAGAAAAGTTTCAGCCCTTCAGTTAATAAAGACAGAGAAATAAAAAAGAAGAGGCGAACATAAGACTGAAAGAATGACTGGGGTCAGAGAGAGGGGTTGTGGGAAAGCAGTGTGAAAGGAAAGAAGAGTTTGTTAGATAAACAGAAGAATATTTGGACAGAGAGAGAGAGTCTAAATGAAAAACAGACTTACAGTAAACAAAGACTTCCTAACAAAACCCAAGAGTGAACCTTATAAGCAAAGAAGAGCTCACTTTTTTTTTTTAAATAGAAATTTTACCTCACTCTGCTAGATAGCTAGATCAAATACTAGGTTTTAATCCAGCAATTTAATCCCTTATAATGAACCAGGTTGGTTTTATAAAGGCTTAATCTGATCTGACCTCTGATTAATTTATCAAATTATTATTTTATCGATAAAAAACACCAATAACAAGATAAAGGAGTCACTTTAAAAGTGTTATTGGAGTCATAACACGGAAATTATACTCTTTCATGTTCAAACGTGTGTATTGGTGTTAAGCCCAAGTTAAAACCTGCCGGACGATCCCCAGTCTGCCTTAATGGTAGAAATTGTGACCAAAGGTGACAAAAGCAAACCTGGTTCTGCCTCAGTGGTTTTTCCCAGCAGACGACTGGGTCAAAACTCCAGAAAGCTATAGTGAAAGGCCTGTGGAGCAATAACTGAAATGTTGCACTAATGCAGTTTAAAGATGATGAAGTGAATGACTCAAAATATGTACTTTTGCAACCAAAAACCAACATTTTAGAGTCAGACATATAAAAATGGGTGTAACAGACCTTGGAAAGCTGCTGACTCTAGGAACACATTTCACTCTTTTTACCAATGCATTGAAAATCTACAGCCACGCCACAATTCAATGACACAATAAAGCTACAATAATCACAGAGCACAAGCATTTGTTCTGTTGTAAGGAGTGTTTACTTTCATATCCTGACTAATACGCCCTTTTTTTCCAGTTTTATGTCACTCCGTGACAGTTTCCTAAGCAGCCTTTAACCAACTTGGTCTTGTATCAGATCCTAATCCTTCCGAAGCATTAGTTTGCACGCAGCGTAAATACTCCCAAGTGCATCGTTAGCTTTATTTGGAGATCCATGAGACCGTGGATGAGGGAGAATGTGCATGTGTGTGTTCTATTACATGAGCATGGATTACCACACGGAGGTATTCAGAACAGTATGGGGCTTTCTTTTATTAGCGCATTGTGAAAAACCTCATTAACACCTGCATCATAAACATGCTCCCACCAGGCATGTCTTTGTGCAAGCTGAGTTTGGAGGAGTATAAATAAGGAGTGAACAAGCCAAAACACAACCGTTTGTGCTTCAGCGTCTGTCAGTTATGAATTGTCAATCTAAGGCAGAGCCGGGCGGGTCCAAAGCTGGACCAATGATGTTTACACTGGAAAAAACTCAAATCTAGACATGTAATGTTTTTCTTAAAATAAGTGCATTTGTTCTTGGATTTAGGAGGTAAAAGAAACATTGGAACAAGATAATTTACATTTTTAAATAAGAAAACAAAATTGCATTGTCTTATTTCAAGTGCATATTATCTAATCATCTAATTTGAAGAGTAAAAATACTAATTCCATTGGCAAACTACCTCATTTACCTACTCAAATCAAGGGTAAATACACTTAATTTTACGACATTTTTACTTATTTGTAGATTGTTTTTCCAGTGTAGAAAAAGGTTGAAGTAACTAGAAGTGAGGAGTGAACTTTGGTGTCCCTGATGACTTTAACTTGACTTTGTCTGCAGGATTTCTGTACTTATGACGTAAAGCAAATCCAGTCTTGTCCAGTCTTAATCCCTCAATGGAGCTTGTGTTACCAAACTCTCTGCAGCGCAGCTTTATAGTGCTGACTGTCTGCTCCAATCGCTTGAGATATGCAAATGTCTGACATAATGTCTGACTGAGGTTTCTCACCAGCTGATCTCCAGGTATAAAAAAAAAAAAAACCTATGCATAAAATTCCCTTAATTTGTCATTGTTGACATTTTCTTGATTTTAAATTTTAGTTAAATTGATGTGAAATCCCTTTACAGAATAGAAGCCATGTTACCGAGTATGTCTTTACAAATTTCTACGCCAGTAGCCCACCATGTTTGCATAAAAAAGCTTTCTAATGAAATTGTAACACCTGTTTGGCATGTTATATCTTAGTTTTGTGTTTTACTTTTGTTTTTTTTTTTTTTCAGAATCAAGAGGGATAAAACATGAGTAGTGACTATAAAACAATATGAGGGCTGGTGTTTGATGTGAAGGTGCATAAGGTGCCATGTTGACTCCACGTGCTATACTAAGTAATTTCGCCAGCAGATGGAGACAGCATCTATGTCTGCTGATTCTTTTTAGGCTCAAAAAGGACTAAGTAAACACTATATGGATGATTACTTGCCTTATATTGTATTATTTAAAGATGGATATATGCCTTTTGTGTTTTTTTTTAAGGATTAGTAGTAACCAAGCCTCTTTAAAGGACTCACCCCTAAATCAACTGTATAAACGCATGTCTTTGTGTTCTCTACAAGTCCCAGCCATTATTTTGACAATTACTGGACGGTGTCTAAACCCGTTTGTTTTCTGCACCTCTAGAGGTGAAAAGTGATTCGGAAATGCAACGGTTGGAACGCGGGCCGCTTTTCCTAATGACTTTAAGCAGGGTCAATTTGTGTGAAGCTAAAACAAAATGAGCATCAAAACTGTTGAATAGAAGATTTCAGAATTTATATTGAAAAGTATTTACATATCCCACTGAAGATGGAAAAGTTTATGGGTCATTTTGATAAAGATTCAAATTTTGTACCTTTGTTCCAGAGCCCAAGTCAGGAATAATTAGTTTTTTTTTTCACACTGAATTTCCAGAAAAAAACTTTAGGCTTTGGGTATTTCTTAGATCATTGGATAGTGATCTCAATGCAAGATTTTGCTTAGGCTTGCAAAATAAGATTTTAGAGATTAAAGTCAATTTGATGACATGGAGAGGAAGGTAGCCCATTTCCCTCAGTTTTAGGTAAAGATGTTTTTTTTTAAAAAATCGATACTAGGAACTGACAGATCGATATTATGTCAGGCAGCCAAAAATCATGATATATTGCCAGAATGATTCTTTTCCACTCCCCTAATGTTTATTCAGTTAAGCTTTAAAGGGCCCCATGCCTGCCTTTGCCTTGGTCCCCAAATTTCTTAAATGCACCACTTATCAACGTTCGTTGGCTTTAAGCTGTTCCAACTGTGTCCTACCTTGTCACAAATGGGAAACCAAATGTCAATCAAAAGCTCCTCTACAGTATAACCACCATGGCACTGTTCAGCGGACACTTGGGTGGTATTAACAAACATAAATGTAAAAATATGGCATTTTTTCAAGATAAAAAAGTTGACCTGTAATTTTTGTATCTTTGTGGATCTAACACATGGTTTGGACCTTTATTTTTTAACCACATTGTATTTGTGAAAACACCCACCTACCTAACTGACAGACGGAATCTCACTATAGATCAGCCATTCTCATCCTCCCCTCTCTCATGACAAGGCGCGCAGGAGTCCTATCATGAAAAAAGGTTCATTGTGCGACCTGAGTAACGCGCAGTAACGGGGTGTCTGCAATGGTAACTGCGTTATAGTTACAGTCAAAGTAATTAGTTAGATTACTCGTTACTAAAACAAAGTAACGGCGTTAGTAACACCGTTACTTTCAACGCCGTTACTTTCAACGCCGTTACTCCCATCACTGCCGACGACAGCGTCTAACTTCACTTTCGCCGCTTCTCCTGTTAATACGGTAAAGCCCTGCGGAGCGTCCAGCACCAGGCTGCACGTGATTGAAATGATCCAATGAGCTGCTGTGAGTCTGGGTTGCTGCTGCTGCTACTTTTAGACACAGCAGGCAAACCTGTTGCAAGCCGGGCGATGGGAAAGAAGGAGAAGACGATGAGAAAAAGAGAGCAGAGAAAGTGTGGACTGCTGGAAGAACTGTGGTGAACTGGTGAAAGGAAAGTGAAATGGTGCTCAAAGATGACCCTGCACATTTAGAGGATGTTTGGCTCAACCTGCTGCTGTGAAGCAGGATTCTCCACCATGAACAGAATCAAAAATAAATATGGATCCAGGCTCAAAATGAACTCCTTGATATGTGCTTTAGAATGGCTTAGTCTCCATTCAAACCCAGGTTTAAAGCCTTGCAGGGCAGCATAAAGCCCACTGCCAACATTAAGACAGGAAAAAGAAACGGTCAGTTCAGGTGTTTTATAAAATATGTGAATGAGGAACTTGTCTATATACCAAACTAGGCTTGTCCCGATCCGATCCACGTATCGGATCGGGACGCCGATATTGGCAAAAAAATGCGTATCAGCAAAGCATGTAAAATGCCGATCCAGACTGCCGATCCAGTTTTAAAAAAAAAATCCGGTCCGTATTTTCCAGTTTCGCTGATTGAAACGATCCATTCCACTATTTTGCGTCACTGTTTCCCTGTTTTGCATTTTTATTAAAACTTACAGTAATACTTGCACCTTTAACTGTTTACGGTTTTACTGCTCACTGTGCAATTTCAGATTGCTATTCATAATTTTGTCCAGTTTGTGTTTATCTCTTAATAAACAGGTAAGTTTGTTGTCACCAAGCATTGTGTTTTATTCAATCTCACCTAATTTAGCTGGCTAGATGTAATCAAGAGTACTAAAACCCTTTTCAACATGAGTCTTACAACTAAGGCTAAATACTTTAACTTAAACTTAAATACATGCTCGGATAGGCTGGTATCGGCCAGTATCGGTATCGGATCGGAAGTCCAAAAACAATATCGGTATCGGATCGGAAGTGCAAAAACCTGGATCGGGACATCTCTATACCAAACTGAACAACTGTTGTTCTCTACTTCCAAAACACTTTAGATAATAAAATGGAAAAATTTTCTATTTTTAAATTTCAGTTTTCATTTAATGCATAAAAAAACTAATTTTATATCAGTGTTAAATTATGTTTAAAGTAACAGATTATAATTAAAAATCAACCTTTACTGGTTGATTGTTTTCTTTATTCGGACCCCGCTGATTTTTAATTGGTGACCCCTGCTTTGGAAAGTACATCATGCCATCATCGTTTTGGCTGATTTAACCAGAGAAAACACCATTAAATCACACTAAGGAGCTTCAGACTGAACACAGCCTACAGTTGTCCACCCTGACACTGAGGCCATGTGAGAGATGTTAATAGTGAACTCCCCAGCAGTGTTTGTGAATTAAATTGTTGTTTGCTATTTATTCCTTGTTGGATGTTCTGATTTTCACTCTGTGTAACCTACAAGCTGCAAGCATCACTTCATTTTATCATGTGGATTCCATTTTGGAAACCTAATAATGTCTCTTTTTTTTTTTGGCTTTGTAGCCAGGAGAGAAATAAAGGATATTATTCTCATTTTCAGACACACATGCAGAGGAAGAACAGAGCAGAGGAAGTTGCTCCCAGTAAATTGGTGAGTTTATAACAAACTGAAAGTCTTTCATTTTCAGATAAAGTGACACAGATAGGAATTCTGAAGGTATTTTCCAGGCAGCTAAAGCTTGAATGACTTGGGGGGTGGAAACATGCAGAACAGAAAGAAGGGTTCACCAATCAGACCTAATGAGCAAGCTAAAGGTGTTTACATCTTTAGCACACTATAAAACCTATAGGGGGGAGAAAATCTTCAACTTTGTGACTAAACTTTCATTTAATTTAGTCTTTCTTTAGATTAGGCATTATATACTATAATAGTGCAATTAAATGCAAAACATTGTTTGCAGAAGTAGGGTAGGGTCCCATTTCTGGGACATATCTGAGTAGTGATAAAACAGAGGGGATGTAAACACATATATTCTATTAGAAAAGTAATTGTTAGCTTTTTACATGTTATTAAGTATGTTTTTTAGAATTAGCTAGAAAAGATTTTCTGTTTCTTTTCATAAAGTGTAATAGATGGGGACCCAGATGTACTCTGGTTGCACAAATGTGCTGATTGCAGAACCAAGGATGAATGCTGACAATAAGTCCCACCCATCCTTTTAAAGCTCTTCTCATTGGTTGCCACCTCATGTCAACAATATTCAGAACCATTACTGCGTTTGCATATATAGCTACGTTCACACCGCAGCCTGAAGTGACCCAAATGCGATTTTTTTTGGCCCATATGCCCATATGCGTATCTGATCTTTTCATGGCAGTCTGAAAAACACGGATCCAATTTTTTTCCAATGCGACTCAGGCCACTTGGCTATGTGGTCCTGAATCCGAAAAAAAACTGATCATTTCAAATGCGACATGTGTCTGAACGGCCAGGTCGCATTTATCTGACCTGTACGCCATTAATATCCGACAAAGGTCACTATTCTGCGTCTTGCTACTCAGAAGTGGCAAGAAAAACAACAACCAAGGCGGAGGATTATGCAGAACAAAGTAATTATATTGAAAAGATTGTATTTTGAAGCTTTGGAAAGATCACTCGATGCACTCCGGCACTATCATCCATGTGTACTCCCGTAAACAAAGCGCACGCTGGCTTTTGACGTCATTACTTCCTCTACTGCGCATGCAGGACACTTGTGTTGTATAAATGCAAATCACACACGAGATCACATACAAGAAGAGAAGTGGGTATTAATGGGTTGTGAGAAAAGCTGCCTTATTTAACACAATATAGAGGAGGAAAATCTGGAAAAACTTTTGTGTTTTGTTTTATTGTACCAAAACAGTTTTTTTTTGTCATTATTTTGGTTCTGTAAACTAAAAGTTAAGCAGTAGCAGTTCTTTAATTAATTTTTAATAGTTCTTTTAACATGGTGAAACTCCCTTTCTTCCAACAACCTTCTTCATGTCATTTAATACAATCTTAAAGTTGCCAGGTTGGAGTCATTGTTAGCAATCGTTTCCCCTCCCACTCGTCTCCTGCTAGATAATAAAAAGCTTTTCCATGACTTTTTTTTCCCACACCCATCTCCCATTCTCCACAAGCTCAATTTGAGCCAGACGGCCATAAAAGGACAGAACAAACTATAAGAAGAATGTAGTGAGATAACAGGCCTCCAAACCAACATTTCTGCATCTCCTCAGTCCCTTTGCCTCTTCTTTCGTTAGCTCACTATGTTTTCCCCCTTAGACTGGTCTCTGCCTAAAATGATTGTCCAGCTGCAAATTACCAACTGAAAACATGTTTACAACCCTGGCACTTCCTCAGCACTGGACCAAAAATGAAATTATTCATGAAATTGAACCCTTCATTCTTAGGAAAGTCACAGTTCACTTCCAATGAAAGGAAGAGAATAAAATAATAGGGAAGAAAGAACATTTTTCTTTAGGGAATCTATACAGAGGAAGTTTGATTAAATGACCTGGATGCTAGATAGATCCAAATAGAAAACCCTGATGGAATGAAGAGAGATCACTATTCAGGTAACCTCTGATATCTGATCAATTATTTCTGAGGGCCATTTCTATCACTACTGAACAGCAGCTCCGTTTAGCACTCAGAACCATGCGGCCAAACAGGTTATCATCTTCAAACACCAACAGATTAACAAATTAAAACTTTAGTTCAAACTGGAGATATATTAGAAAGTCAATTTCTTCTGAAAAGAAGACCGTAGTCAAGCTCTTGTTCAGATTAACCCAGGTAAGGTTAATGACAGTTGTTGGCATGTCTTGGAAGCGTTTATGTAGCGGGTCTTAAAGCCCTGGCTCTAAAGCCCCGTCACGCATTGTTGATTTAGACCTGCGTAAACTTGACATATGAAAAATCTGGCAACAATGCTGGCATACGTTGGATAAGTTATTGGGACGCTGAAGTACGCTGAAACACACTTGCACACGTCAACATACGGCGAGTACGTCTTGACGTATGCAATACGTGGGTCATGAGTTACAGGTAAGTTATCTGATTGTTGACATACGTTAAGTGTAAGTTACTCATAAGTTGTGGCGTCTAGCTTATCCAAAACCTGAGAGTAACTTGAGGATAACCTATGCAGTAACATATCAAGAACTTATTTCCAACGCATATCAACGTATTTGACGTGTTCCAGAAGACCACTGAACGGGTTTTTTCCCTCACACATACTTATTGTATAATGGCGTATTGGCAGCATTTTGGTGTAAAAGGGGATCAAAGGAGTCAGTTCTCCTCCAGGCCTTATCCCCATCATAGGGAGAAAGAGTGTGATAGATACTCCCTGCGTTCAGGCCCATTTTTTTTTTGGTGGGTGGTAAAAAGCAGCAAGATTAATACCATGATCAAAGACATCCGGCCTCTGGGTGCCTCTGGGCGCAGATTCACCTGAGGAGAGCAGCTTTAGTTGATTTCATGGGCATTACGCTGTAGTGCGTTATGCATAAGTTAGGCTGTTGTTGGACATAAGTTCTGGACTCGTTATGAATATGCAATGTTTACGCCCAAATTTGAAAAAATACATAGAAAGTTCAACATATAACAGCCTGGTCTGACATGGCCCTAACCTGATGAATGCCCACAAACTGCCCTCCTCTATCACACCCTTTTCCATCCACTCAACTTTCCATATATACCTGCATACAGCAGCCTCAACAGACAGACATATTGGCGATGACTCGTTGTGATGGTCGGCGAGGCCAAGGGGTTTCCTGGCCCATTATCCATCATGTTTTGCTCCCCTGCATCCAAACACCCGATTTAAATAAACGGTGATTAACAGGCCTTTCAAGCCCTGAGGAGGAAATGCAGTCATTTAATTCAGGTCAACAGAGACGCATCGAAAACATGCATATCAGGGACAAAAAAATGGCACCGGTGCAACACTAGTCAATATGCATCGCTTCTGTTGCTCTAGACGCACTGCAGGACCTTTTGATGCGCTTTGATACGTGTCAACCATTGACTTGGCCGGTAAACCAGCTGCTTCTGCTGCTTCAGCAGCATGTGGTCTGAACATAGCATTATTGTATATATTGAGACATATCTATATGTTCACAATTTGTGAAAATTTGAGCGAGTCCAATAAATACACAATCATTGCAAGGTCACAAAATGATGCAATCAAAGACATCAACAAAGAAATCCCCACTGTCCTCCAAAACTAATTGGGGAACAATTGCACATAGAAAACACAAAACACAGAAACCAGTTGTTGAAGAATGTTGGGAAAACCTCAGATAAGTAAAAATAGAGCAGTTAGCTTCTCAGGCTAGAATTCCTGATTGTATTAGTCTGGATTCTAATCCATTAAAAACAAGGTAAACTAGTTCTGCAAGTATAGATCAAATACAGTTCAGGGTCATTTATTAAAACCACCTTTTTAATGCTACATTTAAAGGAAACAGAACTTATAAGAGTTAAAATCCCATGATTTCCATTTAAGCAGGACTTAATTCAATTTAGAAACTAAATTCAAGCACTGACTGCATTACTTGTCCGTTGTCCAAGATAAAAGAAAGCTGCAAAGTTAGACATTTTCTTTAAAAATAGATGATAGGGGAGGGAAAACCTAAGAATGCAGCAGCAGGGTTTGGAGGACCCAAACCACATGAGAAGTACAGCAGTTTTTCTTTTCTATTAAAAGCTCAAATAGAAGCATGGGGTGTAATTTAGAAGAGTGGAACTGGACCAGTCATTGTAAAGTAAGAAATATATCATTTTCAATTTCTGTTGTTATTCTGGAGTTCTATATCTCCATGTGTGAAAATAACAGCATTATCAATAACAAACGCTCTTCAAGACAAGAAAAAAAAACAGATGCAAACTTATCAGAGCAGTGTAGCCTAGATTAATAAATATGTTTTTATTCAGCATAAAACATGAATATATTTTAGAAATGTTTCTTATTTCTGCTTACTCCTCCTTTTGTTTTCACACAATGAATCTCTGTGTGTTTCCTGTCTTTCTTCCAAAGGCCGGATCCTTCCTCCTAGTAATCCATGGTGGTTTTTGTTCTACTAGTGATACCTGACCTGCCCTTCGTTGAACACTTAAGAAGTATTGATATCACAAGATACAGAAGAAGTGTGAACAAATTAACAGTGATTTATAGTTGCTAAGCTTTGAAAGCCAAGAAGATGAGTTATTCTAGCAAATTTATAATTTCATCCTCAAAACTTTCTAATCAGGAAAGTGCAACGGAAAAAATATCCAAGTCAAAAATGAAACTTGGAGCTGTTGGAGCTTTGACACACTGATAAGAGCTGTAGGCTCTGTTATACATCTGAGGATCATCAACTAAGATGAACCAGTGGGACTAGTTAAATGACACGATCAGTGACCAAGCTATTGATTATCATCAGTACTACGCTAACATGATTCTATCAATATTCCACCGTTGAACACCTAATGTATCTTTATATACTGTATGAGAAAGATTTACTGTTAAGTGAGGTAAAAATCATCAGAAGACAGACTAAACTATTCTAGGTACAACAGCTATCCCTAAGCAACAGCTAAAGCATGGCCAAGTTTTTAACTAAAGCAAGGTTGCACTAAAGGTTTAACTAAGCTGTTCTAAAGTTTTATCAAAGTTAAGCTGGGCTAAAGCTTTAGGTAAGGGAATCTTGGCTAAAGCAAGAACTAAGCTAGGCTAAAACCTGAACTAAGCTGAACTAAAGATTTATCCAAGCAAGCTGGGCTTTAAAAAAAGCTTTAGCTAAGTATGGTCAAAGCTTTAGATAAGCTGGGCTAAAGATTGGTCGTTAAGAATGAACTAAAATTTTATCAAAGCAAAGCTGGGCTAAAGCTTTAGCTAAGTAGGGCTAACATTTTAACTAAACTGGACTAAAGATTTAGCTAAGGGAAACTGGGCTAAAACTATAGCTAAGCCAGGCTAAAACTTTAACTAAGCTAAACTAGTTTTATCCAAGCAACCCGGGCTAAAAGTTTAGCTAAGTATGGCCAAAGCTTTACATAAGCTTGGCTAAAGCTTTAATTAAGCTGATCTAAAGTTTTATCAAAGCGAAGCTGGGCTAAAGCTTTAGCTAAGTAGGGCTAACACTTTAACTAAGCCGAACTAAAGCTTTAGCAAGGGGAAGCTGGGCTAAAGGTTTAGCTAAGCTAGGCTAAAATTTTAACTATGCTGAACCAAAGCTTTAAATGAGTGAATTTGGGCTAAAGCAAGAACTTAGCTAGGCTAAAACTTGAACTAAGTGGAAAAGTTTTATTCAAGTGAAACGGGGCGAAAGCTTTAGCTAAGCAGGGCTAAAGCCTTTTACTAATCAGAGTTTTAGTCCTAAGTCCTTAACTCCAGTGTCAAACTCAGGGCCAAATGGTTGAATCTGGCCCATCATGCCAGATTCATGTCATATGCGTTAATCATGACATGGTTAGCATGCATGAACCTTGTAGGGAGGCCTTAGTCCTCGACACAGCTGACCAGAGTTCGAATCACGTCCTTTGCTGCACGTCTCTCCCCCTCTCTCATACTGCCTTTCCTGTCAGATTACTGTTGAAAAAATGAGCCACTAGTGCCACAAAAACTCAAAGGAATATTATATTATAAAGGCATATGTTTTATTAAAAAGTTTAAAGTGGAAAAAAATGCAAAATAAATAAAGGTAAATCTAAAATACATGAACTGTGTACTCTCTGTAATAATATGATTAAAATCAAGTTTCACATATAGAGCTGCAGCCTTTCCTTTCTAAGACTTATGAAAATTTTGAATTTAGAAATTTGTTTAACATCCCCTGTCGCTTAAGTGGGGGTAACCATTTTGGATTTTGAGGACAGGGCTGGTGTTAACCTTGGCCCTTCCTGCTTAAAATTCTTATGTAAACCAAACTTTCATTTTCCAATTCATTTATAGAGCTGTTTTCAAATTGTCTACCACTAGGGTGTTTTTATCTAAAGAAAAAAGTATCTCAATAAGTGGTATGTGTGACAGAGAAGTGTACAGTATGAGCCTTGTTTAAAACAGCAAAGTGTTGCTGTGCAGCAACAGGTGGAGGAAAAGATAGAGAGCACTGTTGTTTCCCCGATCCGTTCCCTGCAATCTGATTAATAGATTTAAACTGTTTGAAAGTTACACATCAAAACATCTTGTCCAGTTTTGTCAAAAATTGATTAATGTTGATTTTATAAATGACAATAATGTAATACTGATAACTGCTACTGAAGAGAGTATATTCAGAACCATTCAGACTCAAATAGTACATCCTTTAGTTTTGGTAGCAGCTCAGAGACTGTTTAAAGGTATTGCTGCCCCCCTATCTCTTCAGCTTCAGGCCCGTCCTGACTGAAGGGAGCTCAGCTCTTAGCAACAGGCCCTACATGGACTCCAGACAAAAACACTTCCATCAGTCTCTTTGGACAGTCTACATTCACTTACAGCTGCATCACCATTCCTGCTGTACCAACTAAGCCTACTCTGGTTACATAACCAGTCTCAGACCATAAACACACTGAGACGCCATAAGAATGTCAGAATGGAGATAACATTTGAGCTTAATATTTAAAACGGGGCATTACTAGGCATTACTACCTCCCTCAACTTCAGACACACTGGTTTGATTTGTCACTGCAACCAACTCCAGGTCCAGTTTTTAGAAGCTGCCTTGAAACACAACTTTTTAGATCATCGATGCAGCCATAAGGACCAGAGTTGGTCATCCAATATTTAGATGATATGGTCTTCACGCTAAAAAAACTACGAAAGCAGCCAGTATTCTATGGGAGAGCTCAAAATACATGATTTGAATGATAAACACCAGCGGTGTTCAAATGTTTTTTAAGTTTAAAAAATAGTTTAAGGAAATATTGAGAGAATACATTTTTTTCAAGGAGTAGGTAGCAATCTTGATCTAATTATCATCCTTCTGCTTCAGTTTGTTCATACAAAAACGTATGCAAGTAAATGTGTAAAATTAAATTGAACAAATGCATAAGCCGATAAATAAATTGAAATAAATTCCTTTATGGAGTTTAGCTTTACGGAAGTACCCGCTTCTGTTGTGAACGTTAAAAGTTGGTATGAAAAACGGAAAACAAAGGCTCTTTGCAACTTATTTTCTTATATACAGCGTCTTTGCTTCGGTCTTATTTCTGCGTGCCTCACAAATAAAATGTTTGAGTCAATGCTGCTGCTTGAGCCATAAAAGGCGCCCATTGTTGTCCCTGTCACAGGAGGAAAGAAAACAAAGAAGGTGGGAAGGGGCATCCGTGACGGACACTACTACGGCTACTCAGCATAGCTACCAAAAAGGTCCTTCACTGCAGGCTATAGTTACTCTAACCCACTGAGGTCAGAACGTGCTGCCAGGCCTGCAGGACTAAATTTAGTCAAAGCCTTAAAAAAAACAAAAAAAAAACAACAGTCACTGGATCTCCATCAGAGAGGACAGAAATAAGCTGCTCAAGACATAATTTCAGGTTAGTGGAAAAGCTTTAGTCGAGCAACAGGACCTGATTCTGTGCCAAGGGGACTTACAGGAAACCACACTCATCTCATTCTACTGGATCACAGATAGCAAACAAAACCAATTTGCTTCTGGCGTTCTGACTGATCATGAAATCCCGTTTCACTCAATCAGTTCCTCAGATCAGCTGCGACTCATCCAGGTTGACACCAAGCCATTGTGTCCGCATGACAGTTGCAGACAGAATTACCATTCAAATCAGGATTACCATTACAGTAACAGTCAATGGGTTGGTTTAAAAAGAAAAAAAACATAGAGGATCTAGTTAAAACCTCTATGAAGCTACTGATTCAACAGGTTAAATCTGATAAGCAGAGATAGAAAAACAATCTGAAACTTACCTCCGCCTCTTAAAGCATCCATACACCCCCGCCATGGTGCAACATCCAAATGATTCTCCAAAAACAATCAGAATATCTCCCTTTTCAAGAGATCGCTTTCCCCTGATCTGCAGTAGTCTGGTTCTCAAATCCAGCACCTTCTTAGGTTCCCCTGGTGTAAGGCGATGAGCTCTCTCTCTCACTGCTGCTCAGAAGATGATGAACCTTACTTCTCAGGTCAACTGTCCCCCCTTGACCCTCTCCTCGTCTGTCAGTTTATCCGTTTTCCTCTGTTAAAATCAGCCAGGAAAGTCAACCATCTCAACCAACTGACAATGTGAGATAAGAATATCATAAAAAACTTTTAAAAAGTGGAAAAAAAGGCAGTTTTCTCTTAAAAAAGGCTGGATTTTTGGTCAAAAACAGGAAAATGTCCTTTCCTGTTGTCTTCTAAACGAAAAGCACAAGTTCCTTGTTCTCCTCAATGAAGTGGATTAAAAACAATGGACTATGTGACTGAGTGGCTGCTGCATGTCTCCCTCCTCTTCCCAGCCACAGCGACTGGTAACGCAACAGACAGGGAGGAGGAAAGATAGAGAGGGAGGAGTGAGGGCGGGAGGAGACATGTGTGAACAAGATACTGTCCTCTTATTACCTTATTGTTCCATATTTTCTGTAAACTAACAAAACGCCAAGCTATTTGGAGAAGCAGTCACCTTTTACTTTCAGTTACTTCAGTGGGAAAACCAGAGAGCCACAGCTTTCAGCGCTACGGCTGAACAGAAATTAAAGAGATGGTTCATGTTTCATCAAGTTCGGCCCAGTGGTGAGAAAAAAAAGGATTGTCATTTTAAAGATGTCTTCCTTTCTGTCACGTTTAAATATATAAAATGAACTACTATATAAACGCAGGACCAATAGTCGGAACTTAATGGATTAAAACTAGTGTTGCACCGATGCCATTTTTTGGCCACGATACCAATACCTGATAACTGGCTGTGCAGCATTGGCCGATACCGATACCATCTGTTTGAAATTGATGTGAGTGTATATATAAAGACCTACATACTACTTGGATGCAAAATAATTACCATCATGGCTTTGTCAAGCTGCTTGCCTTCCTTTGTAAAGCAGGAAAAAGACTAATACAAAGTGAATCCAGTAGAACTTCTTATTGCCTACCTGGAATTGGTGACAATAGTTGAAGAAATTTTTGGCTCTCAAAAATGGTATCAGTGCCCTCATTTATAAGGTAATTAATGATACAGATACCAGCCTTTAGTGCTGTGGATCCAGGTCCTTCCGACAATACTGGTATCAGTATCGCAACACTCAGTTGTCCTCACTATATAACTACTTATTGTGGAGACATGTAATTTTCGCTAAAAAGAACAACAGTTTGACAGCAGTCACTGGTTTTAAGATAAACAGCCAATCTTCAGGCCATAGTAAAAGTCATCATTAAAAAGTGCATCATCATGTTATAAGAACAGGGGGTGGATTTACCTTTTAGCAATACTGGTGGCTGCCTAGGGCCCCAACTTCCTGGGGCCCCAAGCAAAACCCCAGGTTTACATGTATGGTTAATAGGTTGTCAAAAGTATTGATACTCAAAAGTATTGATACTGAAAAGTTGTATTCCGATACAATACTCATTTTCAAAGTATTGATTCAGTGCTACCACCAGTGGCACCTAAACATTCATTTATCTTATGCGCAGATTAGAGGAAAAAGCACTTTTGGAACACTGTGTGATTGAATAATTTGTGCACTTTTCAGACTTTTTTTCTGTAAATATGGTGCAGCTGCTGAGAATTATTTCTTTTGTTTTTAACTGGTTTGGCTGGTGTCATTGTTGTGTGTGTAAAGCATAAAGCAAGGAAGGTGGCAACTTAAGTTTTATTTTTGTAAGTTTTTATCCAAGCTTGCTTTAATATTGTGCCCAGCATACAACCTCCCCAAATATTGTTTATTGTATTTATTTCTATCTATTTATTGTATTTTGTTTATTAATGAAAAAAAATTTCATGTTGAATTGAGTCGTTGTTTTTATCCCTGTGGTATCGAAAATGACATAAATGACATCAAGTATCAAATATTTTACTTAGTATCGGTATCGAAGTTGAAAATTTAGTATCGACAACTCTTAATGCTTTGTATTTACAAATATTCTTTTATTTGTGTACATTAATTATGTTTTTGAGATAAAAATCCTTTTTGCTAAAATGTCATCGGAGAACTCTAATAATACTAAGTGTTTCAGCCCCCCACAGCACCTAAGAGCAGTGTTAAGCCAGTAATCTAGCATTTTTTGTCGCCATATTGTACTAAACTTTTAGACCTCTAAAGCACTTTTTATTTCAAAAAGCCAAATCTATTTTCAAATATTTTTTCAAGTTACTGGAGACTTGGCAAAATGCAACATTTTAAAAGCAGCGCAACTCTGCTCTCCTGAGCAAGTAGATTGGTAACCCTCACTTCCTGCTCTCCTCTATCTTGTATCTGCTGTCATGATCTTAGTGCAGCTATTATTTCATCCAAAATGAATAATGGAGAACAGATAAGCAGATCATGCTTGTCTCTACAGTGAAAGAAGGACTGGGTTATTTCTTACTTGCCGTACTTTGGCCTTTTTGGAACACAGGAAGGAGCAATCAGCTAAGGGATTTTTCAGTGCTTCTGGAAAAATCTTTTCATTCCTTTTGAAAGAGCATTAAAAGTCAGTTGAGTACAAAACACATAGAGAGGAAAAAAAGGGATGCAAAACCTAGAACAAATAATGTATATTCATTCTATTAAAATTTCTGTGTCTGTGTATAATGGATCTGTTTTATCTGTTGGCTTCCCTAATTCAGAGGGCCTCCCTTGCCTGTTCTTTGCCTAGGTGTGGCCCCATTTCCCAACCCCCTGTATATGGTTATCCAAAAAAAAAAAAAAGAAAAAAAGAAAAGATGGACAAATGCGTTTCCAACCTTGATAAAATCAGGTTATATACAGCAACTATCCCTAGGTCCTGATGGTGTTTTAATAGTTACTTTCTGAGCCTAAAATAGAATTCCCCAGCATTTGGGCAATAAATTTCCTGAGTAGATACAAACAGAAGTAACGCCAGTGTCATTGCTGAAAAAAAGTACCAGCCAGAACTATGAGCTTGGGCAACAATTGAGGCAGCTTGGGGAATACAGCCTGAACATCGTCACCGAGCGACAGATTGACGAGTTAAAAGACCAACTGATATTAGCATTGAATAAATGTAACATGAATACTCTAAACTCTGGGGAATCCTCCCCAGTTATCTATCAGAACATCAAGGAGCAAAAAAAACTTGTATCAAACGCAAAAATGGACACATCCTCAAGGTGAGAACAAATTAATAATGCAAACAAACTATCAAAATTTTTGAACGTACAATTTAGAAACTAAGAAAAGCCTTGCTATCACTACTATCAAAGTAATATGAACGTTTAATAAGGCATGAATTTAGCAGCTAAATATGAACACCTCAGAAACTTTACATCCATTTTGGTGAGCACAGACCTTCGTACTGTGTTGTTTGAAACTTTTTTAGTCTTTTTTTTTTTTTGCATCTTTTATAAATTGGATCTAAGGCGTTTTTAAATTTTTTCCACACTTGGCTAAGAGGCGCCAATTAACTTAGCACTAATAACCTGCACACATGCATGATTTCATACCTTATTTGCTCTTGTAAAATTGGAAGCAAGGTGCTGGTTTAATCAAATTAAGTAACTTTTGCCATTTGCCTAAATCAAAATGTTTGAGATTTGAATTTCACAGGGAAAGGTAGTTATGCAGGAGTATAACCTAGCCTTTCATGAGACTAAATCTGAAAAACGGTTGTGATTAAAATAATCTGAATGCAATCTGGTTTACTGTAAAGGACTCTGAGATTATAACTTTCTATTTGGCAACATTTAAATCAGTAGACAGAGTTAAATTACAGCTTTGTGACAGCAGAAATACATCAGCCTGTCCTCAGTAACCATGACAGCAATGGCCAGATACACCTGGAATAATCAGTTTATCCAGGAAACAAAGGAGCCGCTTTAAGTTCAGGAAGTAGTGGAGTTCTGCTTAGAGCCAATTCTAAAATAATCCAGCTTGAAACTCATCCATGCTAACATGCGGCCGTCATCACAGCTAATTCAAACTACCTCAGGGGTTCTGCATCCACACATACAGACTCATTAAGAGTTAAAGTCCAGGCAGCAGAGAACAGATGCAGCAGCAGTTACATCAAAGCTAGAAACTGAGGCTACTTCCAGGACAGCAGATTATAGATATTCACGTCAGCAGGAAAGTAGATTTGCTTGTTATTTATAAAACATATCTATATTAATATTCTTTGTGCATTAATCTGTATATTTCTTCTCCACCAATAGGCTTATATATAGATTTTTCTTAATGATGGATCATGTTAGTCTTCAGGTAGAGAAATACTAGACTGTGGATGTTATTTAATTAGATTAGTGTGTATTATTGTCATTTAAATAAATACCTTTAAAGGACAAAATATACAGAACATAATAAAAATCCTCACTTTCAGAGCTAATACTTTTCTCCAGTCTAAAAAGAACCCAAACAGGGTCTTTAACTAATCCTATCTGTAACTTTTTGTGACCTAGAAGTCACGCAGCAGCCTGTGGGAGATAATCCCAATTAGTATGGAGCTTAGGCACCAGAAGCCACTGCAGCTCCCAGTGCTTACAGTGCAAGAGGCTGACTTTGACGGTTGATTCTGCGTCCTGCAGGGAGATCTTCTCAGGCCCATACAGCCAAGGCAACAACTCACTTTTATCTAAATGGTCTACAGCTAAAAAAATAACCAAAAAAAGTCAGCCATCACCCAGTTGTTGCATCTTTTAAAGTTTTCACACTAACATCGTTACTAGAGATCCAGTTAAAATTATTAATTAAGATTATTAGTTTAACCCAGGGGGCTGCAACCTTTACCATCCAGAGCCGTTTTTGACTCGAGTCCAGACTCATAAACCGTGTTTAGAACTACAAACATTACATGACCTTAAGGAAGCCCAACAAAGACAGGATATATTTAATAACTAGAGATTTGCCCATTTTAAAGAGCTGCTGTCTAATTTAAAGTTTTGGTTTTAAAATGAAGAAAAATCCTTTTGGGAAGAGAAAGAAAATGCTTTTAATGTGTTAATGAAAATGTTATAAGCTGATGTAAAAAAAAAAAAAAACAATTTATCAACTCATCCATTTAGAATCAATTTATTTTGGGGAAATTTGATGCAATTTGTCAATAAATAAAATGCCAAAACCTGCATTTGTTATATTATGTATATTCTAAACAATTAGATTGACATTTATCATTTTAAGCCAAAGTGATGAAGGGCCGTTGTAAAGCGTCATAAGAGCCGTGGGTTGCAGACAATTTTGTTCAGCTGATCCCTGATGAGAGCTCCTGATTTTCGGGCCAATTTTTCTAGTTGATATTCTTTCTTTTAATTTTTTCCTTTAATTTACTTGATAGAAATTCAATTTATTAAGGACATGAAATGTTAAAGTAAATGACAATTTTAATGAAAATGCAAACAGAACACAATTCTCAACATAAAAAACAACTAAAATATTGGCCGGCTGATGTATCGGTCTACCTCTATTCATTACGGATCTGTTTAGACATTTTAAATACAATTCAGTTTATTTTATATAGCACCAATTCACAACACATGTCAAAAGCAGTTTATAGTTCACCAGATCATACAGTCAAATTGATTCAAAGTTTTCTATCTAAGGAAAACCAGCTGATTGCATCGACTCATTGACTCAAAGGCAATCTCTCACACTAAGCATGTTTGTAGCGACAGTGGAGAGGAAAAACTCCCTTTTAGCAGGAAGAAACCTCCAGCAGAACCAGGCTCAGTGTGAGCGGGATTCGCCTCAGCAGATGATTTTCAGTGATAAGTAGAGCAGCCAGCCATCATTTTAATGCGATGCCAGAAAAAAAAATGATTGTCGTTTTCTCTAGCTTTATGGATAGCTTATAGCGCCCTACTCCAAAGCTTGTGTTAACCATAGCTGGTCAGCTGGCTCGAGGCAAACTACTACACAATTAAAATATTGCAAGACAGGAAAAAAGAATCATGTTGATTAAACTAATGGAATACCACTTAGTGGTCCTGTTATATGCCATTGAAATTCCTGTTGATGAGACTGTAAAGAAACCAAATGTAGGCTATTTTGGGATTATCTAGAAAATATCAGCTTCCTAAACTTGTGGTTATTAAGAAAGAGCAGGATTTAGTCACATTCTGGTGAGGCTGTGACAGATAATGCCATCCCACACGTTGTACGTGTGTTATATTGTTAGCAGAAGGAATAATTGAAGTTTTCGTAGTTTAAGATAAAAACAGTTTTTATGTATTTTGGTGTACATTTTTTAATTATTATTATTTGTGTTTAACTAGATGATCCATTGAATCATCTAGTTAAAAGGAAAGTGTTACCCTCATCCACTTGAGTTCACCACTGTTATTTTCTAGGCAGAGTCTCAATAATATTTGTAAGCGGAGTAATGCAAGAGCAAAACCATTGCTGAGTTCGAATTCAGCAGCTGCATCCTCCGAAGGCCAGATTTGTCGGCTGATTGTGCTGAGGTGTTCGAATTGGAGGACTCCTGATTTTTTTTTGCTTGTTTTGATGGACGGTTCCAGTGTATTCTACGTAACCTCGGGTATCCCATGATTCAATGCAAGTCCAAGCAAGACAGTCCAAGAAAACACTTTTTCTTTTTGTTCAAAAAATTTACATAAAGTTATGTACTATTTCTTTTAAATGAGCCTATAATAAGTCATATTTAGCCCTTCATGTTGTGGGAAAATCTACTTAGAATAGTAAACGTAGGTTTTTAAGATTATAGCCACTTATCAATTAATCAGCTGATAAGATCCACCAATTTCAGATTAATTAATTAATCCATAACTTGCATTTCTGGTCCAGATTTATTCAGTGAGGGGAAACACCACCCGGTCGCATGACCCTAACTTAATCCAGTCCCATAAACACAGAACAAAAACCTGGAAAAATACAAAAATCTCATGAATCATCAAACCGTTCATAGAAGAATGTTGACACTGGAATGAATTTCTCAATCCCAACATGCCCAAACTGAATACTGTCTGTGCAACTTAGCTTTCGCTTCAGTCAAGCTGAAGCTGTCCAACTCATAAGAATCTGTGTGTGCGTGTCCCTGTCTAGCCCTCAGAGTGAGGACCATTTTTCCAATTCCACCATCAAATTGAGGACCAATTGTTGCAAACTGAGGACATTTTGCCGGTCATCACATGCTATTTTGTTAACGGTTAGGGTGTCAATGGGTTAGGGTTAGGGTGAGGCATGCATTGGTAATTAGGTTAGGCGTTAGGGCATAGAAAGGGTTGAAAATGACTGAAAATAAATCAATCAGTCAATGGGAGTAAACACATGGTCCTCACTATGATGGCAGAATGAGTAAGGGTGTGTGTGTGTGTCAGGGTAAATAAAGAGAAACAGTCTGTATCAGTTCCAGAGCCCTGCAGCTCCATTTCAACAGCATAAAACACTGAAACACAGTCACTCGGATGAGTTTCAGCACGCTGGGATTGAGAAATCTCCTCTCACTCTCTCACACACACACACATGCACGCTATTAAGTTTATGAGATGACAATAAACCATCAAGGCTGATCTCTGGCAAACCCAGCTGGTTGGTTTTAACATATGGGTTAGTCAGTCATTCCACTATACACACTCGCACACACATACTGTACGTACGTATATATATATATATATATATATATATATATATATATATAGTTTGCTGCAGATTAGAACAGTAGGAATCGCCTGAAGCCTCAACAATAAAACAAGCAGCTGCCAAGTTCTAATCATCCCCATCTTGATTCACCTCTAATGACCTCCTTTAGATAAGTTTAATTTAATCCTAAAACCAAACATGACTGCATCCTGCATCTCTGTTTACATTGTAAGTGGCCTATTTAGGCCAATCGATTCAAAGCTTTTAGCACTGCCCAGTGAGGCCACCGTGTCACCTATAATCAATGCTCATGCCAGGTCGTTTTTATTTTGTGGCCACAGCTGGAAAGCACTTGGAACTGCTGCTTATTTACTCGTCAAGCAGAACTGGCGGTCCACATTAACTCGTTCATACTTGGATTCGTTTTTAGTCGACACGTGAGTCGTAACCTGTTTCAAAACCGATATATAAAAATGAGTCACAATCTCTGATAATAAATATTTATTGTTGCCCTTAACCTTTTATAGGGCACTCAGTGAAATACTTTGAAAATCCAAATTTCAAGCCAATAGTGTTATTGGAATCCAGGACAAGACCTTATTACCTTGTAACATTCAAAAAATATGGATACTTTGATGAAAAGAAATGAATGTCAATGTAATAAAAAGAAAAGCCAAGAGAAATAACAAAAGTGCTTCTATAAGAAATTCAAGAAAAGCACTCAGAGTGAAAGAGGCATTAATGCTGATACTGGCACATTTTTTTTTTTATAAACCTACTGTAAATATGATTGTTAACTAGGTATTAACTTTTTAACTTCACTTTTTGCGTTTTATTTACTAAACTGTTTTCATCTTAATTTCCAGTATGTAATATATCATTCAAGGGCTCATCTAATTGGTCAAATGCCAAAATAAGTTGTAAAGCAATGTAGCAGCATCTGTGCTGAATGGCCGGGTATAGATCTTGTGCTTCTAGACCTCACTGAGCACTAGAAGCCTTGTATACCTCTAACTCCATTTGTTAGGGTTATGCAAGTGATCAAAAATGGTAACTTGCGCTATAAAGGGTCAATTTGAACAGGTAAATAAGATGATCTTCCAGCGAAACAAGTAATTTTTCCCTAAAAAAAACAACATAATTTGATATTATGCAACTTAAATAAGACAATTAGACGAGAAAAATGATAATTTCAGCTTGAAGTCATCTGCGATACGCGTCTACCAGCATTGTTTTCTCAAGTTAGCTCAAAATGAGTCTGACTGGACAAAAATCAGATTAAGTTTTGGACTTTAACTAGGCCAGCCGTCTCTAACTCAAATCCTCCAGCTTTTAGAAGTATCCCTACCTCTAAGCTCACAAACAATATGGTTAATTCAGGTCTGACTCAAGTTTGTCGAGGAAGAAATGCATGGAAATGTTTTAGAACATCCAACATTCCAACATATACTTTAATCTAAACCACCACAGAGCAGTTATGGCGGCACATTTACTTTCATTGTACTTTTGAGAAAACCTGATCCTAGGTTTCATATCATTTACAGTATCAGTCATTTTTTCTAAACTGTGATCAGTTTTTGATCTCAACAGCATGATACTACCAACAGCATGTTTCCCTCTGCTGATACTATGTCTTTCTCCATCCTAACTTATTTCAACAGCGGGGGCAGTTTCTGCAGGTGGTCCTAAAGGTTACATTTCGTTCTCATTTGACCAGATTTATTATTACTGTTTTGCATTACAGGTCTAATGACTTTTTTGTAAAAGGCCTTCTTACGCTCTATAAAGCAACACTAACTTTTAGCCACTAGGGGTGCTAGACATGTAACTTTCAGGTTTATACCTCTGAAAGACACCGACACGCTGCAGTGTAACTAGATAACCAGTCTCCCTCTGTGTTTTGGAATCTGAAAGCAGACCAATTTGGACCAGCAGATTAAGAAGTTACGACGCCACCAGTAAATCTAGGGCCACATTCAGCCATCTGGATTAAATCCTACATCAAAGAAACAACAATATGTCTGATCTATTAACGAGTCACATCTGTTTGGTTGTTTAGCAACATTCAGTTTGATTCAAACCATTAAATTATTGTTTTTTGCTTGTAAATTTAAGATTCATTCTATTTTAGTTTGAGTTTACTTAACAAAAGGTAATGCATATCAATGAAGATGTTCATGTAATATGCCAGATTATAGCTCATGGCTAACTCCATCAGTATTCCCTTCGACACGTTAAGAAAAAAAACATAAAATAATAAAATCAATAAAACAGCCACTATTAAATAGGTGATTTTTACTCATAAATTTGTGAACTGTACCAGCAGTGCTACAAAATAGTATTTTCAAAACCTGTATTTTCACAGATGAAACATCTGCTGTCATATGCATGTCAATGACAACGTGTAAATAAAACAAATCTTAAATTAAATGAAATATATTTTCAAACATTTTCAAATTCAGAAATACAGATGTTTTTTATGACATACATCTAACTCCGTATAAACGTACCAGTCGTGCTCCAAAATCTTATTTTCTAAACCCGCTTTTTCACAGATGAAACATCTGCTGTCACATGCATGTAAATGACAATGGATAACAAAAACAAATCTTAAATTAAATGATATATATTTTAAAACATTTACAAATTCAGAAACACATAGGTTTTTTTTTATGACATACATTTTACCCCATGTAAAACGTACAATCTAATATCTCTTTAGAAAAAAATCTTGATATGTTTCCCTTCTCGACACGTCGCCCAGCCTTAGTTTAGCTAAGCTAGCTCTCAGGTTTAAAGGGACATTACGAATTACATAATGAGTTTTTGAACTCCATTTTAATTAGAGGACTCAGTAAAGGGGGTTGACTGTAAAGAAACTCCATACTTTCATATCATTTTGGGAAAATCTTTAGAGAAAAATAACATATCCTTTTCCTGTCAGATCAAATCTAAATAAAACACAATAAAGTTTGTGGAAAAGTTTAACATGTAAGTCTCTTTCTACAGGTCACTGTAACCCATTAAGGAAATATCTCGCTCTTCCAGGGCAGAAACAGGAATGTAAATTCACTGCTAAAGGAGATTTACAACCTCTGCTGCCCAATCTGATCCACCGCTTTACCCAAACAGGTGGAAGTCTGTGAGGAAAAAACCTAACCAACACCCCTGGATGTGTTTCTCAATGCTGGCGAGTCAAAACAGATCCACAAGCATGACGCAACTGTACGAGTGCACACTTCTACATGTGTATATGCAGATGTCAATCCCATGACTTTCTGTTTACAGAGCCAAGAGGAATGTCGGCCAGTTTCCTTCAGAGGGAGCGAGAGAGAGAGAGAGAAAGAGAGGAGTGGATTTAGGCATTTCCTGGAACAACTCTCAGTCTGGAGCCACAAATACAGAAGATCAGGAGGGGAGCAAACTCTAACATGCTGGAACTCTGAGGAGAAATGACAGCATCACAGAGCAGGAGCTTCAGTTATGGAAGCAACAGTTACTGAGATTACATTTAGATTCAGACTTCATCTAAGGAACTATTAGGAAAACATAAAGACTAAATCAGTTTCTTATTATGGGCTGGCACTGGAACAGTTACTGATTATTTTAAAGGGGTCATAGAATGAAAACCCAGTTTCCATTGCTATAGATGAATGATAATAGTTCACTGGGTGAAATGGACGTACAGAGAAGTTCAAACCCCATCAACACCTCCTTTCTCTGCAAATCTAACAATTCTAAACTTCCAACATAAAACGGGCTTAATTCAAACGAAGCACCATGTGGACGTCAATTTGGGGATATTGCCTTATTTGGTTCCTCGGGGGCGCCGTTGTCCAGCTTCTACCGTCAACGGGTCGGGTTCTGTCACTCCTGTATCAACTACGCTGCTGCACTGTAGTCAACCAAAATCCCGGACAATACCTTTGAGATTCCCCTCTGACATTCTTTAAGGTATGAAAAGTAGAAAAATGTCCAGGAAAAAAGAGGAACATCTGGTCACCCTACCATATCAACAATTTGATGTTTCAAAAGTGAGGTGAGTGCCTTTATTGCTATGATGCGCCTTGCTCAGCAGCTTCACTCGCTGTAAACCAACCAATCAGCTCACAGCTTATCTAAATATTCATGAACATACCATAAAAAGGAAGAAAAACCTGTCGTTTCATTCTGGATGCTTTTATAACCAGGCTTGCATTAGGGCTCATAGAACAGCAAATATGCCATTTACAGCCCAACCAAATATTACACACCCTGTTCAGAGATCTTAAGGACCAGCACCAAATAATTCTATAGAATCATTATTATATGACCCCTTAAAAGATCATAGTTACAAACTCTCTGATGGTGCAAAAAAAAAAAAAAAAAAAAGGTTAATTATGCTAAAATAAAAAAAAATTAAATGACCCATCCATCCATTTATAACCTCACATTTTTTTCAAGCTGAACTTTTTTCCATCTTTAAAAAGACCTTTGCTGCGATGGACTGGCACCCTGTCCAGGGTGTACCCCGCCTCTCGCCCATTGACTGCTGGAGATAGGCACCAGTACCCCTCATGACCCCACTCGGGACAAGCGTGTCAGATGGATGGAAAAGACCTTTGTAAAACAAAAACTAAAAGTTTTGAAGATGTGACCCCTCCAACTGGGGTGACTGAGCCTTTCTAATAACCCTATAGGATTTTGATGCCCTACCACTACTGCCTGAATACTGAATACTGGGGGCGCTCTGGATTACCATTAATCTTTGATGCAGTGTCTAATTTTTAGAAACTTCCGAAGCTGTCTTTGATCTAAATCAAATTCTTGTAGGATTTCGATGAATGATTTCGAACCATTTTGTCCAAATAAATCCCCAACCTGATTAATTGCAGAGTTGGACCATAGAACCCACATAAATGGTTTCTTAACAAATAGAATTTTCTTATTATACTAAATGGAGGCTCTAGATGTAAGGAGCATGTGGCCCTGGCCTCTGTTAGGATAATTATCATTGATGATGTGTGAGTTTATTACTCCTTAATATTAGCTGCCTGTTGCGTGTCAGAACTGATATTTTCCACAATAGTTTATCTAATTAAAACAGCTCCACTGTCTGGATATACAGTTATAATCTTCATTCTGTAGGTGGCAGTTATTTGGACATGGAATCAGGGCGGCGTCCTTCAGCTAAGTGCAAAGTGTAATATTTGTATAAGGCTTTGTTAAAGATATAGGTATCTCTGACACCTCTCTATGGCTCTAACCATAACTTTTCAGATCTACATCACCAAATAGAGCAACATGGAGAACTCCATGCCGACATCCCAGCTGATATTTCTGTTTTTAAATCATCTATCCTGCCTGGATGTGACACAGATAGAACTTCAGCCGTGAGTCGAATGTCTTCCTGCCTTTGCTGTGATGCAAGGCTTCCTTTAAAGCCTTCATTATCATCTATTCTCACAACACCACGCATTTTCTGATCTCACTCAAAATATTTTTTCATTATAACATATCAGAATAACCAGAAGTTTTGACTCCAAGATGCATGAATCTCAAACCTAATCGATCAGTAAACATCTGCATCGTGGAATGTGGATTTTTCTTCCCCTGTTTTTAATTTCAAACTATTTCTCATCTGAAAACAACCACAGTGGCTAACAATCTGAGCATGGCTGTGCTATCTGTAAAGATGTTCCTATAACTCTAAGCTCAGAGTGGCACCAGTGTGTTACGGTGAGGCGGATTGGGTGAACGTCTTAGTTCCTCCATCTTATCATTGCTACGTGACACAGAGCCTTTAGAAAGGCAGGGATCCCCGTCACCCACGCTGCTGCAGAGTAAATCCTCCTCCAGCGTTTTGTGGTTTCCTGCTGATCCTACTCGCTTCCATTACAGGCTGCTCCAGTGGAAGATGACGGGAGTCGCTTCGCAGCCCTCTGAATTCCACCTCACATCTGGAAACCATCTCTCCCTCTCCCCCCTTCTTCTGGTTCTCTTGCCAATCTCTCTCCGCCGTCTTCCCTGTTGCTCTTTGCTGTAATGTAAATAGGCCTGTAATCATACTCCCTCCCAAACCCTGCCGCGCTGGGTGGTGTGTGGGCGAGAGAGAAATTGCGCACGGAGCAAGCCAAGATCTTCTCTTCTTTCCCTCCATTACGGGTCCCAGCTGAGCTTTATGGGCCGATAAAAAAAGCAAACTTCTTTCTTCACCTCCAAACCTGCTCGCTCACTAAAGCCCATCCTGTGAGTTTTTGGGTGTGTAAAGCAGCAGGAGGCCCACGAGCAATTGATGCAAAGTGTGTGACTGAATTATGTAGCCTCAAACTGGAGCTGCAGCGTCTAACCACACTCGTATTTCTAATTTTGCATTCATCAATTATACAGTTTAGTTTTACAACAAAGCATGGATATTAAATTTTACGACATATTCTCAACATACAACCTAAAGAAATTGATAAAAATAGAGAAATAGTAGCATGGTTGTAAATAGGAACAAATATTATGCAATATTTTGTAGAGGACACACCACAAAGTGGCCTAGTCAAAGCACAGACCTAAATCAAAATTAAGTAGAATATAAAACGGGTTTTGTCTAAGATGTCCATTATATTGGCTTTATTAAGGTTTAAAAGTAGGGTTGAAACAATTAAATTAATCATGATTCATTGATTATTGAAACTGTTGCATTTCAGAATTCTTCCAAGTGGTGCACGACTTTACACAAGTGAATAAAGTGAATGTGATTATGAAGGGGGCAGGATTGATGTGGAGGAAGGTTTGCAAGCAAGTTTGGTTGTGGCCGGTGTCTCTGAAGCATCTTGCTAACCAGTTAGCAACTTAGTGCTAGTAGGTTCCCAATGGGAAATTCTATTGGGACCAAGTAGCACTAAATTGGTGACTTAGAAACGACACTGTC
>JAGKQL010000054.1:32158263-32286682 GCA_018398635.1 Cyprinodon brontotheroides
CTCGCAACGCTGCCAGTTCTGTTAGCTCTACGCCTGCTGAAGACACAACATAACAGGGGCCAGGATTATAATGGGATCTGGCCCCAGATGGCCCTTATCTAGAACCGGCCATGTAGTGGAAGATCTGGTCATGAGAGTCTAAAACAGTGGCGGTGCTAGACAAAAATGTACAAGGGGGCCAGGAGAGGGCCCGCGTGAAAAGCATGAAATAAAAAAACGGGGCAAGGAATTTAAATATATTAAGAGAGCTGCATGAAGTAAAATTTATATTCAATTGGGTTTATTGAAAATTCTATGTCTTATTAGGTCAATATGCATTCATAATTTATGAATTTCACATATTTTTTACTTAATGTAAGTTAAAATTACAGTTTTCTATAAAATCTGAATTAGAACTGCTGTAAAAATATATATTTTTTTCCATTTGTTTTGAAAAAAAAAATAAATTTAGCAGATGAAAACTGGGATCCGATCTCAATACCACTGAAGCTATCACCCTGTTGTTTAAATAATTAGTCAAACATAATTTGTAAAGAAAAAAAATGAAATGGATCCAAAGACCCATCAGTAACCATGGCGGTTCCAGCACAGATCATCATTAGAATTACTTTGAGTATTATGTCTTTAGTACAGGGGCCATAACAGGGGACAGGACATGGTCTATAGGGGAACTGGCCCCCGTTGGCCCCTGTCTAGAACCGTCCATGGTCTAACACCAAACTTTTTGACCTCCAACACTCTGACCGCTTCATGTCTTTTATGGAAAGAAGTGCTGGCTGCATCATGCTGTGGGATCCTTCCCTTGGGATTGAAGCTCTTAGAGTTTAACTGAACTGCTGGAGAATCTATGAATTGGAGAAGTAAACCCCTAAACATCTTATAACTCATATGGGAATATTTTGCACGCCTTAAAGTTTACCGTTTACAGTCCCTTCCTTCCATTAGTTTTTAACCATGAGCTGTTCTGCAGGGGACGCACACAAAAAAAGTCCACCCTGGAGGAGCTGCAGAAAAGACTTGCTCTAAATGTGTATTCTTTCCGTATAGCCTCAGGTCATAAAATAACAAAAATACGCCCGTGGTCATAACGGGAAACACGTGGGGGGAAAAAAAATTCACATGAAAACTTTCATGCATGAAATAATAGGTAAACAACTTTAAACTGTTTTCTACTGAAGAGGAATAGGCTCACCTAAAACATTAAAAAAAAAAAAAAGTTTTACTGATTTTTTAAATTTTATTTCAGTATGAAAAAAAAAAGTCATGGGTGTCAGGACTTTTTCTCAGAATTCTGGCAGCTAACAAACATGTTAGCATTAAGCTGTAGCCATGTCTGTTTTAGAGTAGCTAGTCCTCTTGTTTTAATCACCTTCTGCTCTTCCATTACTGAGAAATAGCATCAACGGGACCCCTTGTGCACGGAAAAATTCACCTAATTCCATCATTTTCCACCATTGTGTTACTGGTCCTCCCAAACAACTCACAGTTTTGTCAGTGAAGCTGGAGTGCTCCCACATCTCTTCACATTCATGATGCCATCTATAATAAGATCCAACATTTCCTGAGATTAAGAATTTGAGAAAAAAGTGAATTCTGAGAAGAAAAAGTCTGATTTCTGAGGAAAAAGTCTGAATTTTGAAAAAAGCCTGAATTCTGAGAAAAAAGTCAGAATTTGAGATTAAAGTCAGAATTTTATCCCATGACCTCTCGGACAAGTTAAGAAGCCCTGAGATTAAAGTTAAAGTCTGGATTCTGAGGATTAAAGTCTGAATTTGAGTGATTAAAGTAAGAATTCTGGGATTAAAGTAAGTTAAATTCTGACATTAAAAGTACATGAATTCTGGACATTAAAGTATGAATTCTGGAGAAAAAAAAAAAAAAAAGTCTGATTTCTGACGTTTCCAAATTCTGGAGATTAAAGGTCGAATTCTGAGATTAAAGTAAGAATTCTGAGATTAAAGTAAGAATTCTGAGATTAAAAAGTCTGAATTCTGAGATTAAAGTCTGAATTTTGAGATTTTAAAGCTATGAATTCTGAGAAAAAAAGAGTTAGAATTTGAGATTAAAGTCAAAAATTTGATTTTAAAAAAGTCTGAATTATGAGATTAAAGTCAGAATCCTAACTTTTTTCCCCCATATCAAACTGAAATTACATGTTTTTTTTTTTAAATCAGTTAACTTTTTTTATTATTTTTCAGTGGCCCTAATCCTCTTTTGTAGTTTTCTGAATAAAGATGAGGAAAATAAATAACTTGTGTGAAAGTAGGAGGCGAACAGCAAAACAAGCGTTGTTTCTTCATCCTCAGACAGCAGCGAATGACAGCGATGGATCAAAGCAATGGATCGATCAATAATCAATCAAACCTCCCGGCAGCTCTCTGTGGAAGAGGCGCTGAAAGGCGCGGATACTTACGGCGAATGCTGAATCTCAAACGGCCTCAGAATGAAGTCATCCCGCAGAGACTGGAACCAAGACATGAGCGCGGTTCGTGGGCTGATGATTGGATTATTTGCCTCCTGCTCTGGCGTCCACTCCGCGATGCTACGTTCAGGGCCGCCTCGAAAACTTCACAATCTCACTCTTGAGAATTGGCGAAAACATTCTGTTTTGTAATAAAAAAACAATGAATTCAGGCCTTACCTTAGTTTGATATAAATATATTTAATCATCGATCAATTAAAGGGACAATTACTAGCTAAATCTGTGTGCAGTTAAATTTCCTTGGGCTGCTCCTCTAAGATCAGTTTATCTGAGGCACCAGCAAACTTTGTGTCTCTTTGGTGCCCCCTGGTGGCTGTAAGAAGACTTGAGAGTAAAAGTTTACTAATGCAAATATTCCCCCCCGAGTAAATTAGTCAAACTAAAATACACAGATAAGTATTCCTGCTGGAAATGCCAGAAAGAAGTGGACACCTTAGTTGATATGCTCTTTGGTTGTGAAAAAAAGTAAATGATCAGCTTTCAGGTGGAATTATCATTCTCTTGAAATATCTATTTCAAATTAAATTTCTCTAAATTTTCTGCCTTATGTATTTTGGGTGTGTTACCAGAGAACATTAGTCTGTCTGGAAGACAGAGGCTTTGGATATGATTAGCAAGCTTAACTGGATGTAGGATAATACTGAGTCATTGGAAATCACCTGACATCTGCTGTTTTAAGGAATAGACAGAGCCGATGACTAAAATGGCCTTACATGAGAGAAGTAGAGGGAGAGAAGATCTGTTCAATCAGGTTTGGGAGGTATTTTTGAATTATATTGCTCAGAGGTAAAGGTTTCAGGTTCAATTTACTTTATTTCCCTTAATAAGCCACATTCACAACACATGTCATCTCAAGGCACTTTACAGTTCAACAGATCATCCAGTCAAATTGATTCAGCGTTTTCTGTATAAGGAAATCCAGTTGATTGCATCGTAACTCATTGACTCAAATGCAATCCCCTCACACTAAGCATGCTTGTAGCGCACAGTGGAGAGGAAAAACTCCCCCTTTAAAGAAGAAACCTCCAGCAGAACCAGGCTCAGTGTGTGAGCGCCATCTGCTGAGGCCGACTGGGGTTCAAGGAGACAGAAGCAGAGAGAGATACCAAAAAGCTTGGCTGTAAAAGGCGGCCCCGTCCAGGAAACACACAGCCAAGGCAGACAAGCTCCACAGCGAGCCCCCATGTCAGACGGTGAAGAGCACATCCAGCCGAGTCACAGTCAGAGAAAACAGGGACTACACTGGGGAAAACAGGGGGCGATCTCCAGCATCTATAAACAAAGTTGGGTGTTGATGGCAGCAGCACAGCTGATATTTCTCTCCAGAACGGTGGAACAGCCTAACAGGAACAGACGTAGGCAAAGCTACTATGAGAAAAAGCACAGAGAAAGCAGAACGTTAGAGATTGAACTAACAGATTCTGCGAAGTGGGAGAATAGAGATAGAATGAAGCAGAATGATGAAATAGGGGTCCCTTTCTACTTTTAGAAATTCTAGGAACCACTAGTAAACCTGCAGATTGAGAGTTTTAAGTGCTCTGTTAGGAACATAAGGAACAATCAGATCTCTGATATCAGATGGAGCTTGGTCATTTACGGGCTTTATATGTGAGAAGGGGAGGATTTTTAAATTCTATTCTGGATTTTAACAGGAAGCCAATGAAGAGAAGCCAGGATAGGGGAGAGATATGATCTCTCTTTTTAATTTTCATCAGAACTCTGGCTGCAGCATTTTGGATCAGCTGAAGGCTTTTAATGTTTATGGACTTCCTGATAGTAAAGAATTATAATAGTCCAGCCTTGAAGTAACAAATGCATGGACTAGTTTTCTCAGCATCAATCCTGGACTGGAGATTTCTAATTTTTGCAATGTTCCGCTGATGATATGGGATTTAAATTAAATGCAGAAGGTCCTCGATCAAACACAACACCAAGATTTTTCACTTTATTATCTGAAATGTATAATCCCATCCATTTGAAGTGACTGATTAATACAGCTTATTTTTTAAAGACTCTGGTCCAAAGACTATAACTTCTGTTTTGTCTGCATTCAGAAGCAGAAAGTTACAGTAAGAGTCATCCAGGTTCTAATGTCTTCAAGACATGCCTGTAATCTATGTAATGGGTTAGTTTCATCTGGATTATAGACAGATATAGCTGGGTATCATCAGCATAACAGTGGAAATGCCTAATAATCCTACCAATTGGGAGCATATACTATATATAGTAAAGATAATTGGTCCTAGCACTGATCCCTGTGGTTTGATATATGGGATAACATATTTTTATTTTGTCGCTTGTTTCATTTGTATTTTGGTCTGTGTATTGTTGTTTCATTGATTTACTCAAAAGGGACAGAAAACTGATGTATATCTATAATCTTCTTGATTTCATTGATTTGTATGTTTATCTGACTGCCAAAAAGACTAATAAAAAGAAAAGAAGTTCACCAATGCACCAGCTTTATAACAGAAAAGTAAAGTTGTATAAAATAAATGTATCAGTCTGTAGTTTATTTGCAGAAAGAAGAAGAAAATTCAAAGTTGCACCCTCCTTTCCAACTCTTCAAAGTATGTAATGATGAAACACTCATATTTCCCATCTGAAATATAAGTCAGAATTCAAACTGGGAAACTTGGATTACTGTAACAAAAAAAACAAAAACAAAAAAAACAAACAAGCAATGGCTACTGCACATACTGCACACTTCTGATGGTTAATCTCATTGCAGTCTTTTACAACCTCTAATAATTAAGATTTTTGAACACATAAACCAGAGGGAAATATTATGATTTTCTCTTGTTGCTGATTGTCATTAGAATAACAACATTTAACAAATTTCACTTGTTCACATTCTCACAACAAGAATGCTGCTATCTTGGTTGTGACATCATTTCCTGATCCAACCTCTGCATTTTGAATCATATCCTAATATGGACAGGGACCTTCAGCTCTGGGCCTCCTGCAACCTCAGGCAGTAATAGATGTGAGCAATATGTCCCACTGATCAGGGTATCTACACTGGCAGAGAGGTGATGGGAAATAAAAACAATATCTTTGGATCAAACCAATGCAGCATTCCATGGCTTGTTTCCTCGCCCACCCCCACTCCACCTCCCCCTCCATCCCACAGATCAGATATTTGTGGAGACGTGTGGGCTGTAGGCTTGTGTCACTCTTGTGACACTTAGAAATAAGCCTACAGCAATGTCATGTTACCGGTGTGTGTGTGTGTGTGTATATATATATATATAAAAACCCCTCACAGTGGGTTTTTTTCTTCCTAAAGGCTCATCTTTGTGAGTAATTTGGTATAGAGAAAATTATGCATTTGCTTGTTGTGCATACTTTCTTGGCTACTTAGAGACCGTTTGTGATGGACCGAGCAGTAAGGACAGTCAGGCACAGGTGTATTTCCAAAAAACAAAAAAGGTAATATGTCACAAGTACAAAATGGATCCAAAAATGAAGTCAAAGAAAGAAAAACTACTCAAAATAACCATTAACAGAACTAAAACAAACGGACCTGCCTTATTGAAACAAAGAGAAACTTAAATAGTGGCTGATTAGTTCAAAAAAGAAACACATGGGGCAAAACATACACAAACCTAACTGAACCAAATGAGGCAAAACCCCATTTCCCCCCTATAGCACTGATGTGGTTTAGTCCAAATTAGCTCAACCCCTTAGCCACCTGCTGGGTCCTCAGTAAAGGGACTAGAGCAACTGAAACAGAATCATAACAGAACAGGGTAAACCAGAATGTGCACACTAATTTTGAAATACACTGCAGTGGTGATAAATAAATTCCAACCAATTGAATGACTCTGTAATTGAAACCCTATAAGAAAAAGAAACTAAATATGAATTGATATGTTACCACATCTATCAGAGGTGTCAAGTAACGAAGTACAAATACTTTGTTACTGTACTTAGAAACACTTTTTAGGTATCTATACTCTCCAAACATAAGTCATTTTTCTTCCTACTTCTGACTTCTACTCATTATATTTTCACACAAGTATCGGTACTTTCTATTCCCTACATTTTTAAAACAAACGTTAATTGTTACTCTTGGCTTCTGTTTAATGTTTTTAAATATTAATTTCCGTCATGTGCTCCATCCAAAGTACAGATCATTGGCTCCATCACATCTAGTGAAAACTAGTGTAATTGGATGGAGCACATGAGAACGCAAACACTCATTGGTTGGTTAAAGGAAATCATCAGAATCAAGCAGGTGTTCTTCAAACTGCAAATGTGAAGATTGTCTATGCCATGCTACAATGTAGGATTCAGAAAAGATGTTGAAATGTCTGAAAGATCGGACACAGGCGAGAGCGTGCTCGGGGAGGCGAGGGAACCAGCGCAAGCTCCACAGGCGGTTTCACTGGAGGATAAAGGAATTTATACCATTGATTGGCCCCCACGCTGGCCTGACCTAAATGAATAGAACACCTCTGGGACATTATGTTGCGATCCATCGAGGGCGCCAGGTTGCACCCTCCAGACTGTCCAGAGAGCTCAGGTAGCGATGCCCTGGTCAGGAATCAGGGAAGAGAGATACCCCAGGGCGCCATCCGTGGAGTCTCATTGAGAGCATAGCCCAACGTTGTCAGGCATGCATGTACCGCATACACGATGGGGAGACCATAAAAAATGACTGAATACATTTTTGAATTACTGCAATTAAGTCTTTCAGCAAGTTTGGATTAGCACTGCCACATATTTTTTTCACTGTAATCTTTGGGGGTGTCTTTTAATTCAGCCCTCTTTAATAAGGTTGATCATTTTAATTTCAATCAAATGATGTAGCATCCTTTTGTTTCTAACACATCACCAGTCCATATCAGTATAAATAAACAGCATGATTTTATTCATTTATACATTTAGGTTAAAGCTACTACTTCTGGATTATTGATTGAACTTGTGTATTTTGTTTTAAAGCAGCGGTCTTCAATGTTTTCCAGGCAAGGACCCCCAAACTGATGGTGAGAGATGGGCCAGGGGACCCCCTAAATATATATAGTATGATATTGTGTTCTATCAAACTGGTCCTATAGTCACTCTATTACAGATGGGTAATGTAATGAAAGGTAATTTCTCCCTGGGGTTATTAAAGTATTTCTGATTCTGATTCCTGGTTGAATGGACAGGTGTTGTGACTGAAATGGTGCCCAGCTTGAAAGATCCATATTGAGATTGGATCCCAGTTTTCTTTTTTTCAAAAGAAATTGCTCTAATGTTTAAAGCTGAATGCATCCAGTTTTTTTGTTCTATTTCAGATTTTATAGAAAACTGTAATTTTAACTTAAATTAAGTCAAAAATATATAAAATTCCTAAATTATGAATGTATATTGACCTAATAAGAAATATAATTTTGATTAAACCTAATATATTATTATATATTATAACATATTAAACCTTAATATATTTGAATCCCTTGCCCTGTTTTTTTTATTTCCTGCTTTTCTGTGCCCCCAGGAAAACCAAGCTGGCCCCCTGGTACATTTGGTCTAGAACCGCCACTGGCATTGATGACTGAAAGACATCTTCTGCCTCCACTTATCTGTTTACTGCAGTGTGTTGAATATATGTGTGTATATATGGATTTAAAAGACATTTTAATTAGTGGAAAAAGGGGCAGGGGATGGAGTATAAAAAAAAAAGTCTAATCAAACAAAACTTTCGTGACCCCCATGCAGTACCTCTGGGGACCCCCTAGGGGTCCGCGGACCCCCTATTGAAGACCTCTGTTTTAAAGTATATACATGGTATTTGTTTTCCCTTTTGTTCACCATTGTTTGTCCCAGTATTTCCTGCTAAATTGGCTGGATTATGTCATTGATTACCTTGCTGGAGTCTTCCATTTAGAGAGTATCCGTTGGAGTAATGCTTTGTTTGTTTTTCTTTAAAGTAAATTTTTGAGTTATCTGGTATCACATTGATTAGTTTGCAGACTCTTTCATTATATAGATGAGTTTGTAAATTAGATTAATAATTTTATTCTTGTTTCTCTTTTTAGACTTTGTTTGTTTTTTCTACCTGTTTAATTGTGGCTTGGTCCACTCAAGTGCAGGTGCGTTTCCAATTGGTTATATAAGCACTGAGTTCTTGGAAGGGAGAAATCCAGAATTCAATATAAAACTAGGAAAACGAATTTCAGGTGGATTATCAGTATACACAGGGGAAATGTTGGCAGTATTATTAGCTTTACAATGGGAAGAAGACATAAAACCATTAAAAACAGTAATTTATTCAGATTCAAGCTCTGCATTAAGTTTAAAATATAATCAATTAGATAGTAGGATAGAATAAACAGGAAGATGGTTAGAAGATAGTACATGTAGGAAAAAGAAGAAATGGAAGACAGAAAGGAGAAGAGAGTGATAACAAGGTTAAGATTTGGGCATACAGGACTTAATTATACACTATTCAAAATTCAAAAGCATACTACTGGCAAATGTGATTACTGTGGAAAATATGAAACAATAGATCATGTTATACTGGAATGTCATAAATATGAAAGCCAGAGAAGAGAGAGAATTTGAATGTATTAAGGAAAAGATTAATTTAGGAGATATTTTGAGGAAGACTTTGGGGAGTAAATGTATATATATATATATATATATATATATATATATATATATATATATATATATATATACAGGGGTTTTATCAGTGATGGGACTAACGGCGTTGAAAGTAACTCCGTTACTAACGCCGTTACCTTGTTTTAGTAACGAGTAATCTAACTAATTACTTTGACTGTAACTATACATATATATATATATACAGGGGCAAGTGACTTTTACATTTCATTTGCCCAGAAACAATTTTTACTTGTCCAGTATAATGTTTGATAAATATAGTTCCTAATATTCATTGTTGTATATATATCAATGAAACAAATGTTTGTTTTTTAAATGTTTTTTGTAATTCAGTATTTTTTTAAGTTAACAGGTTCCTAGTGTGTATATGCATGTGTCTACCGTGTTTACATGCTTTTCAATCCTTCCTGCATTTTTTTCAAACTAAACTTTGCTTTAAACTGTTGTGTGCTTGGAAAAATATAAATTGTTAAAAATCTAAAAAAAAAAAAACTTGACAGGTTAAAAACTTAAGATAAATCACAAGATAGAAGTCAATGTCACAAATGAAAAAGCTTTTATTTTAGAGTCACGACATATTTTATACAAGATAACACTATTAATATATTATAGATAATCATATTATCTATAATATATTATAGATAATCATTCTAGAGAATCATTATATACATACCCGGTAGTTGACACACTTTACAAGGTTTCCACAGTCTTACATAATTTCCAGAATTCCCTGACTTTAAACCGACTCAGGATTAGTTTTCTTCCTGACAAAATAAATGCAGCAGCAAGACAGTAATAATAACAACATAACAGGTCACCAAGTTAACATGTTTAGCTCTATATCATTCTAAATGCACCACTCAATTTCTAAGAGAAAAAAATTTCATGAACATTTTTTAATGTATGACCTGAATCACTGTACAAAAGACTGCCTTAAGATAGCCATATTTACACTGTGCGCATGGCATACAATTATGCCAATTTTCCTAGCCACCCTGACCGATAAATTTTAATCTGGGGTTATGTGGGTGGTGGAATTGTGTCTGATTCAGCGCCAATTCCCGTACAAAAATTACGCCATCTGGCGGAAAATCTCGCGGCTTTTTAAAATCACGCGAGTATGTGCTACAATAACAACAAAAATGGCGCCGGCAGCTAGCGTTTGGGTCCTCTTTTAAAGCGTATGTCGGTGATTTAAAAGTGATTTTGAGTGATAAATATAAATTTTTTTATCATTCCACTTGCCCGGCAGTTAAATACAATGAAAATTGTACTCTCAGCGGCAATAAAAACTACTTTCCCTGGGCGATCTGGCGATGGTTTAAAATCGAGCCCTGTCCCCCCTTTTACACTAAATGATAAAACATTTTTATATGGACCATCTTCCCCAGCCTGTTTCTTATACTATTAATACCCTCCTGCATTTGGTTGGGTAAATATCATATCCACTGTGCTAAATGGAGAAATGCTAAACCTTCCTTTCATTGGTTTATTAATGATTTTTAAACCTTTTTTCCTTCTCTTAAAAAGATTAAAAAAAAAAAGACAAATATGCCAAAAAATTGAGACTTGATTTCTCCAAACATCTGCTGCTCTAGGTGCATTCACCTTTTTGTTTTTATTATTATCTATCTTTCCGTCTATGTTTGATCTTAAAATGTTTGCCGAGATAAATCCCCTGATAGTTGTCTTACTTTTTTGTTTTTCTTTTTATTGTAATTGATCTTTATCTGTTCATGTACACCTTTTGTAACGGAGCCCCTCTGATGACATGGCTAAAAAAGTTTAATTGTAGGCCACACGTATATGGACGCTACATTAATATCTATAGACGGTACCACGATCTATATAGGGTTAGAAGCTAGGAAGAGTTTAACGTGGCGCGACGAAATAATTTATTAATAATATCAATAAACCGCTGTTTTTTTCAGGCTTATGTTAACCGTAATGACTTATCTCGGACAGGCGGCTATGTAAACGGCCTTTAGTCCTTCGCTTAGCTATGCTGCGTTGCCTTTTCCACCACCAAAATGGCGCCGCCTTTTAGCAACAAATGTCACGTGACTGGCGAGACCCATTGTAGTAAATCGAGCTCCTTAGACCTTAGAGAGAAGCGGAGTGCTTCAGTTGCTTACCCAGATGTCCAGGAATGATATTAATATTATTAATAAGCATTTTAGATTGCACCGCGTTAACTTATTCGCGTGTACCTAAATAGTATTGCGTCAACCGCGTTAACTTATTAAGTGCGGCCAACGTAAATAGTATTTCCTCGCGCTCATCGTTAAACTTATTGCGGGGCAATGGCAGTATTTCTCGCGGCACACGCAAAACTTAGGGCCGGATCTATCAAAGCGTTTGCGTGTATGTAAAACGGAGGCTATTTCACTCAAGCACGCTAAAAATGTACAAACTGATCTATCAACAGCGTGCTAAAAGGATTTGGTCTTTAAGAAAGCGTGCTAAATAGCCTCTCTTATCCATTTAGTACTTTTTCTGCAATGAATATGCTGTATGGGGCGTTTACACGCTAAAATGCGTCTTGTGGGAGGAAGAACATGTAAATATATTAATTTAGCACTCGCAAGCAGTGATTTATTAAACCTGAAAGCGAATTTTATGCTTGATACGTATCTGACTCTATATTTAACACGTTTCAAAAGAAGGTGCAAATGGTCTGTATGCGTAATTGCCATCAATACGGTAGCCGGGTTATTGTCGCGAAGAAGGAAGACAATGAAATGAAGTGGGAGGACTTGAGAACGAGATTTTTCACGACGTATTGAATATTTTTTGCAATGAACAGAAACGATCATCAAAACATATCAGTTGATCCAGCATTGCCATTTTGGAGCTGTTGGGGAACTCTCAGAATGGATTTGGGGCCAGCCACAAGGAGGACCCCACAAATACCAGATATCACAAAACTTCTTGCAACATTGCACTTTGAAATGGAGTTGCCATTTCAGCGTGCGGTTGTGAGCGGCCGGGATCTCCCAATCTCAGAAGTGCTTTGTCCGACCGGGTCGGGGTTTCTCCCCCTACGCTTCGTGGGAGCAACATGCCTGGGTGCTGCGGGGATGCAGTAATCTCATCCACAGTCACTTTTGTGAGCCCATTTGGTATGTGCATTTTTCTACAGGCCAATACAAAACACCTGTTTGTTTTGTTTTTATTTTTATTTTTTACTGCAGTGAAGTAGAAATTCAGCCACATACCACCTTAGGGAATAAAGGTTGCCAAAGTTTTTCTTTACATATACATATATATATAGTGTCACTGTAAGATTTAAATTTCTTAATGCACTAGTTTGTAGAAACTACAAACTACTTTGCCGCAAAAACCACAAAAAAGCTCAAAACCATCATTTAAATAGGGCGTCTCCAACAGTTTTGCACCTGCCACCAGTTACGATTTAATCACTCTTGTTAAATCACCCGCGAAACCATGGTTCAGCCCTCGCAAGCAAAATTCCAGTTTGCGAGCGCAAATTACTGCAGGCAAAATTGGATCTTGATAAATCTGGCCTTATTGCGTGGTCAACTTAAATACTACTTCGTGCAAGACGTAAATACTACTTCGTGGCCACAATTAAAAATTTTTCTTGACCATGTCATCAGAGGGGCTCCGTACCTTTGCTATCCTCTCTGAGAGTATTTTTTTCATGTAAATGTTTTTGACTTAATAATAATAATAATAATAAAAAAATAAAAAAACGTATTCAGGTGTAATCCAAAAGTAAAATAAGTAAAATGTAAAACTATAAATAATTATTATCCAACAGCAGAAATTCCTAAGAAAAGATTTGGATTTGAAGAAGACTTTTTTTTACTTTTAAAGCTACAGTGTGTAATAATTACAGGGATATACAGTGAGAAATTTATTATATTTTACATAACTATGTTATTTATCATCATCTACGAGCTCAGCCTCTTAACCTTAATATTTGCGTTGCCTTAGAATACGTTATTTATAATTATATAGGAGCGGGTCTCGCAGCCATGGAGGCAGGACATTCGCTTGGCGCTACGGCGGTTGCAGAGCCAACAAAACTAGCGATTCAAGTAGATCGCCCATTACGCAGAAAGTAACTACGGCAAGTTGAGAGAGATGAACTCAAGACGGTACTGAAATCTATACCCCACACAGACTAATGAAATACTATCTGTAAAATTATCTATGTAAACAAACCTCATCACTTAAGAAGGTAGGTGATGCGGACGCCGTGGAAGACATTTTGTCCCTAACGCGGCTGGCATGCACTGTTGGGGCGTAGCTGGGGGAGATGTTCATGTTGCTGCAGTCTGGACGTTAGATGTCAGCTGAAAATTACACACTGTAGCTTTAAAACACTTTATTTACAAAAATTCAAACATATAAACAATTGAAAAACAGTGATTGACTGAACAGATTCGGCAACAAAATAGTCAAGGAAACCATCGTTTTAGTCCAGGCATGTTTTTAATCATTCTGTTGAAACATGGTTGGAAATTTATATCGGATTTTAATTAATTTATTTTTCATAGAATTCTTTATTATTTTTGTGAGATTGAAGTTATTTTTCTTTGACCATTTTATTATTATTTTTTCTTTCAAACGTAGGGGGGGGCAACTATTTTTTCCACCTACTTTGTAATTAATTAATGGAAATATTTATCTTTCATTTATTTTAAGATATATTTATGTGTTTGTTCATTTATTCATTCATTAATTTATTTCTAAATCTTTTCCTTTTTGATCTTTTATTCTGTAAATCTAATATGATTTAGTATTTTTTTATTGGCTAATTCACAACACAAGTCATCTCAAGGCATCAACAGATAAAAATTTAGGATAGTTTTACTTCTTAACCCCTTCTTTTTTTCAGGACTTTTTTATATCATCTTATGCTGTTATATTGAAATGCGGGGGCAGTTTTCTCATTAGGGCTGGTGCAGCTTATAGCTTTAACCACCATATAGATCATGTTTATCCAATCTAAACATTTAGTTTTCTGCAATATAGAAATACTGTTAGACTTTTTGCACAAAGCTGATTTTTCCAGTTGAGTTTATCATCAATAATAAATCCAGAGAAATCAAACTTGATATCTCCAATTAAATAGTTTTAGGATATAGGCTGCTCTGTGGCGCAGTGGGTTGCACTGGCAGCAGGAAGGTTCTGGGTTCTATTCCCAGGTACTCCAGCTTCCTTCCACAGTCCAAAAACATGACTGTTAGGTTAATTGGCTAAATAAACTAACCAAATCTCTAAATTTTCCTGAATGATTGTTTGTCTCTGTGTTGCCCTGTGATGGAGTGGGGACCTGTTCAGGGTGAACCCTGCCTCTCACCCATAGACAGCTGGAGATAGGCACCAGCACCCCATGTGACCCCCACTTGGGATTAAGTGTGGCTAGAAGATGGATAGTTTTAGGATTATATGATGGTTATGTACAGGAAGGTTGAGATTCTCAACAATAACCTGGTTTTGAACTGTAAACCCAGCTTTATCTTAATAACTTGTAAACAAAATCTTGGTGCTAAAAGAAGCAAAAAATGTAACCAGCTTTATAAAAGATGAAAGTGGGATTTCCTCAATCACAATAAAGTCGATTTATAGTTCCAGAAAATAATGAAGGATGTGGTAGTCAGAGTGCTAGACTGAGCTACAAACACACACACAACAGTCAGAGAGAAATTTAAATATATATATATATTGAAATAATATAAAAAATATTTTTTATCATGTGTAAAAAGGCCCAGTGGATCCATGAGGGAAGGGGCTCAGTGACAGGATGGATCCATGATAGATGGGGCTTAGTGAGCCCAGGATGGATCCCTGATAGATGGGGCTTAGTGACAGGCTGGATCCCTGAGAGATTGGGCTCAGTGACAGGCTGGATCCCTGAGAGATTGGGCTCAGTGACAGGCTGGATCCCTGATAGATGGGGCTCAGTGACAGGCTGGATCCCTGAGGGATGGGGCTCAGTGACAGGCTGGATCCTTGAGGGACTGGGCTCAGTGACTGCAGGGCTCGAGGGACGGGCCTCAGTGGCAGGAGCCAGGAATGGAAACGGAGATCCTCCAGGGTGGCTCGTCTCCTACTGTCCTTCTCCAAACACTGGTGCAGAAAAGCCAGGCACTCTGGAAAGAGAAGCCAAGGGTTAATGGTCAGAAGCACAGGCGGGCGTTAACTAGCAAGGCACTTGCTGGTTATGTTCCTATACCTTTCGAAATGTTTCTGTTGAACTTAATGAGGCCCCGTGTAAAGACTCTGGTGTCAAAGTGACGCCCGTGCAGCATTCGATAAAGGATGATGCCCAGCTGCCAAACCGTGGTTGGAGAAGGTCTGTATTTTTTACAGCTGAACCACTCTGGGGGGGCGAATCCAAGAGTACCTGGAATACAGGCATAGTCAGAGCAGACTGTTATGCTTTGATCGTCCATTTGGTTTCTAAAGGAAATGACTCAAAGAGGATCTCAGTTAAATGTTTAATAAAGCAGAAACCCACCACTAAAACGTTTGTAGACTTTGGTCGTCTGGAAGGTTCCACAGCCGAAGTCAATAACCCGGATGCGAGGCTCCTGCCCCATTTCCACCAGTGTGTTTTCACATTTCAGGTCTCGGTGGAAAATCTCCTTATTTTGGAGGTCTATGGCAGCGTCCACCATCTGTTTCATAAGAATCTGGAATAAAACAATGAAAAACGTGTCTTTATCATTAAAGATCTCATCTTCAGTTGTTGAGATTAAATAAAACTTTAACAAATTTATTCTCTCCTTAAAGATTTCTTTGGTTTTTATTTATTTATTTTTTTACACATTAATGATTCAGATCATTAAGCAAAATGTATTATTAGAAAAAGATAAACTGAGTTATAAACAAAATGCATTTTCCATTGATCAGAGACAGAGAGAGAAGGTATCTAAACCCAGATGGATTATTTTCCCCTCAACCTAAAGACTGGTTGAGTCTCTGTTTGTGGCGACAGCTGACATCAAGCCTTCATGATAAGAGGCGTTAATCTTTTGTATCGGCGCACAGGAATTTTATGGAGGGGATGTTGTTCCATTATTGTTGTAAGAAAAACATATTTTTGCTAATTGAAATTGGGAGAAAAAAAAGCAATGCAGGGATGAAACTGAAAAACGTTTTAAGAAAAGGTTTTGAGGTTTTCTTAATTCTTGTATTCAAATTTATATTTCAGATATAATTTTTTCAAATGTTTTATTTAAATTTTTTAAGATTTTTTATTTTTTGTCAGACTGAGTTTTTTAAATTACATTCTTTTCTAATTTTCATTCTCCCAGATCACGTTTGGTCACATTTGGGGGCGGGTTTCCTCTGAAGGAGGGACCCATTAAAAAAAACAACAAACAAAAAAACTATAAAGTATGCTTAAAAAAACACTTTTTGATTCAAACTGTTTCATTCCAGAAATGCATTTTTTTAAATACTTCCTTCAACTAAAAAGGTTCTTTGCTTGCAACAATAATGTCATAAAATTCACTCCATAAACTTTTGCTCATCCTTTATTTTTTTGCTCTAACGGTCAGATTTTCCTCACTCAAAGTTTTGTTCCAAAAGGCTGTAGAAACGCTGCACATTTTTTCCTGACAGACATCTTCCTAAAAGTTCCCTTCTTTACTCATCAGCCTATAAATAGTTTTGCTAAAAGTCTTGGGGATCATCGGTTTGCTTTTTGATCAAACGTGAGAGCGGCCGTTGTTTTCTCTTTGTCTTGAAACTCTTCCATGGACGCCCCTTTCTCCACTCACCCAAACTGACCCCAGCGAGGCCTGCAGGGCGTCTCTGGATGAGCTGCTGAGCAGTGAATCTGGATGCTCCAGCTCCTCCTGGGAAGGTTCACCACTGCTCTCTGTTTTCTCCATTTGTCTAGAATCACTCTAAGTTTCTCACTCTTCAAAATGCTTTGTTTTCTTTACGGATTTCAATAACTTTGGTTTTCATCTGTTGACTTGATTTCAATGAACTTCATGATGTTTTAATTTCTGAGATTTTAGCCAGCTTTATGTTGTCAGACAGGTTCTACTTAAGGGACGCATTCTACAGGTCCGACTGTAATGAGCCCTGGGTAAGAAAATTAAAGGTGCAGTCCAGAAAATAGACTTAATAACAATACATGTTTTCACTCAGTGGGTTGGAACTGTTTATTTGTCTCTAATACAATTATTGTCATTTTGGAAAATGCCTTTTGTATTTAATCAGGTTTCCTTTGTCTGATTGTACAAGATTTATTTCCTAATCTAAAAGGTTTGCATAATAAAATAAAAACTGAATCTTCAAGTCAAACTAGGAAAGAAGTTTCCATCACATTTCCTCACTGTTAAGAACTCATTTAGTTATTATTAGTGGCTCCTTTTTGTTATGTTACACATTTATTTAAGAAATGATGTTGCTGCAGCTGCTAAATGGAAAAAGCAGAAAAGCTCTTAGTCTGCCAGCGAATGCAGACGTAGCAAAAACATCAAACCTCCAGCCTCCCTACCCTGGCCACGTCTTCCTCCAGGCGACCTCCACTCCAGTTCACGTACTCCACAAGATCCATGGATGCTGGGGGCCTTTCCATCACGATGACCAGGTCCTGATCCACGTGGTACCACTCCAGGAGGGTGACGGCAGCAAACACCCCCACTGCATTTGGCTCACCTCCGGCCTTCTGCATGAGGGCCACCTCCAGGGGAACACCGTCCACCTTAAAAAAACCACAATGACCTGATTGTGTAACTAACAGCAAAGGACAAATACTGTCTACTAAGATGACTGGGAGGCCGGCTGCTTCTAAACCAGTTCACTCACTTCACTCTGTCTGATTTGACCTATCTCCATGTCGACGTACTTGATGGCCACCTGTTGGACACAAGCACAAGTGTTATCCTTTCTGCAGACATCGGCAGTGATGCTTTCAGGATGCCTGCTTAGATTTGAGTCAAAGACAGACAGAAGGCCAAGAACACAATATAATACCAACCGGTAATGAATCCTCCAGGCGAAGGCCAGCGTAGACGGATCCGAAGCCCCCTCTGCCAATCAGTCCAAGCTGCTTATATTTTCTTTCAAACTCAGCTAAGAGTGAGCAGAGAAATCAGCTGATTATAATAAAGCTGTGAATACTGTCAGATTATTGATGTTAATGATGAACAACAGCAATCAGAGATGCAGACATCATGTCTGTTGCTTTCAATGAACCTCCAAACTCTTTGTTTCTGTTTGGGTTTTTCAAGGATCAGAAAATGTCTGCAGTTCCTTCTGTTTACATTCCTGTCGGGGGTTAAAATATTTTCCTTTTATATTTTCAGGATGGATAAAATTATTCTTATGATTTCTTCAAATTTTAGTAAGCTAAACCTTCTTAAAAAATAAGACTGATATCTATGCTGACGACCTGATTGAATTAGAAATACTTTCATAAATATTGAAAACTTTTCAAGTTCTTAAACTGAGTTGAATTTAACTTTGACCATTTGAACCATTTGTGCAGGAACTCTGTTATTTTAACCTGATTATAGCAGCAATTATTCTCTGATAGTGAGCATTAGAAATGTCCAGAGGCTGTCAATGATTCAGAATCAACTTCTTTATTCATATGAAGATCATTTTCCCATAAATGATTCATTAATACTGGATCAAGCGAAACTTTTCCCTCTTCTGTAACTTTTCACCTTCATTTACTCTCTAATCACAAACCAATGAGTTTTATGGGAACTGATGTCAGAGTTGCACATCAGGATATTTGAATTAACTGTGAGGTAAATAAAAATTGATGCATGGTTTTCAGAATTTGATATAAATCTACGCCCTCTGACCAGCTTCCCTGTGCCTGCTAAAGAGGAACAGTCCCACAGCATGACACTGCCACCATCCTGCTTTACACTGCCAATGGTTGATTAAGGGGGTTATTACTGTTAGCTCTAGCTTTGCTATTAAAAGCTGTCTGGCTTTGAATTAAACCTTTAAACATAGAAGTTATAACATTTCCTCTCTTAACACTAAAACTGAGTAAAATAGCTTGTCTTTAGCCTAAGCAGAAAAAGGAAGGATGTTTGTGTTCCCACTTCAGGAGTTGCTGAGGTGCATTTATTTCAGTGTTGGGCTCACATTTGTCAGAAACTGAGCTGCTGGTGCCTTGCTCTGGCTCAGAGACTCTCTGCCTCTTCTTAGAGGACTCTTCAGGGACATCGGCCTTTCTCTTCCTCTCCCTAATGGGTTCCAGCTCTTCCTCTGGCTCCCTGAGGCTGATACTGGGGCTGCTTATCTCTATTATGCTGGCTGCTGCCCGTCCAGTAGAATTGCTCTTTCCCTTTTCACAATCAGAATCAGAAATACTTTAATAATCCCAGAGGGAAATTACTTTTGTTACACGCTCCACTTACAGTTTTATATATATATATGCACACATCCAACAACACAGATAATAAAGATAAAAATAAAAAAGAGATAAAATATATACACATATAGCTCTTCTGTATATATATATGTATTTTGGTATTTTGGTATTTATTTTGGTACCTTTTGGTACTCTCTCACAAACTCTACGGACACAGAGTGATCTTGTCCAGCGGTGAGGCGGCTGAAGTTGTTGCAACTCTGTTTGAATAACTTCTTGTTGTCCAACTCTGTGACAGCCTCCGCCTTTCTTTTCCTGCAGCTTGGTTCATCCAGACGGCTGCTGGGTCCAACAGAGACGCTCTGGTTATCTGAAAGAGTTCATTGGACACATGTTTACACTCTATAGCAGATCTATTTAGGAAGAGGATGCAGACTGAGAGAAATCTAAAACCCTCTTTTTAGTTAGAAAACATGAACCACCAAATACTTTGACAAGAAAAAATGACACTTTCCCATGAATCCACTGATCCTGCATCACCAAAGATTCTATAGAATAAAAACTTGGCACCAAGGAATTAGGTTTTTGCAATTTTTGGAGGAAAAATAATCAAAATAAATAATAACATTTTTACATAAAGGTAACTAGAAACCTTTAATTGTCAACTCATTTAATGCTTTTCCATTAAATGTAGTTAAACAATATTTTTGGATTTTACAATTTAATGAACGTTCATCAAATAACAGGATCATCAATGTGTTACTCAAACGCATCTAATGTTAGTATATTAATAAAACACCTCTGCAACGTTTGGTTCCCTAAAATTTAACTCTGAATTTGCATTCCTGTTTCTTTTTCATATACTTTAAACATCACCTTGTTTTCCAGAGACCAGAGCAGGTGTCTCCATGTTGCTGACCGAGTTTAAAGGCCTCAGTTGTCAAAAACTCAAATCACGGTGAGACTTTCTGGGGATTTATACCAACCAAGTTTATCTAGGAGCGATCTGCACATGCACAATCCTGTGCCCAAGGGGGAACACCTATTAAACATGTGCGAGAGCGTGCAAAAGCCCATTTCTCCTCGTGCACGCTGTGTTTAAAAGTTTGCATCCCTCATACAAGCTCACTTTCCAAAAGAAGATTTGCAATTTTTCCACTATGTTAGACTGAAAATAATTAGAAACAGGGTCGAGCATGCAGGACGGCCCAACTTAAACCTTTTTACCAGAATGATCAACAATTAGGAGAACCACTTACTTTATGATCCACCCGGAAAATAAAATCCTCCACTATACCTTTAATATAAGATAACTCTGCTGCAACGTTTGGTTCCCTAAAATTTAACTCTGAATTTGCATTTCTGTGTCTTTTTTATATACTTTAAACATCACCTTGCTTTCCAGGGACAAGAGCAGGGGTCTCCATGTTGCTGACCGAGTTTAAAGGCCTCAGTTGTCAAAAAAACTTAGATCACGGTGAGACTTTCTGGGGATTTATACCAACAATGTCGATCTAGAAGCGATCTGCACTCAGGTACAATCAAGTTCTTGCAGTAAAACCACAGAATATTTGTGTTTTAAAAAACCGTCGTCATGGTGCCCAGCTGTTCCATCCTAAAAATGTTGACATTTGAGAATTTGGCATATATCGCAGCTGTGAAAAAAATAAATCATAAAAAAATCGGAGAAAACAGCAAAGTTACTCTCAAAACTTTTTCTAAATTAGCTTTTCAAAGTTTTATTCTTGGTTTGCATTTCTTTTTGATATTTGTTTAGCATTCCCATTTATGAACGAGTTCATTGACCAAATGTTTACACTCTATAGCAGATCTGTGTAGGAAGCACTAAAAGAGGATGCAGACTGAGAGAAATCTAAAACCCTCTTTTTAGTTATAAAACATGAACCACCAAATACTTTGACAAGAAAAAATGACACTTTCCCATGAATCCACTGATCCTGCATCACCAAAGATTCAATAGAATAAAAACTTGGCAGCAAAGAATTAAGCTTTTGCAATTTCTGGAGGAAAAATGCATAATTATCATGTTTTTTACATACAAGGTAACTGCAAACCTTTTATTGTCAAACCATGTCATGTTTCTCCAGTAAATGTAGCAGAACATTTTATTGGATTTTATAATTTAATGAACATTCATCAAATCACAAGAGGAAATGAACTGATTGTGTTTCTCAAACACATCTAATGATAGTACATTAAAGGTATAGCTGTGGATATTTGCATATTTTTGAAAAGACCTGCCCTCTACACTTAAAAAAAACAAATGCAAATGCACAACCCTGAACGCAAGGGGGAACAACTATTAAACACACGCGAGAGCGTGCCTAGCCCATTTCTCCTCGTGCACGCTGTGTTTAAAAGTTTGCATCCCTCATACAAGCTCACTTTCCAAAAGAAGATTTGCAATTTGTCCACTATGTTAGACTGAAAATAATTGGAAACAGGGTCGAGCACGCAGGACGGCCCAACTTAAACATATCACCAGAAGTATCAACAATTAGGAGGACCACTAACTTTAATGATCCACCTTGAAAAATAAAATCCTCCACTATACATTTAATATAAGATAACATTTCTGCAACATTTGGTTCCCTAAAATTGAACTCTGAATTTGCATTTCTGTTATTTTTATATATATTTTAAACATCACCTTGCTTTCCAGAGAGAAGAGCAGGGGTCTCCATGTTGCTGATCGTGTTTAAAGTCTTCAGTTGTAAAAAAAAAAAACTCAAATCACGGTGAGATTTTCTGAAGATTTATACCAATGATATCGATCTAGATGCGATCTGCACTCAGGTAAAATGAAGTTCTGGCAGTCAAACCACAACAAATTTCTGTTTAAAAAAACCATCGTCATGGTGCCCAGCTGTCCATCCTAAAAATGTTTACATTTGAGATTTGGCAATTATCCCAGCTGTGATTCCAGGTAGCTGCCAAATTCTCAAAGCTGTAGTATTGGGCTTGAAGTGAAATGAATGGGGTTTGTGACATGTGATTAGAGAAGAATGCAATTGATTAAAGTATAGCTGAAAAGGAGAAATTTTAAAATTTGAAATCTGTTTAAAGTTTTTTCGAAAAAATGGGTGAAAATATACATTTTTAAAAAATAAATCATAAACAAAATTGAGCATTTCCATTTATGAAAGAGTTCATTGGACAAATGTTTACACTCTATAGCAGATCTATTTATGAAGCACTAATAGAGGATGCAGACTGAGAGAAATCTAAAACCCTCTTTTTAGCTATAAAACATGAGCCACCAAATACTTTGACAAGAAAAAATGACACTTTCCCATGAATCCACTGATCCTGCATCACCAGAGATTTGATAGAATAAAAACTTGGCAGCAAGGATTATTGGATTTTATAATTTAATGAACATTCATCAAATTACAAGGGGACATGAATTGATTGTGTTTCTCAAACACATCTAATGTTAGTACATTAAAGGTATAGCTGTGGATTTTTGCATATTCTAGGACACCCCCCCTTCTCATTTGCATAATGAGGCAGAAATGCATAGAGAAATGTAAAAACGGCAGCCAGGAATAAATAGCGGTGAAGAAATAACTAGGGTAAAATAATAAAAAGGAAGAATAAAACAGACAAAAATATTATAACATGCACATAAATAAATACTTAAAACATATAATTAGAAAATAAAGTTGAGAATTATAAAGGACAAAAAAATAATGTAAAAATTACAAAGGCAATTAAATAAAGAAGCTAAATAACAGAGTTATATACATTTATGTCTCACTGTATAATTTAATTTCTACTTACTTTTATTTGTTTATTGTATTTTTGGTGGCAAATAATTGTATGCTTATTTATTTATTGAGCATTTATTTATTTCTGTATTTATTTTTAAATATGGCAGAGTTGGTCCTCCATAGCAGACAGGCAGTTGTTCAAGAATGAATCCATGAAAGCTCAGCGGTGAGTAAGCATTCACTGCCAGTCTAGGTGGCATGTGGGCAATGAAATGGAATAATGTAAACCGATGCAAAACCATCATGAACCGCAACATATTTCTTCAAAATATTCAAACATAAATTCGCCAAATATAAGAGGAACATTGCAACATAGTTTTTTTTGCAAGCATTTTACAGTTTGAAGAAATAGAAAATTACACTATATGCCAACTGTCACAACAATGTACATGACAAAGAAGGGCTATATATACTGCATGCATCATTTAGGCAGTTAACATTCTATTAGTTCTTCAGCTCCTTAAGTTGTTTACTGTTACAAGTGGATGCTTCAGCCGGAGAGTAAGGGTTGGGGCTGGTATGATTAAAGGAGGCACGACCCTCGCATACTGAGATTAGGACCGGCCCACCAGATTACCAGTCCGAGCCTGGAATGGCTCAATGTTGTACAGGACATTTACATTCTGGAGAAGCAATCTTTTTCTGGTCAAGGTTTGAAGGGAATCATCCTTCAGGATCTGGTCTAAATGGACAAACTAATATAAAATCAGTAATCCCTGTGGACTAAACATGTCTTTCACATGTAAATTTTGTGTATTGTACCCCGGCTCAGGAAGATGGCAAAACATTTCTGATTGTGCTTTTCCCCCTAATATAAGAAAAATCAGACTAGACCCACCCCCCGACTCTTCAATTATGGATGTTATGGTTATTATACAAAAATCCTGGATTGGCTTATGTTATTCCTGCTCATACTTCCATTATGATGGAAGCTGGTCTGTAGGAAGTAATTGTAACTTGCCTCTCCAAATAAAAGAATAAATAAAAATAGATAAAAAAAAAAGAAACTTTGAAAAACTCTTTAATAAAACTTTGTAGGATAAACTTTGCTGTTTCTTGTTGTTTTTTTAAATCTGGTTTTTATATTTCATTTTTACAAAGTTTTTTTTGACACTTTGAGATTTTTGTTTTCAAATTTGTTCTTTCAGATTGCTTTACGAATCGCATTCTTTTCAAATTGTTTTACGGATCACATTTTCTACACTTAAAGCTCAATAAAATGTTGCTAATGTCCGATCAGACCAATAGAAATGCAGCTTCACTCTTCACTCAAGAAGAAAACCTGCCTCCAGATGTTTTATTTTCAATCTGAACAAGATAAATTTGAAAAAAATAAAATATTAAAATTGCTTTAAAAAGATAAAACATTAACTTTTTTTAATAAACATGAAAAAAACAGACTAATTATTTCCATTTATAAACAGCTTGCTTGGTTGCAACAGTATTGGAATAACTTTATATTACCAGAGCTGATTTAAACCAACATGAGTAATGATCCTTTGATCATTATAAAGGTGAGGTGATTTTTTAATGTTTCATTTACTTTAAAACAAATTAAGCTTCAAATATAGTTCTGTGATTTATGTCTATGGTTAATTTTTTCTTCAGACTGATGTTTACCTATACAATTTTCCCCCTCACTAGTTTCTTATAATTTGGAGCTGACTACATTAAAGAACAATTAAAAAAAAGACTTTAATTCAGCCTAGAAAAATGTCAAATTTATTAAGATGAAAAAGCATTAAACTACAAGAAATTTCAAACAAAGTGTGTACGACAGAAATCAGAGGAAGATCCGGTTCTGATGAGCCATCAGCAGAGGAGGACCTCCGACACCTGAAGGAAGATCGGCGTCTTCGTCAGAGCCTCCCGGCCTCCTTGAACCTGCCGAGCAGCCCGTCGTCTGCCCTCAGAGGGAAACTCAGAGTCCGGGTTTTGTAGAACTGCGGGTCAGCCTGCAGGTTCTGGATGACGTCTGAGAGGAGGTGGGCTCGCTCCACGCCGCAGCCCGGCGCATCGTAGCCCAGCTTGGTGAAGTGGACGTGAAGGTGGTAGTAGGAAGGCTGGTAGTGCAGGTAGACTCTCAGCTTGCTGGCTGGAAGGTCGTAGCGCTGCAGGATGGCCTCCTGCAGAACAGATCATCATCATTTGTGTTGGATTGTTTTAAATCATCCACATTCTCCACTAGGGGGAGCCAAAGAACCATCAGCATACCTTTCCTCTCTGGAAGATGTTCTGCAGCAGTGGGAGATGCTCTGAGGACAAGTCTCGAAGGCTCTTGATGTCTTTCTGACGAGCTATCGCGATCAGGTAGAGGTCATCCACCTGGAGGAGGACAAATCAAATTGACTTGCACCAGATATTGATCAGAGCAAATTAAAAAAAGCAATACAAAACCGGATTGTTCCTTATGTTCCTAACAGAGCACTTTGCTCTCTATCTGCAGGTTTACTAGTGGTCCCTAGAATTTCTTAAAAGTAGAATGGGAGGCAGATCTTTAGTTATCAGGCTCTCCTGTGGAACCAACTACTCAGTTTTAGTCTGTGAGGCAGATTCTGTCTACTTTTAAGGCTAGGCTTAAACTTTCCTTTTTGATAAAGTTGATAGAGTGGCTCAGGTTATCCTGAGCTATCTCTATAGTTATACTGCTATAGGCTTAGACTGCTGGAGGACATAAGGACCCCTATTTCATCCTTCCTTCATTCTATCTCCAATTCTCCCACTCTGCAGAATTTTTTTAGTTCAATCTCTAATAGTTATGCTCTCTCTTTTTGTCATAACAGTAGCTTCATCTGATCTGTTCCGGGTTTGGCTGTGACTCCATCCTAGAGAGAGAAATATCAGCATTGCTGCTGCCATCAACACCTTTGTTTACAGATGACCGAGACTGTCTGTTTTCCAGTGTAGTCCTGTTTCTCTGACTGTGACTGGCTGGGTGTGCTCTCTTCATCCTCTGACATGGGAGCTGGCTCAGAGCTGGGTCTGCCTGCCTGTGTTTTTCCTGGACTTGAGCACGCCTGTGGAGCTGGATTCACAATTCATGTTTAAAAGTCTGCTGGGTTTCTTCCTATATCTCTACTTCTGTCTCCATGAACTCCCGGGTCAGCCTCAGCAGATGGCAGCCTCGTACACTAATCTGTGCCTATGGAGGTTTCTTCCTGTTCAAAGGAAGTGTTTTTCCTCTCCACTGTAAGCTACAAGCATGCTTAGTGTGAGAGATTGCCTTTCAGGTCAATGAGTCGATGCAAACAGCTGGTTTTCCTTAGATAGAAAACTTTTGAATCAATCTGACTGTACAGATCTGGTGAACTGTAAAGTGCCTTGAGATGAAATCCATGTTGTGAATTGGCGCTATATATGAAAATGAATTGATTATCTTCAACTGTTCAACTTCTTTTATCTGTAATTTTTTTGACAGTAGAGGAATGTTGGTGGGAAAGGTTCTGGTCTCTCACCTGTTTTTGGTCCCACTTTAAATCAGGAAGTAGGACAAAGCCAACCTCAGGGTCTGGATCATCATAAACGATCCTGTCTGCCTCTGCCTTCTTTTCCAAGATGTTGTAGACCCACTGGAAGCCAAACATGGATGTTTACCCCAAACTATAACATTTAACAAAAAATGCTGTGATTTGCAGGCGACCGACCTGCAGGCTCAAGCTCTGCTCCTGGATGTAAGGCAGAGTGATGGAGCGGTAGTCCTCCCCCATCTCCTCCACCAGGAAACTCTCCTGCCGCTGGTACTTCTTCACGTGCTTCTCTGTGGCAGGACACACTACTGTTGTCTTGATCTCTGAGTCACAAAAGAGAACCAGAAAAATCATCACCAAGCAGGGCATGATACGTTTAAAACAGGGAACAAATTAGCGGAGACCTGGAAAGGTGTTCTTCATGCCCAAAGGTTGCGGCTGATCAACTCATTGGGTGATTGTGAAGTGGCAGGAAAATTGAATCTGCTTGTCAAACTTCATAAAAAAATAGTATTAATACTTAATCTTTTAGACCAAAGAATGTCAATGTAGTAAACTGGCCTATTCATAGGTAAATATAAGTTAATAAACATGATTATGTAACATCCAATGTTACATCTGTAAGTATAAAAGTAAAAAAAAAGTTACAATTAAAAGCTGCAGCTTTGCAAAAATACAAGTACGAATTTACAAGTACAAAAGAAAGACAACAGATTAAAAACAACAAAGTTCGAATCTACAACCGCTGATGAAGCCGTTACACTCCTTTCCAGTTGGTGGCAGTAATGCAGCTTCACCAAGCAGCATGGGCTGGGAAGAAAATGTCACACAGAACCATAGAGTGACAGTTATGCACACTGATCTCTATTTATTCACAGGATTGCAGATAGGACGAAAAAACTGAAGTCACCTGCCGCCATCTTGGTACTCCCCACTCTCACAGAGTCGCGCCACACAAAATTATTGTAATGTAAGGTAATTACTATAATAATGTAATCAATACATGTATATTACATGTACATGGGGGTGTGGCGGCTTAGCGGTTAGAGCATAGAGCGTGGAATCCTGAGGTTCTGAGTTTGAGTCCCACTCCCACAGACTGCAGCTCTGGGTCTCTGAGCAAGACCCTTAACCCCACACTGCTCCCCAGGCGCCGCACAATGGCAGCCGCCCACTGCTCCCTAAGGGGATGGGCTAAATGCAGAGAGCAATTCTCCAATGTGAGATCAATAAAGTTCAAGTATTATTATTAAAAAGTGCTAAGTTGATGATGCATGTATTATAAATGTATTGATTACATTGTTATGGTAATACATTACAGGCATTTTCATGGCACCCACTCTGTGAGAGTGGGGAGTACCAAGATGGGCGGTGGGTGACTTCCAGTTTTTTATCAGCAATCCAGTGAATAAATAGATATCAGTGGAAAGTAGTGAGTCGCTGTGACAATAATCCCCATGATAAGCTTTACAAGAGAGCTCCCCTAGGAAAAGTATTATGGTTTATCCGCCGCCTAGTGACCATGGATGGTTGGCACTAACCGATCCCGTCCCGAAGGACAATTCCTCCCAGATGCGCCTATCAGCTCATTTACATCCCGATATACACATCCAGGTCGTCAATTTTATTTTGTTAAAAAGACCTAAATGACGTTTCAAAAAATAGTAAAATGTACTAAAAATATAATGTGTTAAAGGTTAATAATGTATTTCCTGAGAAAATAAAATGCCTTAAAATCCTTTGTTTTATCACTGTCACTGCCCCGATCAGGATCCTACGCCTACTTGGAGCTAACTTTTTTCGTGACGTCTTTTGAGTTTTATGTTTTCCTTTCATGCTAACATTATGTTATATAGTGCGAATCTAAAAGAAAGAAACAACTAAAAATGCAGATAAAAATGGTTTAATCAGATTTGAATGATTCTCTGAACATGTCCTATGTGTCAGAGAAGCAGTTTAATGAAGAAAATGTAAAATGCATCAAAATTTTCTCACAAAAGTCATAAAACATTTTTTAAGGATGTGTATTAGCTAGTGATGGGTCCAGCAATCCCAGTACATCGGTGCATCGGAGCCCATAGAGCAAAACACTGTATCGGTGCACATGTCGGTTCAAAAGTCATGTGAGCGATACAGGAGTTGTTTCTAACTGACTGACTCACTAAACTGTGTTTAAAAACATATCTCAAAATTTTGCATCTGCTAAAATGTTTTTTTTTCATCTTTATCATTAAAACTATGAAGAATATTGGAGCAGCCTAAAAAGGAATAGGAATGTTAAAGTTTATTTTGTGTTTTTATTCTCATTGTGTCAGAACTTTTCCTCTCAATTATCACTCAACTTCTCTGAATTAAAAGCTAATTTCAAATTTATTCTTAGTTTATTTACTGTTTTTAATGTACTTACTGTTTTAAAAACATTATTTAAAATCCTTGTCCACAAAAGCATCTTCATTCACATTTTCCCCTAAATTTTCACGTTATATGTTTACATTATTTATTGACTGCATCTAAAAATAATTTTCAATTTAAACATACATATGAAATAATAAAAAAACTAGGTCATCAAATAAATTCAGTTTAGTCTGTCCAATAAGCTGCCTGTAGTGTTTTAAATGTCCAGCAGGTGTCAGTATTCTGTGAGACAGTATCAACGCAGCATCAGTACAGTTCGGCAATATGTGAGAGTTAGGGATAGAAAAAAGTAATTTTAGTACCATAATACCATTATTTATGGACCCCCAGATGTATATCTGTTTGCGCATGCGAAGGGACAGATCGTACTTTCAGGACAAATCGGGTAGTGACAATGATCACTACTTTTCAAGGTGCATTGTGGGAAATTTTGAGTCCATCTACTTTTTCATCCACGATCGCTCAGACACCGGTTTTTAAATAAATAGCCCAATATGGATATTAGTACATTGAGTTTTATGTTTTGTTTTTGTGTTAACCTTAAGGTATATAGTTTGTAATCTAAAGAAAGTGAAAAGCTAAAATGCAGATAAACATGGTTTAATCATATTTTTGCCGGACTACTCTGAACATGTCCCCGATGATGATGTCAGACAAGCTGTAAAAAAGTAAAATGAAAAAAAAAAAGTAAAATGTAAAAAAGCATTAAATGTCTCAGAATAGTCAAAAACAATCCTCAAAGTATATGTATTGGCATGCTTTTTGTTATTTAATGATAGAAATAAGTACGGAAAAGTACCATACTTTAACTGTAATATTTATGGCAAATCCTGGGATCTATATCTGGTTGGCGCCTGTGCAAATAGAGCTGGATGTTGTAGGCGCAACGCATTTACCTGTGGCGGAACGCTCGCCAACAGACTTTGTGTTTTTCTCTCTGTCCGTGGTGTTTGAGTTGAAATGTAGTGAAATCAATCTCTCAGGTGCATTATTGCCACCTACTGGTAAGGAGTGGAACAGCTCATCAGGGCTGTAGATTCACATTTGTAAACTTGTGATTTGTACTTCTATTTTAGCAAAGTTGCAACTTTATAACATAACTTCCAAACTGAATATCTGAAAACAGGAAATCTTAAATTTATTGACCCGTACTTACAAAGTCAGACACCTATGGATACATTTCTATCGACAGTTATCATATTGGAGGCACTTCATCCTTTGGTGGATTTACCATTGAGGTGAGGGGGGGCCTGGAGGCGATAGGAGCTGTAGATGTCATTTTTCATCTCCAGCCTGAGCTTGGAGCTCCTGAAGAGCTCAGCCAGGAAGTCCTCTCTGATGGGGGTCTTCTCCAGGACCACCACAGCATCATTATCAGCAATCTGAAGACATGTTCAACATTTCGGTTTCTGCCTGGATTTCAAGATATGATATCATCAGTACAAACCCCTGCTACGACGGAGTATTAGGGCCAGGATAGAGATTTTTTTTTCTATTTCTAGAAAAAAGTTGTGACATTATGATAATAAAGTCGTAACATTATGTTAAGTCTTAATATTAAGAGAATAAAGAGTTAAAATTACGAGAAACAAGTTGTATTTTATGACAACTCCTACAAGAAGCACGTTCTACCCTAAAATGAGGAATGTGGAGCATCATGTGAAGTTATACTTTGGCTCTGGTTTGACAAATAAGGAAATAATTTTAGCACAGGCATCAAATTGGGCAGCATGTCAAAGTGGACTCAGGTTGCTGATTGGTGGAGTTGGTCGGTCGTCATCTGCTGGTCGGAGCTTCAAGCTTTCTTTCTGAAATGGGTTGTTGTCTCCTAATGTTACGACTTTATTCTCAAAATAAAAAGAAAAAAATCTCTATCCTGGCCCTAATACTCTATCGTACCCTGACAACATAGGCTATTATTTTGAAATAATAAACCGGAAGTGGACACCATGCCCCTACAGCTTTATCGCACAGCTTTCAACAAATATAAAATGTAAAATCTTATTTCGACCATTGAACTGATATTGAGTAATTTCCGGAGCACACCAAACGAAAAACACGAAAATTTCAGAGAAATCCCAGATAAAAACACCTTTCCATGGACGAACATTATCTTCTCCCGGGCAGAATCACTCAGCACGCTGGATGTTGTGAACGCAGACAGAACGTTCTCCCACTCAGGTTCATTTCCATCCTCTTCTCCGTTCTTGTCAGATTTCACCCTCTTAACTTCCCGGGATAACTCATCGCTCCCAGCGCTGGAAATTTCACGTTTGGTCGAGACGTTCGCCATCAAGAGCCGCTGTGATCAAAGATCGTCTATTTTAAAACAGGGCTCACCCCGCAAAAGAAAGTTGATCGTTTTCTTTTAGAGTTTGACTCGCAAAGCAACGTCAGGTGCTTTTACCGCCACCTACCGAACTGGAGTATGAACGTCGATGAAAATCGGGGGACTACAATAATTGATTAAATACAGTTAAATAAACTTATATTAATAGTTACATGTATTTTCTAATTAATTACTTAAGTAATTTCAGATTTTCTTTTCATTTACAGGACAGAAAAGTATTTTTTTAAGTAATTAAAACACAAGAGAACATTGTCTACAACTACCAGTATTTACTTGAAAAAAAAAAAAAAATGCAGAAATATGTGTTTTAAAGGACACACAACAAAAAAAATAAAGAAATTAGCGAATGCAGAATCAAAAATCAAAAGCTGACTAAACAAAGACATGATTAAAATCGGGACTTCAAATATACTAATAACAACAAATTGCCCAATAACCTGGCATAACAACAACGTTTCACCCTTTCACCATGTCAGAATAAAGAAAAACTGTCGTAAGCTTTTATCAATTCTTTAAATATCCAACTGATAAACAAAATAAAGTTTATTGTTTAGATATTTTTTCCTTTCTAAAAAAAAATCTCCCTAAAGCCGTTTGTCACACTCCTTTAATTTAAAATACTAATTTACACATTTGTTCTCTACACTTAACAAACACACTGAAATATTTTGATTAATAATTGTAGGAAGACTAGGATAAAATACCAGCCTTATTACAGTTGGCACAATTCTGATGTTTAACATCTTCATCTTTGAATAAGTATTAAAAAATGGAATAATAAACAAAATAGTAAAATAAAATGTTTTCATCAGCCACCTTTATTCTTCATTTCATAATCAACTTGAAAATAAATGTGTGAAACATTCACATTTTATTCCAGCACTTGACATTTGGTCTAAAGCGTAAAAGTTTTGTTTTTAAAATGTAGAAGGTTAAGATAATAATAAAAAAGACTGAGATTTATATTTATCAAATTTCGCTCATAGTGAGACCTCTTTTGGTTGTCATTGTTAACGTTCTGTTTTGCGTAGATATGAGATTCTTGTCAACATTTTAAATAAATAAATTGTTAAAATGTTCTTGTTAATGTGGAAAAAATAAGAAAAGCCAAGTAGCTTCCCTAAAAATCTGTAAAGAAATAAAAAATGCTGTGGATAAACTGGTAGCTGATTAAATGATTGACGCGTCAATTACCTAGTAAAGCCCACCCCTCCTGCCGAATGGACCAATGAGCACGCAGCACCTTGCTGACTCATTATCAGGAAGTTATTTAAACAGCAGCAGCCTGCCTGGATGTGTTTATAATGTCCACAGCAGACAGAGTGGGTCAGAAAGCAGCGCAGAAATGAATCTGGGAGTTTTTACGTGGCTTTTCCTGCTACTCCTCTGTTTACTGACACCTGCTACGTCTAGAAGAGGTAAATCCACCAAACTGAACCTCACAGGCTTCCTTATTGTAGTAATATAAACCTGTGCGTATGTAGTTTAGCACTAATTCTCTGGATTATGTCAATGTTCTAGCTTAAATAGCTTTAACTAGATTTTATTAGAAAGTTTATTTTTTTATTTTGTTAACTTTAATCTGATTTCTTACTCTGTGGGTTTGATTTTTGACACTTCTGAATATAACTTTAGCAGAAGTGGAAGTAACTGGGATCTGTCAGCTGCTCCACTGGTTTCCAGGCTTGTTAACTGTCTAACGGTGCGTTTATTTAAAGTGTTTCCAAGTTTAAACTTTAAGTGTCTGTTTGCAGAGAAGAGGAACGTCCTCTTCATCATAGCAGATGATCTGCGGGCATCTTTGGGTTGCTATGACGACGCCCTGGCGAAGTCTCCCAACATTGACCAGCTGGCATCCAGAAGCCAAGTCTTCCTCAATGCATATGCCCAGGTCAGCCCCACGCAGGTTCACTGCCTCACTGCACAAGAGGGAACAATTAAAATCAGACGGGTCAGAATAAAGAAAATCATCAACCAGTAAAGGTCCAGAGACATTTCAAATTATAAGCTGTTACTTTAAACAGAATTTAACACTGAAATAAATAGCAGGTGTTTATGCATCCATGTTACACATAGAATTTATAAATAATAAAATAAATATATAAAAAATAGAAGATTTTTCCATTTTAAAAATCTTAAGTGTTTTTTGAAGTTGAGAACAAAACAATCATTTAGTTTAATATATAGATAATTTCCTTATTCACATATTTTATAAAACATCTAAACTGTCCGTTATTTTTCTTTCTTTTTTCTGTCTTAATGTTGGCAGTGGGTTTTATGAGTGCCCTGCAAGGCTTTAAACCTGGTTTGAATGGAGACAAAGCCATTCTAAAGCACAGATCAAGCGGTGCCTATTTTGAGCCTGGATCCATATTTATTTTTGATCTCTGTTCATGGTGGGAGAATCCTGCTTCACAGCAGCAGGTTGGAGCCGTCAAACATCCTCTAAATGTGCAGGGTCATCTTTGAGCACCATTTCTCTTTTCTTTCACCAGTTCATCACAGTTCTTCCAGCAGTCCACATCTTTCTCTGCTCTCTTTTTCTCATCATCTTCCTCTTCTTTCCCATCGCTGTTTCCGCTTGCCAGGTTTGCCTGCTGTATCTAAAAGTAGCTAGAGGCAACAGCTAACCGTATTCGACAGCAGCTCATTGGATCATTTGGATCACGTGGTAGCCTGGTCCCTGAGTATTCCGTGGGCTTCTACCGGTATTAACAGGAGAAGTGCAGCTAGTGAAGTTTAGACACTGTCGTTAGACAACATGAAATACCTTTATAAATGTTTTAAATCAGGTTGCGTCCGGATTAGCAAACAGGTGGGTCTGGATCCCCTTAACCTCTGGACGACACTGTTAAAATAAGACACCACTAAACTACAGAGAAGTTATTATAAATTAATCCAGAAACCAATAAAAATGGGCATTTTAATGAAGTTGATGGAATTACAGGGAAAGTGTGGGTGCAAGTTTACGGCTGCTGTATGCAGGAAAGAACCGCTTTAAGACGCCTAAAGACAGCCGAAAGCGTGATTCATTTGATCACCTTTACATCATTGTGTAATCTACAGTGACTTGCAAAAGTATTTACACCCCTTGAAATTTAAATTCGCCAAAAAATATATTTTATTGGAATCTGATTTGGAAAAAGGAAATTTTTTTTATTTTAATATTATTTACAAATCAAAAATAAGAGCATTGTGTAAAAGTATTCATTCCCTCGCATGCAATTCCCTTTGGGATTAACAAAGTATTTTTGAGGTTGAAGTGCTCTCCATTCTATCCATAACGTTTACGAAACAAGGCAGGTATCTGTTAAGACAAAGTAAAGTAAGGAGGATTGTATAACATAAAGGCTCTGATTTCCCTGAAGAAGCTTTGCTATGAATTTATAGGTGGAACAGATTCCCTTTGAGAACCTAACTTTGTACAACACTGCTGCAAAGACGAGGCTCTCAGTTCGTTGGTGGGATTGTTAATTTTTTCTAATTAAACTTGCACTTAGACTCAACTTTATTTATCCCTTGGGATCACTCCTTCAGGGAAATTCTGGTTCCAGTTGCTTATATAGAGTACAAAGAGTTAAAGCATGACGCCATTATTAATAAAAATACAACAGACAATATAGAAAGAGTGTATATAGTACAGAAAAAAACATTTAAAGAAAAAAGTAATGTCCTGGAATATATTTCCCATAGATTTAATACTTAATTATTAATGCTTCATCACAAACTAGCTTTAAGAAACTGGACACACATGTGGGTTCTTTCACAATTCCTGCCCCTACTTCCTTTAAGCCAAACCTTCAGCACAAAAGATGGTTGTTCACACCCCTGTGGATTCTTCCTCCCTGATATTAGGCAGCTTATATTTCCAGCCGGAGGACTAGACTTTGACTAGAAACCTGAAATTAAAATCTAAATAATTCCTGAAGGAATAAAAGTTTAGAACTGGTTCTAATTAATCGATTCTCGATGCCCAATCCTAATTTTGATGCAGTTTTTCTTCTCAGCATTTTTTTTTATGTTTGTAGGAACCTTAGAATTTGCTTATAAATAATTTTTCTGTGTTTTTACCCCATAGTCTCCGTACCAGACACATGAAGACCATGCGAGATGATCTTTAAATACAGCGGCTCATTCTAGGAAATCCTCCGACTGTTTAAATGTCACCGAAGTGCTCAGTTTGCAGGGTTCCTAATCAGCTGTTTTTAGAGAAGGCTTGTTCTTGCTTGTCTTCATTAGGCCAAAAAGCATTTATCATTTTAGTGATTTAATTAGAAAAAAGCTCTGATTTATAGTTTTTCCGTGGTTGCTGCTGCTGCAGCCAGTGGCGGTTCTAAACCAAATGTTCCAGGTGGCCAGAGGGGGGCCAGCATGTTTTCATGCCCCATGAAAACATGCTGGAGTAAAAAAAAAACCAAACAAAAAAAAAAAAAAAAACAGGCAAGGGATTCAATTAAGAGAGCTGCATGAATTTAAATGACCATTAAATTGGTTAGTTAAAATCACATGTCTTTGGCTTGAAAGTGTTCATTTGGATTATCCTTAAAAGAAAATTCCCTTAGCAGAGCAAAAAAGCAACTAAAAAAATTGTAGCTAAATAAATATCTGATAGTTAAAATAAAGCTATTATTTGGAATATAAGCTCAATATCGATTCATAATTTAGGAATTTTTCATATTTTTAACCTAAAACCAGAATTGTAACTTGAGAAAAACTGGTTAAATTCAGCTGTAATAATTAGATTTTTGTTTTTTTTATCATTTGTTTTGAAAAACATATTTAGCAGATGGAAACTGGGATCCTATCTCAATACCACTGAAGCTATCACCTTATTATTGTTTTTAAATAATTAGTAAAAAATAATTTTTTAAAGAAAAAAAATGAAATGGACCCAAAGGACCTATCAGTAAGCATGTCTGTTCCTGCACATATCATCATTAGAATTTATTATGGTATTATTTCTTCAGTACAGATGACATGATCTGCAGGGGCACTGGGGCCCATTGGCCCCTGTCTAGAACCGCCCATGGCTGCAGCCCTCTGGGTGCGGAGTGCAGCCTGTGCATTTGTTCTAAATATGTGCCACTGTTGTCAATATGAAGTTTGTCTAAATAAAATCTATGCTAAGGAAATGAATTATTCAAAGGAGCGACCAAAGTGCTTAAACAAGCTTAGCATCTCTGAAATGTCCCCCCCCCACTCTGCAGCAAGCCGTGTGCGCTCCCAGTCGAACATCCATGCTGACCAGCCGCAGGCCGGACACAACCAGGCTGTACGACTTCAACTCCTACTGGAGGGTCCACTCTGGGAACTACACTACTCTGCCGCAACACTTTAAATCCAAAGGCTACTACACCATGTCAGTGGGAAAGGTGTTCCATCCAGGTATCTCAAAAAGAAGCATGTTTTTCTGAGAAAAAGAGATTTAAAACGACTTTAAATTGAATTCTTCCCGCTCTCTGTTATTTTGTGTCTCTCTTTGTAGGCATTGCTTCTAACCACACTGATGACTACCCCTACAGCTGGTCTATCCCTGCGTATCACCCGTCTTCATTTAGATTTGAGAAGCAAAAGGTAACAATTAAGCAACTAAACCTCAATTATTGACATTTTAACAGCTGGCTGTTCGTTAGTTAGAATATAAAATTATACAGTGAGACATAATTGTCTATATCTCTTAATTAGCTTCTTTATTTATTCACCTTTGTAATAATTACCGATGCGGTAAAATGCTAACCAACCAACAGAGATGGCAAAAGTACTTCTACAGAGTAAAAAAGTACAAATACTTCTGTGTTAAAAAATACCCTGGTAAAAGTGGAAGTAATTGATTAAACTTCTTTACTCAGAGTAAAAGTAACAAAGTACAGAGCTTGTAAATTTACTTAAAAGTATAAAAGTAAAAAGTAGAAACCACTTTTTCATGCCGTTGCCTACATTTTAAAATGGATGTCTGCCAATAGGACTAGATCTCCGTTGTGTTCATTTTTCAATCATCTCGTCGTCACGTTACTATGCTAACGCCACCGCCACCAAGCTGCAATGATTTGTCAGCCAATGAATACCGCCGAATCTGTCGATTCATCTTGTAGTGGTGCCAAATGACAACGCAGATTCCCATCCAATTAGATTGAATTTGGTATTGATGACGGAAAAATAATAACGTAACTCCATTGAAATGATTCAAAAACTAAAGTAACGAGCCAATTTTTTAAAATGTAAGGAGAAGAAAAGTACAGATATTTGTGTAAAAAATGTAAGGAGTAGAAGTAAAAAGTCCCCATAAAAAATAAGTAGTAAAGTAAAGTAAAAATATCAGAGAAAATCTACTTGAGTACAGTAACGTAGTATTTGTACTTAGTTACTTCCCATGGGCTTAAACAACCAATGGGCAGAAGTTGACCCTCTAAGACACACCCCTTCCTCATTTTGCATAATGAGGCAGAAATGCATACAGAGATGTAAAAACGACGGGCAGAAATAAATCAATAGAATTCAAGAAATAAATGGGGTAAAAAAATACAAAGGAAGAATAAAACGGACCAAAAATATTTTTTACATGCACATAAATAAATACTTAGAAAAATAAGTAATTATTAAATAAAGTTGAAGATTATAATGAGCAATGCATAAATAAGATTTATTATTACAAAGGGAAATAAACTAATTAAAAGAGATGTATACTTTTGTCTCACTGTATAATTGAATTCCTACCTACATTTATTTGTTTATTGTATTTTAGGGGCCAATTTATTTATTTATCGAACATTTATTTATGTATTTATTTTTCAATATGGCAGAGCTGGTCCTCCATAGTTCATCAGAAACACCAGATTCTGTGACAAACATTGATTCCCCCCCATTGAGGTGGTAAATATGTTATTTAATGAAATTATATTCAGACTGTCGTATAATTGTCCGTTAACTCCCGCCCTAATACTGGCTGTGTGTTAGAACAAATGAAGATGTGAATAGAGCTCTAATCATGGTCAAATGGATCATTTTATGAAATAAATCACTCAACTTAAGTTCAAAATATTTATTAAAATTTCTTAGCAAAATTCATTCAGCTCAAAGTCAAACATATTTCAGTTAAAAACTTTGAGTCAAATGTTGAAACTCAAGAGAATGACTTAAAAAAAACAAACCTTGAAGGGTCTTATGAAAGGCGGGTTTACAGAAATTGGAAATTGAGAGAATTGTAAATGATTATTTTAGTTACACTAACTGGTGCATGTAATCATGGGGTGGATCGGTGAACCTGTGTTTCACAGGGTGCAGTTGAACAAGTGGCTCCAGCTACCTTGGAACAGAAGCTTACTGATGACATCACCACACGCTCTGCTCGTCTGGAGCTGCATTTCACCTCCTGCTTTTAATAATCTCTAGATCAGGAGTCTCAAACGGGTTCCAGAAAGGGCCGTGTGGCTGCAGGTTTTCTTTCCAACCAAGCAATCGCACGCCAGACTCCATTCATCTCATCAACTGACTGCAATCTGAACATGATGACTTGATGAGGTGAATAGAGTCTGGAGTGCGATTGCTTAGGTTGAAAGAAACCCTGCAGCCACACGGACAGCTGTCAATCTCAAGAACGGTCATGTCTGCTCTGATGCATGCTGGGTAACGAGGGAGGGGCGAGAACAACATCCGAGGACTTTGTCCGTTCTCAGTCTGCCCTTCACCCCATCACTAACATCTCCTCCTCCTCCAGCAAAGCCAGCATCTAGATTTCCCAGTGAAAAACAAAGGAAACACCTTGACAGCAATTCAGCTGAATTAACCCAGAGAGGAAGTATCTCAATGCAAACTTTATTCAGTTTTAACCAAAGCAGAGAAGTGAAAAGACTGAACCAGTTGCAGCTCATTTGCTGTCCTCCACCTGACTCTTCAGCTGCTCCCAGGAAGACAAAGAAGACAACCTCTCTGTGGAACAACCATTTTCCTCCAAAGGCTCACAGGGTTTACTCTTTCTGGGACTAGACATTATGGATCATTCTTCCTGTTTCTCAGCCACGTTTTCTTCAGAGGAGACTGCTGTCCATCTACTCCACTGATCACAATCAAGAGAATCCTTAAAAAAACAAACTTCTCCTTTTAATGATTTCTGTGAAATTGTTTCTAAGAGGAAATAAAACTTCATGAAATATGTTCCTCCTGAAACGGAAAACTGACTAGGTGGGATGATCAGTATTCACTGTTCCTTTGTTGGTCACTGAATTTCTAATGTCAAAGTGGAGTATTTAGCAAAGTTGGTATTCAATTAAATTAAATTGAATAATATATAGGTCCCTTTCACCACAGCTACACACTGCAAAAACATAAATGATTTGGCCATTTATTTCTTAAAAGAAGTGTATTTTCTATTGTCTTGTGCAGGTTAGTAGATTTCTCAATGGAATGTTAATTCACGTTTATTAGAAAATAAAACTTAATTATCTTATTTGAACTGCATAATATTAATTAATATTAATAAATTTTCCTTAAGAGTAAAATACTCATTCCATTGGCAGAAAATCTGTTTTGAACTGCTAAGTAATTTTTTGGTTACTCTACACATCTCTGCTCTGAAATCCCTGTTGAGATTTGAGCCTCAGACTATTGAGGTAAGCAGTGAGAAAGTAGAGTCCTGATTGGATAACACAGAAAAATGTCACTTCCAGTGAGGCTAAAGCTCTTAGGGGATCTATGCAGCAGGGGCAGGTCATGATGCTGATTGGTTAAAGCCGGGCATACGCTGTGCGATATTTTCAATCATTGCAGGCAGCTACAGCTCAAACTGTATGATGAAACCGTAGGGTTTAAAAGTTCAAAGCTTACGATGTATGTTCTTACACTGTGCGCCCCGAAGCTCTGATGTTACGATGGCCAACTGAATTTAAACCCGTTTGATTTTCTCCTGAACTTATGATTCTTGATCGGGGAAGTGGTTGTGAGAGGCTGATCTCCCCTCGTTAGCCTCTGTACACTACATGACGCACGATCAGGCTCAAAGACGGCCAGATCAAAAAATTCTCACACGACTGGAAGATTGTCCTGAAAAGGGCAAAAAAATTGTACAGTTTATGCTTTGCTTAATATAGTTAAAATTTTTAACTGACTGTGGCAAGACAGTGAGGATGTTTTCCTCCAAAGGGAAAACGGGTAATTTGGTCAGAACTGTCATCTTGTGCTGAACTCTTGCCTTGATTTCTGGAGTTTATTATTTCAGAGCGCTTCACATCAGCTATTTTCACCCGCTGTAGTGATGTGTTTTATGTGTTTCAACATTTGTGAAAGCAATACGTGATGTTTTGATTTGAATTAACACTATTGGACCTCCTCTGTTTCAGAGAGCAGCATCGGACACTGATATGTGGTACTGCCAGCAGATGGCGCCACATCTGTTTGTCTGTTCATCTTTCCCTGTGCTGGCATTATATTTAGGCTAAAAAAGGACTATGTAAACACTATCAGGGCAGATGCTTGCACACATAACCTGATTTTATCAGGATCTAATGATTCTGGATCTTTTTTGTATTGGTGAATATAATGCGAGTTTGAACCTTTAATACTTGACTTTTTATTGTTCAAAACTTCCTGCAGGATGGTTGTACCTATGAGGTTCCACATCTAGCCACTTTACTAAAATAATAAAACACTATTGCACATCTAAAATTACGGCAGAGGTTGAGACCACAGCAGCACTCGAACACATGTGACAAAACAATGTTTGGACCCAGATGCTGGCATCCTGTCTTAAAGTGACCATCTTGTTTTCAGATGTGTAAAGGAGACGATGGTCAGCTCCACGCCAACCTGCTGTGTGCGGTTAATGTGACGGAGCAGCCCGGAGGAACCCTGCCAGACCTGGAGAGCACAGATGAAGCAGTGAGGCTGCTGAAGAGTCGGGTCGGGGACGGAGCTTTCTTCCTTGCTGTGGGATTTCACAAACCACACATACCTTTCAGGATCCCACAGGTACACTGATTATAACACAACCAGCAGGACATGGCTGTGGGAAAACACAGAGGAGATTAGAATAGAAATGCAGGCTGTTGACATTAACCTGCCAGAACTTAATGTTAACATACTGTCGCTCTGCCAAATATGGAATAGGCCGGTAACCTGACCTCAGATGAAAGGGCAATAAAAAGAAAAGTAACAACTTCACAAATCCCTATTTTTTGCAGCTGCCATCACTGAGTTTTTTTCATGTTGACTAATGCTAAATGGGAATATGTTAGAATTTAATCACCTGAAAGTGTTGTCTGCAGCAAATTACATGGTTTGTCTCGCACTCAGATGGTGTGGGTGTGTGGAACGGCACACAGCAGGCAGTGGCAGCACCAGAGAGTATGGGTGGGGGGGGCAAAGAAGGGTCCAGAGGTTTTTACAGAAGGCTGCAATTGTCGTCTATAATTCTCTTCTTGACGACTTAAAATTGAAGCTAAGTTTTATTAAAATTCAAAGTTCTTAAAAAGCAGAAAAAGTCTAAAAAAAAAATCAAAAATTTTAGGCAGAGGCAGCTGAGTCCAGGTCCAGTGTGTTTATTGCTAAACACAACACATTCACACTGAGCTGGTCACCGGTGAGCCTGAGCTGAACAAATGGTGAAAACAGCTCCCTTTTATACATTTCTTATCGGTGGAAAACCCCCTTCAGAACATATTTATATATTTAATCAGTCTTTGGTAAAGGTCACATTGATATTTATCTGCAAATCACGGTGACATTCATAGACACATCTCATTCTTGTGAGAGCAATCTCTCAGGCCATGAAAACATCTGGTGCATTCAAATCAGAAACTTATGACAGTTTAATCACAAACATGTTGGAACACATCCTTTCCTTACTTCAAGCCATGTCAGTCTGGCCTAGTGCTCCCCCCTCGTCTCCTTAGTCAAAGCATCACCCTTTCTGGGACCATTACCGCTCCGTGTAGCCTTGAAAATAACAACTCTATTTATCACAAGTTGTATGGCCAAATTTTGCTGAGCTGGGCAACCTTGAGATGTCAAATATTTCATTTTTAATGAGTGTGCTTTCTTATCACTATCGGGGCCTCAACCTTGCGTTTTCCTGCAGATTCCACTCGTCTTGGGGCCAGGTGCAACAGTTACTCACTCATTGCTCTGTTTTTCTCCTTTTGGCCTTGAATGGCTCTTATAACAGTATTTGTGAAAACAACTTTAAACTTATAAAACATTAACTTTATTTTATCAGCTTATGATTAGTGCAGATTAATACACAACACAATGAGATGTAACACCTGAAATATTAGTAGTATAGATATAAAATATTTAGCGATTACAGTCTGTAATGGCTAAATAATGTGAAATGCATGTTACTTAACCCTTATGCTACATTCACACCTAACGCTGCAGAAGCAGCTGGTTTACATGCAAAGTCGATGGTTGACGCGCATCAAAAGGTCCTGCAGCGAGTCTAGAGCATCTTGTTGCAGCTGAAGCAGAGCCTCATGAGCTTCTGATCGTCTGAGGTGCGTGAAGCGCTTCACAAGCAGCAGCTGCTGGAGTTTTAAATATTCAACTTTAGCTGCTGGATGCGCCACATCAACCAATCAGAGCAGCTGATCTGTGAGCTGGCAGGGAGACGGACACAGCACTGCTGATGCAGAGCGCTACAATCACTCCCCTGAAACAGTTTAACGCCTAAATGAACTTAAAATGTTGAAAATATGTTTGATTTTATTATTCGGGTGCCTGCAGTTTGGATTACATACGTGAAAAACTCTAACATCTACTTCCTGCCGCCACCAACAGTAGAGGAAAACCCACATCTGCTGCTGGGGTTTCCCAGTGACTGCGCACCATCAGTATGTGGCGATCTGAGCAGCTCCGACAGCGAAATATTTGAAGGCAGGATCCTAATCTTGATCAACTGACTGCACAGATTAGGTTTTTAGGTGGACTTTCTCACTTAAAGACACATTAAAACTACTTTTCACCAGCTTATTGCAGCTAGTTTAGCAAAGCCGCTCTCTGCCATTAAACACAGGAGCAGCCGAAGCATCAGACGAATCTGTACAAACTTTACTGGACGCGCTTCAGGAGTTTCAAATATGCTCCGTAATGTGTACAAGCATCAAAAAAGCATGTGTGGTGTAAATGTAGCATTATTGTACAAATATACAATGTGTTAAATTCTCTTCATGATTCCACTACCATCCAACAAGAAGCCTAAGCTAAAGAAAGCAGAGAGCCACTTTTCAAGAGTGGAAAATATAACTTAAAGAATCTTCCTCATCCTTTCTTGGATCCAGTGTTATTGGAACTTTTCAAGTTTTAGTCTTTTGGACCAAATGTTTATTATTTTTAGTCATGATTTGGTGATTTTTTTCATATGTGAAAGCATAGGCGGATCTACTGGGGTGGCATAGGGTGGCAAATGCCACCCTAAATGACAGCCTTGGCAACCTCTGCTGCCACCCCAGTTGGCGGTAGGGGTGGCGAGGCTTATAAATTATGGATCATTTGAGAATTACCGACCGCTAATTTCCAATGTCGGACTGCAGTGAATGCAGCACGAGATGACGCGGGAGCTGACTGAGACGTGGATTAGTTTTGAAAGCCCGAGAATGGGGCAAAGCGAGGCAGCCAGGGATCATGGGGAGAGGAGAAACAGGTAAAAACTGATTAACTATCTATCGACAAATTAAATCATAATGAAAGCACAATGTTGCTAGCATAGCTGCAATGCCCTGATTTACAGATGATTAAAATCAAGGTTGCGGGAACGTTGATTTCTCTAACTATGATGTTAGTTAGGCCTGACATCTGAGGAGCTCATATAAGAACATGATTTGGTCTCAACTATGACAGAAAAGAGATCGATCAAGTTTGAGTTGAACTCAGCATTGAATCAAAAACGCAAAAATACAAAGGCATTGGATCTAAATAAAGTTGTGAAGCGTTTTGCTGAGCAACATGGAAAATTGCCCGCATTCAGCTGTTATAGTCATGTTAATTCTTTATGTTATGCTCTCTGGTGAGCCTTTACAGAGTTATGTTACATCTGATATTTCCTTTAATAAAACCAAAATTGTTAAAAGTAAAGTTAAAAATGTGATACTGGTGTAAATCCTGCTTAACATGAAGCAGTATTGTTTCTTTTTTTGTATATAAAGTATGAACCTATCCAGAAATGACCTGTATGAACCTACTCACAACGTTTTTTGTACATTTTCAGACTGGAAGCAAAAACATATTTTTATGTTGCTTCTTTTCAGATTAGTGGTGATTTTGATGTAACATACAGTATCTGCATTTATGTTGATTTTTTTGATACAGCAGCTCTATCTACAGCATATCTACATGCATATCTACATACAATGCAAGGGAAATGTCCCTTTCATGTTGCCTTAACTGCTGTATGTCAGGTTACTGAGGAACAAATGGGATAAATGTGTGTCCAGAGTAATCAATACATAGATGTCCAGTACCTTGTCTGGGTGCCTTGACCCATTTATTTCTACTGTGTAGTTCTGCTCACTTTAGTACAGCTCAGTCCATAGATCCGCCCCTGTGTGAAAGTATTAGTCTAATTTAGAATTAACTATTTTGCATCTATATAAAGTCATAAATGTTGTCATGTGAATACAATCCATTAAATATATGGATAAAATCTTTAAAAAACATATTCACATGTGACTATATGCTTTTTATGCATCCCAAGTTTAACCAAATATATTTAATGATTTGATTTGTTTCTTCAGCTGATGAGATACTGAAATGACAAAATTTAGCAAAAACACATTTTTTCCTGGAAGCTAGAAGCTGATAGAGCAGAAGAGAAGCTTATTTAATCAGATGATCATCTCTCACTCCTCATTCTGTCCCTATCCTTATTCAGTTTGCCCTTTTCACTGACTGTAACTTTTTTTTGTAATTGTGAAAGATGGATAAAAAGTCGACAAAACTTATATGTACAATGCAAAAATAGTTTTTGCAGCAATAGTTTTGGATCAGTTGGAACCGGGTGCGGATTTTACCACTAGGCGAAACAAGTTCCTGGGGGCCCTAAGTTCCTGGGGGCCGCATAAAACTCATTTTACATGTATGGCTAATACAACTATTCCTTATTTGTGCACATTACGGTAATTATATTTTTGATAAAAATACTTTGGTTAAAATGCCATCAGAACGCTTATAATAAGTGTGTCTCAGCCCTTCAGTGTCCACCATATTGGATCAGTTTTTAAGCATATTACAGCCACCTATAGGGCTGGAGTGAGAAATGTACTGTCTTATTCCATTTAACTATAATGTGACCAAAATTGAGCGAAAGAGCTGGACTCTAAAATGTTCATCTCTCAGCACCAAACTGGTTGCAAACATTGTTCTGGTTGATTCTGGCATAGAGACGACGATTGAGTCACTCTGAATCAGATTCATTATAAACAATTCAGTTGGTTCCCAGCTCCTAAACAAGCAGTCTGTTGCTGGCACAACTACAGCTGAGTGGGAGATGGGGAGGTTATTGTCCTGTGAGAGGAGGCAGCTCTGCTTAAGTATGTTGTTTTGGACAAATGCTCCTAAATCCTAGACGGAGGCGGACACAAAGCCTTTGTCAATGGTTTTAGGGAAACAAGGAGAAATAATGGCTTTTTTTGAAAAAGGCTTGAGGTCCGATGTGCAGAAACGAGGAAAATAGCTTCTTTTTTTTTCTTTTTAGGAAAAGAAACTGCTGAGCCCAAAGGAAGAAAGAAAAATTAAGTATTGTGTGAAAGAACAAGTAGTTTAAGATGGGCAGTAACAGCATGAATCTTAATTCAAAGTGCTCTAAAAGAGGAAAAAAAATAAATCCTCCGCCTCTGACTGCCGCTCTATCCTCTCTGCACCAACACTGAGGTCCAACAATACCAGCACTAGGGTTCTTCTACAGTCTGCTTTATACGGATGTCACTGAACACTTTCATGAGGAAAGTCTGTTGTACTTTGGTATAAATATTTGGTAGAAAATAATAAGGAAGCTGGTCTTTGTTAGGAAGGTGTTTAACTGTTTGAATGCAGCTTATTTAATAATCTTACTGATGAGGGGGAGATTGAAATGGGCCTGTAGTCTGCAGTGGCATAAAAGTCTTTTTTTTTTTTTTTTTTAGCAGAGGTTAGGTTGCTGTTTTTACGGCAAAATGGACGTGTTTATTATTGAAGCTAAATCAGATGGGCAGGGCTTTGGAAGACTGTGGGTAAAACATGGAGACCTTAGGAGGAAGAACATAGCTGGTCTATCATTTGATGTTTTTGTAGTTTATTTGGAGAAATTTTGTCAAGATGAGTTCTAGTTGGAGAAAACTTTGGTATATGATGCACACACTGGTAGAAATGAATCTAGAAATAAGTAAAAATGTCTTAAATTAAGTGTATTTACCCTTAATTTGAATAGGTAAATGAGATAATTTGCCAATGGAAAAAGTATTTTTACTCTTAAAATAAGATAATTAGATGATATGCGCTTTGAAATAAGACAAATGCAATTGTGTTTTCTTTATTTTAAATCTAAAATTGTCTTTGTAAATCTAAATTGGCAAAATGTCTCTTTTATCTCCTCAATTCAAGAACAAATGCACTTATTTTAAGAAAAAAAAAAAATGACTCATCTAGATTTTGATTTTTTCAGCGTATTAGATGGGTTTAAAGTACCAGCACTGGTAATGATGCGCTGTGGAGACAGAGTGATCTAGTCTTTAGATGCAGGTTAGTATTTTCTAGAAGTGAAAATGGATTAATTTGCTCTCTGTGGTTTTATTGTCCCTCTGTTTTACAGGAGTACCTGAGCCTCTACCCTTTAGATAAAATGACCTTGGCTCCTGACCCCGATGTTCCTGAGCTCCTACCTCCCGTAGCCTACAACCCCTGGACAGATGTGAGACAGCGGGAGGATGTTCAGAAACTTAATGTTAGCTTCCCTTACGGACCAATTCCTAAAGACTTCCAGGTAAAAATCCTGCATCTCTCATCAAAGCGTCTCCTTGTCGTTTAAACTGGTGCAAAGATGGTTTTACCCTTTGTCCTGTTTTCCAGCTGCGTATCCGTCAGCACTACTACGCTGCTGTGTCCTACATGGACGCTCAGGTTGGGAGGCTCCTCAGTACGCTAGATGCTCTCGGGTTGACTGACAGCACAATGGTGGTTTTCACCTCTGATCATGGTTTGAAGACTTTCTCTCCCTCTGATTATTTTAATCTGAATCTTAAAGGTTCCTTTAATATAAATATGAACAAGTTTATTGACACCTTTAGTGGAAAGTTAAGAACAATAAAATTAATCAACCTTCAGTTGCAGTGAGATCCCTGAAGACCTCTGACTGTTTTTTACCAGGTCGTTGGCACATTAGGATTTCTCTATATTTGGACTAATGCCTTTTCTGGCAGATATTAGTCTTTTTTTTCATCTGATTCCCACTGTTACCGTTATATTTGATCTCTTTTTGACTAAATTGAGACTTCAGTATTGGAATAATTCAACATTTGTAGCGATTATGTCATTGTTATATTATTGTTATTATTATATAGAGTGAGAAGAAAAGTAAAAAAACAGAAGCACCTATCAGATATTCTCTTTTATTTCTTCAACTACCAACAGTATATGTAGACATGAAATATAAATATTACTATAATATGAATATCTTGTGAACAAAAATGGTTAATAAGATTATCTGCTTGAAATAAGGTAATGGAGTCATTTTTTTTCTTATCTTAGATGTAAACCTTTTTATTCCATTACAGATTGTCTTACTTACCTGCTTCAATTTTGAGTGTAATCGATAATATGGAGACCAATCTGTCTTCCATTAATGTCGTTCTGAATCACTGAGCTTTAAGGTGTGTAAAGTTCCCAGGGAATCTGCTCAGATTTAGAAAGAAACATTTTTTTAATGCTCAAGCTAATTTTATTTAAAATAAATTGCAAGTATTAATTAAACTGAACCAGATGAGATTTTTTTTTTTTTTACTGTTTTGATCAAATTAAAAATTATTTTCTAGAGAGTTCAGTTTGAAGGTTTTTTCAGTATGAGGATGTCAGTTTATTTTAATGTGTCTTACATCTCTTTATTGAAAGTGCCAATAAATAGATCGACTTTGGGAGATTTAACACCTTCAGCTCATCAATAGTTTGCTGTAATTGTATTTGACCACCAGATGGCAGTGTTGTAACAGCAAATTTGCTGTGATCTGAAGCTCTGCTGGTGTTCCATGTTTGGAAAGATGGTTTTCATTTATCCTTTTTCTAAATTCTGTTTACAAAGGTAAACTTAAAATCATTAAACTTTAACTTCTTCTTTCTTTGTCCTTCAAACAGGTTGGTCATTAGGCGAGCACGGAGAGTGGGCCAAATACTCCAATTTTGATGTGGCAACGCGTGTTCCCCTCATCATGTTCGTCCCCGGTGTCACTGCTGCCTATAGCCGAGCAGGAGGGCCTACTTTCCCCTTTATTGATGTTTTTAGCCAACCTGAGCACAGCTTCACCAGTAAGGATGCCCTGCAGAGGAACCCTGTTTAACAGCATAGAACAGTCTGGGAATATTTGAGAAAAAACTAATAAAACTAGTTGGATTTTTCAGTGATCTCATGAAGCTTATTAAAACATTTTTTAATGTAGCCATGAAACTTTTAATGAAGTCTTCGATGTACACAGGGAACTTGAAAAGAACTTATTTAGACAGGATTGCTCTTTGATATTTTGCCTGAGGATAGTTCTTACTTCAAGTAAAAGTGCTGCAATGATGATGAAACTTCAGCACATTAAATAAACCGTATTTTCAGGGTATCTTTATGGTGGTGGTGGTATCAGCTGGATAAAACTTTTAACTTTCTGAACATTTCTGGCTCTCAGATGCAAAGGTAATCCGTAACACGGTGGAGCTGGTGGACGTCTTTCCTACCGTCTCCTACATGGCCGGCCTCCCAGCGCCTGAGCACTGCCCTGACGTCTCCCTCCAGGTACCTAAAGCCCAAATTAGCACATTTATCAAAGACAGGATTAGTTCAGACCTCGACGCGGCCGACCTGGGTTCGAATCCAACCTGTGGTCCTTTGCTGCATGTCTCCCTCCCTCTCATACCCCCTTTCCTGTCAGCCTGGTTTTGGAAAAAGAAGACACTAGTGCCGTTAAAAAAAGAAAAATATTAGCAGCTCAGATTGCAGGTTGAGTTTTTTGATACTTGGACATATTTAGGGTTTTGAAATAGTTTTGGAAAAGACGCATGAAGCCATGATGCCGTCACGTGGAAAGGAGGGGACCTGTATGGGGAGAATTTTATTCCGTTATTTTTGCAAGCAAAGAACATGTTTGTAGCTTGAAATAAGAAAAAATCCAGGAACTAAATTTTGAAATTGTTGATCAAAAATTTAATTTTGATTAGTAATTTTGCTGTTTTTTTCAGATCTATAATTAATTTTCTTCTACAGATTTTATGTTGTACAAATCACATTCTTTTTTTTAAACAGCCTTTTCCAGATCACATTCTTTTTACCTTTGAGGGTGGGCTTTTCTTTGTATTTAGGAGCAAAGATTATTTTCTATTGATCTGCTGGACTTTTTTGTTCATCAACAGTTAATGTTTGAACTGGACTTGTAATTTTAAAAGAGTTGATTTTTAAAACCATCTGAAAAAATATAATTAAAAAAAGATGACAAAAAACCCCAAAATCAATCATTTGAAAAAGAAAAAGAGAAATCTCTCAAAACCTTTTTTGATTTAAATATTTTTCAAGTTCTATTTCTTAATTCTTTTATTTCCGTTTACAAAATCTTTTCTTTATTTGCAACAGTAATGGAACAAAATTCACTCCATAGCCTTGAGGGTAACTAAAGGGTTATAGTGACCCTCATCCCTCTCAGTTTGGACCTGGCCTGGGATCAATGGCAGAATAAGGATGTAAAACAGTTTCCAACCGTGAGTTTCGTTAGTTTTTGCTCCTTATTATCATTGCCTTTTATGAAATTTTAAGGCAAGTATGTCAGTGATCCAGCTGAACCTTTATATTTCTCTTTAGACTCCCGGTTATTTGTGTAGTAGGGCACTGGTGTGGTTAAATAATCTAATCTGATATTTCTCTGCATAACAAATAAGATTAACTAATTTTATTGTTAATTTTTATTATTAATTGTTAAGTTTTAAATTGCAAATAACAAAAAACATACATTCCCCTCTGAGATATACTCGGTTATGAGTGTAAATCTAAGAACAATAAGTGATGTCATTAACTGACATCAGTCTGAGGTACAGAAGCCCAAGGAATGAATTGGTGGAAAAAAAATCTAGATTTTCCATAAATTTTTATCGAAAAACTTAAGTTTGATAAAACAATAGAATATATTGATTACCCAGGCCTGTTCTGTAGCTATTTTTTTTTTTATAAGTTCTGCATCATGCCTAGAAAAGGAAAATGCTAAGCATGAAATGCCACTTTTCTGGTTGGGAGAAAAAAAATACCCCCATACATTACCTTAAAGTCTTGGCTTTAAGGAATTTGAAAGAAAAGCAACAACTGAACACAACGTCCTTAATGAGAAGTAATTTGAATCACAGTCACTGAGTGGAAACAGAAATTAATCAATATGAAACGGTTGCTTTTCTTAATTAGATTTTAAACCTCCAGATTAAACAATACTAGCTTGCTTATTAGGTTTATTCTGACATAAAGTAGAAAATAAGTCTTTTGACAGAAATCCTGGTCAACACCGTTAGCATCACTCATGTAGAGCAAAGTCTGTGCAGTTAGGTTGGCTTTTAGCAGCTTAGCTCTAATGTGGACGGAGAGCAAAGTTGGAGTTTAGAGAACCTAAAGGTGCAGCTTGGTTCCTCTGTGTTCCTCATTTTCCTGCAAACAGCAGCTGATCTCACTGCCCGCCTTCAGCAGACGACCAGGGAGCAGAAACCACCTGTAGAGATGCTACCTGGAGGAAAGATGCAATGTCTGAGACAGTTATTCTGAGGATTGGGTTTGGTTAAAGGGCAGTCTGCAACCAGGTAGATTAAAATGCTACAGCACCTGGTTATTTAATCCCATCAGTCCAAATCAACCAATGGGATAACGCCAAAATGGTGACAATTATTCTACCAGAAACATAAAAGGCAATGCATGCTGCAGGGGGTGAGCCAAGTGTTAATAAAACCTACTGCTTGTGACGCAAAGCTTGTCTCGTTTTAACCTGCTGGATGCAAAAGTTTCCAAGATTTCCAGATTTGACATCCTGGGAATCCCTGGAAGTTTTTTTTCTATCAACTGCTGTCAGCAATTCTGAAGAAAGTGATATTTATCGCCAGCAGAGGTGTCAAAAGTATTAATGTTCTTTAGTCAAATAGAAATGTAAATCCTACAGCTAAAAATACATTTGTAGAAGTTAGAGTATCAACTTAAGCTTTTTATTCAAGAAAGTAAAACTGTAAAAGTACCAATTTTAAAAATACTTAAAAGTATAAAGTAAAAAGTAATACAGTCAAGTAAATAGGGATACGAAGCTTTACTGGTCCTAGCCTTTTAAAGTAAAATGTTTCTACAATTCTGAATGATAATTTCCTTATAAGTAATTTTCTTAGTTTTATAACTAATGGCAACAGTGTTAAATTTAACTTTGCATCGTCTTTTAGAAATATAAATTTTTGTTTGTGGTGAACAGCAAATTGGGGGCAGTACTGAGTCAAAACGCTAAGAAATTAATTGTCTGGATGAAATAAATTATTTTGATGTTTTTTACCAACATGCCATCACAGAAATGAGCTCTGATGAAACAAAAGAGTCTATTTTCAAAATGTAGAAAATAGATATAATAATAAAAAAATAAAATTTAAGGAGTAGAAGTGAAAAGTTGTCTAAAAATACTCAAGTAAAAAAAACTAAAGTATTTCTACTTTGTTACTTGACACCTCTGATCATCAGCGTCACGGGTTCATGTTTATTCAGGCAGATCACTTTTTCATTTGAAACTGGGAAAAAAAAGTTATAAAAAACACTACTAATTTTGTTTTTATTTACTGACCCAAACACAGGAAAGTGATATCAAAAATACGACAATTCAAAGTGATCCTCTCAAGCACTCGTGTGTTTGTTACCATTTTTTTCAGTGCAAAAAAAAAAATAAAATAAAATAAAAAATAAATAATAATAATGGTTTGTTAAGTACCCAGACCCAGGAGTTCTCTCTGCCCTGAATACACCATGTGCTTTAGTCCAAGATGGTGTAAAATGAATTTAATTGAAGCTGTAATATTCCTGGGCCGTGCTGTGAGTGGAATTGAAGCTTCATTGTGATGTAAACTTTAACGAGACCCAAACATACCTGAAGGTGACTGAGTCAGTTTTGTGCGTTACCTTCCAGGTGGAGCTGTGTACAGAAGGAAGGAACCTGGTCCACACCTTTCAGCACAAAGAAAGAGGAAAGAATGCCGAACTCATGGCTTTCAGCCAATACCCTCGACCCGCTGACACTCCACAGGTAGGAGCTTCATGAGATTCCCTGTAAATTTAGATTTCCCTATCACATGGCTGCCCCCTCCTCGCAGCCTGAGCTGTGCTCCTGCTGCAGCTGCAGAACTACAAGCACTGCAGACTGATATCCCCACTTTATATATTAAAAAAAGAGGTTTATTGTTTTGTTTTTTTCAGAACAACTCTGACCTCCCTGATCTCCAAGACATCAAGGTGATGGGTTACTCTCTGCGTAACTGGGACTACAGATACACACTGTGGCTTGGATTCAATCCCAGATCCTTTCAGGTAGGTCTGTGGAATCACAGGCTTTCACACAGCGACAGCTCTTCCCCTTATCCTCTGCTGTCTATTATTCCATTTTCTCTAAATGGGTTAGTTTCTGCCTGGGGAGGCGGAGCCTGATGGATCATCCATCTGGCAAGTCGCACACTGCAAAAAACAGAAATCTGAATAAGTCATTTTCTCTTACAAGTACATTTTTTCTTGAACTGATTAAGCAAGTGAGACATTTACATTTAAAATAAGAAAAAAACTATTTTATTGTCTTATTTAATTTGCATATTATCTTATTTTAAGAGTAAAAATACTCATTCCATTGGCAAAATATTGTACTTACCTGCTCAAATTAAGGATAAAAACACTAAATTTAAGAATTGTTTACTTATTTCTAGATAGTTTTGGCAGCACAAATGTTTTCCATGCCCAGGATGACTGATATTTATCCGTCACTCTTTCCTCTTTCCATCTAGGTGAATGTTTCTGATGTCCACGGTGGTGAGTTATACATGTTAGCAGATGACCCCGGTCAGGACAAGAACATCTACAGTGACTTGGATCATAGCATTGTTATGAAGAAGATGGACGCCCTTCCTCATGTAAGTCTTTTATTATTTCCTGTCTGAATGTTGAACTGAACGCTTATTTGGTTGCTAATCTTCCAGAATGCGAGTGTGTGGACGAGGATGAGGCTCCAGCTTTATTACCACACAGCAGGACTGAAGAGAAACGCTGGGACGGTGTGACGAGCAAGAAGCACAACAGACGGACTCACAGGGACCAGTTCAAAGGGAATATAACTATAAAGGAAAAATGAATCTGTTTGTATAGAGTTATTGCTGATTGTTTCACATTTAATACCTGAATATTTAGTTTTTTTTCACTGATTAAAAGTACGACTTACTCCAGAGTCTTACTTCTGTCCACGTATAACATTTGAAAAAAGCTGCCAGGAAGGCGTAACCTGGAGAAGCTTGGATCATGCTGAGGAGGTGAGAGCTGGATTCGTCCCTGCGATGATAGAGAGCCACTTACTGGCGGTTTACAGCGACACAAACATGTCGAGTAGAGTGATTTCAGTAGCTGTGTTTCCATCAACCATCAAAAGGCACACATTTTAAATCTCGGGAGTGGTGGCCTAGTGGTTCATGGCCATTGTTGGGTAAGTTTCTTTAAAAAATGTAATCCGTTACAGTTACAAGTTACCTTGTTTAAAATGTAATTGTAGTGTAACTTTTTTGATTACTTGTAAAAAGTAATGTAATTAATTACTTTTGATTACTTTTTGATTACTTTAAGGTTTTAATGAGTATTGACCCATGTTCAATATTTAATTTTTGATAACTGAATGTGAACCTTAAAAAAGCACTAAGCTGAGAGGGAACTGCTGACAGGCAATCACAGGATGTCCTCAAGAAGAGATGCCAGCAGCACCAGGCATGGAAGATTTTCTCAGACTCCTCTCATCGGGCCATACTCTTTTCTGTTCCTCCCCCAGGCTCTACCATTTAAACAGTTTGCAGACTCACACAAGCAGGTTCAGGTTGATAGCCGGCAAACACTTCTTGCACTGCACGGTTAAATTTGAGCCATTTTCACAGATGTAAATGAAACGCTCCTTAAATTTCCAGCGCTGGAAGGCTGTCATTTTTGATGTGCTGCTCGAGCTGAAATAGAACCGTCCGCTCGCTTGCTGTTCCTCCAGGAGGCTCCACCAGCACAGGATGGATCATCAGAGTGGCAAATATGATAGAGACAAGGAGCCGTAGCGGGAAACGTAGCGGGAAAGCAATAAAAATATCATATTTCGCAAAGGTTTTTTCTTTATATTTTTAAAAAAATTTAACTAAATTTGTAATTCTTAATATTTTCGGAAGTAGCTGTAACTGAATTCCATATTTTCTCATTGTAACTGTAATGAATTACAGTTACTGTTTTTGTAATTAAATTACGTAACGTCGTTACATGTAATCCGTTACTCCCCAACACTGGTTATGGCTTAGAGCTTAAGCCCCAACACTGGTTATGGCTTAGAGCTTAAGCCCCACTCTCACAGACTGCCACTATGGGTCCCTGAGCAAAGACCCTTAACTCCACACTGCTCCCCAAGTGGATGGGTTAAATGCAGAGGTAAATTTATCCATTGTGAAATCAATAAAGTTCAATTATTGAAAATGGTAACGCTTGAATGTAGAACAAAAAAACTCATATTTTTCTCTGAAAATGTTTTACGCTTTGAAAAGGTTTTCTGGTCGTACTGAAATTCTTATTTTGCAAAACTGCAGAACAGAGAATTCTTCACATTTAGTTTGAGACGAATGTGATTATAACTATAGGTGTGGCTAAAACATGGATATATATCCTCCAAGTGTGTGCATCTGCCTATGCCATGCTGTTTTCAGCAGTGTGAACAAATTTATTCACATGTCATTTTTACTCTCTTATTAAATAGAAAAAATTTAAGAAAATTTGCATTTTCAAAATTGGCAGAATATCCAGTTTTACGAACATTTGTGATGGAGCATCTGATCTTCTAGTGGGGTACATCAATAATCTGAACCAAACACACTTGATCTAAAAATAGTTTTTTATAACTTTTATATCTTGCAACCCATTGACACAAAATGACAAATTATTTTGGACTAGAAAGATGAGGCACACTTTTTTTTTTTTTCCAAATAGCTTTCAGGTCACAGAGCTAAATAAAGCAGGACAGATGATGCAGACTGGTTTTTATCAAATTTATATGCATTTACTTTTTTATATGAACTTTCATATTGAAGAAAACTCTGATTTATAGTCCTTTCTTATATAAGGAAATCCTTTTATTTTCATCCCTAAAAGAACCACAGGTCTTCAGTGTAGAGCTGCTGATGTCAGTTGTCCTAAATGACGTCACATCCTAAAAACTTGGATCTGATGCAGTAACCTCTTTCTAACCAGGGAGGGAGCCAAACACATTTTAGACCTAAAAGCAGGTTTATGAACAGATGCGTCGTAAATTGTCTATTTAGACTAGGATATGTGGACAGGACTGATAATTTATTTATTCAGTTTATTAGCAAGAAAACGTTGATTTAGGGGTAAATAGTCCATTAATAAACAGCTTTTATAATGAAAATGTTCATGTATTGTACAGGAATTTCTTATTTGGACAATGCTATGCTATGGAGATAATTTAGGCTAGTTCGGAGTCAGTAATAACCAGTATGATCCTAGATATTTAGGCTGCTGTCTGACCTGAGTGAAGTTGCCCCCCCACCTTCTTCAAATCAGACAAAATTAGTGTCAAACATTTGTGCTACATTTGTGCTGGTTGTGCCGCTATCATTTTAAAGATATAAAGAAATGTTTCTAGAGGTCATCAAAGGTCAACCAGCCCCCCCGCCTTCTTCAAATCAGACAAAATGGGTGTCCACTAACTGAGCTCTGTTTGTGCTGCAAAAATTGTCATTTGTGCTTTTGTGGCTTTGAAGATATTAATGAAAATGTAAAGGTCAAAAGGTCAACCAGCCCCTCCCACCTTCTTCAAATGAGACAAAATTAGTGTCAAACGTTTGTGCAGCAGAAATTTTCGTTTGTGCCGCTATCATTTTAAAGAGATGTTTCTAGAGGTCATCAAAGGTCAACCAGCCCCCCACTACCAAACCCCCCCCCCGACCCTTTGACCTTTAACTGACCTTTGATGACCTCTACAAAATATCATTTTAAACTGTAAAAAAATGATAGCGGCACAAACGAAAATTTTTGCTGCACAAACATAGCACAAACGTTTGACACTAATTTTGTCTGATTTGAAGAAGGTTGGGGTCAGGTCAGGTTGCCGTCTGTCATTTTCTCACCTGATTTAGCCTCAGGTGTGTAGAACAAAGCATCTAGGCATATAGACTATTAATAAAAGCTTTTGAGAAGGAATGGAACATTTTTAGAAGCTCAGTGAATCCCAGTGTTACTGTGATAGGAATGCCAACAGTTCAGCTGGAAAACTGTTTCACTCCTAAATATTCCTCAGTCAACTGTCAGTGGTATAACTAAATGAAAGTTATTGCAAATGGAACAATTGGGCCTTTAGATATCTTAAGATCGGGGCATCGAGAGCTTCATGGAATGGGTTTCCATTAGGGATGCAAATCATCTATTAATGAATAAAACTATAATATATTGATCTTATTAATTAACTTGATTTATTAAGTGGTCATTTTCTTAAAAACATTCGTGCAACACTTAGGACTAAAGTTTTTTATTTTTCTTTCTGTTATGCAGAATAAAAAAAAAAAAAAAAAATCAATCAATATATTTTAATTTATTGTACCAGCTGCATTAAATTACCAAATCAAGAAAGGTTTTCTCAGACTTTTAAAAGTATTTATAAAACATAAAACTGGAACCTAGTATGTTACTAAATAATAAAAAAAAAGGTGAAAAGGTGGAGTCAGAGTAATAAATATGCACACCCAGGAGAAGGAGGGGGTCACTCCATTGGCTGGAAGTTGGAGGGGATTTCGCTGGAATTTCCAGGGAAGTGGGCTGCTATTCGGCTGGCGTTTGACTGGGAAGGGCCATTTTGAGTGGCTGCTACAGTATACAAACCACAGTTTACAGAAATGAGAAGTTGAGATCCATCCGCCCTGACACTCTAAACTCACAGCATGAGGGGGATCCCATTTCCAAATGAAACCTTTTAGTTTCCTTTAAGTGCTTTGAAGCTTCACCATCCAGTCACCTTTTAAGCAAAGTCTTTTTCTCTCTACCACAACAGCTCAAAGTGACTTTAACATTCTCTACCGTAGCCTTACGCTATGACATTTTCATTTGCACTGGTGGCTATTTGCCCTCTCTGCTCAGAAAAACTGTTGGTTCAGATTAAATTCACAGACCTGGAACGAACCGAATAAAAAGCCGCCCCCATAAAAGTGTAATTCAAATGAGACGGAGTGTAGCTGCATTCTCACTGCCGCTGCAGTGCATGATCATTTTGTGCTGTGGCCATTTAGGAGAAAGCAATTCCAGCTTTAATTTGGGGTCTGATGATGAATGAACGCGGTTTAGCCTGTCAGCTTTTGTCCTTTGCAGCTCTGGTTTCATGTGGAGGGATCTAAGGGAATCCTGGATCGTCTTCTGAGGTGTTCTGGTTTAACATGTTTATTTTTGAATTAACACCTCCAAAGCATAATCTTTGTTAGTGTAATACACCTCTGGAAAAGTTGTGCCCTTCTGGCAGTGACAGATTCTTTTCAAGCTATTATAACCCTTGTAATTTCATTTTGAAAGACTGTGTGAGTCCTGCCTCACGCCTGTTTTAAAACATCCTGTTAATCCTGCAGGGTCATTGCCTGCTTGAAATACAATCTGTGTTTCAGATCAAAAAATAAAATAAAATGCGAGGCAGCTCTTCACCTCAATATTTTTTATTTATTTAGTACTTTTCATTTAGTTTTTATATTCCTTTGCTTCATAATATCTAAATCTTTTTACTCATCTTGGACATTTGCTATAATTAAACACAAACACACTGGTTTAAAATTCATAACTAACTTTCATGACTTCCTCTAGGTTGTAATTTTTTTTTTTTTTTTATTGTCAGAGGTTATGTAAACTATCATGACTTTGCCATTGCTCTCAAATCTTCCAAGATGGACGAACAGCGAGATAAAATAGGAACATCTAAATATGTTTCTATGAGGGGCAGTTCTAGTGTTTTTTTTTTTATATATATATATTAGCAGGAGAGGATGGATGGATCGATGGAAGGGTGGACACCTCTATCCGCTCATGAACTGAGGATCAGTTTAGCTCAACAATAAATTAAAGACTTTCATTACATAAACCTCAGAGGTCTGTTTCACAAAGCTGATTTAACAAACTTGGATTCAAATCTGTAACTCTAAATAGATCTGGCCGCTCATACTGGGCCTGGTTCTCCTTCTACCGGAGTTTTTTTTCCTGTTAAAAGGGTTTTTTCCTCCACTGTCACTGCATGCTTCCTCAGTGTGAGGGATTGCTGTAGAGTTAACGCAAGCGAATATCTACTGATGCTAGACCAGAAGTGCTTAAGTCCAGTCCTCAAGAGCTAATCTCCTGCAACTTTTTGATTTAACACACCTGAGTCAAATGAGTGGCTCGTTACCATCCCTCTGCTGGGATAAATGAGGGGATTGGGCCTTTTGATTCTGATTTGTTAGAGGAGAGATGCATCAAAAAGTTACAGAATGGTAACTTTTACAGATTGATGTAATCTAATGGCAATCTAATCACAATGAACTGTAGGCTATGTAATGTGTTTGAGACATTTTTTAGGTCTGAAAAGCAGGACATGTCTGGGATAAAGAGGACGTGTGGTCACCCTATCTCAAGCTTTCCAGGGGCAACTCGTCATACCAGACTGCACTCGTAAGGTGACTCTTATCTGGTTTTTATATTTAAATTAGAAGATGTGGATACACTTTATTGTAATTTAATTAAAATAAAGTGGGGGGGGCAGCTTTTGACTTGGATCTTGTTTTACCACAGAAGTTTTAAATCATTTAAAGACTTTGATAAAAACTATTGATGTGGAACTACTCACCAGCTGAATGGACTCTGGTGTTCCAAATGAGAAAAATAATAATAAAGAAATCAAGGTAAGAAATTTTAGGAATAAAAAGGAATCACCACTTTGAGCAGCATTTTACAGAAGAGGATTGGGGCCACTGAAAAAAAAGGGGAAAAAAAAGGATTTTTGAAATTTGTTTCAGTATAATATGACAAAAAAGTCAGAATTCTGACTTTAATCTGTGAACTCTGACTTTAATCTCAGAATTCTGACTGAATTCTGACAGCTAACATGTTAGCATCAAGCCGTAGCCATGTCTGTTTTAGAGACTAAGATACATCCCTTGTTTTAATCACCTTCTGCTCTTCCATTAATGAAATGGCATCATCGGGGACCCCTCGGGCACTTAAAAAGGTCACCTAATTCCCATCATTTTCCACCAATGTTACTGTTCCTCCCAAACAACTCACATCTTTGTCAGTGAAGCTGAGTGCTCCCACATCTCTTCCTTCACAGTGCCCATCTACATTAAGATCCAAAATTCTGAGATTAAAGTCAGAATTCTGAGAAAAAAAGTCTTAATTCTGAAATTAAAGTCAGAATTCAGAGATTAAAGTCAGAATTCTGAGAAAAAGTCTTAATCCTGAAATTAAAGTCAAATTTCTGAGATTAAAAGTCAGAATTCTGAGAAAAAGAATCTTAATCCTGAAATTAAAGTCAGAATTCTGAGAAAAAAGTCTTAATCCTGAAATTAAAGTCAGAAGATTCTGAGAGATTAAAAGTCAAATTCTGAGAAAAAAAAGTCTTAATCCTGAAATTAAAGTCAGAATTCTGAGATTAAAGTCAGAATTCTGAAAAAAGTCTTAATCCTGAGATTAAAGTCAAATTCTGAGATTAAAGTCAGAATTCTGAAAAAAAGTCTTAATCCTGAGATTAAGTCAGAATTCTGAAAAAAAGTCTTAATCCTGAAATTAAAAGTCAGAATTCTGAGATTAAAGTCAGAATTCTGAGAAAAAAAGTCTTAATCCTGAAATTAAAGTCTAGAATTCTAGAGAAAAAGTCTTAATCCACCGAGAAAGTACAATTCTGAGATTAAGAGTTAATTCTGAAAAAAAAGTCTTAATCCTGAAATTAAAGTCAAAATTCAGAGATTGGGAGGTCAGAATTCTGAGAAAAAAGTCTTATCCTGAAATTAAAGTCAGAATTCTGAGATTAAAGTCAGAATTGAGAGAAAAAATTAATCCTGAAATTAAAGTCAGAATTCTGGAGAAAAAAAAAAGTCTTAATCCTGAAATTAAAGTCAGAATTCTGAGATTAAGAGAATCAGAATTCTGAGAAAAAAGTCTTAATCCTGAAATTAAAGTCAGAATTCTGGAGATTAAAAGTCAGAATTCTGAGAAAAAAGTCTTAATCCTGAGATTAAAAAGTCAGAATTCTGAGATTAAAAGTCAGAATTCTGAAAAAAAGTCTTAATCCTGAGATTAAAGTCAGAATTCTGAGATTAAGAGTCAAGAATTCTGAAAAAGTCTTAATCCTGAGATTAAAGTCAGAATTCCTGAGGAAAAAAGTCTTATCCTGATGATTAAAGTCAGAATTCTGAAAAAAGTCTTAATCCTGAGATTAAAAGTCAGAATTCTGAGGAAAAGTCAGAACTTAATTCTGAGATTAAAAGTCAGAATTCTAACTTTTTGTCCCATATTAAACTGAAAATATATTTAAAAATCACTTTTTTATTTTTCAGTAGCCCTAATCCTCTTCCGTAGCGCATTTTCTATTGGATTTTATGTCACGAAATTATAATTATGGAAGAAAACGTTTTTTTATTGATACGCTACTAAAAGGTAAGGCTGCCCACAGAAGCAGCTGTTGGCTCTGTTCCCTTGCAGCAATAAACTCCTGGGTAGGAATCTTAAGTCAAGCTTTTGTGCACAGAGTTTGCATGTTTTCTCTCTGCCTGTGGGCTTTTTTCCTGGAGGTTCTGGCTTTGATAAATCCCTTCAGGAGAGAAGGTGTTCATGCATCGCTGTGTGTATCTGTGCTGCCTCTAACCCAGAGACTACTAAGGGTGAGCACCAGCCCTAAGACCCTAGAAAGGAATAAACTTATTCAGACAATGAAGAGATTGATGTTTTTAAGAAAACCTGCTGATTCTCCTGAGAAGGGCAAGAGCCCTGGTGTTTCAGGGGTTCCACATATGAGGCTCATTCCCTATACATGTGGTATTCTGCAGTTTTCTGTTCCAGGGCTAACAGGGCTGTGTAAATGTTGGAAATCACTGTGGATGTCAGACACTTGCTTAAGGCAGCAGCTCCCTTGCAATCCCCATGAGTTTCCTACCTGTTTATTGAGAGGTAGTGAAGATGTCTGAGTCAGCGCAGCTGTAACCATCCTCCCTTCTGCCGTTTACATTCCTGTCGGCTTAAATTTCTGCTCCACTGGTTTCATCAGATCAATATTTATCATCACCAGCAGTGATCTCTGCCCACAATCGAATTGATGTAATTGCAATTACATTACTGCTTACCTGCTGTTGTCCTCCCTCCCTCGGCTGTGCCCCCATCTTCTCCCTGCCCCTGTTCTCCAAACCGCTCCGTCTTTGTCTCACGCTCATCATCTATCATTATGTTTTATACACTGGTAATTGCATTACAGCTGTAGGCTCATACTCTGGCAGGTCACGCTGACTTTCTGTTAACAGTGGCGACATACAATCACATTAGAGGGGGAGACTATATATATATATATATGTGTGTGTGTGTTTGTGAGTGGAAAGCGCTTAGCTCAGCTGCTCTGAGACAGGGCCTCGACTCAGAGGTGTGTGTGTGTGTGTGTTTACTGTGAGGAAAAATACAAGAATAGTTAACGACCTTTGGAGGATTTAAAGAAGTTGATTTGAGGAGTATTTTGTCACGAAGGAGGGTTTTTCTTTTTTGTATTTGTGCTTTTTAATTTTCTCTAGACTAGTCAGCTAATTAGATGCACTCCTGCAGCAAATTAAACACAATGTAAAAGTTTCAGATTGTCAATGCAGTGTGGCTGCAAGCAAAACATGTACTCAGCCGTATTTCCTGCCGTTTAACACAGAGGTAGTGTGGTTGTTTCAGAATCAGAATCAGAATCAGAAATACTTTTAATAATCCCAGAGGGAAATATTAGCTTTTTGTTACACGCTCTAGTTACAGTTTTACATGATATATACACACACATCCAACTATACAATATAATAAGATAAAAATAAGAATAAAAGAGAGATAAAATATATATACACATATAGCTCATATATAATACATATATCTGTATGTATATCTATGTAAATGTAAAACTAAATCCAAATAAAGTGAAAAGTCCAATTAAGTGAATAAATCAAGTAAAGTGATATGTGGCGTGCAAAAATATTGCATAAATGTCAATTACGGACGGGGTGGGGGGGTTGTGCTGAATCACTTTATAGCTTTATGTGAAAGAGGATTTGAAATCTCCCAATTTTTAACTAGGAGTCCATCAGAGCATAATGGAGGGGATTTTGCTCCAATATAGTTGCAAGAAAAGAGCAATTTTTGTAGAAGAAATTTTGAAACAAATGCAATTGTTTCAAATGCAAATTTTCAATCCTAAAAACAAATTTTCAATGACTGCTTTTTTCTCAGATTTAATTTTTTTAAATAGCATTTTTCCAATATTCAGTCTGTGGTTAAAAGCTAAAAACCTTATGCTACATACTCATATTAAATCAGTTTTTTACAGCTATATTTAGTTTTTTAAAAAGCTACCAAAACTTGCTAGTGACCATTGTTGAAGTGCTCCGCCCACAAAAAGGGTCTGTAGAAATGCGTTTTTAGCTCTTCACTGCAGACTAAAAATGCAGCAAAGAGAAGGGGATCTGGAAAACGTCATTTAAAAAAATGCAATTCGCAAAGCTCAGTCTGTAAATTAAAGGTATTGTGGAGGATTTTTGCAATTTTTTTAAAAGACGTGCCCTCTACACTTAAGAAAAAAAAAGCTCGTGCCAGAGCATGCACGAGCCCATTTCTTTGTGCCAATCTGTTTAAAAGTTGCTGTTGTCGTAGCTCATACATGCATACTGTGTCCGAACGTCCGCCACAACCCCTAAATCCCTCAGTCACTATATAGTGAACTCAGTTACCGTTCGGACAGATGATCACTGCTTTTTGCTCCCCACTGAGATTTTATGCTCCTCTACTCCCACCGTCACGGTGCCTGCGCCATCTTTATCACTACGCCGCTGTGTCGGTAGCGACGGCCTATATGGTGACCGTGGGCCGCTGTGACAGCAAATCCCATAGCGCATTGTGAGGAGAGCTCTAGGTGCAAAGCATTCTGGGATATGTCTGCCTCTTGTGAGGCCTTTCGTTTATTGTTGTACTCCTACGCCAGACACTTTTTTCTCTTACAACCCTTGGCCATTTTCAAGAATCACAGTGAGAAGACGACCTTCGGTGACTGTCTAAAACTGTAGCTCACCACAGAAATATTACTGAAGGTGCATATGTGCCTTATATACACATATCACCAGAATGATTGACGATTAAGAGGAACATTTATCTAGATGATCCACCCAGGAATAAAAGATTATCCTCTATAACGAAGGTCTTCAACAGGGGGTCCACGGGGTCGCAAACGTTTTGATTAATCAGACTTTTTTTTTTCCCCCTGCAATTTTTTCCACTAATTCCACTAACATGTCTTTCAGGCATCAATGCACACATTCAGAGACGCACAGGAACTCTTTCAAGCTGGGCACCGTTTCATTCACAACACCTGTCCCATCAACCAGGAATCAGAATCTGAAATACTTTAATAATCCCAGGGAGAAATTACTTTTGTTACATTACTGCATCTGTAATAGAGTGACTATAGGAACAGATTGATATACCACAATTTTATACAATATAATTAGGGGGTCCCCGCTGCATCTCACCATCAGTTTGGGGGTCCTTGGCCTGGAAAACGTTGAAGAACCCTGATCTATACCTTTAATTACAATATAATAATTGAACTTTATTGATCTCACATTGGAGAAATCTACCTCTAGATATTTAAAGGCACACTATGCAACACATTTTTCAGTTAATTAATGTGTTCCATAACGTTATGGATGATTAAATGAGTCATTTCAGGTCGAACAAAGGTTTTCTTGACACGCCTCCTGGTGGTCTGTAGGGAAAATACCGCATTGTAATTGCAGGAGCCCCTCGCCCCGCAATCCACAGTAGGTTGCTCAGTGAAGTCCTTTCGCGGTGCATCGCGAGAGTCGGTCTTGGCGAGAACTGCTACACGCTCCAGTGAAAAGGCATGCTCGCTGCTAGCTTAGTGAGGTGATATTTTTGCAGTTATCATGCCGGAACCAGCTTTTAGAAAAACAGCTTAAAGCCCATGTCGGAAACATGCTACCTTCAAACTCTAAAATCGAACAAAATAGTCACTTACCGTAGTAGACATGGTGATTCGTTGCGTTCACGCCTGTCTGCTAAGCTCAAAACAAACAGCCACCTGGCCTAATGACGGAACCAGAATTGGCTGAGCATTTTACGACAGTGCATACTTTTACTTGAGAAATGCTCCCCTCTCAACGGGGCGGTGATCACTGAAGTTGGAAAAATCTGAACTTTTCTGTGACATCGCATCACGGTAGCAAATCAAATGCTGGTTGCAGTTGTGAAGTAGATTACAGAAATGCAGCCGAAGAAAAGCTTTATTCAGTCAAATTGGAACAAAGAGGAAATGGTGTTAAAAAAGAATAAAACAAGGAATGTTCTGATGAGGTTTTCATGTGGCTTTTAAAGCTGTTTAGTTTAGCCCTAGAAGGGCTGTTCGTTGTCCTCCCTTACCTCCAGCTCAGAACCCTGTCTGTAGCTGCCTCTTCCCAGCATTGGCGCCGAAATGAAAAATTATTCTATCTTAAAAACCAAATCAGCTCAAACAACTGTGTTACCTGAACAAATGAAGTAGTACTGAAAAAGTCGATTTTTTTTAAAATTCAATTCTGAGCTTAATGAGGGCATAGTATACCTCTGGATGACCTAAGAATTAATCTTTAATATCAATTCAATCCAGTTTATTTATTTAGCACCAATTCACAACACATGTCATCTCAAGGCAATGAAAACCAGCTAATTGCATCGACTCATTGACTCGGAGGCAATCCCTCATACCAAGCATGCTTGTATCTCAGAAACAGCAGTAGCACAGATCTTTTTTCATTCTTTTTTTTATTTATTTTGTAGAAATTATCATTTTAAATGCACAAACCTGCACTAAAAAAGCATTTCAGTCTATCTGTTGAATCTTTTCACATGGGTCGGGCGTCGTCTTCACCAGCCGAAGCTCCTCCTATTTGATGGTGCGGTCCAGGATGTGAATACTGCATCTAAAATGCAGAGCTATGAACTCCCCGCAGTGCTGGAAATCGCCACAGACACTGAGTTCGGTCTGAATGCACCTTTAGAGGACAGCAGCATAAAGTAGCATCTTCGTTTCACAAAGTCTCCACAACTATTTTCAGGAGTGATTACAGAAAAAAAAAACATTTTTTTTTATTTCCATCACAAACCTACACATAGTGTGTCTTTGCTAAATACACTTGTGATTTAAACTGGAAGCATGTACTTTGGTGAAATATTAGATGAAGATGAAGTATTATGGGAATAAATTACTCTGTTTGACATAAAACAACAAATTAATATGTGGCAAATAATAGGGTGACAAGATGTCTGAAATCAAATCTGTGGACAATCTAGCTCGTAGATTAAACGAAATACATCTCATCAAGATGAAATTGGGAAACTGGGAGAGTAATGGTTTCATTTATTTTAACATATTTATTAATATTTAAACACCAAAAATCGAGTGTAAAAGGAATGTGTCTCCACACTGTCCTTATTTCATAAGATTAACTAAAATGAATAAATTGATAGTGTTATTAATCGAAAACTAAACTGTGGTTCTCTAGGTTGGGAGAAAGGGGTGGGAGTGGAGAGGTCAAAGGTGGTAACCATGGCTCTTCAATTCTTTGGAGCCTAAAGAGCTCTGCTTTCCGCTAAGTGGAGAGTGACATGAGGAACAGGAAACCCGGAAAGTAAATACAAACATTATTCCAACCTTTAGCCTGCCTGTGGAGACAGAGTTCCCCCACCTCTAAAAAAAAGTGCAACAAATGCTCATTCTGTTCACATCTACATATCTATGAGAATTAGCTTTTCCTGTGTTATCATGGATCAAAAACAAGTAGCTGTAAAGCCTGCAGGTAAAGGATTATATAAGTCTATTACTGCATCAGAAGCATCTGCAGCTCAAAGGCTACGTTCACACACGTGAAGCCTGAAGTGACCCAATTCGATTTTTGCCCATATGTGACCTGTATCTGATCTTTTTTATGACAGTCTGAGCACGACACAGAGTGGGATTTTTCCCAAATCGCACGACCCAGGCCACTTGAGTATGTGGTCGCTGAATCCATCGTCACAGTGCTTTTCAAATGTGAGCCTGTGCAATGAACGCCAGGTCGCATTGGCATCCCACCTACACGTCATTGATTTGACAAATGTTACTAAGCGTTACTAATTCATGCGTCCTACTGGGCGGTGGGAATAACTTAACACGTCCATTCGCGGGAAGATAACTTACGAGAGAGCAGTCAATGGAGAGAGAAAGTGAGGTTGCTGACTTCGGTATTCATATTTGGAAAGATAGCTCGATTCAGACCAAACTCGAAGGGTCTTACTGGAACCGGGGGAGGGTCTTTCTTTTGATCTTCTTAAAAAGATTTCGCTTCAGAATGTGCCTGCTCCTGTTGGAGAAGAACTTAAAGAACGCGAATATACGCCGCGTGTATTACGAAGTCATAAGCGCATTTCCTAAGCGAAACACTGAGGACGCTTTTGCTACGTAGTGACGCTATCGCTGCCCCTCGAAAGGGCGAGATGCTGGACACTTCTGGTGACGATTCAGTTCGCGCAGGTAGACGCATACAAGTCGCATATACTTGGTAGTGTGAACGGACACGCAAAAAAATACGATTTCGGGCTGTAAAAATCGAATTGAGCATTAAGGCCTGCAGTGTGAATGTAGCCAAAGAAGCAGATTAATTTCTCCCAATTAAGAGGCTCTATCTGCAGCTCCACTACTCGAACTTCAGCTGCCTTGTTTCCTGTCTTTCACATTGGACAGCCCGACAATCCAGGCAACCGCTGGTGACTGAGGTCCTTTTCTTTGTAGCTCTCTTCTGACTTCTGGCTGCTCTCTGCTTTACTCTTTTAAGTTGAATTCTCTCTCTCTTCTTTTTAACTGTTCTTTTTATCCATGTTCCTATGTTCCTCCGCTTTCCTTCTATCTTCTTTTTTTCAGTCTTCCTATCATCTTCCTCTCTCCTTTTCTATCAGTCTTACACTATTCTAAAACAGAGACATAACCACAAATCCTTCCAAAGACGTAAGAATGTAGAACATGAAAACTTACCATTTAATAGTTAAAAGGCCATTTTTTGTTTCACACACCTGTTGGATGTTGGTTATTTTTGGATGAGATACTGGGGTTTAGGGCTGGGCGATAAGACGATACATATCGTACGGACGATAGAAAAGTGTCTATCGTGCTAATTCTATTCTATCGTTTCTATCGTTTCTAACACAATTGTATCTCGTATTCATGCAAATATTTCCCATGGTAGACTACGACAATCGTATTAGTGTAGCCACGTAGCCTACACACAGCTTATATGATAAAACAAAGATTTTTTTTAATCCAAAGAAGCTAAGGCCCTGTGGTTTTTTGCAACATGACTCTTCTTACGTGGTTTTTGACTCACACGCCGGTTTATGACATGCTTTACGCTACTTAACTCATGAGAGTTGGAGAGACGAGGGAGGCTGAAGTATTAAACCTGTGGTCGCGAACAAACAGAGACAGAAGCACGAGGCAACCCAAGATAAAGAAAATTTTACCAAAAGAGGGGCACATCTGTATTTCTGTTACATTTTGGATTTAACAAGTCCAACAAGGAGCAGACAACATTTGCAAAACTATTAAGCAAGACTGTTCCCCTACCCGATGGCAAATAATGCACAAACCCCTTCTAATACCTAAAGAAGAACCACAGTAATTTAATTTAAATACCCGTGATTTGAAAAATGTGAAGGATACTGTAGCCATACTTCCACCCTCATCTTATGCATATATATTGTTGCACTACAATTTATTTTCTAATTTGTGACAGTTCTATAAATGTCACTTCAAAATAAAGTTGAAAAAGTAAGCAATTATATTATTTTGTCATATTTTTCAGAGATTTGCTGAAAATGTACTTAATTGGAGCATATTATGCATATATATCATTATCGCGGATATGTACAGTCCATATCATGATATATGATTTTTCCATATCGCCCAGCACTACTGGGGTTATGGTATAATCTCAAAAATACATATTTTAATATCTCATCTGACTAAATACTGAAAATGACTAAATACCACAATATTTGGAGCAACAAGCAAAACAAAGATAATAAATGAAGATCAAAAGGTGGTTATATCCTCCTCCATTGTTCTTAGATCATATAGATCTTTCCTCATTTAGTTCTCTTGTTACTCACTCCTATTTTTTTCATGAGTTACTTTCTTATATTCAAACCGGATGGAAGAAAAACATACCTAATAACTATCTGAAAAGATAAACCAAATGTCACCAATTATTTCTAAAATGAACCCTTGTTTTCAATCATTCTCTTACATTTTCTCTGAATCTCTTTTATTCCTGCCAGTTGCAAACATCGTATTGTCTTAGCTTTTGTTCATTAGCCTGGTTTATGTTACATTTTGGGTCCTAACATTAATGAAAGAAAACACATGGAAGACCTTTTTTTAATCACCTGGGCATTAACAAAACGTTGTAGTGTTTTGTTGCGGCTGTTGTTGTGGTTTGTTGTGGCTGTTGTGCTATGCTGCAGCTGTTTTTTGTGTTGTGACTGCTGTTGTTTTGCGGTTGTTTTGTGGCCGTTGTTTTGTGGCCGTTGTTGTTTTGTGGCTGTTGTTGTTTTGCAGCTGTTATTGTGTTGTGGCTCTTGTGTTTTGTTGTGGCTGTTGTTGTGTTGCAACAGTTGTTGTGTTATGTTCCAGCATTTTTTTTTTGTCGTGGCTGTTGTTGTGTTGTGGCTTTTGTGTTTTGTTGTGGCTGCTGTTCTGCTGTGGCTGTTATCGTGTTGTTGCCATTATTGTGTTGTGGCTATTGTTGTGCTGTGGCTGTTGTTGTGCTGTTACCGTTGTTGTGCTGTGGCTGTAATTGTGTTATGTTGTGGCCTTCTTTTTGTTGTGGCTGATGTTGTGCTGTGGCCGTTGTTGTGCTGTGGCTGTTGTATTTTGTTATGGCGGTTTTTTGTTGTGGCTGTTGTTGTGCTATGGCCGTAGTTGTGTTATGTTGTGGCCTTTTTTTGTTGTGGCGGCTGTTCTGTTTAGGCTGTTGTTGTGTTGCAGCTGGTGCTGTGTTGTGGCTGTTGTTATTCTGTGGCTGTTATTGTGTTATGTTGTGGCCTTTTTTGTCGTGGTGGCTGTTCTGTTTAGGCTGTTATTGTCTTGCAGTTGGTGTTGTGTTGTGGCTGTTGTTATTCTATTGCAGTTATTGTGTTATGTTGTCGCCTTTTTTGTCGTGGCTGTTGTTGTGTTTTGGCTGTTGTTGTGTTGCAGCTGGTGTTGTATTGTGTGTGGCTGTTGTTGTCAGATCCAACAGCCTCGCTGTTAGGTATGTCAGTTTGCTTTGCTTCTGTCACCGCTGGGCTATAATTGCTCTTTAGTTTATGCATCGTGTTTCTCTCTGTCTCAGACTTTTGAAGCTTCGTCACACACTGAGCCTGAAAGCAGCTATTTAGAAGCAGGGGATGATGGGATTTGTTTGCTGTCGGTTTGAAGCTGGTTTAATCAGGAGTCATTCGGTTAGAACAGACAAGTTCTTGCCTTGTTAGTACCTCTGTAGCTGAGAACCCAAGAGCTGAAGAGAAAACTGGGTTTTAACTGGATCACAGCGCTGAATAAGGGGAGCAGCAATTTATTAGATCCGCCACTCTGCTCGTCAGCAGGGAAAATTCATTTCTGAGCAGAAACCCGATGATCAAATCTTTGGCTGAATTTACAGTGAGGGAAATATGTGTAATGAATGCAAAACAGAAGAGAGCTTCCTTTTAGAAATAGAATACATTTGGTCTTTTTATTTTTTTCCTCCTTTTGTTTTTAATATTCTTTGTTTTAAAGTCTTATATGATTTTATAAAAATCGCTCCATTTTGGATTACTTGCTATTGTCTTAATTACTTTTACATAAACATTTACATGTGAAGGTGACTCCTCTTTGTTTTCAGTGAGGTAATACTGCTTTGTTTTTGTTTTTGACCACCATCTTTGCAACATGGATCCTGACATAGTTAAGTTTCCTTTTCTTTCTCCATGACCACACTTCAAATGAATACACTATGTGCTGAAATGTATTTATAATACTTTCAAACAGTTGATGTTTTTTGATATTTTTTGAATGTTAATTGTACTTTGTTAGTTTTTTAAAAACTATACTCATTTAGAGCGGGGGTTCCAAAACATTTCCGCTTGTGACCCCAAAACGAAAAAAAAAAACAACAGCTGATGACCTCCGAAAAATAAAGTTTCACTTAATTCATCTCAGTTTATTTACATGTGTAAAATTCAGTAATTCTAATTTCAATTCACTTCAATAATGTTTAAATATTTTGTATAAGACTTTATATTTTTCTTTATTCAATTTGACATTTATCATTTAACATTCTATTTGACAGCTTCATGTTTTAGATAAATACATAAATGTAATTAACTTCATGGGACATTCACATTTCTGATATATATCTCTTATAGCACCAATGCTCACCCACTTGGTTTCTTGTGACCCTTCATGGGGTCCCTACCCCCAGTTTGAGAAACACTGATTTGAATTATAGTTAACACACTTATTATCTATGCTTTAAAACTTATTATAGACTTCAAATATAGAAAGAGTTCATATTTTGTTCAAACTTGGAGCAGAAATCAACACATCCACTTGAATGTTGCCATTATTTAAATAAAGGTTTCGATTCCAAGCAGTCAATCTTTTCTAGATTGTGGGGTTCTTAGGCCTTCATTGGACCCTCTGCAAAATGGGATGTTTTGGCGTTCTAATTCTGTCAATATCTATTGCTGCAACAACAGACTGATGATCAGATAATTCCCTCAACTACTATAAACAGCAGTAGAGTGTTTTCAGTGAAAGGCTCCTCCAGATCTGCTGCAAGACATACTGCATTCAACGTCTACAACAACAAGTCAATATCAATCAATAATGTATCTTTGATTGACTTGAATTGAACAAACTCATTGGACTTCTTTCAGTGTTGTTTACAGCCCCTAAATAGAATACATCACTTTATATAACTGAAAGTAATACAATAATATGTTATGTACAGTAAATCTGTTTGTGGTTTAAATTGCATTAGCAATGCATAAACAGTGCAAAAACAGCAACAAACAATTAAAACATCTTTGAAAAAAAAAATGTAATGGTAGAAAAATTGACATAATTAAACCAGTTGAAAAATAAAATATCAACTTATCTTTTTTATTGTGTCTCAATCCGGTATGAAGCCCAATATTTTTTTCCATGTATAAGTAATAATATCTACATGAATAAAACTCTTTCATGCCTAATATAATGAAATTGTGGGTTTTTAAATATTTACATACAATATAAATAACTATACATGTAAGAATCCAAACAGTTAGTTGTAAGCAGTCACTAAGTGTGCTTCTGCTTTGGGCCGGCCCTGGAAGTGCTTTTTATCTCTCCATAGGGTACAGGTCTGTTTGTTCTCCATGATTTTCCGCAATTTGATAATATTTTGGTCAGAATTTGGATTTGTTCACTCCTTTAGGAATTAACCTAAATTAAGATTTTCTTAATTACTGATTTTGTGCACATGATAAATCTTGAAGCTATAATCATTCAGATCTAAAGAAACAAAAGGCTGAAATCTTTCACTTTATGTGTAATAAAACTAAATAAGATACGATTTTACTTTCTGAGAAGAGGAATAAAACATTGAGCATAAAGTTTTGTTTCCCATATGTAATTGTTTGAAAAATTATGTGTTTACTAAAGTTTACTAAAACAAAAGATTTAGTCGTTCTGAATCCTGTTATTACGATTTTAACAGATGGGTCTTCAAATAAACATGTAGTTACTTAATGTGAACAGTAAATGAATATGGATGTTTAATAGCTTCTTTAAAAGACCAGTCACATCAAAAATTCAGCTGATTTGTTCGTAAAGCTTCTTTTTTTTAGGCCTTTACTCCAAAATCTAACAAGCTTTAATTTAAAAGCCCAAAGTGGAGTTTTTATTCAGCCAGTCTGTGAGCATAGAACTTGTAAATGTTTGATAAGATTTTTACAAGTTGGAGCTCTTTCAGTGTTTCTGAGCTGCTCACAAAGCCGTCTTGATCACAGCACCAGTCCACATGTAGCAGCCGATAACGGCCGCGTACGTCAGTGAGTCCCAGCGCTCAGACTCCATTAGCTGAGAAACATCACACAGAATAAATTCACTCTAATCCCGAGGAGTGAGTTTAGAGGTGTAGTTATGCCGAACTTCAATAATTACATTCTGTAGAGTCTCTGAAAGAGAGATGTGACACTTTCAGATGGATACGATCTTTAGTAGCTTAAATTCAGGAACATTTCCTTTGGTCATCTTTGTCTTCTTTATTAGAGCACATTTTGATACAGTGTGTTAGCATTCAGTCTGTCTGCATCCAACATGTTGAACTGGACAATATTTATCAACAGTAGCATGTGCTATAGAGAGTAAATATATGTAATATTGTGAAAAAGATGAGGATGTTCAAAAACTTTAACTTTCCTCTCAGAGCCTAAAAAATAGAACCTCACTTCCTTTTCTTCCAGCTGAGAATTGAAAGCTTTAGGCAAAAACTGACAGGTTTTTAAATCTGCTCATAATGTAATCCACAAAGACATGAAGCCCAATTCCATTTGAGGAAAAGTAGCCCCAGATTATTATATATCTATCTATCCCTGCTCACCTTAGAGGTAATATCTACAAGCTTTTTATCGAAATTATCTCAATAAATCAAAGGTTGCAGTTTAAAAGTATTAATTTTACCAAAAAAATGTAAACTTAAAATTACTGCATTTCTCTTTGAAGTTATTCTTTCACAAAGGCACCTTGTTGAACAGCTAACAGGTCCTCTGGAACATACTGAGTTGATGGGGGTTATTGGGTGTTTCGATTTCAAAGGCTTCATCCTCCAAGGACCTGGTCTACCACCTGGACTGGGTCGCTTTCAGGTCAGTGAATTTAAGGAGGGATGGAAAAGGTTTGGATTCAAACAGGACCAGCCTTCTCTGGCTTTCACTGCACTGGAAACTCTGTTGCCCAGCAACCTTGACAGTTGACACACAAAGTATGCAAAGTATGGATACCAAACTTCTCACAACTTGTTGCTTGAGTGCTAATATGTATTATCGATAGGGTTGGGAATTGATATGATTTTCATGATTCTGATTCTCTTATTCGATTCTGTGAAACAATAAACTTGGCCAAGTGCGCGGTGACATTTGTCTACCTTGCAAGCCATAAGGACATTCTATTTCTGCCTGCCTCTGCGAAAACAGAAGGCAGTGAGCGAGAGGCTGCCAGTCTCCCGTTTTTAAATAAATGAAGGCGTCACCTTTACCTCTCTCCTGACTTACTTGAGGAAGCTACTTTGTAGCATTTTTAATAGCCCCAAAGATAGGTAGGAAATGGGTTTATTTCCAGAAATGGCATCCTGATTTACTAGTAACCACATTAAGCACAGCCAGTGATATAAAGCTAGCTACTAACCACCAGAGTTGCCTTCCATGCTGGTAGTAACTTTAGCTTCTGTCCAGCAGCATCAAAAACATTGCATTCGTTAAAATGTATGCCATGTTGTGTGCGCAGGTGTTTCTGTAATTGTCACTCTGCAATGATTGCAAAGCTCCTTGTTGCCATCTTTCTCTTCCTTAAAATGAAACCAAACTTTCTATTGCTTTACCCGATAGGGCGCCATTTTTTTGTTTTGCTTTTCTAGACTTGCATCTGGTCACGTCGTACTCTCCTTTTTTCATCCACTAGATGATGAGAGGACTCAAGATTTCCCACAATGCACCTTAAAAAAAGAGGTTTTACATCCATGGTCACTAAAAGTGGGCATATGCTTTGAAAAGGTTCTCTCAAAAAGCATCATGGGATTTCCATTGAGGGCGAGAACAAAGATGGCACAGGATTTGAGCAGACCTGGAGTCCACTGACCAATGGGGAGGAAAAGTATTGATCATCTGTCGAACGGTCCGAAGGTAACTGAGTTCACTATACAGCCCACTCTAAAATACCCGCTCTATATAGTGCCTGAGGGGTTAGAGGTTAGGGCGGACATGAACACACAGCCATCGGTTTTTGTTTTTGCATTGACATAAATCTGTATTTAAGATGAAGGTAAGTTCACCATCTCTGTGATAATTAAATAAGCCAGACTTTGTCTTCCACCCTACCCACATTATAAATGTATCTTTGCGCTTTATTGTTTGTGAGAATTGATTTTGTAAACATTGAAATCAAACTTGACTTAAAAAAGAGCCTTAAATGAGCTTATTAATACAAAGATCCTACTTTGTGTCTTTGCTTAGGACTTGAAAATAAGGACTTATGACGTGAAAAACAAGGACTTGGTCACACCTCTTTTTGCGGCTTTGGTGCAAGTTATATTCCAGTTTCCTAAGCTGTACCTGTAGAGTCCAGTTAAAGTCCACAATGGAATTCGAGGGCTGGTTTTCCTAGAAGAAACTTGTGGGGTGGAGGAGTGGTGTATACAAATCTACTGAACTATGATACTTGAGTAACTGTTCATAACTAACTGTTATTGAAATGCATCATAACTCAACCTTACTTCATTAAATGTGTGAATTATTATCCATTGCCTGTATCCACAATTCTTATATCTAATTTACCAAACAGACAGTAATCAGAGGAAAATGCATTATGAGCAGAAACAGTTAGTTTCCTTAGAGAAAAAGCAGATAAAAAATTATATTTACATTATACTGATATTCTGCTTTGTAATCCAGTGCAGATTCATCTGCAGCTTTGCTCATTGGTTATAGATCAACTGTAGGAAAACATAGCAGGGCTCTGCCTGTGAGACAGCGCTGAGGGAAGCAGGGAGCGATGAAGAAGGATTTCTGCTTTAATGTGAAGTCGCTAAACTAACTGAAAACAAAGAGAAGTCTCCAGATTTGTCTCTAATCGCCCTCTTGAAAAGAGGGGCCTAATAAGTCCCCAAATAAGTCACTATGTTGGCACCACTGGGCTTCCGTCTCAAGCTTTCCTTCATCACACAAAGCACTGTAGGTAATTATAATATTTTATACATTTTGAAATTTTATATTTACATTTATGTTGAATGCTGATAGAATAAGTATGCAGCTATACAGAATGCTACATCATATATTTAACATTGTTTTAACCTCATTTTGTTCATTCTGAAGGTGTGGGAGATTTTATTTTATGTAGTAGAAACCCTGAATAGAAGATCTCTCCACAGATCTTTCCACCCAGACTGCTTGTTGCTGGCCTAAAACATCAAATCCCACTGAAATAAAGTGAAATATGCAATAATAATTTGGTTAAGGGGCTGCTCAGTGGGTAGTACTGCTGCCTTGCAGCAAGAAGGTTCCAGGTTCACTTGCTGGCCTGGGGTCTTTCTGCCTGGAGTTTGCATGTTCTCCCTCAGCATGCCTGGGTTCTCTCCAGGTACTCCAGCTTCCTCCCACAGTCCAAAAACATGACTGTTAGGTTAATTGAATTCTCTAAATCCTCCTTAGGTGTGAGTGTGTGTGTGAATGGTTGTTTGTCTCTGTGTTACCCTGCAATAGACTGGTGACCTGCCCAGGGTGGACCCCCCCCCCACTCGCCTGTAGACAGCTGGAGCTTAAGCGTAATGGAAAATGAATAATTTGATTAAAGTAAAACAACCAAGCCATTCTAACAAATTGCAGATCTGCCGTTAGAGTTCAGGGTCTCACTTCAATAAAAATACAACTTCCATTATCACATATTTATGCCCCTCAAGAAACTAGACTTTAAATCAACTTTAACCAGGACATCATGTCTTTCTCTCCTCTTCCTCCCCTTTGAATTTTAATATGAAACTTTATTCAGTGAATAAATTGTGTATGCTGAAGTAGCTTAATAGTTGCTATGATGTAGAGATAGGAGTTCATTAGTAGCAATAAGAAGACTAGCTTGACACTTGTGTACATAAAGGCCTCTCAAAGGCTAATTTATTGCAGAATCTCCCTGATTGTTAAAGCAAGCGGATTAAAGCATGCTCTTCTGTTTGCAGACTGTCTTATAGTTATGTTTTGCCCTTTCATTAAATGCTCCACTGGTGCGGTTCACACACTTCTCACATTCTTACAACCAACTTTAAAAAACCATGATGTGCATCTTAAAAGCTCCCGCTAGGGATGAAAGATGTGGCAGACAGCGGGATCACTGGTTCAAACAGGTTTTAATCCATATTTCAGAGACATTAAATATTTAAAAACAATGGAACTGCATCACAACTTTTTGATCATCATCACATAGAACAACTTCATTATAAAAAAGAACCATAGAAAAAAAGGCCCAAAATATAGCACTGGTAGAAAAAAGAAGAAAAAAAACAGTGGAGGTTTTGCAACACATCTGAAGATACGACATGAACCATGTTGGACGGATGTGCTCTCAGTGGTGTTCTGCACAGATCTTTGTTTGGTTTAGCCAGTGTTTTTGATACAATCCACCCACAGATCAGAGTCACCTGCTGCTGATGCTGCTGCAAAACCACTGATGGCTGGTCTGAACAAGATGTCACATGAGGTTGGGATGCATTTAGTGTAAAATTGTTGGTGTTTGGTTGGTGCATTAGTGTGGCCAGAAACAGACTACAGATAGCAAGATGCAAACAAAACAGTTTTAGCAGTTTTTTTTCTAACCAGAACAATAAATTCTAAGCTTTTACAACTTCAGTGTGAAACTCGTAATCTTAAAAGTGAGTTCCAACAATTGTTGAAAGTTTGTTTCACTTCACCATATAAAATCTGCATTAAAAAATAGCTCAAATTTAAGAAAGTCAAAATAATTTTCAGTAGAATTTCACAGCTAAGTCTTAACAGGAAAGCGGAACTGCTGCGTAATTTACTTGATAAACAGTTTTACAGTAAGTTGGAAAATAAATGTAGGATTTTTGAGATTAAATTTTCACTGTAACATAAGGGTCAAGTTATTTGGTTCTGCAGGGGAACAAAAATCATAGAAAAGCTGTTGAGTGACAAAACTTTACTGGAGGGAATGAGGGGTGACCTTTGTTAACCTTACTGAGTATGAATGCTAAGAGCTAGCAGTGCTCTTTTAGGTTAGCAAAAACCAAAACAGATAATTAACAAGCTTTATTCACTCAAAGATGCATGTTATTTAGCCACTTCAACATTTTTTGCATTTATTATGTTTTTTTTTTATTTTGACAGCATTTTTTTTTTTTTACCATCTGGCCTTTTTGTGACCATATGCAGTTTGTACCTACAAAGAGGATGCTTTCCTTCTGTTTTGACAACAGATCATTTAAATAATTTTATATCATCCACTGATTGTTCACAGGGTTGTCAAAGTTATTTTAGTTAGACCTCTTAAGTGAACCCAAAAGGGGATCTAGGCAGAATGGAATAGCAAAAACTGAAATAGAAGTATTATTAAAACTGCAACACCTAAACTATATGAAATACAAGCAATTTATTCATTATTTAGCCCTCTACATCATGCTATATTTAGCTGTAAATAAAAATAAAATAAATGGTTTGTCCAAAACTGCATAAAATAAGTATGAAGGCCAGAATGAAATTCAATTAGCCCCTTTCATACGGTAGTCCCAGTATTTACCAAGACCACATTCCCAGGGCGACCAAGAATTAGCCCCTTTCACACACTCAAATTAGCCCCTTTAAATAGCTGTGTCACTTATTTTTGCATTTAATCTGCTAGCAGTGGGACTGATGTACCCAATATTCCCTGCAGTAATGCAAAGCTATAGCTTACTCTAATCAAGCCAACATCTAAAGAGGTCCATAGGTTTTGGGGGTATCTCGTTTAGCACAGGGGCTAACTGTGGGTAATGGAGAAGCGCCCAACGGTGAGCTGCTGGTGTTTAACCCATCTGCTGTGCTTATGAAATGCTTTCTGCTGCTGTCGCCTGGCTGCATGTGACAGCGGCGCAGCCTGTGTCCCTGGCACCGATTGAGTGAGAGCCAACAAGTTTAACATGTTGACTTTCAAGTTTATCTATAGCATGTTTCAATCAACATTTTTTGTGCATTTTGAAGTATTGCTTTGGAAGAACTTTATGTAAACAAAAATTTTCTAATCATCTTACAAACATTCTTTAAAAAGTTTTTACCCTCACTATAGATGTTTTTTGACTTTTTGACAGAGTAAATGCGCTAAAGAGGAGATGGAAACAAATTTAAAAAAAAGTTCTGATATAGTGAATATTTAACTCTCGTGATTTATTCCACCTTTGGCGTCCATGGGTGGGCTGCTCGATGCTGATACGCATACATACTCAAGGATTTATCACTAACAGTGGCCAGACAGGTTTTCCTAATGAGTCAAGAGGCAAAAGTGATCAATCAGGCTGTTGTTTTGCAAAAAGACACCGGGCCATTTCTACCCTTTGTGGATTCCTTCTTCCACCTCTTATTTTCTTATTTACTATCATTCCCTTCCCTTTTATTTTGTTTTGCATTGTATTAATCCAATTTGTGTATCAGCTGACCTATGATTGTTTCTTAACATGCAGTAAATTATAGAAATTAATGTTTCTGAAAGTAATTGTAATTTGGCTCTGATCCCTGTCTGGGCTAAATTTAAAGAAAAAAATGATTTGTTTTTTTCAGATCTGTGATTTAATTAAATCCAAACTATCAGAGGAAGTCGTCACTGCTGGAGAGATTATTACAGTATATTGGCTTGACACCATCTGCCAGCAACGAACTTTACACTTCCCATTATAATTATAAGTAAAATAATGTTTTATTGTTGCCTTTCATAAATATGTTGACAACTGTGATAATACAACAGCAACTAATGAGATCTGTAATGAGATACCAGCAGTATAGCAGGAAAAGCTGATTATATCTGTTTTCAGAAATATTGTAGAAAAAACACATTTTCATATAGCAAACATTGAAATGATTTGTTGCTTAAGTTCAACTTATCGTATCAATTGTGCAACAATACAAACATTTAATAGTAGCAGTGCAAAACAACCCATGGAATAAAAAACTATTGTAGGATAATTTTTTTCACAGCAACTAAGCCATAAATAATGGAAATGTTTTTGGTTTGTTTGCTAACATGAACGCCAACATTTTGTCTTAGAAACTTGGTTATCCCCTTATGATTTTGAGAATAAAATGAAACTTATCATTCAAACTGGTCTTTATAATGTTTATATAAATATATATTTTTTAATATTTAGATACTTTTAAAAATATGCTTATTACTTTATGTTTAAAAAGCTTACTAGATGTAACAGAGTCAGCGCTCAGCAATGCTTTGTACTATAGCTCCTAAGATTAGCTAATTTTGTTTTACATTAGCATGGAAGACTTAATCGCGTCACAACACAAGTCCCATCATTTTGGGGTTTTTTTTGGACAGTTTTTGTTGGCATTAAATCTATTGAAGTAAAGCATTAACAGTGAGCCATTCCCCCCAAAAATTGTATTTCTCAGCATTCAAACTCAGTAGGCGTTGAACACAGAAACAGCTTTTTGTTAAAACAAGAAAATATTTTTCTTCTATTCCTTTGCAAACTAATAATATTAAATATTATGCTGAAATGAATGCATACAGCATTACAGATGATTGCCATTTCAATAGCTATAGATGTGGCTTTTAAATGAAAAATCAATTCAGTCAATTGTAGCACCTAGGGGCGTAGGATGGAAATTACGATAGTTTTAGTATTTCTTCAAGCGCAGTAGATGACAGTAAAAACATTTTAAAGGAGACAAGTTATCGGAAGCCTGAAAACCATCCAAATTTCAATGGATTTTTGAGGTGTGCCCAGATATTCTGCAACATATTGTTAGACATATTTCTGTCAGGAGGGAAAAATAAACAATTTTGAATGGAAATATGTCATCCATTAAGGCCATGTTGGGTTTTAAGCTTGAATAAATAAAAGACTGGATTCACAAATCTGATTTAAGAAAGCCTTTCTGTTTTCAAACCTCTAACTTAAGCATAATCTTAAGAAACACATAGCTAAGCATATTTTAGCTTAATATGTGTAGCTAACTTTAGCTGAAACTGCTAATTTACTTAGATTTTGAGAAAAAAAAGGCAATCAAAGGCAAATACTGTCCCTATAACTTGCCTTTTAGATACCATATATTTCTAAACTTTTTTTTAAAAACCATTAACACACTTGGTTAGTGTAATTTCCCTGCCATATGAATGTTTTAAATTCATAAACTGCTTAGATGCATCAGCAAGACGATTGTTGACAAAATTTTGGCCTTAACCATCCCCACTTTTAACTTGTCACTTAAAAAAAAAAGCATTGAAATAAAAATCTCCCCGGAAAAGTTAACTTTAAAAAGTAAAACTGCCTAAAGCTAGGCTGTAAAAAACAGAATCATGTCCTCCTTGCAGCCACGAGACATCAAATTTCTCTGGCTAATGAAGAGTAGCTTAGGCGTTAGCCACTATAGCACCAGGGTTTCAATTAAAACTTTGGTAAAAGGAAGGATTTATAAAATGGTTGAAAACACCAACAATTCTTTCATTTAAACAAGAGTATAATTTAGTATAGTTTGTATTAGCTGGTATCATATTTTTCTTTTAAACAAGTACTAAATTTGTATTTGTAAAAGATTCAACTAACGTCTGAAAATAACTAGCTTAGCATAGCTAACTAGCTAAGCAAATGAGGATTTGTCAATAATTCTCCCAATGATCAAATCAGGAATTGTTTGTTTTCTGTGCATCCTTTGAACGTTTTAATTGTTTTTGGATATCCAAACAGCCGTCAGTGAAGTGCATTCAAAGCAGCTAGCTTCAGGTGACGAAAAAAACCTTTCAATCAATAACAACATAAAAATAGACTATTTTTTTTTTGTCTTTCTCCAATGGGACACAGGCAATTGTTGGTCTGAAGGTATCATTTATTGCATGCAATAAATTTTAAAGTTTCAAGCAATTCAGACAAAACAAACAAACAAAAAAAAAGTCAAATCATTAAGGAAACAAAATACAGCAATGAATGCTAATCAACACGCTTTTTTTTCTTCCCATCTTAAAGCCGAACTCTGGTGTCATCATAACGCCAGTAAAAAAGCTTATGGAGACATTTGATTTTATGAAAAAAAAAGTCATATTTATACCAATATGGTATGGAAAATTATTTAGATTCATTCTTTGTTTTTGTTTTTTAAATAAATAGAGCAATTCCAACTGGACACAAATAGAGGCACTTGAGTTTCTTTCTTTCTTTTTTCATGTTAACCTATAAATTACTTCCGACATCCAAATTGTCCTTTCACGCACATTCAAGCATGATAAATGATCCCAAACTTATGAAACTCATGCTGGATGTGCTGGATTTACAGAAAGCCTTACAAGAAGATTCTAAGCTTTTGTAGCACAATAAGCAACGGAGGAGAAATCACATAGAAACGTTGGGGATTCTTCTTTTAAATGTACCACAAAGAGTTAAAAATCCCTTAAGTTTTGGGGCTGTGTAAATGCAGCAATAACCTGTGCATGGACCCACATATGTGACACTCACTCATTTTCGTTCTTTCACATTGACCCATTCACAAGACAACAAAACAAAAAAAACCCAAATACGCACTGCTTCCAGGTGTCACAATCTGTACAGTATATTACACAAACATTATTATTGGTCAGCAACAATTTCGATAGACTTGACAATCAGCTGTACACGTATACACACCAACAACACAACACAACAAATGCTGGGAAACGACTGGAAGATGATCCAGCTAGATGATCTGATCTCATTAGGTGCTGTACAAAGTCGCAGATTCGTCTTGAGGTCGGGGAGCAGAGATGAGAACTTCCTCGTTTACTCGCTCTGCACATGGGGGTGCTTAGGTGTGGAGCCAAATCATACTGAGTCTAGTAGTCCCCCCCCCATCACCACCAACACCGTCACGGTTGGGTTACTATGGGAACTAGAACTGAGCTGGAAATTCACAAAAAGCCCATAACCAGCAAGAGATACTGCTTTTGATTGAAGCCGGCTCTCATTTGGAGGGAAATTGAACAGAGAGCTCATTATGTCGTCGTTTACATCCTAAACTTTCTGTTCACAAACTTTTCTGACTAAAAAAAATGACTGTTCTGACCCGATCTATTAAACAAGCATGCCTGCTCACATTTATTCTCCCTATATCTCATGTAATTTAATATTCTTTTAGGAAATAATGCCTGTACTTGTGACCCAAAGGCAAAAAAGGGCATCAGGTCACAGGATCCTTTTATCTACTGTCGCTGGTATTTGATGATGTGATACATCTTATCTGACATCTTATGCCAGGAAACTCATTTCATTTCATAGCTTTAGCGTTCTGCTATTCTTTCTGTTGTGATGGATTAACATTAACTGCCTGTTCATGTGTGTATTGATAAAAAAGTTTTAATTTAAATAATTTTCAATCCATTGTTGCTGTTAGTGCAGCAGTTGGCTACATCAAAGAATTGTAAATTGGGCTTTTACAGCCTCAAAAAGTGCTTGATTTTCGTACTTCAGGGCCCCTAAAAGTCTGAAAATACTCTAGGGTAGAATTTTATTTCATTACATTGATTTTGAACTATAAGCTCAATCAGACCTGTTAAGGTAGGCGTTTATGTATTTAGTGTTCTTTAATTCTAGTTCTAGTTAAAGCTGTTCTCTGAATTTATTCAGTTTTTTTTTACTTCTTTTGTAAAGCACTTTAGTTGATTTGTGGTAGATTAAATAAAATTTAGATTGCTTTTTTTCCCCATAAATTGCTACACATTTCTTTTCATTATGCATTTCGCACAAGAAGAGGAAATTTCCTCTGAAAGATTTACAAAAGTAATCTGCTATTTTAGTATTTTGTTTACTTTAATTCACAACAGGCCTAAACAAATCAGCTTGTTAGAAAACACTATGACATTTCACAGATTTGTAGGGAAGCATATTGGTGTCAGGAGAAAACACTTTTTTTTTAAAGCTACTGGTTTATCTGTAATTTTTTTCCCTCCGTAATTATTTGGAAAGTGGACATTAAAATGTAAATACCGTAAATTCTCTAATATAGGCGCGGGCCTTTATTTCACTCAAATGCATGGCGGTCCAGGCCTTTATTGGATACAGGCCGAGTATTAGAGACAGGCCTCTATTGCTATTTGAGCAAAACAGACTACCAGTGGAATGAATAAAAATGAGATTTTGTGTCTATTTGAACCTATAAAACACTAGGTTCATTTATTGAAAATGTCAGCTACCATGTTACCAGCTAATTTTTGAAGTAAAAAATATATAAAAATCACTCCAATTCTGTTTAATTCTCCTCCTCAGTTTCCTCCTCTCCTCTTCATCTCTCCCTTTATTCTCCCTCATCACTTTCAGCTCCTCCTGTTCTGCTGCTGGCGTCTGTTCTCTTCCTCATGAGCCGGGCAGCAGCAGGGCAATGGATTTCCAGCCTGCGCGGGGCTGTAGTACTTGTATGTTACTTACTACCACAAGTATAATGTTGAGGTATGCCAGAAAACGTTTATAGCCCGGCCTGTATTAGAGAACCCGGCCATTATTTACCTCCTCTGACGGCGAGACCGGCCATTATTAGAGACCACGGCGCTATTGGAATACTGAGCCAAATTAGAGAATTTACGGTAACTTTGTTTTTTCATTTAACACACTGATATATATATAAAAGGATTTTTGTTTATGTTTTGATTTTTCCTAATTTCCTAATAGATTTGGACCTTATCTCTCTGTAAATAATTTGGACCACATTATTCCAAAATATTTTTTTCATGATTAAAGATTTTTTTCAAATGACAAAATATCCACAATCCAGACAAACATTTTTCCTACTGACTGCCCTGTGCTCTTCCCTCTGGTGTTCCCCATTTATGTTGAACGTTTTTCTCTTTAATCATGTAAATTTCTACAAATTTTTTTTTTAACACAAATTAAAAAAAAATCAAGATAAAAGAAATCCAAACTTTTTTTTGTTTCAAAATGTTTTAAGAGGCACTCTTCTGTAGTGTTGTGCTGATACCATTTTTTGGCCCAGATACCCGATACCTGGCTGTGCAGTATTGGCCGACACAGATACCATCTGTTTGAAATTGATGTGTGTATAAATGAAGAACTACATACTACTTAGGATACTTAAAATAATTTGCCATGCATAAACTTTATCAAGCTGCTGCTACGTACGGCTGAAGCAGGAAAAGGATTAATACAAAGTGACTCCAGTAGAACTTTTTATTGCCTACCTGGAATGGGTGACAATAGTTGAATAAACTTTTGGATCTCAAAATGGTATCAGTGCCCTATTTGTTGGTACTAGCCGATATCAATACCACCATTTTAGTGCTAGATAGGGACCCTACCCGGTATCGGTACAACACTTCTCTTCTATAGGGAAAAGGGCGACGCCATTTTTACAATACATGTAGTTCAGACTGGCAGTTTTGGAGAAAGTCCTAACTAATGGTCAGTGGACTAACTACCCAAACCTAATTTAACACCTTTGGTTTATTCTTTCCCCCGAGGTCTAACGCTTGGCTAACATTAGGGTTTAGGAAACGTAAATCTACGGTTGGTGGATTTTAGCGATGGGCAGATCAATTCCAAATATTGGTAATATCCATATTGTGTTGAGTCATTTATTCTGCACACAGGGACAGGCCCAAAATGGGGTTTATTCTTTGAAATCTGACAACATCTATTTCAATTTGATCATTTTAACTGTTAGTATTAAAAAATTTCCTGAAGGTATTTGATGAAACAATTTATTTGTGGTTTATTAGCTGTTTTTTCCCCCTGTTTTTCACAGAAATATCATGTGATCAACCCGGTTCGTAAGCTGGACAAAATTAAAACCACAAAAACATTTAAAATCAGAAGTTCGGTATCGTGCTTAGACATTAAAAGGTATCAGTGTTGATAGTGATATTGTTGATGCTGTTTTTCCTGGGTATCGGACTGATACCAAAATAAGCTGTATCAAACACCTCTAGTGGGTTTAGGACTAAAAATGTCGCCCCCTGCTGCACAGTGCCCTTTACATTTTTTTGCAGGAAATTGCTCCTTTTTGTCCTTTATCTAAAAGCACCCTGATTGGTCACAGTTTTTGCATCCAATCTTTGTATTTATTTTGAAACACATGAAGAAATCTCTAGTTAAATTTAAATTTTGAAATTAAGCTGCTGACAGAACAGAGCATTTCCCTCAACTGTGCACACAACGCTCGGCGGTCAGGCTTCAGCCTGTCGTCTTGTGTCGGAGGATTCCTCGCTGAGGACTAAAACAGAAGTCGAGGACTGACTTCTGCCTGCTTTGATTCTGCCTGAGGGGTCACAGCCCGGCCTCTTTCTCCCCACCGGTGTGGTCCTTATCTGATGGATCGGTCTGCTACTTTCCCAGCTGGATCAATATCAGCCTGAGGCTTTAAATCCAGACCCAATCACTGACACATTTCTGCTCCTCTGCTGGGCTTGATGAGCCTCTGCTGAGCTCTTTGGCCACATTTAGCTGCCTTAATGCCGCTCACCTATCTTCTAGACAATCCTTCCATCTCAGTAAAAATCACTTTTTTTGTACTTTCTGCTCTCCTTTTGTTCTTTTTTTTAAGTCAGAGTCAAAGGGAGAGTTTGGGGGAGCGCTGTGTCTCCTCAGGAGTTTAAACCACCTGTTCTGACTCTTTGTTGCAGCTGCTGTAAAAAGCAGCATTACTGAGGAGCTGATCTATGTTCTGGTGCAGCGCTGACTGCAGGTGAATTTCAGCCTGATTAACAGACTCAGCCTAAACCGTTAAGTTACCGTGTGCAAAGCTGGGTCGTTGCAGGGATCTCTGTGGGAAGGGAAGCGTCCTTCCGGGTCTCGTCGCAGCTGTTATCCCAGCTCTAGTTCCCAGGCCCGTTTCCTTTATTTGCTTTCGGTTATTTTTTTGTTTTATTTCAGCTTATGTTCAGTGTTTATAACAGCTGAGCCTCTGTGCGGAGCCAGTGCAGTCCCTGCCTGATGTAGCGCACCAGCTCCGTCATACTGCTCTGCTGACTCAAAGGCCCCATCAACGAGTCCAGGTTCTGGAAGAAGTCTGCAGGAAACAGGAGGGGGAGGAGAGAGACGACAGACAGAGGTTAGGATGGCTGCTGGAGAAAGGTCCAAATGATTTTCTGTAGGAAGACACACATATGAGGTTTAACTCTGCTCTATATTTGTTGTTTCAAAGCTACCATCTTTCTCCAGCACACCTGAATCCAATCAAAGGCTCCTTAGCAGGCCTGAATGCTGATGAGGGAATCCAGCTGTTTCATTCAGGTGTGTTGATGAAGGGATGCACCTAAATTGGTTTGTTGACTCACCTTCACCACTCTGCCTTTATAATTTAGATTAGGATTAGTAACACTAATTCCCTCTCTTCTAACATATAAATATCATGTTGACACAGACTATAAGTATAGCAGATTTGCAGGAATATCATTTTTTGTAGAAACATATAATTTTTACTAATTCCTAATATTTCGAACTATAAAATAAACATGAAATTAATGTTCACTCACTATTTAATCTAAGCGTAAGATGTAAGGGTTGCAAGTCCCTAGACGTGAAAATATGGTAGAACCACATTAAGACCCAAGAGAAAGAAGTTTAGGGGATAAAATTACTGTAAACTGATTTATGATCTAGTATTAACAAATTTACCAAAAGCTTTTCTTGCTTTTATTTTGATATTATTCATCAACAGGAAGTCATTTGGTTTGCATATCTTATTGGGCTCAATGTCCAACTCCACTACTTCCTGAACTTCAGACAGCTCCTTTTGTTCCTGCCTTATTTGACTGGACAAACTTATTGATCCAGGTGTGGTTGTCTATCGTCGTCATGGTTACTGGGCTGGCAGAAGTTCAGGAAGTAGTGGAGTTTGGCATGTAGGCCATAATTATTTTGATGATCTCTCTTGATCTGAGTGAACATACTCCTGTTAAAACGGGCAAAAATAGGGTGGAAAAACTTTGAAACCCCTAAAAAAAACGTCTTTTTGTTTTGATATTCGATATAAACACCTCTGTTGGCTTTCATTTGGTTGCAAACTTCACTCCCTTCCTTTCTTAAAATCATATGCTGAATTTGGGGCATTTCTCCAGCTTCTCTTCTGCTGCTTAGTGAGTGTGACCTAAATCTTAACCAGATCATAAAAGCTTTTCTATTTGCTCATCTAAGCGCCTGCTGTCAGGTGGGAGTTCAGACACAGCAGGAGCCACGCTTCTCCAACTGCAGCAGAGTCAGGGGCAACAGTAGGAGCAGAAACACAGTGAAGGAGCAACAAAGCTTAGCAACAGGAACATTGCTGCTGTGACAAACCAGAAAACGTTTGTCGAGTTATAATCCAAGCAGATGTTGGGGCCCGAGTCTCTGTGGTCCTACCTCTGCTGTCGGCTGCCAGTCTGTCAGCCGTCTCCCAGTGCTCATAGCTCCTCAGGATGTTGTTGGTGATGTTCACATGACTGGCGGCCATGTGGTGGATCCGCTGGGGAATCGCCACACTACCAGACGACCCTGATGCGCCGCCTCCTCCCGGCGCTCCTCCGCTGCTGGCGGGAGAGGGGCTGAGAGAGAGAGGCGACGGAGTGCCGTTGACCCTGGAAAACACACAGACAGGCGGTAAATCCCAGCGACATCCTGGGGGCCGAACAGGGAGCCTCTGTTTGATTTAAACGAGTCAAAGTGAGACAACTATTCTGGATCTCAGAGAGGTTATAGTAGAACTGCAAAGCTTTACAATAGATTCAGAGGGATTACAGCAAAAAAATCCTGAACTGAACTTTGACACAGGAGAAACTCTTTGAAAATCCAATACCAAAAACAGCCAGAAGATGGCAAAAGTGCATCTATATCTAGTGTGAATGAGAGGTTGTGTTCGGGCAAGGATAGCACAAACCCTTATTTTTAACTAGCATACACGGTTAGTTATTGATGCTGTTAACTCAGCTGTTGCCGTAACTCCTAGCAAACGTGTAGTGTGCGCAGCCGCACGAACAGCAGCTTGATGATGACCGAGATCCTTTCGTGTTTCGCGTAGCACTGCTTTTGCCATGGATCATCCAAGCAATTCTGTTCTCTCTATCATCCTTCTCTCCAAACACAAAGTTCATTTTATTCCTTTTTTTTTGCCTTTTTAAAGCTACAGTGTGCTTAATTTTCAGCGACATCCTCGCGTCCGGGATGGGCAGCATGAACATCTCCCCCCCACAGCTTCTCCCCCCTGACAGCTGGCCCGGCGTTAAAGGACAAAATATCTTCCACGACGTCCGCATCACCTACCTTCTCAAGTGATGAGGTTTGTTTACATAGATAATTTTACAGATAGTATTTCATTGATGCAGCAGCAGGTTCAGTACCGTCTCAGTTCGATCTCTCTCAACTTGCGCGTAGTTACTTTTCGAGCGTAATGGGCAATCTCGCAATCGCTGATTTGGCTCTGCGCTGCCGTAGCGCCGAAGATGTGCCTCCATGAAGCAAATAGCAATTCAGTAGCTTTAAATATTAAGGTTAAGAGCTGAGCTTCGTAGATGATGATAAATAACATAGGTATGTATAATATATTACATTTCTGACTGTATTACACTGTAGCTGTTTCGTCTCTCTGACTGGAGCTTTGTAAGCGAACAAGGTGACGACGCTTTTCCCTACGGACGCAGCTTCTTCTTTCTGATTGGCTAACACTGTTGGTTCCTAAGACCTGCCCCCTTCTTCTTCTGATTGGCTAACACTGTTAGTTTAAGAGTGCTCCTTTGCTACCCTTGGCTGACAAACTTAAGGGGGATTTCGATTGTCTTTTTTAACTTATTTACCATCAATTTATTTTCGAGTGATTTTTAATTTTTTTTTTACCCATGTACAATCGCTACAAGCCGGAAATCCGGCCTGGGGCCGGAACACTTTAATCTCTGGATTCATATCCCCCTAATTGTAGAATTTTATTTTATATAACAAGACAAAAATAAATAAACAATATGGTGAGAAGTGCCCTTTACTCTGATATCGGTAGACTTCGTTAAGATTCCTCCTAAAGTCGCTCATCTCAGCAGAATCTCAAACCTTCCCCTTATCAGTAAGATTATTGAAATAACTGTTTCAACAGTCAAACAGCAGCTGATTCAGCGTCTTCCACTCAGGTTCTACCAAAGTACATAGACTTTCCTTATCAAGGTTGTTCAGTGATATCTGTATAAAACAGACCGTGGAGGAACCACAGTGCTGATATTATTGGACCTCAGTGCAGCGTTTGATTAACCTGACAACAGCCAGATGCATGTCTCGCTCCGCCTAGCTCCACTCACATACATCTGGGAACCCGCTCATTGAAAGTGATTTCCCCAACCGAATTTATGGTCTGGCCAATCAGGACGCAGGGCGGGTGTGTCCTGCATGTGACGTAGTGGAGAAGCGAGTTCTGTAAGTCGTTCGTCTATACTTTTTTGGTTGGCTTCTTTTTTTAAAATAAGTCTGCTGTGCACAATGTTGCCTTTTATCCGCACATTTTCATGGCACAAACGACATTGATCATTTACCGACATTGCGCTGATTCCACTGTTGCTATATCCAAGATGTCGGCTGTTCTGTTTTGTTTTTTTCCTGCGTAGCTCTCACAGCGTCACGGGTTAGCTTCAGTGTGAGTGGTTGAAATAGCACGTCGATAAAGATGACAGACAAGTGGCTTATCCAATCATATGCAAGGAGTTTTGATAAGGCCCAGCCTTCAGTAAAGGCAATTCCTATGGCGGTTTCACAGATGTATGTGAGTGGAGCTAGGCGGAGCGAGACATGCATCTGGCTGTTGTCAGGTTAGCGTTTGATACCATTGATCACTACACTTTATTAGAGCGTCTGGAAAACTGGTTCAGCCTTTCTGGTAAACCACTGGACTGGTTAAAGTAGTTCGGGAAGCAGGTTATATCAGAGACCAGAGAAATTATATGATGTTCCCCAAAGGTCCATCTTAGGGCCCCTTTTATTCAGTATATACAGGCTCCCCCTAACTCGGGTCTTATAAAACAACAACAAAAGTCGCCATCGCTATGAAGACGACACCCAGTTGTTCATCACTCTGTCCCCAAGAGACTATGAGCCTATTTTAGCTATGAGTAAAAGAGAAGAAATCAAGGCATGGATGAACAAAATATTCTTTTGCTGAAGCCAAACAAAACTGAAGTCATTTTTTTTTATTGGACCAAAGTTAAAAAGTTTGCACACACACTTCAGTTAATGCAGCTAGAAAGCAGCAGTCAGGCTGTAAATCGGGGTGTAGTTACATCAGCGTATGTCTGACATATGCCAGCATTTTTGCTAGATTTTTCATACGTCAGGTATAAAATTTGGCAAAAATGCTGGCATACGTTGGATAAGTTATGGATACGTTTTGTATACGTTATGAGAATGCTGAAGCATGGTGGAACACGTTGACATTACTTGTTGTATGTCACCGTATGCCATACATGGGTCATAAGTTACAGGTTAGTTATTTGATCGTTGACATACGTTAAGTGTAAGTTACTCATAAGTCCTGGCATCTACCTTATCCAAAACCTGTGAGTAAGTTGGGCATAACTTATGCGTAACCTATCAATAACTTCTCTCCAACGTATATCAATGTATTTGACGCGTTGCAGACGACCACTGAACGTGTTTCTAACTTCCAGCTACTGTTTAATGGCGTATTGGCAGCGTTTTGGTATAAAGAAGGTTCACAGGAGGAAACCGTCAGTTCTCCTCCAGGCTTCATCCCCATCATAGGGTGAGAGAGAAGGTGAGTCTGATGGATCCTCCTTGCTTTCACACCCACGGCCAACAAACTTCCTAGCAGATATGATGCTGATTTATTTATTCTTTTTTTTTTGGGTGGGTGTTAAACAGCTAGGTTAATACCGCAATCAAATAAATCTTTTTATGCAGACCAGGGGCCTCAGGGCGCATTGCTGCCCCCCTCAGGACACTGGATTGTGCATCATTTTATGGGCATTACGCTGCCATGCGTTATGCATAAATAAGGCTGTCTATGGAAATACTCTCTGGACTCATTATGAATACGCTATGTAAAGGCAAAAAACTTAAAAAAATACATAGAAAGTTCAGCGTATGCCAGCCATTTAAGAGATTCTGGGACGTCGGGAATACGCTGTCTAAATCGGCAAGCTGTGACAGGGCCCTTTGAGTCCAGTGCTGAAGCTCTTAATAGTCACTGCTGCCACCCTCTGGTTTAGGGATGAACTGCTTGTTCCGTCAAATAATGTTAAAGAATCCTTGAAAAAATTCCTGTATCCAGATAATAATCTGGATCATCACCAACATTTAATGGACTGTTCCTTGGACTGAGGCACACCTCTGATAGAAATATTATTAAAATCTGTTCTTAACTTTTTAAGATATCTTTCTAAAAGAAAAACACGACTGAAACCATAACCTCTCAGGTTATTACCACTTCAACACATTGCCTCTATCTTTAGGTCTAGAATTCAGTAAGTAAACAGTAGAAGAAGCGAGATCCGTTCTGATATTCTCAGCAAACGAACATAAGACGTGTCAGAACGAATGACTCTTCCTGTGTAGCGCAGCAGGGAACGGGTCTGTGCCAGTGATGTAATGTCTGTGATGTGGCCTTGACCTCACCGACCCCCAACTTGTGTCTAATTCAGTACCACTCCCCCCCAAACACACTCAGAGCGAGCTCCAACCCTGCTGCTGCGCAGCATCAGAGCTGTCCAAACTCATTAGTTTCACATCCGCGACTCCTCCACGCCTCTCCTCCTCCATCCATCATCCCTGCCTCCATGCCTCCATCACTCCTCCTCAGCAGCCCCTCCAGTCTTCTCCTTCTCACATCTACAACAAATCAATCCCTTTATTTGCTTCCTGAGGGGTTTGTTTGAGCAAGCAGCTGTCGTGCGCCGGCTCGGAAAGCTGCAGCAGAGCTCCGGTGAATTATAAATTCTCAATTATGGAGGTGAACCAAGGGGCTGATACTTGTTGGTGTGTGCGGTTACTCACTTTCCGTTGGTCCTCCAAGGAGACGGGGCTTGATGGGAACTCTTTGCTGAATTCTGGATGACAAAAACACAGTTTTATTAATGCATGTTGTTTACGGCTGAGCAGTAGGAGGAAAACACAAGTTGGAATCTTAGGAGAAAAATGAAAAAAACAAAACATTAAGACAATCCAGAGGCAAGGGTTTACAACAAGACAGTGAAGATTAACTAAAGTTTAGGCATATTTATAAACATGTATCTTAAAATACATCCATTGTGAATCCTTTAATAAAACAGCTAATTTATTTCACAATCATTTAACATCCCAGTGCACCACAGGGCCTAATATTAGGAAAAGAAACACAGGCAATTATGAATAATAATTTAAAAAGGGAAACAAAACTCTATATAAGATCAAAATTATATAACATTATTTACAAAAGGAAGTTTTGTTTTATAGTTTTTATTTTTTAATCTGCATTTTTTCTCTTAAAGAAAAAATAACAACCGGATGAACAGGAAACAGAGGAACAGTGAAAATGTCAAACCTTGCAGCTCTGTCTCGAGATTCGGCCCATTTTGGTACTTTTTTTAAAGCTCAGTAACTAGTTACATTATTGGAGCATGTTTATGAAAAAAACTAACTTTACGGATTGGTATTTTTTGGACAACCATTGGAGAAGTGAGGAGGAAAAATAAAATTTAAGAATTAATATTCTAGAGACATCTAGTAAGCTTTTTTATTTATTGATATTAATCATTAAATTCCTAAAACTATTATATGATTTATGTCAGTAGAAACGCTAGAATGGACTATTCTCCCTGCTGCCCTCTGGGAAGAGGCTTCGCAGCATTTGATGCAGGTCCAGCTGATTCTGCAACAGCTTCTTCCCCACCGCCATCAGACAGCTGAACTGTTAAAAAACTCTAAATCATGTCATAGAATTTGCTCACACACTGATAAAATCATACCAAAATATGGCATATTTGCACCAAATATTTGTCCTGAAATGCTCTGAACTTCCATATAAATTTGTTTTTGAGTCATGTTTTTTTTTTCTCTCCCACTGTTTATATTTGATCACTGCTGCACTTTATGAAATGTAGATTTATTTCACTGCAAAGCTGCTGCTCATTTACTGTCTGAAAGCTGTTCAAAATGAAATTTTGGTTCGTATACTGTATACTCTGTGTATACAGTACAAAATGACAATAAATGTTGTCTAAGTCTAAATACTGTCTGACAAGCTTCAGCACCCTTCATTGTATAGAATGTGAATGTTTTGTTAAAAGGTTCTGTGTGAAAGGTGAGACGTTCTCATTTTCTTCCAGAGCACAGAGCCTCACCTCCTGCCAAAGTAGGACTCTATATAGCATACTACACATCCATTACAGGAAAACATGTTCAGCTTAATTTATATAAAATAATTGAACTTTATCGATCTCACATTGGAGAATTTACCTCTGCATTTAACCCATCCCTTGGGGAAGCAGTGGGCTGCCATTTGTGGAAGGCAGTGCAGGGATTGCGGGTCTTGCACAGAGACCCAGACAGGCAGTTTGTGGGAATTGGGCTCGAACTCACAACCTCAGGATTCCACGCTCTATGCCCTAACCACTAGGCTGCCACTCCACTCTAGTGGGGAAAATCCCTTAAATTAAAAGAAAACCAATCTAATTTGCTGCTGTAATCTCTTATTCTTTTAATAAGCCATGTAACTTGCTAGGATCACATCTGATGTTGCTCACAGGGGTCCTCAGTGAACTCCGGGGGGGTTTGTTTATGCTCAGGCACATGAACAATTAGAGGGAATATTTAGATGTATAGTGGAGGATGTTATTTTTCCGGGTTGATCACCAAAATAAGTGATCCTCCTAATTGTCAATCATTCTGTTGCTATGTTTACATAAGGCCATCCTACGTGCTCGTCTCAATTTTCATTTACCGATGGTGAGTCTGACATGGTGGAAAAATTGCAAATCTTCTTTTGGAAAGTAACTTTTAAACAGAGCGTGCACGAGGAGAAATAGGCTCGTGCATTCACTCGTACATGTTTAATAGGCATTCCCTCTCTGGAGCAGGTACAGAGTTGTGCATGTACCCTGCAAAAACAATCTAGACCATCTAGAAATAAGTAAACATATCTTAAATTAAGTGTATTTCCCCTTAATTTGAGCAGGTAAATTAGATGATTTGCCAATGAAATGAGTAGTTTTGCTCTTAAAATAAAAATAATTAGATAATATGCATTTGAAATAAGACAATGAAACAGTTTTTTCTTATTTTAAATGTAAATTGTCTTGTTCCATTTGCAAATTGTCTCACTTACCACCTAAATTCAAGAAAAAATGCACTTATTTTATTAAAAATGACATTTAGATTTCTAGTTTTTTGCAGTGTGCATTTTTTTTAAGTGGAGAGAGCAGGTCTTCAATAATTATTGCAAATCCTCCACAACACCTTTAGGTTCCCTCTAATTCATTGCATTATAAAACTGCCTTTGTGTGTTGTTTTTTTTTTTTTTTTTATTTAAATGGTACAAAAAAAGTTTTGAGGATGAAGGTTTGAAGACAGATTGACCAAAAGATGAATTTCCTCAGTTTTAAAATGTCTCTGTAATTTACACAATTCTCTAAATCATCTCTATTCTTTTTTTAAATGCTAATTTCTTTCCTTTCCAGGCTGTAACTTCTGAGAAACGTTAGTCGGCTAAATGAGTTACAGAACTGCTCTGACTGTTGTTTTGCAAAATGAACCGCTCTGACTCTGTCAACACATCTCGTCTGTAAACAGCCTGCGCACATATGCGCAGCTAAACCCCCTGTCAGTTCCTACCCAGAAATCCAATCCCATCAGTGTAAAACGCAGAACTGTGATAATGACATCCTCAGTAATTAATTCAACTAAACGTAATTAATCAAAACAAGCACATTAAACCGCAACAATCCACTGTGATGATGGATGGAGCTAATTAGTGCATTAATATTAAAGGAAAAAGCAAGGAATTTCACAACGGCATGCAAAATTAATGCACAGGCGGCATGAAAATGGATCTGAAATGGGTTTTAGGGGACTGCAGTTGGCGCTACGCGCCGCCTGTCACTGAGGAAGGCGATGAGAGACAGGGGAAGGAAATAAACTCTGTTCAATTGCTACCTTGAAGTAGTCCATGAGCGAGCGTGAGTACTTGACAGCGTGGTCTTTCTTCAGATGGAACATCCTCAGATACAGCAGAGACAGACAGCGGTTACTGTGGGAACACAAACATTACGAGGCACGTGAATCCTCTGTACAGATTTCCTGGTAAAGCTAAATATTATTTTATACAATCCAAACAGAATTCAGTTCAATTCAGTTTATTTCTATAGTGCCAAATTCACAACACATGTCATCTCAAGGCACTTTACAGTTCAACCAGATCATCCAGTCAAAATGATTCAAAGTTTTCTTTTGTAAGGAAAGCCTTGATTGCATCGACTCATTGATTTGAATGCAATCCACTCACACTAAGCATGCTTGTAGCGACGTGTGGAGAGGAAAAACTCCCTTTGAACAGGAAGAAACCTCCAGCAGAACCAGACTCAGTGTGGCGGCCATCTGCTGAGGCCAACTTCAGGGGTTCAGAAGGAGACAGAGAAAGAAGAGATAGAAAAAGCAGCTGTCAAAAGGCGGCCCCGTCCAGAAACACACAGCCAGGCAGGCAAGCTCAGTAGGAGCCAGCTCCCATGTCAGAGGATGAAGAGAGCACACATCCAAGCCAGTCACAGTCAGAGAAACAGGACTACACTGGAAAACAGCCCGATCTCCAGCATCTTAAAACAAAGGTGTTGATGGCAGCAGCACAGCTGATATTTCTCTCCAGGATGAAATATCACCTGTGAAATCAAAAGACTTCCAGAAAGGCCCTTTATGAGAGGAAGACTTATGTCAATATTGGCTTTAGCTTTTATTTTGCTATGCATGAGGCCCCTACGACAAAAAAAAGGTGACTAGATGTGTCCATATACGCCTAACTTTGGGCATGTCAACATTTATTTTACACTACACTGAGTTCAAGGAAGCAATGAAAGACAAAAAGGGACAAAAAGAGGGAAGCCTGCAGTGGATTAGTGGTACGAATATTATTTATAAACAACGTTAATGCTGGACTAGGGTTGCTGTTTTGTTTTCAGGACTATCTGAGCACCAGACTTTTAGTTTGTGCTGCTTTTCTGGAAGTTAAGAGGATATGTTCTGCCTGGAACAGAGCACTGACAGTCAGCTGGACTGCTTAGGTCTGAGGACTTTATGGCAAAATGCATCAAACAACAAACATTTGAATTGGTTGAGGAGGTCAGAGGGGCTGAATTTTTACAGAAGATGGAAAACCGTGTACGGAGATGCTATTTCCCTACTATTTAGTGCTTCTAACGTGAAAAACTCCACAAAGATGAAAGTTGTCACCAAACTGATCACATTGTAGCAGGTAAGAACACATTGCTGTCGCTAAATAAGCTTAGCTATCACTGCTTATTGTTTATAATAAAAAACTTTGTCATATTTATTTAAATAGTATACTATCCATTTTATTTACACTCAGCTCAACTTTATTTATAAAGCCCTTTAAAACAACCACAGCTGCCACAAAGTGCTGTACATACCAAGTTAAGTTAAAACTGTATAAAAACAACATAGAAGTTTAAAAAATAAAACAAATATAATAAGATAAATTGATTTAAACAAATAATAAAAAGAGGTTTTAAGAAGGATTGTTTAATATGGGGGAGCTCATTCCATAAATCTGTAGCAGTAACCTAAAAAGCTCTGTCTGCTCTGAGCCTCTGTTTGGACCTAAGTGCCTCCAGCAGCAGGAGGTCAGCTGACCTGTGAGGCACAATTGTTTTTATATATATATATATATATATATATATATATATATATATATATATATATATATATATATATATATATATATAAAATGGCAAAATCTTTTGTTTTCAGCCACTTTTTGAAATTCGCAATTTCCTAATCTCGCTTTTTCTCCACCACAAGCTTCTTTTCCGGACATACGGCTTTTACGATCAGCTTCGGAAGCAGTTCTGTGCAAACACGCAGATCCACCTATATTCTATATATCTGACAAAATTGTTTTTATAAATGTATTTATTTATTTTTTTAATAAAGCATTTTAAATGCCATGATAATCACATTTAATGAATTTTAAGGCCTTAATTTAAAAAATAATATTTGAATGACTTAATGATTTTTAACGACCCGCGGAAACCCTGATTAAAGAAATTAGGTGCAGAAAAAGTAGGTTTCCCTTCTTCTGTATGAAGCTGACACACAAACACATGAGTAAAGAGGAAGGATGTACCAGAGAACTGCTAGCCTCTTCTCCAAGATGGTGGCCGAGTGGCTGGTGAAGTTCTTTAACCTCATGGCATACCTGTAAGAAAGAGAATATGTTCACCCCTTCAGGAAAATTTCGATAAATTCATCTGTTACTGATGGAATAAAAGAGTTTTTAAGAACCAAATGGACATTAATCATTGGAGATTTATGGAAGTAACAGCTTTATTATTTATCGATCTTTGAAGACAAATTCTCATCATTTCTGCTGTTGTTTCTTTAGGGGAGCAGTCAAAGGGGAAACCACTGATCTGAAACCCTGCTTCTTCTAGCGATTCAGTGCCTTGCTCGAGGACACTCCATCAGGATGGATGAGTGCAGATGAGCGGATCTTGAACCCTGACACTCGAGTTAAATGACCGTGTCCCACTTCACGGCCCCGCCGTCGGCCCAGCACCGCTCAGACGGAGCCGCTCAGATGGAGCTGCTCATTTGTTATTCGCGCCTCGCTCTTTCTGAATCGCACTCACTGGTTAGACAAGCTGGCATGCAGCTCTCAAAAGACAAAACCCTGAGATCTGGTGGCGTAGCGCTGGCTGAAAAACACGGATTAGCAACCATGTAGCTGTGTGAGGCTGGAAAAACAAAAAGCCTCTGAGCTGAAGGGTCCAGCTGATTAAAGACAGGCAGTCTAGTTTGTCATTTGCAGTGGAAATGGATGGAAACATACATGGCTGCAGTATTTACTGTAAAATTAAAATGACAAATTTTCAATTTATATAAAAGGAAGAATTAAAATGAATATTCAATAATAGTGATTTGGGTCTGTGGCAATTCAGCAGGGTTGACAAAAGCCAAATTTACACTTCCTCTCTGAAACCGATCCATGCAGAATTCGGACCGAGCTTGGATCAGTTAACCGTGCCGTGCTCGATTCCTTATGACCGTTTACACATCAGGCTACCACAGTTCTTCACCTCCTATCAACCATATACAACAAAGAAGCAAATCAAAATGGTGGCGCCCCTAACATTCAGAAAGTTTGGTTACAATTTTGTTGTTTGTGGAAAGTCAGGCAAAGAAGGCAGCCTTTGGTGAATTTACTTGACAGATTCAGCTTTTGGGAAGTGGATATGACAAACAATACACTGGAAAAAATCGAACTCTAGTCATTTTTTCTTAAAATAAGTGAATCTTTTCTTGAATTGAGGACGTAAGTGAGACACTTTGCCAATGGAACAAAACAATTTACATTCAAAATAAGGAAAAAACAATTGCATTGTCTTCTTTTACGTGCAAATTAGCAAATTATTTTATTTTAAGACTAAAAATACTAATTTCATTGGCAGATCATCTAATTTACCTACTCAAATTAAAGTGAATACACTTAATTTAAGAAATGTTGACTCATTTCTAGATGTTTTAGCTGTGTAGTCTAATCAGGGCTTACAGACGCAGGAAACAATGAAAGACGTTGAGGTTTATCACACTGCTAAGCAGAATCATCACTAGAAATCGTGTGGCACGGTAGGGAAGCTAGTATTTTTATGAATGTCTGAAATTTCATGATTACGGAGGCTGACTGTAAGAAGATGATGCTGTTTTGTGGCAGTTGGCATGCAACTTACTGATCTGCGTTACCGCCAACTACAGGAAGCTGACTGTAAGGAGGTGATGCGGTCTGCTCATGCGCTCGTGAGCCAGAAATGAACCGCGCTGAGCCCTACGGTTCGGTTGTGTTCAGTTTTGCGTGCCGTTTACACTCAACAGTTATCTCGGTTACCGTGCTCGGACAGATCTCGGTACGGTTTAAAAATAGGTAGTTTAAATAGGGATACTCATGGGTAGGTCTTAAGACATCTTCAAAAAACTAAGCTGAAGTCCAATGGCTCTCCAATTTAAGCCTGTTTATTTTTGCCATGACATAGATGGCTGAGAATTTACACAGGCAAATAAAACACAGTATTCAAAGGTTTACTATGCTAACTGCATTAGAAAGCACAGAAAACGTTAAACCTTTTTCCAGTAAAGGCTAATACTAGTTCAACAGGTATTTGATTACCATCACAGGGACTTAGAAGAAGATATATTAAGGAAAATGTTTTGCCTCTTCAATATGTTTGCTCTCTGTTTTGGTATGACTTGCTGATCATTTACCCAGTAATATATGTGAGTGATGGAAAGAAATATTTATTTTATTTTTGGAGCCTAAAGCTTTACTTTGAATGTCTTAAAAATTACTGACCAGTAATTTCCTTCCTGCACAGGACATCAAACTACCACATTGTAAATAATGAAAACACACAGATTTAGTGGTCTATGAATAAAATAATCAGAATAAAATAAAATACCCTTTTAAAACCACAGACACACACGAAGAAAAAAGCAAGTTTTAAAAACTGGGACACCAAATGTGCCTTTATAGTTTACTTTTTGTGCCACTGGGAGGGGGGCAATAAACAAATATGTCAACAAAATATGTCATAAATTGTCAAAACAATGCCTGGGATGTGCAAACAGCACTAGAAGATCCATTTACTCAGTTTGTCCTGCTGAAAACAGTTGCTCTAACATTACAGAGACATTTAAGCTTTGCTTTCTGTAAACCTAATGCATGTTGTAAAAATGTTGAGGTATGTCTGTTCTTTGCCTCACAGGCTCCAAACGAAGATCATGTGAGGTAAGAATGAGTTAAACAGCCTCCTTCATGATATGAAGGGGAGGACTGTTGTTGTGAGAAGTGAAAGATAAATTAAACTGACAGGGAACAACCTTTATGAACTCAAGTTGTTTTTCCTCCAAATGTTCAAGTGTGAGAAAGTTCTTTATGCAGGGGGTGGGTTGGTTCCCCTGGGGGGAGTGTGTGTGTTGGGATTTTGTTAGGTATAAATGTAAGTACTGAGGTTGCTTCAGTCAGAAGCTCTGTCTCTCCGTCTGAGGACGTTAAACAAATTTGAACCTTTTTTTCTTGCTAGAAATGTCTCAGCTTCCTAACTCCACAATGTAAATTTAAAGCCAAAATAAACCTTTTCTGATTTTATAACATTTTAGCAGTTAATGTTTGAGACCAGGCAAATAAAGAGCAGGGATGGGTTCATGTTGACTGTTTGAGTGATTTCTGAATGTTTAGTTAATGGATGAAAACCAGTCTTAATCTGTGTGGAGGGAACCTGAGCTGGATCTTTTGAAGGTCGAACCTACACAACACAGAGAAGTAAAAGTTGTAAAAAAATTCATTAAGGTCAGTAAAACTCCATTCGACTGGCAGAAGAGATTACTCAATCCTAGAGTATTTGACAGACAAGTACGTAAACGAGTACTTGTCTTTAAATAAAAACCAAAGACGTTGTGCGACCTGTTACCTCCTGCTGCTTGTTCTCCATACCTGATCAGCTCCACGGTCTCCGAGTACATCGTATACGGCGATTTGGCCTCCAGCGGGTCTCGCTCCATGGCGTTCCCACACTCTATGAAGGAGAGGGCCCCATCTGCGTAGTTCACAGCTTTCCCGAATTTATCCGTCTGCAGCATGCGGGAAAAAAAGGAAGATGATAGACAGGTCGAGACGGGAAGAAATGCCAGAGAGAAGCATCCTAACAGCGCAGCCTTCACTTTGAATAATCTCCCACTAAGATGCTTATCCCCCAGATAAGTCTGAGAAAACAATGAGTACACCTAAGATAAATAACAAGTTCAATAAATCTCAGTTCATTGTTCGGGGAGGATCCAATAATTCTTCTGATACTGTATAGTCTTGCAGACATCATCACTCTTTGAGTACAATGCCCCCTTAGAGACAAACGGTGTAATAAATAACACAAATTATACAGTCCAGTCCTTGATACTAAATAGATTTGCATTCTGCAGAGACTGAAAGCCTGCATACGAATACAGCACAGGCTGTAGAAGTTAAACACCGAGTGTTTTCAAAGCAGTGTATCTAATGCTGTCTGAGCCTGAACTCAGAGGGGTGACTGCGGATCATTCACCGATTGATTTTCAGAGAAGTGCAACATCTTACCAAAGCATCAGCCTTGTGCTTCAGCCTCTTTGCCTCCTGCATGTAGTACTCTGCACTGTGGACTCTGTAAAATAACAACAACAAGAGAGGACATTGAATTCATGTCTGCACAAAGCAATAACTAAACAAACAGGCTAGAATGATGGAGTGATTTACATAATCACTGACTACACAGAAGCCTGCTTATGTATACAAACCTCAGGCTTGTTGTAACCTTAGAATAACAACAACAAAATATGCTTCATGAATAATGCAGAGGCCTTTTGGGATAAATAAGTACGGAGATGTATCATCTGTCCCAGTTTTAACAGAACTGGACAAGTGCTGATGTAGTTAATGTTGCTACATAACACTAACAGGCCACCTTTTGGCTCTTATTAAGAAGAAACCGCAACATCCCTAAACTTTGGATGGGCTTAACTGTTATTCTTTCTGTCTCTGAGGAGTTTGTGATGTCCTGGGACTCTTAAAGTCTCTGAAATCGTAAAGGTTACTTTTTTCAATACGTAACTTGAGACCCCAAAAAGTTCTGAACATGTGGCGTTCTCCAAGGCTCCATCTTAGGGTCCTTGGGGCCAGCTGCTTCAACTTCTTCCATTCCGTCTGTTCCACAGACTGTTCTTATTATGGTGTTCAGTGATCTTTATGATTCAGGACTGGATCAGTTTATATCCTACTAGAGAAACAGGGACTTATTTGAGTCAGTCGGTACCTTTACATCAGAGACCAACAACTTCACGAGAGTTTCCCAACGGTTCATCTTAGGGCCCAATTTATTCACTATATACAGAGTTTATACAGAATGAGTAACTCTAATTTAATTATTTTTAATGCTCTTAGTTGACAGAATGTCACTCCATTATACTGTCTCCAACTGTGATTTAGCTCTCTGTTAGGTGGTGGTTCTGGTGACTATCAAAGGAATGTTAAAATTCGGCTCCAGGAAGGGCATTAGTTTACAGAGGTTTTCTCCATCTTCCATGCTAATTGCTGGCATGTCCTTTTCTAACATGTTCCAAAAACTTAGCGTAATGCCCTCCTCTTTTCTATCATCACAACCTTGCCTTCAGAGCACAGCAGAGACGTTATGCTGCTCCACCATGCAGCATGGTTAAATGGCCCTATTTCGGTGAGAACTGAAGGAGTTTGTCCAGCGTTCATATTTACAAACATATAAAGTTCATTCTGCATCCTTGTGTCCATTAAACAGGGGAAAAAACATTTGCTGATTTATTGTGGAGGCATGCCTCCACTCTGGAATTACTTCTCTTGCAAATACCAATAGCCCCCTTTAAAATGAACAAGTGGGCCCTCTAGTGGACAGGGGTCACACTATGACACTGAACATAATTCCTTTAAAATGAACAAAACAAATGTTAATATAATAAAACATTAATTGACAATTAATCAGTAGTAGATTGTAATCTATTTATGCTTAACTGTACTTGTGAAGAAATTAAATTCCCAAAGAGTGACAGTGTGTGTTTCAGTGGAGATGGATAATGCATCATAAGAGAACACAGCTTTAAAGTCCTCCACATCTTCATGTGTGCTGAGCATCATCATGCGGTTTGTTCTCTGGTGATGTCTAAGAAACCTCTGAGGCCATCACAGAACAGCCAGATTTAGATTACGGCTGTAGCAATTAATCGCTATTGTTTGATTACTAATTTGTTTATAGAATGATGTGAGTGTATAAACATTCCATTAGCTGAAAATAATATACAGTCACAGCAGTAATTAAGCCAAACCTGTAAAAGAAATACATAATTTTGTTTTTTCTTTAAATATACTGTATTCAAATCTCTTCAAGTGGTAGTTTTAGATTCACCTCATTCAAATTCTGTACATAGAAAAAAATCCTACAAAACACAACTACATTAATCAATTAGCATAAATAAGTGCTAATAAGTGATACATAGCACCCTTATTAGCCCTTATTTTGCTATATATCTATCTATATATATATATATATATATATATATATATATATAATAAATATATAGATTCATTTTTAAATGTTTTTTCATTTTATGATTCTTTTAAAGTGCGCAAGTTTGAGTGTTAATTTACTGAAAGTACTTCTTTTATGATTAAATAAAAACAAGAACTCACCAGATTACTTGATAACTAAAATAATCAATCGCTGTAACGTTTATTTATGCTGAAAATAAATTACACCTAGGTGGAGTTCTGTTATTGGCTAGTTTAGCTTTGAAAGCAACTGGTTGAGCCTAATGTGAATTTATTATTTTTGTTGTTAACATAAAAAGTCTCTAAACAAACAAATTCTTGTTGCTTCTAAAAGTGAATGGGGTTTGAAATGTGCAACTTCATGATGTTCTGTCCATTAAAATCCAGTAAATGTAGTTGGTTTTCAAGTGAGAAAATGAGGAGAAATTTACTAATAGTGAAAACCTTTGTTGGGTCAGTATTTGGCACATGATTGGCTGGGATTTCAGGAAACCCTTTTTAACCAATCAAGGCTGTCTACAGATAATGTGCCACATATATGACGTTGAACTCTGCCGGCGTTTTCTGCCGTTGCGTCGTACGTACGTGTCAGTGAATGACAGCCTTGGCCTTCGTGGTTCAGCCTGGTCCAACAGGGCCTCGGACCACACCTCCGAGTCAGAGTGGCCGTTGGCATGGTAACTGTCTGCGCCGGGTTTGTCGCCGCCAGAGTCCAGGTCCTAATGTAGAGAGACCGTTAACTTTCATGGTTTCAACAGCTGAATAAATTGTATAACAATTAGGCATCAAACGTTACTGTTGATCCAGAGTGCGTCATTAAAACTTAGAACAAGAAAGGGAAACCATCAGCTCGCTCAGTCCCATAAAAGTCCTGTATTATTATAATAGAAATAAATCATCAGATGTTGGCCTATCCTTTAGGGAACACTTACGCTTCCGTTTCTTGCAGTCTTGCCCTCGCCTCTCCGGTGTCTGTGCGAGGAGGACGAGGAGGAAGCGGATGATGTGGAGCAGGGCAGCATCCCCACAGAACCGGCCTCCTCGGCGAGTGACGGGCCGCCTTCACAGGCTCGTTTGCGTGGCGGCTCATCGGAGAGCGGCGACAGCAGGGGGGGCAGCAGCTTCTCGTCACGTCGTCGGGTCTGCTTCCTGCTTAGAGAGCCGCTGGAGACAGAGACAAGAGACAAAATAAATATTTACTGTTTTATTCATATTAAATCTATGTTTTGAATACAAACAGAAGATTAACATTTTTAGAGTAATACTGAATTGAATGTAACACATACCTATGTGAGCATTTTGAGTTAATAAATACACGTGAACTATTCTCCATTAGCATTTTCAATGATCTATGCAGGGAGCTTCCATGCCATGAGGCCCCCAGTATGTCCCAACTGATTCTTGCTTTTTTTCTTGCTTGTTGTGCTAATGCAGATTCTTTCCTGTTCACACTTTGACCTATTTATGCGCTCATGTCAACTTTTGTCAGTTTGCAGGGATTAAAGCAAAAATATATACAGACAGTGGCGTTGGATGTAGGAGTTTGCCATGAAATCGAAGGGTTGACGGTTCAAGCCCCGACTCCGACTTTCAGTGCCGTTGTGTCCTTGGGCAAGACACTTCACCTGGATTGTCTACTGATGGTGGTCAGAGGGCCCGGTGGTGCCAGTGTATGGCACCCCCGCTTCTGTCAGTGAGCCCCAGGGCAGCTGTGGCTACAATGTAGCTTTGCCACCATCAGTGTGTGTGTGTGAATGGGTGAATGAATGTAGTGTAAAGCACTTTGGTCAATTCTCCTAACTTGAATAAAGGTGCTATATAAGTACATGCCATTTACCATGTGTGTGTGTGTTTTCAAGCCATGCCAGGAGGGTGTGGGGGCATGGGATCAGAGCTTGCATGAATAATTGAAGAGTAAATTTGACCTTTGAAAATCCAATACCAACAACAGCCAGAAGATGGCAGAAGTGCATCTATATCTAGTATGAATGAGAGGTCGAGTTCGGTGAGGAAAGCACAAACCTTAGTGTGCAGTACGCGCGCGAGCGGCACCCGCCCCCTTCTTCTTCTGTTTGGCTAATACTGTGCGTTACAGTCGCGGCTTCTTTGCTACCTTTGGCTGACAAGCGCCAAAGGGGATTTCAAATGGCTTTTTTTTTTTTTATTTACCATCAATTTATTTTCGATTCATTTTTTTTTTTTTTTTTCCCACGGGCAGAAATCCGGCCTGGGGCCGGAACACTTTATCCCTGAGTTTGAGAAGGAAAAAACCCAAACATTAAAGATATTTTTGATTTATGCTCAATATTGAAGCATGTTCTGCGCTATGTTATTCCAGGCCATAACGCAAGAGGGACAATCAGGAACTAGCTGTAGGTCTAGATACGGCCGAAGGCAGTGAGGAAGCGGGGGTACGTTGGTCAACAATGGAGGGACATGAGGGTAAAAAGCGGGGATCCAGGTGGAAAAAGGGTCCCAGCGTTCCCGCACATCGCTCAGCTCTTCTAGCTGGTCCATCTTAATGAGTCTTTTCACAATGGCAGTCATAAAACAAAACAAGCCTGTAAGGTACCAAACAGGTAATATGCATAATGTAGAGCGGATGTAGATTTGACCAATCAGAGGCCTCCTGTCTGCGGTCACCTACAGTTTTGGAGAGGTGCAGCAGAGTGTCTGGCGGAAGAGGCGGGGCATATTTTTGCGACACACAGACGACCTGGTTTCTGAGTATAAACCAGCTTTAACTGTTTAGGGGCCTTTCTTTGCCTTGGGGCATTACAGTTGACCTGTAGTTTGTTGAAGCCTTACGGAGGGCTTTAGTTGTGCTTTATTAATGTTATAGTGACCAAACTTTAACCAAACCAATTTAATTCCATTCAATTCAGTTTATTTATATAGCGTCAATTCACAACACGTGTCACCTCAAGGCACTTTATAGAGTCAATTCAACCAGATCATCAAGTGAGATTTGTTCACTTTTCTATCTAAGGAAAACCAGTTGATTGCATTGACTCGTCGACTCATTGACTCTACAGCAATCCCTCACACCAAGCATGCTTGTAGCGACAGTGGAGAGGAAACCTCCCTTTAAACAGGAAAAATCCACCAGCAGGGCATTCTTTAAACTTCTGCCTGACGTTTGTTCAATAATGTTCACTGACACAACTCTATAGCCTTTGGAGAACAGCTGCTTTAATCCCATGTTTAAATTAGACAGACTGACTGTAAGTAAATGAGACAGAATACAAAAACATAATGCCTTTTCCTCATTCTCTCTTTACATCCCACATCACAAAAGCTATGGATAAAGTTTAATAGTCTAAATATTTTACAAGGAACCATAAAGATTTCCAAAATTCCACCAAAATTCTTTGTAGGCTGGAAGTTGTCGTCAAGAAGGATTGCTCAATGGTTTAAAACAATACACCTGCATGCTGTTGTTCCTCTGCTCCAATGTGCCAGATTCATCGCAGCCCCAGCTTGACATCAACTTCTTCCAGAGAGCGGTTTATTACTCCTCACTTTCCATTTGCTAAATTAGGTAAAACATCTAAAACGCGCAGAGCAGCAGACTCTGGGGGCCAGGACTGGGAGACAACACCTTAAATGCACCCGAAGGAGAGGATGCAAAGTGAAGAGACTCCTGGAGGAGCCTGGAACGAGCAGAAAACAATCCCCTTAATTATCATTAGCATAACTTCTTCTAATTGGAGCAATGAGCCCATCCAGAGGAGCTTTAAACAGGGAGAAACAACCATTTAAAAATATATATAAATATATATATTTCATTTCTTGTAAAAGTGCATTTTTCCTTCCCTTGTTTCACATTCATGGTTATTCCCTCAGCTGCCAGGTTGGAGCTCCAATGACTCACATTGTTTGCAACACAAGTGATAATATTTTTATGTTTTTCCTCTCTCTGGAAACTCTGGGGGGTTTGATGCAGCTAGAAAGTTGCTGAGCTCACAGAATAGGGCCCCAGGCACCGACATTAGAGATGATATACAAAATAAGGGAGACAAAGACTAATTACCTGCACTAGAGTATGTGTGTGTGTTTGCTGTGTGCAGCATAACTGGTGTGTGTTTGTGTTTGGATCTACTAATTTGCATGCATAAGGTGTTAAGTCTTCTCCTCCCTAACAGGCTCTGTAGAACCGGTGTTATATTTTTACCCTCTGTATATCTTGTTGAGTTATAGACTCACAGTGATAAATGGTTTTATGATCAACAAGCTCTTTATTGGTCTTTGTTGCCAAGATTGATGCAAATCTAAGGCAAAAAGAGTTTTGATGCTGCTGATTTTTGTTGTAACGTATGTTATCACCCGGAAATCTGATCTTTTCAGGTCAAAATGTTTGTGCTGCGCTTCAGTTAAAAGCTGCCCATCAATCAATAGGAAAGACTTTTTTTTATTTTTCTGTGGGATTTTGTTCATACCAGTGTTATTTTGGTCAATTTCAGGATTAACATCATTAGCGAAAGAGTGCTAACATTACTCCACCTTGTTAGCAACAATCAGCATCTCACTTGCAGGCACTGGTAAACTATGTCACTACTAGTGTTGCGCCGATACCAGGATCAGGCGTGGGCCCCGATCCAGTACTAAAATGGTGGTATCGGTATCGGCGAGTACCAACAAAAAGGGCACTGATACCATATTGAGAGCCAAAAGTTTATTCAACTATTTGTCACCCATTCCAGGTAGGCAATAAAAGGTTCTACTGGATTCACTTTGTACATAGTCTTTTTCCTGCTTCACAAAGGTAGGCAGCAGCTTGACAAAAGCCATGATGGCAATTATTTTACATGCAAAGTAGTATGCAGTTCTCCGCCATATATACACACATCAATTTCAAACAGTTGGCATTAGTATGGTATCGGGCTAATACTGCACAGGCTGGTATCGGTCCCAAAAAATGGCATCCGTGCAACACTAGTCACTACCCAATCCCAGAAGGACAATCATCTGCTCATTTGCACAACCAGATATACATCCAGGGCTTACATAATGTAATTATGGTACTAATATTACTTATTTCTATCCTTAACTCTTTTTTTCTCTTCATTTTTTTTTTGTCTTAATGAGAGCAGTGGGTTTTATGCTGCCCTGCAAGGCATTTTAAACCTGGGTTTGAATGGAGACAAAGCCATTCTAAAGCACAGATCAAGGAGCTCATTTTGAGCCTGGATCCATATTTATATTTTTGATTCTGTTCATGGTGGAGGGCAAATCCTGCTTCACAGCAGCAAGTTGAACCAAAATCCTCTAAATGTGCAGGGTCATCTTTGAACACCATTTCACTTTCTTTCACCAGTTCACCACAGTTCTTCCAGCAGTCCACACTTTCTCTGCTCTCTTTTTCTCATCATCTTCTCCTCCTTCTTTTCCCATCGCCCCGGCTTGCCACACGGGTTTGCCTGCTGTGTGTCTAAAGTAGCAGCAGCAGCAACCCAGACTCCCAGCAGCAACTCATTGGATCATTTGGATCATGTGCAGCCTGGTGATGGATGCTCCGGTGGGCTTTGCCATTTTAACAGGAGTAAGTGGTGCAAGTGAGAACATGTTGTAATTAATAAATGTTTTAGATCAGGTTGGGTCCGGAGTAGCCAGCAGGTGGGTTAATCGTTAATCTATGACCTCTGCAATATGTTGAATGTCCCCAGAAATCATGGACATCGGGTCACCATAGAGCAAACAGATTAGTCACATTCTCATTTGAGCCTCTGAGAAAGAAAAATGAGTATGGAAAAGGGTCTGAAGGAGCATCAGGATGGATGCTTGGAGTATAGAGCCTCATTTCATCCTATTTACCAGGATTTGGTATAGGCATATAACATGACATAACATTCAAGTGTCCATGAATTTTCCAGCTTTTTAAAATTTTTTTATTGTCATTACACTGTCACAAGTACAGTGCAATGAAATTCACTCTCTGCTTTTAACTCATCCCCTTGGGGAGCAGTGGGCTGCCATTGTGCGGCGCCCGGGGAGCAGTGTGTGGTTAAGGGCTTGAAGTCAGAACCTCTGGATCCAAAGCGCAATGCCCTAACCACTAGGCCACCACTCCCCTGGTGGTAAATTTGAAGATGCTAAAGAAAACATAGATCTTGTTTTTTTCATGAGGTAAATGTAACTGATTGCTGAGTATGGGGGTGATCAGTCCAGCCTGTAAACTACCTGCCAAAAGTCCCGGGGAGCTGCAAACAGAGCCTGGCCCTGATGATCTCATCACCCTGTTCACAGCTTTCCACTGAAAGCCTCCGGGATGATAAACAGAGCCAGGTGACAATCACACAGTGTCACAGGTTCAACCCTCGGTCACCCTGTCTTCCTCTCCGTGCCTCTTTAAGAAAGGCTGAGACGCTTTAAAAATATTTCCTCCATAGCTGTCACACAAAAGCTTATTTATAGCGCAGAGTCAAGCAGCCTGGTCTGTTTTTAAATAATTCACAGGGACAGCTGAAATTCACGCTTCGTCATTCCTGTGTCATACTGTGAATGAAAGTCGCCCTGCATGGCAGCTTCATTGGTGCAGTGAAAAATGTAAAGTGCTGCCAAAAAGACCCGCTCAGCATTAAAGTCGCCTGAAATCCTCTCTGCCAGTCCCCTGGGGAATGCTTGCTCAGTTTAGGGAGTGGGGAAAAGACAGCAAGGGGCATCTTCTAATTCACAGCTATTACTAACAACCTACTGATGAAAGAATGCATTTCATTTCCATCAGTTCCCTCAAACCTCTTTAGACCATCTGAGTATTCAGAAGACCAGCAGAGGGCCGGATAGCAAAATAGAGAACCATTGCAGAAATTACTCTGTTATCTAGAGAGGAAATTAAAGTAAATAAGCCAATCTGTTTCCTCTCACCCAACCTAGACTGCTGAGAACAGTGAAAGCAGGTTGAAATTGTCCCTCTGTAGGAGCACATTTCTGTGGATTGTAAAGTCCCTGTAGCCCGTTGCTTCTCAGTCTTTTAATTGACAAAAAATCAAAAACTTCTTTCTTACCAGCCCTCTTATTTCACATCTAATTATAAAGTTCAGGGGCCCATATAGGTATGGTATAGTATAATATAGTATAGCATATGGTATAGTATAGTATAGTATGAAAGCAGGTTGAAATTGTCCCTCTGTAGGAGCACATTTCTGTGGATTGTAAAGTCCCTGTAGCCCGTTGCTTCTCAGTCTTTTAATTGACAAAAAAAAATCAAAAACTTCTTTCTTACCAGCCCTCTTATTTCACATCTAATTATAAAGTCAGATAGACGTTTTGAAGCAGGGTTGTCCTGTTTAAACTCCAGACATTAAATCTGTGTGACATTTAATCTTTAAACTGAGATTTAACACCAAAGAGCCTTCGATAGCAGACAAAGTATTGTACAGTATATGCTACAATATAGTATTATATAATATTATTTCACATTGAATGAAGTCTTTGAGTCAGAATTATCTCTGGCAGTATAGTATAAGATAGTATAGTATAGTAAAGTAGATTATGGCACGGCATAACATTGTATTATCATTGTATTATCACAGTATTAGTGTTGTTAAGTATATTGTGCATCAGTAAATAATATCATTGTAGAGTACTAAATATTATATTATATAATAGTGTATAGTAGCAGAGTATATCATAATAACTTATAACATTGTATAGTACTGTATAGTATAATAGTATAGAAGAGTATCAGTGTAGATTAGCTTAATATAGAATAGAATAGCAAAGTATACAGTTTTGGTGTAGTTTATATATTAGTTTATAAAATAATATTGCATAGTACAGTAAAGGATAGTATAAAAGAGCATAGCATATTAGAGTATAGTATGATAATATACAATAACCTTAAATTAAATATCAAAGCTGTATACGGTAGCATTGTTTATTATTGAAAAGCGAAGAATAGTATTACGCTGATTTAATATAACATAGAATACTATAGTATAGTATGGATAAGTCTGTTATTAACGTGGTTTAGTTTAGTGTAGTATAGTATAGCTTAACATAGCATAGTGAATGACAGCATGGCATTGTATATTGAAGCATATAGTATTATATACCTAGTTAGCATAGCATAGAATGGTATTACAGATATCATTAAATCATAGTTACTTTCCTGAAGTTTTCAATCATGTAATTTTAAAGTGGTAATAATTGTTGAATAGGTCAGACATTATGCTGAGAAACTATTAAGTGGTGGCTTTTAAAAAAACCCACAACATAATTGGGAGTTTGTGGTTTAGCTGTTCTGTGTTTTTATGATACATTTTAGATCTCCACATTTTACAAACATAAAGAAGGCCAAGCCAGCTCTATTGTGGGAAAAACAACACCTAATTTAGTATTGGGATCAACAAAGTATTTATGACTTCAATTAAATGTACGACCACTTCTCTGTTTTCCAGCTATCTACTCATACTTCATGGTTAACTACAGTAGTAATTGTGGACAACTCTTGACTATTATTAACCCTTACCTACAGATACCTACCTGCATAACACCCCATAGCCTAATTTGACACCAGTTTTTGTTCCTGTTATATTTGTTACTGTTTTACCAATTAAATGTCAGATTGTGCTTCCAGGGGAGCACAAAGCTGAGGACAGCTTGATTGAGTGATTGACAGCAGTGTCGTTTTTTTCTTCTTACTGTTAACATGGCATCTGTTTTATCCACGCTGTCAGAACTTACTCAGCAGAGCTGCTTTTGTGGTTGTGTATTGGAGAGATGCATGGTGGGAGGAGCAGGCAGTCTTTGTCCAGACGTAGCTTCTTATTACACTTGACTGATGATTCGCCATGGTCCAACTGGAAACACAGAGGACAGAGATTAGATGTAGAAACTGCAGAAAGGTTGGAGATTAATGGAGAGAGTTAAGTCCAATGTTCGAACCTTGTGTTTCCTTTTGCTTTTGCTGATGTGTTTTTCTGTTGGAGTTCCCCATGTTTGCAGCTGCCTGCCTTCTGTGTTTACCTCCGCTCTCCACCCTCTCCATCCTCCCAGCCAGTCTGGGATTATTCTGCTCGTGCCCAGGAGGGAGGTCCAACACTCCCAGACCTTGGCTAATCTTCTCTCTGTCCCTTGCAGCAGTCCTCTCCCTTTCTCCAAATGCAAACCTGTCCTCTCTGTCTGTCTGCCTCTCCCTGTCTGTTAATCTGTCACTTTGCCTTTCCTTGTCCTTCACTAAACGCTCGTTTTCTTCCTCCTGTCTCTCCCCCTTCGCCATCTTCTGCCTCTCTTTGTCCCTCCCTGCATTGCTGTCCCTTTCCACCGCTCCCATCCTGGATCTTTCTCTCACAGCCGGCCCCGGCACCCTGCTAAGGAAGCTCAAGTCAATTTTCACCCACAAACTCTGAACTTCAGGATATTCCCTCAGAGGGGACAGAACCACAGCATGTCCAACATTTGGTGATGGGGACACGGGCTCCACATCCTTGCCTTGCCCGCCAGACCCTCCGGGATCCGGCACAGAATTCCCAAAAGAAGCACTTATGCTGCTGACGCTCAGAAGGTTGCTAGCAACGCTTCCGCTGGTGGTTACACCGCCGCCGTCTTTGCCTCGAAGTCCTGTTCCTGCAAACGCGCCCAGATTTCCCGCGCCTCCAGCGACGCCAAGGCACGGGAGGAGAGGCGTATGGATGTGAGAGTTGGCCAGCGTCTGCGTGTTAACCGCGGAGCGTGTTGCCTGGGGTGGCAGAGAGGGGACTTTGTTGGCGTCCTCGCCGTCCGACTGGCATTCTGACGAAGAGGAAGAGGAATCTGTTTCGATGAATTCTCTGGACTTTGGTGTGATTTTGCTGCTGGGACCTCTATGTTTCCTCTTGTCCTGTGCATAAAGATTATTTTAAAAAAGAAGCAGAGGGGACATTTAGTCAGTTATGTGCATGTGAAGGATCCCAAACAACACCCACCCAAACCATCTGACTCATCTGCCATGAACTGCTGCACTCCTTCACTCTTAACAAAAGAGATCTGCTGTAGACAAACATTATACTCAAAAACAAAGGCTGTAACTGGATCACTGGATGTGATAATATCATGTGAATTATGCGGCACAAGTTGGCAGCTTGTTCTGCTAATCATGTGAAGTGAAAATGAAACATGCATGCAAATGTGTTGACTCTGAATGTCACCAGCCACTTTAGTTTGGAGTCGCATACAGCTGTGAAGCTTAACCGCCGTAATGTTTGCCACATGCTAATTAAAAGATGCATCTAATATTTCTATCATAGATGGCTTTTCTTTTGGTTACAAACTTTATCATAGTGAAGAAGACTGAGTAGAAGTCAGTGTTTTAAGATCGCTAATCTTTAGCTAGGCCATTGGCGGTTCGAGACCGGGGCCAACGGGGGCCTGTAGATCATGTTCTTGCCCTGTCCTAAAGATATTATCAAGTATTCAAATAAATTCTAATTATGATATGCTCTTGTAACAGACATACGATGGGCCACTGATAGTGATTTTACAGGCGCTGCTTTTGTATCTCTGCTTCTGTCTCCTTGAACCCCCAGTCGACCTCAGCAGATGGCCGCTAGAACACTGAGCCTGCCCGGGTTCTGCCGGAGGTTTCTTCTACTGTTAAAAGGAGTTTTTCCTCTCCACTGTTACTACAAGGCAAGCATGCTTAGAGTGAGGGACTCGCCTTTGAGTCAATGAGTCGATGTAATCAAATGGTTTTCCTTAGATAGAAAACTTTGAATCAATCTCACTGGATGTTCCGGTGAACTGTAAAGTGCCTCGAGAAGACGTGTGTTGTGAATTGGCGCTATAGAAATGAACTGAATTGATTTGAATTGAATTGATAGGTCTTTTGGATCTATTTAATTTTTTTCTTTAAAAATTCGGTTTTACTAATTATTTACAAACAATAAGGTGATAGGTTCAGTGGTATTAAGACAGGATCCCATTTTCTATCTGCTAAATTATTATTTTTTTTCTTTTCCAAAACAAATTGCTCTAATTTTTTACAGCTGAAATTATCAGTTTTTCTTGAGTCCTAATTCAGATTTTATGGAAAAGGGTAATTTTAACTTAAATTAAGTCAAAAATATGTACAATTCCTAAATTCTTAATGTATATTGTTGACCTAATAAGACATAAACTTCATGCAGCTTAATATATTTGAATCCCTTGCCTTGTTTTTTATTTAATGCTTTTCTGGGCCCCCATGAAAACGCGCTGGCCCCCTCGTTGCCCCCTGGTACATTTGGTCTAGAACCACCACTGAGTTACGTAGTTTTAAAACTATTAATTTTATACTTCTAATTAAATAAAAGGCTTGAACTAATACTTGAACCTCTTCAAAAGTATTTTTTGACCTGGTATCTTAACTTCTACTTGAGTAATGATGGTGATTACTTTTCACACCTCTGCTTCTATACAGTACAAACACACACATATATATTTAGAAGGTGTGGTGGCTTTTATCTTTCCCTGGCAATGCATCACGATTAATGAGGAAACCTTGTTTTATGTGTTTAATAATTACAGAAACACTCTGCTGAGCTTCTGCTTTATCTGGACTCTGTATTTCCTTTTGCTGTAACAATAAAGTACGGAGCCCCTCTGATGACATGGTCAAAAATGTTTAATTGTGGCTACTCTTAAGTAGTATTTTCTCGTGTGCACACATAGTTTTACTGTCGTACGCCATCTAAATACAATAATATTCAATAAATCGCCCCTGTTTTTCAGGCTTATGTTAACTGCGTAATGACTTATCTTGGACAGGCCCTGCTATGTAAACGGGCCTTTAGTCCTTCGCTTAGCAGCTATGCTGCGTTATTTACACTTACGCTACTTTTCCACTCGAAATGAAGTACACTCCTAAAATAGCTGCCTCTTTAGCAACAAATGTCACGCGGACTGGCGTGGAGAGACGACTAGTAAAGCAAAAGTACGCGCTTTAGACCTTTAGAGTAATTCGCTACCGATTTGGTTCTTACCCAGTTGTGCAGGAATGATATTAATATTATTAATAAGTATTTCGTAGATGCGCATGTTAAACTTATTTCGTGGGCCACGAGAAATACTACTTGCGGCGCACGTAAATACTACTCGCGGGCTACAATTTTTTTTTCTAATTCATGTCATCAGTGGGGCTCGTGCATAAAGCAAAACCGGGCTGGAGCAGTGGTAGCGCTGCTGCTCCTTGCAGTAAGAAGGTTCTTGGTTTAATTCCCAGCCGGGATCTTTCTGCATGGAGTTTGCATGTTCTCCCTCAGCATGCGTGGATTCTCTCAGGGTACTCCTCCTTCCTTCCTCCCACAGTCCAAAAAACATGACTGTTAGGTTAAGTGGCTTCTCTAGATCCCTCCTTAGGTATGAGTATGAGTGAATGGTTGTATTGTCTCTGTGTTGCCCCTGCAATGGACTGGCTGAGACTGTCCAGAGTGTAGGCATCCCCTCGCCCATAGACAGCTGGAGATAGGCACCAGCACCCCTCATGACCCCAGCTGGGATAAAGCGACACAAAAAAATTAAATAAAAACCTCTTGCAAGATTTTATACTTTGCATCTTTTCAAAGTGTCGATGGCCGACCCAGATTATTAAAGTTGTGATTTATTTTTCCTTTAAAATGCCATTCAATGTGTCAGTATAAATAAATAAGTTTTCCAGACATTGAGGAGTGTTGGACAGAAGTATTGGTTTTTCAGTCATGAGCTCCCAGAATCCCAGCATCCCTAACCTGGTTCACAGTGACAGCAGGAACAGGCACAGCGGTCTGCTGCAGCGCCGCTGGTGGAGCGGCTGTGTTGGCGTTGGAATTAGCAGCACTGCGAGGCTCCTTCCTCGGGGCCGTCTTCCCGCTGAGAGGTTTCCCTCTCGGCCTGGGGGGGTTCTGATGCTCCAGGGAGGGAGGAGGCAACAGGTCCTTCTCTCTCGCTGCGGGGCTGGTTAGAGGAGACACAAAAACAGGAAGCACGACGCTGCGAGTTAAGATCAAGCCCAAAGCAAGCCCCAGTTACTGCTGTACGGCTGAACACTGACAAACAGCTGAATGTAATGTTTGCCTCGGCTAACTCTGGGGGGGAATGTGAGTTCAAATGAAACCAAAAAAAATACGAGAGGATGAAATAATTGAAAACAGCATGTGTTTAACTGAACTTGTTTAGAAGTTTAGGTAGGAACAAAGGAGAGGAATAAGAGTGAGGGAGAGGGAAATGAAAAAGGAAGCAGGAAAGTCATTTTGTTCTCCTAATTGGCCTGAAGTCATGCAGAGCGACGAGCTCAGAGATAGTTCCACAATCATCTCAATAAGTGGTCTTCCTAATTGTCAGTCATTCTGGTAATATGTTTACGTAAGGCCGTCCTACGTGCTTGTCCCCTTAGCTATCTTTTTCTGTGCATTAGCACTTTCAGTCGTATATCTGTGGTGAGCTACGGTTTCAGACAGTCATTGAAGATCACCTTTCTCACCATGGTTCTTTGAAAATGGCCGATGGTCGTAAGAGAAAAAGTGTCTACGAAGTTTATGAGAAGAATAGAAAGGCCTCAGAAGCGGCAGATATATCCCAGAATGCTTTGCATGGAGAGCTCTTCTCGCAGAGCATTCTGGGATTTGCTGTCACAGCGACCCACTGTTCTCACAGGCTGTCACTACCCGACAGCTGTGACTAATAACTAAGATGGCGCAGGCAGCGAGCAGTGGAGGAGTTACGTGACCAATAGAGCAAAAAGCAGTGATCATCTGATCATCCAAACGGTAAGTTAACCGAGTCCACTATATAGTCGCTGCTCTATATAGTGATTGAGAACTACCGTGGTTAGGGTGGACATTCGGCACAGTAAGAAATGTGCGAACTACGAGAACAGCAACTTTTACACAGGGCATGCAAGAGGAGAAATGGGCTCGTGCAAGCTCTCGCACGTGTTAAATAGGCCTTCCCTCATGGGAATGGATACAGGATTGTGCATGTGCATTTTTTTTTTAAGTGGAGAGGGCGGGTCTTTTAAAAAATTCACGAAAATCCTCCACAATACCTTTAAATACACTAAAATCAGTGTAATTTCCATCCCACAGCACTACTGGGCGGTGTGTATAACCATTCCTGATTTTTAATTATTTTCCAGCATCAGTTCATTGTTTGTTTATATTATAAAATTTTCCCACCAGCCTTTTTCTAGCTCCTTCCTCTCCTCCTCACCTGTGCTGGTTCGCTCTGCTCCATGGCTGGTTCTGGTTATCCTCCACGCTGCTTGACCTCTCGGCCCGTCGCGGCTGTTTCTTCCCGGTGGTGATTCTCCTCGGGGCTGGGACCTCCTGTCCTGACAGCAGGCCAGGCGACAGCCTCATCTTGGACCTCTGACCCTCCCCTGAGGCTTTCTGGCCAAGCTTGGCTTTGGCCTTTTCCCTGCCCGGGCTGAGCAGAGGATAATCACACATTTACACTTTAGACTTTAGAGAGGAGATATCTAGAAATCTAGAAAACAAATACACTCACCAGAAGTTAGCCCTGCTGTCTTTGTGCTCCACTGCAGGTGCAGCAGGAACAGTTGCACCGTTGGACCCACAGGGTTTGGTTTTAGCAGATGAACCCGCTCCTGGTGCTTCAGTCCCAGGAGAAAATGTCTGCGGATCCTGGCTGATGGAGCCTTAACAGATTTAGCCAGGATAAGAGCTTATTAACCAAACCAATGTTCTTCTTTATCCCAGATGTGAAAGCTTTAACGATTATTCTCCACTAACCTGAGCCATGATGCTCCTGCTGTGCAGGGACCAGAGGTTTGGTCTGAGCTTGGACTTTGTTCAACCAGCTGTCCAGTTGCCACTTGTTAGTAGAAGGGGGCTCCGGCTGCAGGAGGACAAAAACAACTTCATTAATATTTCAGCAACCTCCTACACTTTATCAGCGGAATAATAACAAACCTTCCTTCGCTCATAAACAAGTGAGAAAACTCAGCGCGCCGCTGAAATAATGAAGCTGTCTCTGAATGAAAAATCTTTACAGAGAAATATAAAACTATTGCCTTTCTGGATTGTGGTTATTGTATCACACAGCAAGCCCCTCGCTGAGCTGGATGCCCTTTATTGCTTATGTTGAAGCCGTTCCGCTGTTTGTCGGGTTCTCTCTCTGCATTTCCCCGTCACTTTCTCCCACTGTTAGACGGCATAAGCCCATAAAACCAGGCAGCGTTGAGCTATTTAAATAATGTGATAACTAATGTTGTAACTCGGTCCTCTGCAGCTGGTATGTTATGACTTTTGGGAGTAGTGGAATGTTAACGTACGGATGTTCAGAGACTGAGTGAGAATTGAGGGAGGGGGGACAAGGGGGTGGGGGTTTGTTGCATCCAACTCTTTGAGGATGCGGTGCTAGAAGTAAAGAGGTTGGGGTCCGAATCCAGACCCACCTGCTGGCTAATCCAGACCCAACCTGATTTCAAAAGCATTTATAAATTACCACATGTTGTCCAATGGCCAGTTTCTAACTTCACTTGCACTGCTTCTCCTCGTTGCTCTGGTAAGCCCACATGGGCCTTCCCAGCACCAGGCTGCGTGATGCTAGTGTAAATGAGCTGCTGTCAGTCACGGTTTGGCAACACACTTTTTAGACACAGACAAACCTGTGTAATGCAGAAACTGTGGAGTGGGAAGGAGAAGGTGAGAAATTAGAAAAAGGGAAGCAGAGAAAGTGTATTTGGACTGCTGCGGGGAAGGCTTTGCAATTGAACTGGTGCGAAGAAAGAAAAGTGAAATGGTGCTTAAAGATGACTGAACATTTAGAGGATGTTTGACTCAACCTGCTGACAGTTCTCACCAGAACAGAATCAAAAATAAAAATGAGCTCCTTGATATGGCAGCTTTGAACGGCGCATGGCTGGCTGGGTTTAAAAGCCTTGCGGGTGTAAAACCCACTGCCAACATTAAGACAGAAAAAAGAAAGAAAAAAAAAAAAACGGTCAGTTCAGGTGTTTTACTGTATGAAATATGTGAACCAGGAAATTGTCTTTATACCAAACTGAAAGATAATTTTTCTCTACTGTCTTTCATTGTTGACATCTACCAGTGATATTTTGACAATATCAACTAATTAAACAAATCATTTAATTAGGGCGCAGGAAGAAGAATATGAGCTGCTCTACTGATCCAGATGGATAATCTGCTTTCTAAATCACCAGACAAACAGGAAAAACAGCCATCATACTTAGCCAGCAGCTCAGACAACCATCATCTATTTCAGGACTCACCAATTAAAAATCAGAGGGGTCCAAATAAAGAAAATCAACAACCAGTAAAGGTAATTTTTTATTATTATCCTTTACTTTAAACAGAATTTAACACTGAAATAAAATGAGGTTTTTAAGCATATATGTTATACATACATAAAAAATACATATATAAAAAGAAAAAAAAGGAAATTTTTACATTTTAAAATCTTAAGTGTTTTTTTAAGTAGAGAAAATCAATCAGTTTGGTATATAGACAATTTCCTGAATCACACCTGATCTGACCGTTTTTTCTTTCAGCTCATTGGCTATTAACATCACCTGTAGCCTGGGGCCGGATGCTCTGGAGGGCTTTACCATGCAGTAATTTATAAATGTTTTAAATCAGGTTGGGTCTGGATCCGGACCGCGGTCCACTAATCTGTGACCTTTGTACTAGGGGTTTAAAAATACTCTCTTTCTCTAAAGGATTCTGTTATCTTAAGAGCCTTTGATTAACTTAGACGTAATCATTTTTTGCATCTAGTTCAAATCTGAGAACACACCCCGCTATGGGTTGCATGGTTTCAATCTCCATACCATGTATGTGTTCTGTCTAGGCACTGAACCAGGTGGGTCCAAACTGCATGATTTAACTTACTGTGTACTCCCCTGGGTTAGTTACTGAGCAAAATGCATGGTAAACTCATGCTTTTGAAGAACAAGTGTGAATTGATTTTCTTTAAGCCACAGCAAAATCGAATTACACATGAAGCACAGAATTGAATACGCAGGTTTAGATAATTTCCCTCCAGCAAATTGCCATAAAACATCTAGTTCTTGTAGCCATCAACATGCTCCTCTTTGTTGTTTGTTGATGGGCACCCAGACGTTAACAGGGAAAACAGTACAGGCACAATGGAGGTGGAATGGAGGATTTAATAACGGAAATTACAGAAAGACACGAGGGTCATCAACACAGAAACAAGGCCATGTGGAACAGTACAAGGAGAGAGAGAAACCAAAGAGCTTAAATACTTTGGAAACTGGGAGAATGCAACTCAGAGTGGGGAGAATTTCAGCAGAAAACTAAAAACAGGAATAATAAGCACAGGGGAAAGAGCTCAGGTGATCTAACTAATTAAAAACTAAAAGCAATAAGAGTTTAAACCAAATGCAAAGAACAGAACACAAGAAAATCTATCAAACTCAATACAAACCAATGAAGTTAAACAAACATTTTCTCCATTAACTCTGGTTGAAAACGTGATCAATCATCCAATCAGAAATAGAACTAATTTAATTGGTTGGACTGACTTTGGAAAGGCTACAATAAAGGAGGTTACTCTTAGCCTGACTAGAGCTTGCTACTGACTCCACAAGAACCCTTTAATTTGTTCTTGTTCTTGGGGTGCTGAGAAAAGGGACAATGTTTGCATTACCGGGGCAACAGCGGCGTCCGGTGTAGGAGTTTGCTCTGAAATCGATGGATTTGTATAATATGTTATATTACACGATTTAGAACTTTATGGACTTCATAATGACTGTGCAAAGTGATATGCGATTTTTTAATTTTAATTTTAAGTTAAAAGTAATTTACCTAAATACGGAGACAGCCAGTATGTCAAAGTGATAGTTATCTTTATTTTAAAGTCTTAATTCCCCCTGAAAATGAAAATATCATTGTTGTTTGATGCTGCTGTAGCGCACATATTGTTTATTGTTACTGGTCTAACAGGGGGTACCAATATGGTGGCTTCATTTCACTCCCGTACTACCAAGGGGCAATCAGCAATCCAGTGAATAAATAGAGATCATGGCGTAGAACATGGAACCGTTTTTAATAAATAACATAACGTGGCAGCTCTGCTGGTCGGATGTGAATGGAACGGAGCAAGCCAGCTGTGGCATCTGGGGCTTAGGGTAAGGCTGAGGGTATCCCAGTGTTAGTGGAGGTGTCTTATAAAATCTATAAGCTGTACCTCCAGTTCTTGATTTTACTTTATTTGTATGTTGCATGATGATTAAACTTAAAAAGAAAGGTTTAAAAAAACATATTTAAAGTTAAAGATGCAGGTCACATTAAATCCATGATGAGTGTAAACTGACTGCAAATAGAAAAATACCTCTGGAGTGTTTGTGCGGGACGCCTGATTATAGTCGCTGTCACTGGAGCTGCTTTCGGACTCGTCCGTGTCAGACTCTGAGCTGCTCTCCGATTCGCTGCTGCTTCCTGACGCACCACTACAGAGTGAGAAAAGAAGGAAGAAAGACACAGCAACATGTCACAACACCACCAAACCAAAACCCCGCTAACAAGATGACAAGAGGCACACTGAGGGACACCCTGGCTGGTAATGAGGGTCATGGTGTACAAGTTTTAGCTTAAAATAAATCCTGTGTTTCTTCAAACTTTGCTCAAACGTCACATTTTTCAACAGATGTTCTATTTTTTTAAGTACATGTTATTTTTAAAAAGAAAAAACATATTTAAAGAAATGAGAATTGTACAGATATAGCTCACATGTTTGGTCTTAATGAAGAAGCATGGGGTATTCGGTAAAAAAAAGTTACCTCACAAATAGAAGAGACAATAATATCTCAGGAATAGACATGACAGCTTTAAGATATAGCAATCCTACAGGGTATTCACTTTATATCCAAACTTTACAGTGTGGAGGCTTTTCTTTTCCAGGGGCTCCACATGACTAACTGCACCATATCATAAAGCTATTTTATCCCCAAGCTGCGAAAAACAAAACAAATCCATCAGAGAGACATAGGAGGAACATTAAGAGAAGCCAAATCAAAAGTCCTCATACATTTCAAGGAAAATAATGTAATTTTGTGCTTGGCAACATAAAACGTTCTGGAAGGCAACGGAAGACAGAATAATCTTTTTATACCTTATAGAGAGGAATGTTTTTCAGGAGTGGAGATATTACCGTGGTTCTGCTATAAAAAGAAGACTTTACAGGAGCAAAGGCAGCGGCTTCTCCACAGGATGCACAGTTTTCATTAACTCTCAGATTCTCGGTTCAGACTTTATAAAACATTTTTAAAAGGCAGAAAAGACCTGGAAGGGAGTCGTGTAAGAAACTGAAGCCAAGATTGAACCGAACTGGGGGGGAAAGAGAATAAATAATGGAAATGGTCTGAACTATAATGCAGAGCAGAAAGTGAATTGAAGCCAGAAGAGGCTGAAGGTTGATTTAAATCAGACTGGAAACGATCTGAACTCAGACTAAGCAAACCGGAGCTAGACGCTTAGTTAAGTCAGTTATGTTTATACAGCCAACATCAGACAACCAACTTAAACCCCAGTTTCTTAAAAAGAAAAAAAAACACACAAAGAAAGCAAATTAAGCAGCTGAGTGGCTTAATTTGCTTAAACGTTTGAGAAAATAGTTGTGTTTTAAAACAAGTCACTGTAGCATCTGATCTAAGGTGCTGTGGAAGAACAGAGAGAACAGCCATGATAGGGGGACCAGATGAGGTTGGCTGAAATTCAGAACGGGGGCGCGCGGTAGGCTGACTTACATGTACAGAAATAAAAAAATCGCATTTTTCATGAGGGAGTATTAGGGCCAGGCTAAAGATTTTTTTTTTGTTCTATTTTGAGATTAAAGTTGTAGTATAACGAGAATAAAGTCATAAAATTATGAATATAAAGTCGTAAAATTACAATAATAAAGTTGTAACATTACGAGAATGAAGTCATCATACAACAATCCATTTCATAAAGAAAGCCTGGAGCTCCAACCAGTAGATGACGGACGACCAGCTCCACCAATCCAGCAACCTGAGTCCACTTTGACATCCTGCCCAATTTGATGCTGATGCTAAAAGATTTCATTATTTGTCAAACCAAGAACCAAAATAAAGCTCACCATAATGCTCCATTCCTCATTTTAGGGAAGAAAGAGCTTCTTGTAGGAGTTGGCATAAAATACAACGCGTTTCTTGTAATTTTAGGACTTTATTCTCCTATTATTACGACTTTATTTTCGTAATTTTATGACTATTCTCGTTGTGACTTTTTTCTCTTAAGATTACAACTTTACTCTTGTAATTTTACGACTTAATTCTCGTAATTTTATTACGTTATTCTCATAATGTCTCGGCTTTATTTTCATAATTTTATGACTATTCTCGTTGTGACTTTTTTCTTGTAATATTACGACTTTAGTCTCATAATTTTACGACTTTATTCTCGTAATTTTATGACTATTCTCGTTGCAACTTTATTGTCGTAATTTTACGACTTTATTCTTGTAATGTTACGACCATATTCTCGTAATAGAACAAAAAAAAATCTCTAGCCTGGCCCTAATACTCCGTCTTACCTCTGCTAATCAAGTCTTTAGTAGCCTATATTAACGATGTATCACAAGAGCAATAAACTAGGCTAAAAAATTATTGTAATTTTATGACTATTCTCATTGTGACTTTTTTCTCGGAATATTACGACTAGTCTCATAATTTTACAACTTCATTTTCGTAATTTCACGACTTTATTCTCGTAATGTTACAACTATATTCTCGTAATAGAACAAAAAAAAAAATCTCTAGCCTGGCCCTAATACTCCGTCTTACCTCTGCTAATCAAGTCTTTAGTAGCCTACTGTATATTAATCAGATGTGATCACAAGAGCAATAAAACTAGGCTAAAAATGTAAAATAACATTTTATATTTACATACAGCTGATTTAATTGCAAGCTGATTTACAGGCTTTTGCTCAACTGCAATCATCCTAATCAGCTGTGCTAAAGCAGGGAAACCTCTAAACCTCTAAGGCTGATTTATGCTCAGAAACCAGGTTGTAATTGTAGGTGACCGCAGACAGTGTCTCAGACAGGAGGCCTCTGATTGGTCGAATCAAGCGCCCTTTGGTCACGTGTTCATTACGCTACTCTTTTGATCATCTGTCCATCATGGCAAAGCCCTTCCTACAATTTTACTGACGCCTGACAGTGGGCCTGTAATACTCGCTAATGGAGCAGAGCCGGACCAACTTCCCCTAACTCAAACCTTGTGGGCGGGACTAAGTTCGGACTGGCACCCAGGCTATTAGAAAACATGCACATTGAAACAAAAGAGGTCCACCCTTTAGTAATGGGGAGTTATTGAGGTAGCTGTTGGCCTGAAAAACCAGATACTGGCCCATGCTTCTGTAAAGGGAGTTGTTAGGCTCATTGTTGGCCTGGCTGACCGAGCGACAGCTAGTTCCTGATTGTCCCTCTTGCGTTGTGGAGTAGAATAACATAGAGCAGCTTCAATATTGAGCATAAATCAAAAATATTGCGACAAGCTCACTGCGACACACTGCTGCAGGAGGATAACCTGCCCTAAGAAACGGAGGTAACATGATCTTTAAAGTTCAGCTGGTCCTCAATCATGACACCCAAGTTTTTTGCTGCCTTTGATGGCGTCAGTGACAGGGATCAAGTCTGCATGTGAATGTTGTGGTGGATGGTTGGTTTGGCCGGGAAAAATAGAAGTTCAGTTTTTGAGAGATTCAGTTTCAGTCGGAGGTGATGGGCTTTCATCCCTTTTGATATGTCAGTGCCTGAGATGCGAGCTGAGACTGTGTGGACATCAGGTGGAAATGACAGATAGAGCTGGGAACTTTAGAACAGTAATGTTCAGGCAGTGGAAGGTGAGGAAAAAAACAAATATCTGGAAACCATGACACAAAAATAGACTAACATGTAGGCAATGTATCCATAAAGGTTTCTGAATGTATATGCTTCTAGCATTAATAAGGACGGTACCATGGACAGTAGTTTATGAGAATGTTTTATCGAATCTGTTCTCACCTTCTATTTTATTTGCTGGTATGGGTTATTGACAAAAAAACAGAAACACATTCATCAACTTGTCAGTCTTTGCAGCAAAATTGCCAATGTTCCACGGAACAATATCTCTACCCTTCATATAACCAGATCCCTCAGAGAGCCCAGGCAATTTTAGCTGTTTAGTTTTTAACCATCAGGTGCAGATTTTGCTTTAAGAACTTGTAGAACTAAAAGATTTTCTTTTTGATTCCTTATTGTTACTTGTTGTCAGTGTCTGTCAGTAGTTATGATTTCATGTCGGTATTGTAATGCTTTCTTATTGTGCCTATGGTTTATAAAAGTCTATTTTGTTGCCTCCTGGGGATATTAAACATACCTTGAATCAGCTTCATAGAGTGTAAACATACATATAAAATGTTCCTGTGAGGAGAAGGGAGTCACTAGATACATTTTCTGAAATACAAAGCCATGAAATCTAACAGATTTCCTCCCTACAAAGGGATTTAAAAGTGCTCTGTGAGGAGCCCAGTTAAACTGTAGTTCACCATTCATAAAAAAAAGTATAACTCTGACAGAACTTTGATAGAGATTATTTCTCTGTCGTTGTGACCAGCAGTGTTACTCCGATGAGCAGTGATATTCATCGTACTGCCATTATAACTGTGTCTCCATACAAGGAATTAGCATTAAAAGAAAACAGCTAAAAGTCTAACTACTATGGGTTTAACTGGACGTCCTTCACACAGCTCTCAAAATTTCACTCTCGTCTGAAGTTTTTAGGAAAACCTATAACAACTCTGTTGCAGTAATCAATTCTGCTGAAAGATTAATGCATTAATGAGTTTTTCTTAGATCCTGCTGAAACATTTGTCCTTTAATCTTACAATTGTTCTACAGGTGATAAAAGGTAGTGACTGCCTTTATGTGCATCTGAAGGTTCGGTTCTGAGTCCATCATGACACTGAGCCCTAATTTCGGTATAATCGGTGGTTTCTAAAGCATTTGCAGGGATGCATTGCATGGCAACAATTCTGACTCCTCCTAAATGAAGCTGGCAAGTTTTACAATTATGATGAAAACTTGAAATAAAAAAATTAAAAGAGAGATCATATCTCTCCTATCCTGGCTTCTCTTCATTGAAAGGTTTCCTGTTAAATCCAGAATAGAATTTAAAATCCTTATTCTCACATATAAAGCCTTTAAATGGTTAAGCTCCATCTGATATCAGAGATATGTTTTCTGAAACCTTATGTTCCTAACAGAGCACTTTGCTCACTCTGCAGACCTGCAGGTTTACTAGTGGTTCCTGTGAATTTCTAAAAGTAGAATGGGAGGCAGATCTTTTAGTTATCAGGCCCTCCTCTCCTGTGGAACCAACTACCAGTTTTACTCCATGAGGCAGACACCCTGTCTACTTTTAAAGGTAGGTTTAAAACTTTCCTTTTTAACAAAGCGTATAGTTAAAGTGACTCAGAATATCCTAGGCTATTTCTATAGTTATGCTGCTATAGGCTTAGACCGCTGGAGAACATAGGGACCCCTTTTCATCCTTCTGCTTCATTCTATCTCTATTCTCCCACTCTGCAGAAATTTGTTATTTCAATCTCTAATATTATGCTCTCTCTGCTTTTTTTCTTATAGTAGCTTCAACTGGTCTGGTCCTGTTTAGCCGTGACACCATCATGGAGAGAAATATCAGCTGTGCTGCTGCCATCAACATCTTCATTTATAGATGGAGCTTGGCCTGATTTTCAGTGTAGTCCTGTTTCTCTGACTGTGGCTAACTGTATGTGCTCTCTTTTATCCTCTGACATGGGAGCTGGCTTGGTGCTTGTCTAATAACAACTATAAGAACATCCAGTCATTAAGCCATTGTTTGCTACTGTTAATTAGCTGCTTGACAGATGAAATATCCAGAAGAATACCCTCTTCTTCAGAGGTTACGTTGATCAGTTAACCTTTTTGTTTTGTGTTACTGCCACCTGCAGGTGATATTACATACATCTATTCCAGGTTAAAAGTAAAAAGAGCTGAATCTGTAATTTACTTGGAC
>JAGKQL010000054.1:32289682-32310518 GCA_018398635.1 Cyprinodon brontotheroides
AGATGTCAAAAATTATCTACTAAGATTTGAGAGCAAAATGTAAGAAATTTACGAACCTTAAGTTTATTATGTTTAAATGACTTTTATTGCATTTAACCATTTACAAAACAAAAAAAAAACACTGATCGAAGACGACAAAGTACTCAAAGTACTTCTAATCCACTAAATATTTAGCTAGTGATGGAGGGCACAATGAAATCGCTATTAACAGACATGCAAAGGTAGAAGCTGTTTAATTGTGTTACCCTCTGTAGCGCCTCGTCTGCCCTTGTGTTCATCCATCCCTCCACGGCACCTTAAATGGCCTCCTGGAGGGAACCTGCTCATCCCAAACTATGAACACACACAAATGTACTTGCACACGTTCACGGCTGCCATCATGTGTAGCTCTCTTTGTGTGAGAGTGTACGTAATTTCAGTTCAAGACTGCCATCACAGCGGGCACCAATCTGTGTGAGCAGTCAAGCAGCAAATCCATCAACTGCTCCTGCGGCAACACACACTCACAGTGACAGATACTGTATGAATGCGGTGGATGTCGTGTGCTTTTTCTATCATTATCATCTATTCACAGAAGCCTTTTCCCTCCATCCTTCAATTCCAATTAAATTTTCTCCTCACTTTGCTCTATTAACATTCCAATTGAAACAGCTACTGCCTATCACTACGTTAAAACCCAGTGAACATACAGACCTGTGTGGGTTTGAGTCTTCATGCAATTTCTATCATTTATGTCTTTGAATGACACAATAAAACATTTGAGATTCAGTTTTTTTTTCATCATTACATAATCGTCTGATTTCCCTGATTCATAATATTTTCCAAGAAGCCATGCGTTGGTTGAGTTATGTTCTGTGTGTGCTGTTATATATCAGGGCTGCCAAAAGGTCAGTTTGCTGAGTTTTATTGTACCCTGGGGAAACATAGTAATAAGGCCAGATGCCCCTACGTAAACTCCTGGATATCACCAGGAAAAAGACGAGCTAATATATCAGGAGTAGCCAACACAAGGCTGACATCTAAACAATAAAACAGTATTTCTACAACATGAGTGTTGGTTATGGTATAAAAAGATGTCTTCTTTCTTTTTCCTGCTGAGGTTGGAGTGTTATTGGGTGTTTTATATAATACAATTATAACACCCCAGGTAAAAATATAACCAAATATAACCGTCGAGACATACATTGAAAAAAATGTCACCAAAGTGAAACTAATTAAGATGGAGTTTGGTCATGAAGAAGTAGCAGCTATTCTGGTAGCAACCACTGTCATTACCTGATCCGTCACGGAAGCACGATCCGTCCTGTGCAAGAGCCAAAAACTATGTAATAATGGTACTGAGAATACTTATTTATATACTTAAAACATCACAGAATGCTAAAATACATCATATAGAAAATATTTAAGATTCTCTCCATGATGATACTCAGTGCAGGCACAGTGACGTTTGAAAGGCTATTTAAGCGTTTTTTTATGCATTCGCTTTTATTCGTTTTTAGAACATGCAATATTTATGCAAATAAAAAATATTCAAAAGGAAACCCTGCCTGAAAAAGACAGAATAAATAAGATGGAAAAACGAAGCATAGCTTTCAAGGAAGTTATTCTTCTTCGTGCATGTGCAAGACAGATCATGCTTAAACCATGGATCAGATTGTAATCGATCAACTGCTGTTTCTCAATACAGGTATGTGTACTTGTGCGTTCTCATGTACTCGTGCAATGTCATCAGCCTCAGCCCTAGTGCTGTTCCATTTTACAAGAGCTATCAGACCGAGAACGGACAAAGTCCCCGGATAGTTGTTCTTGAACCCTCCCTATTTACCCTGCATGTATCAGACGCAGACTTGTCCATTCTTGATATTGACAGCTATCCCAGCATGCACGATGCGGGCAGCAGCAGCTTTTAATGGAGCGCTCACAGAGCTCAGAGCATTAAGTTAAAGGAAGTTCTCTTTTCTGTTGCAAATGTTCAATAAAAGTACATTTTAAAATAGGTCATTCGATGCAAGAAGATTATACTTTTAAGTGTCTCTATATGGCCCATTTACTGATTTAATGCATAATTTAAAAAAAAACTATTTCTGAAGTTGAGAGGACCTCAAAGGGTGACGACAGTCAGGTCTAATCCTAGCCCGTCTGCAGCAGCCCTCTCTCTGCATAGCCGTGTGTGAAGGACCGCTGGCTCTGATGGCGATTTTATTGTTTTATTTGGCAAAATGTTAATTTGATTTGTGTTTATCTGACTGTGTTCATCATTATTCCCCCAATAAATGAAAAAAGTAGGAATTTATTATTATCTAGAGAATATTAATAACAGGAGGTGAAATGCAGCTCCAGACGAGCAGTGTGTGGTGATGTCATCAGTACGCTTCTGTTCCAATTGACCCAGATTTATGCTGCATGCTCCCGTTCTCCCAGAGTCCAGACTTTCCTGTGTTCTTCTCAAGAATGTACTTGGCGAGGACACGAGTCTGTTCTTGCGTTCTTGTGAATTGAGAAACGGTTAACCAGTAGCACTCTGGCTGGAGCTAGCTTAGCGTATCTTAGCTTAGCCTAGCCTTATAGAAGCATGAGAGTTGGGCGCAGGTCATGTCAGTTGGATCTCTGTGGTTTCACCATAGACGGAGCCCAGTGGGCCTGAGCCTTACCACTTCAAGACCGACTAAAGAGATGTAGAGGACTGAAATTATTAATTGGAATAATTAGGATTAATCAATTACTAAAATAGTCGTCAACTAATTTGGTGATGGAATCAAATGATTATCTAGAGTGATGATAAATATAATGTAAAACATCCTCTTTGTAGAAATGAATATAAATCTCTGCAGATGTAGACTGAAAAAATCTTTAAACTATATAAAATTCTTTAATTTCATGAATATTTTCTTTTTTATATTCCAAATGTTCATTTATAATTATTTACCTTTAAGACCAATTGATAAAATAATGATTAAATGAATCAACTAAAATAATCAATAGCTGTAGCCCGAGAGGTGTATGTATGAGTTGAATTTAGACGGTAAAAAGATGAACGCCTGTACTGATGCATTTTATAAGACTGTTCAGTCAATGGCAGTATTAGGCAGTTTAAAAAAATGGATTATTAAAAAAAATAATAATACAAAAAATATAAGCAATTGCTGAGTAATATTAAAAAAAGCACAAAGAGAGTCTACAGTAAATGCAGGAAAATTGTTTTTTTTGGGGTGAGTTAGACTTTAAATGGCAGATCACAGAGCAACAACTGAGCTAATAATTTAGTCTTAAAAATTCTGAAGTTTTAATACTTTTTCCTTAGTATTTTGTTGAATTTTATTTAAACATTATAATTTAGGTACCCCTCCACAAGCTGACCACAGTAGTTGGTACATTCCAGCAGGTTAGGGTAAGTGAGGTTTGGAGGAACAGAGTCTGATCAGAGACCAGAAACCAGTGATAGCCAAAACAGTTTGTTGTTCCTAAGCAAATGTACTGATAATCTATCTGGACACTTAAGATTGCTGTTTATTTCAAGACCCAGTTGTGCCTGAGCGCTAAGTTCCTGGTTTTATACCATGAGGGGACGTTTCATTTTGTTTTTCCACTAAAGCCGGGCATACACTGTACGACGTTGTACTCAGCTACAGCTCAAACTGTATGATGAAGCCGCAGGATTTAAAAGTTCACAGCTCACTATCCATGTTCTCACACTGTGCGGCCCGACGCTCTGATGCCTTCTACCTGCTCACACTGCACGTCCAAATACCACATGTCGGACTGAGCGCCAGGAGATGGCGCTGGTCAGACTATTCAATCTGGAAGAAGAAGAACTCTCTTGTCTGCACATGCTCAGTGCTCGAGGTTCAGGTAAATCGGCTCGTAGCTCTCCTTCAACAGCAGGATTTTTACACAAACACCTCACGACGGCCGACTGATTTCAAACATGTTTGATTTTCCCCCTGCCCATTCGATTTCTGATTGGGAGGTGGTCGTGAGAGGCTAATCGCCTGTTGTTACCCCCTGTATACTACATGACGCAGGACGCACGATGAGACTGAAACTCAGCCCGATCGAAAAAATTCTTGCACAACTGGAGAATCGGCCCGAAAAGGGCAAAAACTCGTACAGTGTATGCCCGCCTTTAATTATCAACTTTCATGCAACTGAACCAGTATCTTCACCAATAAATCCTTCCTGTTATCATCAGCATTCTCTTTATTTACAAAACAACTAAAGATACTGTGATTTCAATTGCACACTTGTCATCAACAATATATATAAAAATATGTCACCTTGTTGAGGCTAAACCTCTTAGGGGGTCTATGGAGAAGGGGCGGGTCATGAAGCTGGCTCCTTGATGCTGATTGGCTAACATACTTAAGGATTTTTGACTGACAGTGGCCAGACAGCGAGGTGGTTTTCCTCAGGAGTTGAGAGGGAAAAGTGATCATTCAATCAGAACAGTTGTTTTGTGCTGAACTCTTGCCGTGATTTCTGCAGTTTACTATTTCAGAGAGCTTCTAAAAAGCTACGTCCACCATTGTAGGGATGTTTTATGTGTTTCAACATTTGTTAATGGATTTCTGGATTGAATTACACCAACGGGGAGTGGCGGCCTAGTGGATAGGGCATAGGGCTTGGAACCCACTTCCACAGACTGCCACTCTGGCTCTCTGAGCAATACCCTTAAACCTTTACTGCTCCCCTGGCGCCCCATGATGGCAGCCCAATGCTCCCCAAGAGGATGGGTTAAATGCAGAGAGTTAATTTCTCCACTTTGAGATCAGTGAAGTTCAATTTAATTATTATTATTGAGCTTCCGCTGTTTCAGAGAGCAGCAGCCACCAAGATCGCTTGTTTCCCAACAGCACTAACCTATCAGATGGTTACAAAGGCATGAGGCCACCATTTTCCATTCCTAAATAGCAGAATAACTTAAATTCCTGTGAACATCTGACTATAAGGAAAATTATACAAATGCTTTAATAAAAAAATCTCCCTCCTTCTGTTCTGGAATTGGTAAATAGAAATAATACTGGTAATCTTGGCTGAAGTAAAACACTAAAAGTTTAATCTGAATTTATGTCAGACAGTGAGAAGAACAGTGAGTGAACAGTAAGTGTTTGTACAGTGTATGGATAATAGGATTATTCTTTATCAGGCTGCATAATGAGCTCTTCACAAAATGAAATGTTACAAGTGGTTTAAATCCATTACAATTTCAGATGGGAAATGGAGTACTGCGCCTGACTAAACTTGCCTCAGGGATTCACATTGGAAATTATGACAGCGGCTGACAGATGGGACAGAACCGTAGAACCTAAACAATGAGCTGAACGAGAGCTTAGAGGACATAAAAAAAATAAAAACGCAGCAGGATTAATGTCTGTAGTTTGAATCCAAAAAAAAAACTAAGATTTCACACAATTCTGGCAAATAAAACTACATCCTTATGTCTGTATCTTATTTCAAACATTAAATAAAAATTTTAGGACAATATGACTCCTAGTATGGAGGACCAGCTCTACCTTATTTAAAAATAAATACAGAAATAAATACATGCTCAATAAATATATAAGCATACAATTAATTGCCCCCCAAAATACGATAAACAAATAAATGTAGGTAGAAATTATATGATACTTTGAGACATAAATGTATATATCTCTTTTAATTACCTTCTTTGTTTATTTTATTTATTATTTTGCTGCGCCTTGATGCGCGTCAACCATTGACTTTGCATGGAAACTAGCTGCTTCTGCTGCCTGTGCTGCTTTAGGTGTGAACATTTAATGTTTTTACTGCTGTAGTTTAGATTCAGTGAAACTGTGGGGATTTTTGTTGCGATACCGTCTTATTTGGGGGGTACATCTGTTATGATGCATAACCATAGAAACCAGAGCAACTTCATTTTTTAACATCTGAGAGCAGCTGATTAACATTTCAAAGTGATAACCCTCACCCCATGCAGGGGACAAAACATCTCACCTGGGCAGCCAGGCCAACAATTCCCCCTAATGGCTTTGGGCTACTATATAAAGCTTGAAACTCATTGCTGATTCTGACATTTTTAATTGAAAAAGATACTGACATTTTGAACTGAAAAGCTTCCAGGGTTGGGAAGCACAATGTCTGTGGAATGCATTATTTTTAAGTACAGTGGATTTTTTTTTTTTGACAATGACAATGACCTTGATGACTGAGAATCTTTACCAGCAACATCACAAAGGCTGAATAATGCATCAATTACTTCCTTAAGTCATAGAGAAGTTGAAAAGGAGGTGCCAAGGATACAGAAGAGGAGCAAATAAAAGAGAAAAAAGGAAGAAATTCAAGCCATGTCTTCCATCATTCATTATGGGCTATGTGTGTTCTTTACAAAATAAGCTAGAAGAACTATGAGCCCTAGCAAGGACCCTGCCAAAATATTGGGAATGCATTATTATGTTTTTTACTGAAGCATGGCTGGAGATGTCTCTCTGTCAGGCTTTTAAACCATGCAAGTAAACATATATGCAACGTCTGACGGCTGATGGCTAAATTCAGCATAGGAAAGGAGGAGGAGAGTTTAGCAGCCAGATGTAAGTCTTTCCTTCTCACCTCTACAGAAGGTGGCTGGTGTCTCAGAAGATTCTTGCTAACCAGTTAGCAACTTAGTGCTAGTAGGTTCCCAATGGGAAATTCCATTGGGACCAAGTAGCACACACTAAATTGGAGACATCATACATTTTTTATTTAGAGGAGAGGAAAGCAGGATGAAGATGTTGTGGAAGAGAGGGACGCCAGGGCGGCAGAAGCTTGGTTTGGTGTAGAAGGCTTCCAGCCGTCCATGTTTGAGCCCTTGCCTCGCAGCGCTGCCAGTTCTGTTAGCTCAGCGCCTGCTGAAGACACAGACGTCCATCCCCCTGAACACTGGGAACGGAACTCAATGGGAAAGGAAATGATTTTTCAACTTTCTTTCATTCTTTCAACTGTTGGGTATTTTAGCTGCAACGTATGAATCCAGATGCTATGACCGATATATGATCGGCCGAATTTAGGTGTTCTGGCTGACGTATAACTAACTGGCCTGCATAAGATATCGAAATCCCCCCCACAGATTTTAAGACAGGATTCTTCTGTTCAAAAAAGACATTTTCGACATTTTGGGACAATATCATTAACCTGACTCCGCCAGATGGATTTGCTCCGCATATCCATCTGGAAACCTTCGATTGAAGTAATTTTGGGAAGGGGCGAAAATACTGGTTAGCTGATTGGCCTATGTTGGTGATAGGCGGGCCAAATAAACCAATCAGATCAATGAAGCATATGGCGTACTAACAGCCAGGCTAATCTTGCCGAAACCAGTGTCGGGAGAAGAGCAAAAACATCTTTTCCTCTGAAAAAAGCCTCCAGAGCAGTGTTTTTGCTCTTCATTCAGTGAAGAAATACTCTGTAATTCCGATAAAACTTGCTCTATAGCCGCGCTAGCGCTAGTTTCATGGCTGAAGCCCACCATGTTTCTTTAGACTGAACTGTGCGTGCTTCTCGTTGCGTCACATCTCAACCCGCCTCAAAGCCAGCGCTGATTGGGCGTTACGTTTGGTGAGCGGCTCCAAATTTACCTCTTCAGCGGAGAGTCTCCAGACTTATTGGCGAGTGAAATCTTGAAAGCTTACGAGATCAGGATGGTCTTACGAGGCTACAATATCATCTTATAAAGAGTACATTTATATATACATGTTTAAGCCAGAATGATTTGAGATTTAAATATGATTTCCCTAAAGAAGGCTAGAAAAAGTTAGTGAAGTGGGTTGGCAGTGCCAGGGAACCACAGATGGTGTCTTCCAGGACACTACTGTGTAGATTCATCTCTGAAGCCTATGTTTAACTGATGGCACTAGGTTTTTGACCTTACCATTACAGAAAGGATTCACCAGTGTTATTTTGGCAACTGTTTACATTCCACCATTTGCTGTAGTCAATTCTGCATGGGATGTCATCGGTTCAGTCTTCGCAAAGCTAAAGACACAACAGTCTAACGTATTAATGTTTCCTAATTTAATGTAACTGGCCAAATGGCAACACTGGAAATAGTTTCAGCATCAAAAACAATGACAGCTCTCCTATCGTGTAGCAGCTGTTAAAAGATCATTTAAAGTTGGTGAGTTGTATCTAAATAATCTATTACTCTATTAGACAGGATTTATTCATTCAATTTCAATACTTTTTATGGGAACCATTTTTTCAGTTAAACAGCAAACAATTACTAATTCATATCAGCTACTTACCATCTGAGATGTTATGTGCAAAGTCCTGTGCTAAAATATGTGAAAAAATATTTTTTTTTCTGGACAGATTGGTTATGCAACATTTTAGTGGAGCGCTCCAGCAGAGATGCCAGGCAGATGGTGGAAGCAGACATGTCCTGGACTTCAGAGCCCCTCGTTGCCTTTATAGGATCTTTTGATGTGTAACTAGAGAGAAGCAAAAGTTGTGTGTGTAAATCAGCAGGGCGTCTCTCTCTCCCCGAGCGGACCCATTAGTATTATTGATTCCAACCTAAAGAGCAGACTTTGCAGGACTTCCAGCATAATTCTTTAAGGATGAAAAGGGCTTATTTTAAACAAATATCGGGTTTCAGTACATAAAGCCTCTTTGCTGCCATTAAACGTTTCCACAAAGTTTATGTCCTGTCATAACCAGAAACTTCAATTAATCTCATTAGGGTTTTAAGTCACAATCCAATACAAAGCAGCTCAGAACTGTGTAGTGGAAGAAAATAAAATAATTGGAACAAAATTCTTTAATCATAAAAATCTAAAAAGTGGGGCCAGTCAGCAGTCATTTATAGTAATCTTTTTAAGTGTTACGTTCGATGTTTAAAGATTAAATATTTCTGTTATCCAATACAATGAAGAGTCCAAAACTCAAAAGAGATAATGATACTCAAACTATTAAAATAACTCGTAAATGAAGTGGTTCTTTTTAACCTCTGCCAAGGGGGTTGTGCTTTTAGTACAGTTTATTTGGGTGTTTACAGGATAACTTCAAAATTTATGGACATATCTTAATGAATTTTCTATCAGAGGTGTGCCTCATGCCAGAGAACAATCCATTAAATTTTGGTGATGATCCAGATCATTATCTGGATACAGTTTTTTTTCTTTTTTTAAGATTTAAGGATATTTGGCCAGAACAAGTAGTTCCTTGTTAAACCAGAGGGTGGCAGCAGTGACTATTGACACCCTCTGCATTGGACTCAAAAAGTCCGGAGGTTTTTTAGGCTATGTTCACACAGTAGCCTGAAGTGACATAAATCAGATTTTTTTTGGAAGTGATGTCGATCTTGTTTCTTTTCGTGGCAGTCTGAAAAACTCATTTTTTCCAATGCGACCCAGGCCACTTTGCTATGTGGTCCTGAATCCGATAAGAATCTGATCTTTTCAAATGCGACCTGTGTCTGAACAGCCAGGTCGCATTCATCCGACCTATAAGCCAATAATACCCGACAGAGGTCATTATTCTGTGTTTTGCTACGCAGAAGAGGCAAGAAAAACAAAAACCATGGCGGAGGACAATGCAGAGAGTAGTATCCATCTTGAAAAGATTGTGTTTTTAAGGTTGGGAAAGATCGCAGATGTGCTCCTGCACTACCATCCATGTTTACTTCCGTAAACAAAGCGCACGCTGGCTTGAGACGTCATTATCTCTTCTGCTGCGCATGTGGGACACTTGCATCGTATGAAGGCAGTTCACAAAGGAGATCACATAAAAATCACATATATTTGCAAATGTGAACGCATAAAAAATCTGATTTAAAAAAAAATCGGAATTGAGCATTAAGACTGTAGTGCGAACGTAGCCTTAAGAGATTTGTACTTCGAAACAAGGTTGTCTACGTAGGTATCGCCGCCCCCTCCGCAGACACTCTGCCCCACCTCTCCAAAATTGTAGGTGACCGCAGACAGGAGGCCTCTGATTGGTTGAATCTACATCTGCTCTCCAATGTGCGTATTTCCTGTTTGGTACCACTGGCTTGTTTTGGTTGTTTGACCGCCATTGTGGAAAACGACTTATTAAGTCGGACCAGCAAGAAGAGCGAGGAACTCTGGGACCTTTTTTCCACCTGGATCCCCGCTCTTTTTCACCCTCATGTCCCTCCGTTGTTGCAAAACTCGCCCCCACTTCCTCACCGTCTCGGCCGTATCCCAAGCCACAGCTAGTTGCGATTGTCCCTTCTTGCGTAGTGGCGTGGAATTACATAGAGCAGACCATGCTTTAAAAGTAAGCATAAACAAAATTGTCTGCTTCATACCTGCTGCCGGAGTATAAACAGCCCTTTACTGAAGACAAAAACACAGGAAAAGGATACACTGTTGGTTTGTTAGCAGGATCAATTGAAAACTTATGAATAGATTTGAAAAAAAAAAATTCCTGAGGTGCGCCTCATGCCAAGGAGCAATTCGTTTAAATTTGTTAATGTTGCAGATCATGTGAACCTATTATCTATGGGTTGAAGTTAAAATTTGGGGGCAAAATTTGCTTCTTGGTGGAGGTCTGTGCTCTCCAAGTGCTTTTCTATTTATGGTTGTTCTTATCAGTTTCTGCAACATAACACCGACTGGACACAAAAGCGTTTGTGTACCTCCCTGATATGCTTCTCTTTTTTTGTGTATAAAAGAAGAAGGCGAAGTTAGAGAAAAGCGAGAGCGTCTCTTACTCTCAAAGGGATTTCTCAGCCGAGTGCTCTCTAGCCTGTTTTTATTCTGGCAACATAAACAGTCTGTGTTAGAGGAATGAGATAAAAGGAGATAGAGTCTGTATGGGTGAGAAGGAAAGCCTTACATCTGGCTGCCTAACTCTCCTCCTTCTTTCCTACGCTGGATTCAGCCATCAGCCGTCAAATATAATTTAATGCCACAGTCGGTGCCAAATGAAAATGCAACGCCAGCTGGCGCGGGCTGATGGACCGACTCCTAACAGGAAGTTTCAGGAACATTTCTGTTGAAGTTGAGACATTCATCCAGGAGGGAGTTTGTACATGTGGAATGATGACTTGATCCTTACAGAGATGGGGTTGTTAATACAGCAGCACCATGTATGCTCCAGCAAATCGTTATTTCTACGCATATTTTCATGTATCTGAGATTTTCTACAATAATCCATGTACAGTGCTCTGAGAAGGTAAATATTTAATTTAGAAGGAAATAAAATCTAGTAAAAATACTGATAGCTGTTTAGATTTAATACATCCAAATAAATTGTTGTCACGCAGACATCACCATGCTGTTCACGCTGCAATGTATTAAATGATTTATGCTAGCTCATGTAGTGTTAGCTCTGTCCCGCCAATACAGCAATGATTAATGTTAAACCTTTTCAGTTTGAAACAGAGAGCGTGGAAATTGATGAGAATGTAAATATCACAAGAGGTGATGAAGATGAGCAGGTCTAAACGGAGGGGAGACTTGGCTGAAGAAGCTGGTGTTTACACTGCTACTTCCAGGAGATGCTAACCCAGATGGAGAACTTTGCTACAAAGAGCTGTTAGCGGTTAGCATCGGGATCAAAACATTTTCTCTGATATATTAGAAAGACGTGTTACAAAGACTGGAAGATGCAGTCGTTCGTTATCTTCTTGTTGGATTTTGATTTCACGTTAGCTTCTGCTAACGGTATTAGCTCTGGCTAATTTAGTAAACAGTAGATGACAAGTGGATCACACCAGTTAAACGCAATAAATAAGTAAAACACCACTCCAACAATGTTAGCCTTCCTCTATTTATTCTGTAGGTTCCAGTCTAGGAAAACCCAACTGTGTTGTCTACCCAGTATGCATTGCACAGGTGAAAAAATGGTGACCTCGTGTGTAGAAAAACAAAGGATGTATACTTTTTTAAGTAAGCGTGAGTTTTTACGTATCACAAGCTGCATTTTTTTTATATTTATGCCAAAATGTTCAACTAATCATTGATAACTTTAAAGAAAAATCTAATTCTTTGCAGAAAACTTATTTTTGAAGTTATAATGGATTTCTACACATCACAATCTACAAATTTGAAGTTAATAGGAAAATTGAAATATATTCAGGTCAACATGTGTAGCTAGTCTTCGATCTCTTTAAAGGCGACAACTACAACTTATTACACAGTAAGTGTAGTAAATGGACAGAGCCGCCTTTTACAGCTGCTTTTTCTATCTCTGCTTCTGTCTCCTTGAACCCCAGTCAGCCTCAGCAGATGGCCACTCACAATGAGCCTGGTTCGCTGGAGGTTTCTTCCTGTTAAAAGGGAGTTTTTCCTCTCCACTGTCGTTACAAGCATGCATAGTATGAGGGATTTCCTTCGAGACGATGAGTCAATGCAATCACCTGGTTTTCCTTAGATAGAAATCTTAGAATCGATATGACTGGATGATCTGGTTGAATTGTAAAGTGCCTTGAGGTGACATGTGTTGCGCTATATAAATAAACTGAATTTAATTGAATTAAGTGGCGAACTCATGCTTGGGTGCTCTCATTCTTTACTGTTTGTCTGCTGGTAGTCAGGTCATCTATTTAGAAGAAATGGAGGAACTTTTTCTTCTGAACTCATTTGCTTCTTTAAGTCAACACCAATGTTCCAAACTTTACCGATGCTCACCCTCTCTTTAGTTCTTTTTTGTACGCCCTACTCTAAGAAATGTAAGGCCAAGGGGAAGCCATTTATGCGCTAAGAGCTATTATGTTCTAGCAATCCTTGAGCTCCATTTTTACATGACCTCAACCCATTATCCCTATTGCTGCCGAATATATTTTTTTTGCTTGATGTTGAACCAGAAGTTTTTGGACTTCATATTATTCATTAAACAAATGTTTATATTCTGTACTATATGTTTTCAGTAAAAGCAATCATTTTATTCTGCACCACACTAGATGTTCTGTGGATGGATTAATTTTGAAAAGTGTATTACTTTGTAGAAAAAGTTGTTTCTATGAGCTTAAACCAACAACAAAAAATTCAACCAGTCTATTTGAAAAAGAAAACATTCCACTTTTTTTCAATCACTGATTCTCTTATATTTATACATTATTTTGCAAACCCGGCTATGTAATTCCGTTTGCCACATTGAGTCCTGTTCAAATAAGCAGAGGTAGGTAATAACCACTTATATTTAACTCAGTTCCAGTTTACCGAGTAACCCTTCTGACAAATATCTGTGGAAGCTGAAATGCTGTATTTTAACCATACAGAGCTAATGGACACATCAGGCATAAACCAGGCTTTACCCCATGTTACATCAGGGACAAATGTTTGGAGAAGGATCAGATCAGATATAAAATAATAATAAATAGATGATCTAAAATATTGTAGCTTGACAAAAAAAGTAAGAAACAGAAGAAATCTGAGTTTTTTTAGTAGTTATTTTTAACCTAAAACAGTACTTTTGTTATTTTCACAACATATCAAACATTAGATATAAAGTATTCAGGGTAATCACCTCATTCCGTTTCAATTAGGTAGAGATTGACTACATAGAAATGTTGCAGTCTTTATTGAGACCCTAGAGCCTTGAGTCTATCTTTCAGAGTGTGCTGGTGTCAACGTTGCATACAGTAAGTAGCACAGATAAGACGTACAGCGCAGTCTTTGTCAGATTCTCACGCTCCAGCAGAGGCTTTGGTGTCTGTCTGTTTATCCATTTGATAAAATCACAAGCAACAACAGGGGGAAATGAAAGCCCCTACAACAGTAGAAAGAAAAAAAAAGATCCTTTGGTTTGATACGTCCAGTGGGCCTCACAGGATCCCCACCACGCTGAAACTGTTGAAGGCTGCAGCAAAGGCCCGGTGGGTTTAACCTGCTGTTGGTGGCGGAAGCTGGATCTAACATGAAGGTATTTTATATTCTACACTTCACCAGGAAGATATCTGCTGTGTTCTGATTCGGGTTGAAACAAATAGTCCTTTTAATCGTGATGAATCGATTAGCTGAAATAATTGTTACTGTAAACTAATTTGGAATTTATGTCAAATCCAGTAAATGTAAAGAGACTGTAAAACATGGCATCTGCTAAACGAGCAAACTCGTTATAGCAATCATTAAGACAAAACTCTACAAATATAAACTGTTAACATAGAATACACAGAATATTTCATTAGGTAGATTTTATTGTTTTATGAAATAGTTTGTATGTATATAATATATATATACACACATAGATAGATAGATAGATAGATAGATAGATAGATAGATAGATAGATAGATAGATAGATAGATAGATAGATAGATAGATAGATAGATAGATGATAGATAGATGATAGATAGATAGATAGATAGACAGATAGATAGATGATAGATAGATAGATATATGATAGATAGATAGATGATAGATAGATAGATAGATAGATAGATAGATAGATAGATAGATAGATGATAGATAGATAGATAGATAGATAGATAGATGATAGATAGATGAATAGATAGATAGATAGATAGATAGATAGATAGATAGATACATAGATATATATAGATGATAGATAGATAGACTGATAATAGATAGATGATTGATAGATATATAGATATATAGATGATAGACAGATTGATGATAGATAGCTAGATTGATATATAGATGATAGATAGATAGATATATAGATGATAGATAGATAGATAGATAGATAGATAGATGATAGATAGATAGATAGATAGATGATAGATAGATAGATAGATAGATAGATAGATGATAGATAGATAGATAGATAGATAGATAGATAGACACATAGATATATAGATGATAGATAGATGATTGATAGATATATAGATATATAGATGATAGACAGATTGATGATAGATAGCTAGATTGATATATAGATGATAGATAGATAGATATATAGATGATAGATAGATAGATAGATATATAGATGATAGATAGATAGATATGGATAGATGATATTGATAGACACATATATAGATGATAGATAGATAGATAGATAGATAGATAGATTAGATAGATGGATAGATAGACAGATAGATATATAGATGATAGATAGATAGATAGATGATAGATAGATGATAGATAGATAGATAGATGATATAGATGATAGATAGATAGATAGATAGATAGATAGATAGATAGATAGATAGATACAGATTGATAGATAGATATATACATAGATATATTAGATTGATAGATAGATAGATGGATGATAGATAGATGATTGATAGATATATAGATGATAGATAGACTGATGATAGATAGCTAGATTGATATATATATAGATGATAGATAGATAGATGATTGATAGATGATTGATCGATACATAGATATACAGATGATAGATAGATAGATATATAGATGATAGATAGGTAGATAGAAAGATAGATAGATAGATAGATAGATAATAAATAGATGATAGATAGATGATTGATAGATACATAGATATACAGATAGATAGATAGATAGATAGATATATAGATGATAGATAGGTAGATAGAAAGATAGATAGATAGATAATAAATAGATGATAGATAGATGATTGATAGATAGATAGATAGATAGATAGATAGATGATAGATAGATAGATAGATAGATTGATTGATATATAGATGATAGATAGATAGATAGATAGATAGATAGATAGATAGATAGATTGATATATTTAAAATGTGCAATATTGTGTTTTTCTGTATTATTAGAAATGAATAAATGTGTTAATTTACTGTAAGCTTTTACATTAATCTAAAAAATGAAAGTGACCCACTGTGAGGAAGTCCAGGGTACGATGGTGTTACTATGGCTCATGCCTGGCCTGGGAGCGCCTCAGGCACAAAGTCTGGGAGTCTCTGCTAAGAGTGCTGACCTAATTACCCGGTCATGGATTAAGTCGGGGTAGAGCAGTACGAAAAAATAAACTGATTATTAAAATAATTAAAGGTCAAGTCCAACATCTGATTACTCATTTGAATATATTTCATTGATGTCAATTATGTTGAGACTGGCCAATAGGAACACAGGCCCGCCCACACTGAGAGAACTATTCTTAATTGAGAGCAAAAATTAACTTTTGAGAAAGACACGAAAAAGGTCAGAGAGAGAAATATATTTTTGAGAGAAAAGGTTTTCACTCTGGTTGTAAAACTTTATTTGAGAGTAAAAATATTTTTTTGAGAGAGATTTTTTTTTTCAAATGTCAATTTATCTTTTATTTATGAAACCATGTAACAGTGCAGACTGTGCTTCTACTGAAAGCTCAGGTCCTTCAGAGTTTTTAGCCCAATTGTGGAGACTCTCTTCTACCATAATCTGCAGGGCTGATAGAAAACAAATGTATTTGATTATATGTATCGCGATTGTTAGTTACCTGATATAATATCGAAATGATCAACATATTCTCATTATCAGTCGCGTACTAAATCGTACGGAAAGTTATGCACACTATTTCAGTACTGTTTTGGAAGTTTTTCCTCAAAAACCACATCAAGTGCGCATGCGCTGGCAGACAAAACAAAAAAACAGATCCAGCGGACGGACGTAAAAATGGCAAAAAACAGTGCAATCATCACTTATTCATGTCTCTAACTACGTTGCTTGCTGTTTTTTATATGTTAGGGTTAGGAGGTTAGGGTTAGGGCTAATTGTAATTTATGTTCTATATTCATGAATGGTGCGTCAGCGGATGCATGATATATGACAAAAAACGCCCAAAACGTCATTTGAAAAATTACGGTGCATAACTTTTCGCGACGATTTTCATACCACGTACTCATAATGAGAATAGGGTTGAAATTATTCTTAATTAAAAACACTTATTATTTATTGACAAGTGTGTAATAATTTCATATTTAAAAAGCAATTTCAGAAGTTTGCATTCTGAATATGAATGGACTTTTCCTTTAACATTTAAAACCTGTAAATGCATGAGTTTTGTGGTTGTGATGTGCCTAAATGTGAAAAAGTTCACCATGAAATTATAGTTACCTACCTTACCTTATTTATCCAGCAGGAGCTAAACATACATAGATTATTCTTCTGTTAATCAGCCTCTACTGTTTCATGAAGAGGATCAGACTCATGGGGGGGGGGACAGTGGGATTTAAAATGAGGCAGAGCATGAAGAGGGAGGATCCTGGCGAAAAGGTAAATATATGTTCCTAATATAGACAAAAATGGGAGTGAAACATGTAAAGTGGTGGAAAAACCATGTAAAGATGTGAACAACCATCTGGACTCGGTTCATCTATCATCTCATCATCTGCCCTCCACTTGGCAGAGCACCCTGCTGCACAGCTGGCTCCAAACCCCCTTTGCCTCTGTCCCCCACCTCTATCACATCTGAGCGCAACCTCCACCAAGAGAGTGAAAGAGTGCTTCTATGCACCGATTTATGGGTTCACCTATTCATCACATATGAATCAGAGTTACTGGATCACTTAAAACCATTCATGTTTATGTTATAATTAAGTCCTTAATACAATAATTACAAATCAGATCCTTGATAGGGAGATAAATTCAGGTGGGATGCATTCCAGTGTGTGTTTGTTTTGGGAGTTTGCCTCCAGGCAGGACTGTAGGGAAGGCTGTAATAGGTTTCCATTCCTACATATGTACAGTAATGCTTCCCAGTACTGGCAGGAGTGACAGAATTTGACACGGTGTCTTACATTTGAACCGCTGTCATATTTTACATCCACACGGCTGAGAAAAACTCCATCCCCACTGGACATCTCATCCTGTCTGTTTGGAGGCTGCCAGCACACCTCTGCTTTCAACCACGGATGAAGATTGAGATGGTGTAAAAAGTCTAAAATAAAGAACAGTTTTTGCATTAAAAAAAAATAAACCTCCTAATGTTTGCTTCTATTACTAAATAAACATAAAGGAAGGTGGGAAAAATTATCCTTGAAGGTCAACATCAGTCAAAGTTTGTGTGTAGACGCTGACTTAGGGAAGCAAAGGTGGTAAATTACCTACTGGACTGGAAGGTTGTTGAATGTTATCATAATAATAATAATGACCAAAGTCAGATTAGCATTAATTTGCTCAGTGGTGCAGTTTGTAGCACTGCTGCCTTGCAGCAAGAAGGTTCTGGGTTCAATTTCTGGCCTGGGGTCTTTGTGCATGGAGTTTGCATGTTCTCCCTGAGCATGTGTGGGTTCTCTCTGGGTACCCCGGCTTTCTCCCACAGTCCAAAAACATGACTGTTAAGTTAATTGGCTTCTCTGAATTGTCGTTAGGTGCGTTTGTGTGAATGGTTGTTTGTCCTGTGTGTCCCTGTGTTTCCCTGCGATGGACTGGCGGTGGCGACCTGTGGTGTACCTCGCCTCTCGCCCATAGACAGCTGGAGATAGGCACCACGATCCCTCGCGACCCCACTTGGGATAAGCGTGAAAATGGATGAATAGATTAGCATTGACAGACCTGGCACTTACTGGCAAATGATACTATTGAAGGCTGGGTTGAGAGCAGGTGAGCCTGAGTTTATTACCAAGTGGCAGGTACTCATTCCTGGGATGTTGCTCACTTTTAACTTTGAGGAAGGTGGAGCTACAGTATGGGATTTCTGAATATTTACTGTGGTCTCTCTGCCTTGTCTGGTAGAACTGAATCAAATTTTGCTGCTCTAGGCCACCATGCGGAGATGATATAAATGCTCTGATTGATAATACCGTTTCATAATTGCTGTGCAGTCCACAGCCGGGTTAATTGTGTGAATTAGGGGTTAGGATTGGTTCATGTTGCTTTATCCCTCAGCCAACTGGACTGGGCTCTAAAGGCTGATTTATACTCAGCAACCAGGTCGTCTGCGTGTGTGTCGCAGTGAATGCAAAGGTGACTCCGCCCCTTTCGTAGACACTCTGATGCATCTCTCCCAAATTGTAGGTGACCGCAGACAGGAGGCCTCTGATTGGTCAAATCTACATCCACTCGACACTATGCATATTTGTTTGGTTCCTTACTACCTTGTTTTGTTTGTATTGACCGTAATTGTTGAAAACGACTGTGAACATGGACCAGCTAGAAGAGCGAGGTGGGCAAGAAAGCTGTGATCCTTTTTTCACCTGGATCCCCGCTCTTTTTCGCCCTCATGTTGCTCCGTTGTCACACAAACTTGCCTCCACTTCCTCACCGCCTGGGCCGTATCTAGACCCACAGCTAGCTCCTGATTGTCCCTCTTGTGTTGTGGCGTGGAATAACATAGCGCAGACCAAACTTCAAAATTGAGCATAAATCAAAAATATTTGAGACAACCTCACTGCGACACACTGCTGCAGGAGGATAACCAGGCCTTTAACCTCACCTTAACAGCTTAGTTGTATCTCTGCTTAATATTTGTTGATTCATCCTTGTCCTTGCAAGGGTGTATGGTTTTTATCCTAGAAAACGGTTCCCTACTATTTGAAAACAGATCTGAAGAAAAATCTATCCAATAATTTAAAAAAAATTGTCCCTGGCAGATTAATGAAGGTTTTCAGTTAAAAGGAGTTTAAAGAACTGAACTCAGGTTTCTTATTATTAGAATTTCCATTTTAGTCAAAAGTGTGCTTTTAAGACAGATTACCATGAGCGCATGGTAAATTGTTTTGCTCCTTTGATCGCATACAAAGCTCACTTAACAATAGGGTACACATAAATAGGAAATATTTGTGATTTTTTGTCACTAATAGACCAAGGAAGTACTTATAAGAAGGTTAGTTCAAAGCTGAAGCATTCCAAAGATCTGGACTTAAGAGGCTCTGTGCTAATTATTCGCCATTTTCTCTACCTGGTTAGATTAATGTGATCAAATCTGTTTCCATATATATTGTGTTATAATGTGGATCCAGTGCAGAAATAAAAAAGAAAAAATAACTGGTGAAAAAGGGAATTAAGGCTTTAAAGCTATTACACTGTTTTGGCAGAGTGCTGGTTGGTGTGTCTCAAGTAGTCCAAGGAGCATAATATTATCTGTCTTCCTTCTCTCTCTGTTTCTTTTAGTCTCTGACTGAGCTAAAAGAAATTCACACAACAAGAGGATTTCACCACAAACAGCTGTTGGAAATATTGAATCTGCCATTGGTTCTTTTTATTTCTATTCAGAACTGTTTGTTTTCCTTCCCAGAGGATAGAGGATTTATGAGACGCTAGACAGAATGTAGCTTTCTGGAGCCAGAATATTCCTGATGCAAGACCCCAGAGCTGCAAGCGATCCAGGTTATATCTACTGACTGGGTTTTAATGTCAGCACAAAAAAGATCACTATTTAAAGAAAAGTCCTCCAGACATTTGACATGTCAAAGCATCGTCACGGCTCCAACATCTGGATAATCTCAAGAGAACAGCCTGTGGATTTATGAGAAGATCTAGTTGTATTAAATATAACCAGCAGAGGGATTTACACAACCTTAATCAGAATAGAAAAAGATTTTACATGTTTTGGTACGCACTATGTTAGATTTTTCTCAACACCACACTAGTGACACCAACACTGAAAACCCAGAAAATTGTTTTAAATTAATATAGTCATAATATCTATTTTATTCATAATTATTATTTATAATGTTATATAATGCATAGATGACCGCTCACACTGAGCCTGGTTCTAATGGAGGTTTCTTCCTGTTAAAGGGAGTTTTTCCTCTCCACTGTCGCTACAAGCATGCTTAGTGTGAGGGATTGCCTTCAAGTCAATGAGTCGATGCAATCAACTGATTTTCCTTAAATAGAAACTTTTAATTTGATTTGACTGTATGATCTGGTGAACTGTAAAAGTGCCTTGAGATGAAAAGTGTTGTGAATTGGTGCTATAGAAATAAACTGAAATAAAATTATATATTTTCTGATGTATACCCTACTTGAATTAATTAGAGTCTATGGGATCTGTTAAATGTACAAGGGTTCACATGGGTCCTTG
>JAGKQL010000054.1:32318754-32516219 GCA_018398635.1 Cyprinodon brontotheroides
GTTGGATGGATGGTTGGATGGATGGATGAACAGACTATTTCTGTTTAAAGCAGTTTTTTAAATTAAGAATCAGACTAATGACCTGTTTCAAGCATTTATCTGCTGTATTTTAATCTCTTTATTTTAATGCTTGCAATGCTTTTATTTTTATGCTTTTTAATTTTCTTCCTTACTTTCTTCTGATTTCTGGTGAACCTTTTGTATGAAAGCCACACAAATAAATGCGACTTGCCTTAAAAGGCAAACAGAAAAATATGGGCTGATTTTAATCCATATTTTCTTTAAAAGAAAAGTCTGGTCATATTCAGAATTCAAACTTCTTAAAATACTTTAAAGATGAAATTATTACATACTGTTCAATAAATGATGCTTTTAATTAAGAATAATTTTCATTTGAATGTGCTTTACTGGAGGCATCCATGTTTGTCAAAGAACACTACTGCCACCTACTGGTTTGTGACGTCACGGTGCAGTATCGGCTGTTGATCAAGTCCCAGTGCTGTATCTGGTGTTTGTCACAACGCGCTATTATCCAAGTCATCTTGAAAACATTCTTCTTCCAAATGTTGGCTACATATTACGGGTTTTTTCTCTGGCCAGAAATTCGATTGTAAATCCTCCCTCTCCAAGTTGGCAATCCAATGACCAACCGGTCTGTGGAGGATCAGAAAACGGAAAAGTGAAATAACTAATTTTTTTTTCCCTTTTACCCGATGTATTCCAACATCCAGCTGCCATGCACGTGGGCATTGTCAGTTTCACTATATAAACTCTGAGTGAATTTCAATGGTGAAGTCCTCTGGAAATCTTCCAATAATTATTTGTTGATTGCAGATGTGTCCTAGTAGTTCCCCATTGATCTTGTTCGTAAAGCGAGGAGAATGGCGCTAGAGCTTACCGCACCGTGATGTCACTGCCGGAAGATTGATTTAAGATTATTGATTAAAGCCAAATTCATTAAATCACTGCAAACGTATTAGTTTTATGTATAGATAACGAAACATTGATCATTCCTTGCTGACCGGACTTTTCCTTTAACAGCTAATATTTCTAAAATGTATTTTCATGGTACGCTTGGTGTAACAGATTGCTGTTGTGTCAAAAACAGCCAGTAAATATCTACTGAAGTCAATGACTGGATGCAATCCTTAGATAAAATATAAATCTCTCTCGATGGTTTCATTGAATTATCTTTGTAAGGTCCCCTGAAGGTGTGTTGTAAAGCGAACTAGATAATAATAATAAAAAAAAATAATTAACTGAAAGGTGCTTTACAGAATTAAGGCAATTATCATTCAAGCCTGTTGAATATTGATGGTTTGAAATACTTTAATGTGAATTGAATTAAAGTGACACTAACCTGTGTTTTTTGGGTTGTGGGTATTTATAGAGAAACTGATGTAAAAACAACATAATTTAGTATAGTTTGAAGATATTATAAACATCCACTCATGTTTCTTCCGGCGACCTTCACTTTCATCCCCTCTTCCTCATTGTTTGACCACTTTTTCTCCCCGCTTGTCTTTCTCACTTCACCTCAGCCAAATTTCATGCTTATATTCCGATTCAACTTTTCCCCTCTTTCAGGCAAAGAAAAGGGAGATTATGTTTGACAGGAAAGCCCCTCCTCCTCTTCCTCACCATCCTATCCCTTTGTTAGCTCCCATGCAGTTCTGTACATCACTTACGAGAACAAAACAGCACCGAAACAAACGAAAGAAACCCAATATCTCCAAATGTCAGGCCAGTAATTTCTCTTCAAGCGCTGTTACTCAGCAATTAAAATGAATTACTCAACACCAGAAAATGGACATTTTCTCTTTTCCGGCTTGTTGTTTCCTGCCCTCTCTAGGAACGAGGTGATTAACTGAGCCAGTGAAGTTTCTGGGAGATCGATGCAGAGCTGCAGGCTACAACAACAAACCTCCTCACATCTTTGGCTTTTGGAGACTCGAGGAAGGCTAGCAGAGAGGATCTATGGGTGAATATATTACCCAGCTAGTGGCTTGGCTCGGATTTAAATTAAGCACCACCCAACCAGCCTTTAGACGCCGGATCTCTGCTATCGGAAAGCAGCTGGAAATGTTGTTCCTGATAAATAGAACAAGATTTAGCAGAGACAGGGGAAAAAACAAAGCTTAAAGCACTACGAGAGCTACACGATCTCCTATTTTTATGTGGGTGCCAGTTGTTTCACAGCAGGCTTGGCAGTGCAGACACATCAAGACGCCCACATCTTAAACAGAAACCAAACAATAATTTCATTCTCGTCTTCCTGGTTTGTTTTGCATGAGAGACTTTATGAAGCAACTCCAACACCTGAACGCTGAGTATGAAATCTCTTCTGCTGATGCAACTCTTGCTCCGTGGTTGCCTGGCTGAAATACAACCAGTTTTCATTTCAAAATATCTCCACATTTTAGGAAATCTTCTCTGGCAGAAGTGGGATTTATGACGGTGGTGTTTTCACTTTTAGCTGCCAAAATGGTCCTGACCTGTTCAGGGTTAGATTCTACCAAAACCCTGAAGGCTTCCTGATAGCACGCACCAAAATAGTAGCAGCAAGGCTTGCCACCCATCCAGTTAAAATATGGAATTTGGAATACCTTTCATAAGTGTCCGATACACGTCTGTCACACACAAATCAACACTAGATTTTACAAAAAAAACAACAACAAAATAAAACAACCTTTTCTTACAGACAATAGGTTTCCTAATGGGAAATTCCATTGGGACCAAGTAGCACAAAATGGGTGACTTAGAAGCGACCTGTCAAGGCGCTATGGACAGAGGAAACATGCAAGAGGAGGAGAGTTTAGTGTGGGAGGTGTAGATGAGTCTCCTCCATCATACATTTTATTTAGAGGAGGAAAGCGGGGATGAAGATGTTGTGGAAGAGGACGCCAGGGCGGCAGAAGCTTGGTTTGGTGTAGAAGGCTTCCAGCCGTACATGTTTGAGCCCTTGCCTCGCAACGCTGCCAGTTCTGTTAGCTCTACGCCTGCTGAAGACACAGACGTCCATCCCCATGAACACTGGGACGGAACTCAATGGGAAAGGAAATGATTCTTATTTAATCCATTGCATATATTAGCTGTGACATATGAATCAAGATGCTATGACCGACAACATTTGATTGACAGATGACCGTTGATATATGATTGGGCGAATTTAGGTGTTCAGGCTGACGGATAAGTAAATGGCCTGCATTAGATAACTCAAATAAACTGACAGATTTTAAGCCACACAGGTAAAGAAAGTAGAAGAAGGACATGGTGGCAGCTACAAACTGATCCAGTCTGGCAGCTTGGCATATTATCGTGATGAGACCTCTAACAATGCAAGAAGTTTGTGGTATCCACCTTAACCCAGCTTGATCTGGATTGGGGCTCGGTCAAGGTTCCAGCAGTTTGGTTAACATTGAATCCAAGCACCTTCAGGGGTTTTCCAGAACCAGTTTCCTTGAATTCAAGGACCACATGCAGAAGCATTTATCTCCAGTTACCAGTCAAAGGGTGTGTTCGATTATTTAAAGGCTACATCCTCCAAAGACTCGCTTCTATCTGGAAGTTTTGGCTGTGGATTCAAACAGGTCCAGCCTTCCAAGGCTTTCACCGCATCTAATACACTCTGTGTCGCTTAGCAACCGTGAGAGCTGACACACAATGTAGGAAAAGAATAAATACCGGACTCACTGCTGTTTCTTTTTATTTATTTATTTATTTAACATTTTTGAGGAGCATCACTGTATAAAATTTATAGTCCCCAAAAATATCAGATATATTAGAATCTGTCCTTAAATGTCAGCCTCCTTTACACAGAGACAGATTAAAACCTTTCAATAAACCAAACATTACCCACCACATATCTGACTCAATAACCATTTTAAAAAAGTACTTTCATTTATATCAGACGGAACTATTCACATACTTGTATTATATTAAACTGCACTTCCAATAATCACCACTGTTTGGCGCCATTTACCTTTTGCCTCTGAGCTTGGAGCAGCTGGCTTGCTTGGTTTCACAATAAATCACGGGATATTCAAGGCTACGTAGGATACAACAGACCTGTCCTTCAAAACGGGTAAAAAGAAGGATGCATGTGTCGGCCGGCCGCGCCAATCAAACGAACCTGGCGCCCGCTACGCGAGCGATTCTGCAGCCTTGAGGAGGATGCAGCCTGATTTCAAATTCAACAAAAGTATATCCTAGCCAGGGTTGGAGGGGTTAATAGGCAGGAGTGCCTCATACAGATTAATGATCCGAACAGTGTCATGTAAACAATAAACATGATCAAGTTATTCTGGATGAGACTAGCTGTCCTGAGTGCTTATACTTATTTTTAAGTTAAAAAAAAACTTTTCAAAAGGATTTTTTGGGACCTGAGGGAACCATGCTGACTATGTTGGAGAGTTACAACAATTTTTAAGTTTGTTGATATAAGATGATTAAAAATGAATGTTGTCTGGAGACAGGTGTTATCTCTGATGCACTTTTCCAGTTTGCCTTGAGCTCTAAAACGTTGAACTGCAGCAGTGGAACTCCCTGAGAGACACCACAGAGTTTTTAAGGCTGGGGAAATAATTTACTCAACCGGTTCAGTCACATACAAGGCTAAAGTAGTTTGAGCATTCAACGATCCAAACTTTAAATCTTCCCTCCTGCTTGACTCTGTTCTCCATAATCCTGCTGTTCACATTCCTAGAAATGCGTCCCTTGTATCCCTTCTCTCCTAAAGGTGCTTCTCACATGTAAACACTCACCTAGTTCATGCCATCTGCATTCAGTGTGAACAAATAATAACAGTTCAACTGTGTTTAAACTCCATTTAAAGAACTGAAGCCCACATAAAGTGGTTAACAGCCTTTTGTTGGAATTTTTTTAAATTTAAGTTAAAATGAATGAACATTGCAAAAAATAAATAAATACATTAATACTTTTTTTTTATAAATCTGGGGAAATCAGGGACACCTCTGGTAAAAAATTTATATAAAATCTGTCCATAACTTTTCAAGTTATCCTGCATACAGACAGAAAGACAGACAGACATACTCTCCTAAAAATATAGCCTCCTTAGGGGAGGTAATTAAAAGCGTGACAATTATAGGTCACTTTATTCTTTCACGTCAAACCAGTGGATCTCTTAAGAGGACACCGTGTGCGTTCACATGACGCAAAGGACTGTGGAACCAAAAAGACGCGGCTTTGCTCCTCCCATTATTCCCCTGAGCCATGTGCAAGGTGTTTGCATGAAATCACCTCAGTATCCCGGTTCTGGCATTTCATCTGAGTGCTTTAAATGGAAGTTGTTGTGCACCATCCCCAGCATGTTATCATCTAGATCAAATTCTGCAGAGCAATGAGTTTCTTCAATCAGACGGACTCTGGAAGATCATGTGTTGCCCGTTCTCAGACCATGCTGTTCTCTCCTGCTGCGTCTGCAGCTGTCCTCGTGCTTATAGCTCCCAAAAAGGGATCAAAGGTGTGTCGTTGGTGAGGTGACCTTCAACCCCCCCGTATGTGTCAGGACCCTCTAGTTCATGATGAGGTGTAGTGAACATGTGTAGATCATGGAACAAAAGGACAACCTGAAAGGATCCGTAGCTATAAATAATAGTTACAGTAATAGCAGCAGTGAGCAGAGGTTTCCCTGATAAATGTAATGAGGGGAAGAATTTTATCTAAATAGGCAGGAGATTTAAGCCTGGTACGGAATTGATCCAGATTTGGTCTAATTGGCCTTCTATTATTGACAAAATGCTGGTTCAAACAGCACAAATTAAAAAAACTTGAAGACTCCAAACATTAGAACAAGAATTAGGGATGGGACAGTTTTGGTGTGCAGTATGCTCTCTCCAGCCACATGACGACCACAGTGCAGAATCATCTGACATCATCATTGCTGTTCTCTGTGTTCAGTGGCAGCGACAGAGAAAATAGATTGGCTTTATGCGCTGGGATGAGTGAACAAAAACTTGTTTTGGGGTTTTTTATAGTCAGAGAAAGCACCTCAAAATCTCGTTAGTGCCATTAGTTCATCGGGGTTATGATCCTACTTTTGAACACAATCAAAAACGATGTTGCAGTTGGTTCAGCAGCAGCCCTCAGCATACAGGTGGGCGGTATCTCTTTTTTGAATGCTCTTGACGCCACACATGACTGGATATAACAATCAAACATGTTGACTTTGCCTGATTTGCAGTCCTGAGATTCTACAGGCAGAAAATGGCACAACTAACTTGTTGTGTGAACCCATTTTAACAAGAGAACCTGACTTCACTGACTCAAATCCTTATTGAAATTGATTAGAATCCCCTGGCCTTTAATCAGATGGCTAGAAAGGCAATAAAAGTATGTTATTCAGCTTTAAACTGAGTGTTACCCATCAAAGCTGGAATTCAGGTTCATAAAGGGCTGTTTATACTCCTGCAGCAGTATAAACAGCCCAGCTCGCAGATATTCTTGATTTATGCCCAATTTTAAAGGGTGGTTTGCGCTATTTTAATCTACGCCACAATGCAAGAGGGACAATCATGAACTAGCTGTAGGTCTAGATATGGATGAGGTGGTGAGGAAGTGGAAAAATGCAATGGGGCAAGTTTGTGCAACAACCGAGGGACTTGACCGCAAAAAAGATCGGAGATCCAGGGGGAAAAAGTGTCCCAGCGTTCTCGCACACCTCACTCTTCTAGCTGGTCCGTCTTCATGAGTCGTTTTCCACAAAGGAACAACAACAATACAAACAATACAAGCAGGTATAAGGTACCAAACAGGAAATACTAATAGAGTAGAGTGGATGTAAATTTGACTCAATCAGAGGCCTCCTCCTGTCTGCGGCACTGCCTGAGAGTCACCTAACAATTTCGAGAGGTGCAGCAGAGTGTTCGCGGAAGGGGCGGGCATATCTATGCCACTGCAACTGCCTAGCACGCGAGGAGGACCTTGGTTTCTGAGTATATAAACCAGCCTTTAACCGTAATGTACAAAAAAAGCATGTACTCTAATAGAATTAGAGATGATTAGGTGATTAGTTGATTAGGATTTATTAGAGTGTGATGGACCCAGGATGAATCAGACACCGCCGGAATATAACGTCATTGAATTGAGCCGACTTGTTGTTGAAACAGATTTCCCTGCATTATGGCGCTTTATGAATTAACTTATATAAACTGACCACCTTCAGTCCAGCAGCTCTATTTATCATGGCTCCCATCTCCTTAAAACAATCCCCGGTTCCCCTCCTGAACACTATATGTCAGGCAACAGCACACAAATCCACAGAGAGAACACAACTCGGAAAACCTGATTGTATTTTTGCAGTTTTCTTATTTGCGAATTCGACCACTTTCTCCTTCGGGGTTGGACATGTTTGCAAGCTGCTTCCTGTAAAGACGGAACCTTTGAACTGGACTTAGCTCCGACCACGGGGATCTGCCATCACAAGCTTGCAGAGACAAAGGACGGTCCTGCGCTGGTAATTGGGTTGTTGTTTCCTGTCAGTTTCTGTAGTCATTAGGCTCCACTTTCTATCGCTGCTTTCCTCTCCACCTTTTCCATCTCCCCTCTATCTCTCCTTCCTGTGCTCCTTCTTCCAATTCCCTCTTCTCCTCTGTCTCTTTTGCTCTTTGCCAAAAACATATTCATCATCCTCCTCTGCTGCCCTGGCTGCGCTCTGCCACAGCATACTAATGATGCAGTGCATCTGTGTGCGTGTGTGTCTGGGAGACACTGTCAAAGAGTGTTTATGTGTTTGCTGCCATAAATTCTTGGGAGTGGAGCCTTACATGGGAGGGCTGTATGTGCTTCTCTGCGGGTGCATGTGTGTAATACATGCCTGTCCGTGTGTTTGATTATGAATGTGTTTTACTTCGGGCTATAAAAGCTTGATAATACACCATGCACTCATTTGCTATAAGCCTGTTAACGGCATGCACAGATAAATGCCACTGAATTCATCTCAGCCCTGTGCTCTCCATCATCATCTCTCTGTTTTCTTGTTCTTTTTTTGGTCTGTCTTTCTCTTTATCACTAGATCTCTGTCGCTCTCACTTGTTTTTTTCTTCCTTTTGATCCTTCTGCACTTTTCTCTCCCTGAACTGAATCCATAGAGAATGCTAAGAGAAAAGGTAACACTACTCAAAGCATAGATGTCTGGTTAAGATATGTAAAAAAGGGTCAATGTTAGTCAGTTATGCATTTCTGAAGAGAATATAGTGAAAATAAAAAGACTTATGGATTTAGTCCAACATTTCTGAGTGTTTTCTCAATAACTTCAGAATTATAAAATGAGTTTATAAAAATAACACTTTTCTATTTCTTTTAAGGACTATCTTGCTGTGCTGCAGAATAAACCAAGGTTAGAACCTGGTTCGAAGATGGCGCCTGTGTGTGGGCTCGCCTCTGCCTGTCTCTCTCCGCTGGTCGATCTTTCTCACTGATCTCAGTAATCTCGCGTTCTGTATTTCTTGGTACCCAATGGATATTATGGCTATTTGGACTTATGATGCGCCCAGCTCTCTTTTTGGCATCAAAGCGGCTATGGAATGCGCTGCGGTGGCTGGGGACGGCTTCTAAGCGAGCGTTCCCTCCACGGTTATTGTTACCCGCCCTCTTGCCCACGAATACCTGCTCCTGTTGCGAAGTCCCAGGAAACTCCAGGAAAAGGCTCGGAGGAGAGGTAGCTGCAGATCTGGTGTCCAGCTGAAGATCAAACATGCTGCAGGACTACTGGCTCTTCTCTCTCTGCCCGGCGCTACCGCTGGACTACGACAGGTCCCTCTCCAGGAGAACGCCATTGGAACGATGTCGCCAGCCCGCCACCCCTGCTCCAGCCCGTCTGGGTGAGGAGCCCCTCCGCCCGACCGCTGATCCTGATGGAAGCGCTGTCCGGCGTCAGGATCATTCTCATCTCCATGTCAACCGCGGACTTTCAGCTGAGCTGCTGGAACAGCTGGACACCGCAGCGTCAGCGGCTCTGACAAAATCCGTTGCGCCCAGTGAAGTACGACAGTGGCGTCATCAACATTGAGGTGTGGGTTTGCTGAATCGCGGCTCCATTGCAAATAAGCTCTCTCTCTTGGTGAACTCTTCTCCAGAGAAAGTCTGGGATTTTATGTTCTAACAGGAGACTTGGCAAAAAGGATGGAGAAATGTATCATTTGAATGAGTTGTACCCTGCTGTGCTGTGCCATTTTAGGGAAACCCGCCCTGTCGCCCGTGAGGGGCTTTTAACTGCTGTGTGCCAGGACAGGTACACATGCAGAATAACTGAAACTGAACATTTTTACTCGTTCGAAGTGGAAATGCTGAAAAGTGAACTTTCAAAACACTTTTTTTAGCATCTTGATCCTGCAGCCCTCCTGGCCCCTGCTGGTGTTTTATCCAGTGAATTTAATAATTTTTATCCTCTCTCATTAAACTGGAGAGAGTTTTGGATTCTTGGGGATTTTTAACTTGCATTTGGATGATGATACATCAACCCAGCAGTGGAGACTTTTATCTTTGATGGAATCATTCAGGATTTAGACAACATGTATCTGGACCACCCACAATAAGGGTCATGCTTTAGACTTGTGATCTTCTCACTTGGCCTCCATGTTACAGATGTCCGTGTCAGGATGTCCACCTGAGTGATCACTACTGTATCTTCTTTAGCCAAATGCTCCTCCTGAGCTTCACGCCAGCCCTACAAGGCTAAAAAAGGAGGATCATAACAAACCCCAGTTGAAGGATTCTGTGCTCTGTTTGATTCAGGAAGTGGTCTTCAGGAATGTGTGGATGTCAATGATCTCTTGCACCTTTTAATTCTCAATGTGCCAAATTTTTAGATCAAATTGCCCTTTTAAGACAAAAAATACTGCCCATACACAGATGTGTCCTTGGATCAATGAGCGTATTCTGGACTTTAGAAGGCTGTGCCGCCCGGACCGAGCGTCTGTGGAGTCCACAAGACTTGAGGATCCACAGACTTTATCTTAAAGACCTCATTTCTTCTTTGAGCGATATGCTGAAAGAAGCAAGATCTAAATTACTTTCAGCATTTGATTGCATCTAATAAAACCGAAGGTGTTGTTTGACACTATAAACTCCCTTGTGTCTCATGCTGGTTCTGCTACCTCCGTGCTTTTGCCAAGCAGATATAGCGACTTCCTTTTACTTTTACTGAAAAGGTCAGAAACATCAAGACCCAAAATCCCACCTTCTTCTTACTCTCTCTCAGCTAGTGTTTGCCCTCACAAGCCTGGTCTTCATTTAATTCAGTGTCCTTGGCAGACATTGCTGAATTATCTGCTAAAATGACCCCCACCGTAATTTGCTTGATGTCCTCACCTCAAGCTTTTTTGGAAATATCTTTGACTCAGTGGGACCATGGGTCACCAGACTGTTTAATATGTCCTTGTCTTCTGGTGTGTTCCCCCAGCTCTTTTAAACATGCCATAATAGAGCCAAGACTTAGAAGCCCAGTCTGGACCAGTCAGAACTTAAAAACTATGGGCCAATATCTAAGCTCCCTTTCTGAGCAAATACTGCGGAAAAGTGGTAGCTAACCAACTGACATCGCTTCCTTCAAGGGCCCATAACATCACGACAAGTTTCAGTCAGGGTTTGGAAACACCACTCTACTGAAACAGCCCTGCTGAAAGTGTCTAGTGACATCATGATGTCTGCAGACTCCGGAAGCTGTACGGTACTGGTCCTGTTAGACCTGTCTGCAGCCTTTGATACGGTCGACCATTCCATCTTGATAAACCGGCTGCGGGATTGGGTGGGAATGACAGGTCCAGTTTTGGAGTGGTTTACTTCCTACTTAGCTGGTAGGAGTTTCAGTGTGGCAGTCAATGACATGATGTCTGAGCGGGGAGATCTCCAGTATGGTGTTCCACAGGGCTCAGTCTTGGGACCACTTCTCTTCTTACTTTATCTCCTCCCTCTTGGCCAGATTATCCAGCAGCACAGTGATGTGGCATACCATCTTTTTGCTGATGACATACAGCTGTACTGCTCCTTTAAAACCTCAGAGGTCCACAAATTACACTCTCTGATAAACTGTCTGTCCCGGATTCAGCAGTGGTTAAACGACAACTATCTCGCACTGAATACCGAAAAGACTGAGACACTCATTATTGCTCCTGACAGTGCCATCCCTGACATTAAACAGCACCTGGGTGATCTATGTTCCTCAGCCAAATCCAGTCTACGTAATCTTGGAGTGATTTTCGATGAGGGGATGTCCCTTGCGCTACACTCGAAACAACTGATCAGGAACTGTTACTTCCATCTGCGCAACATCTCCAAGGTAAGGAAATTCCTCTCACACGATGATTTGGAGAGAATCATCCATGCCTTCATCTCTTCAAGACTGGATTACTGTAACAGCCTGTTTACCTGTCTGAGCAAGAAGGAGCTGGGTCGCCTACAAACTGTCCAGAACTTTGCTTCAAGACTCCTGGCCCGCACAAATAGGACAGCCCATGTTAATCCTCTCCTGAAGTCCCTACATTGGCTTCCTGTTGCCTCCAGGATAAATTTCAAAATCCTGGTCCTTACCTTCAGGGCCCTTCATGGACAGGCGCCTGGCTAAATGACAGGTCTGATCCAGCCGTACACTTCGGTCCGTAGCCTAAGGTCTTCAGGTCAAAACCTGCTTATGGTTCCTCTGACCCGTTTTAAAACCCGAGGAGACCGGTCCTTTAAAGCGGTGGCACCCCGTCTCTGGAATGAACTCCCCCTGTCCCTGCGCTCTCTGGACTCGGTGGACATCTTTAAAAAGCAGCTAAAAACACACCTGTTTTCACTAGCCTTCCAAAACACATAGCCTGTTGTTTTATTCCCTTATTTATTATAGCTTTTATTGCATTTTATCTGTTTTTACTTGTGTTGTTTTATGTTATCATGTAGAAGCACTTTTGTGACTTTGTCTGTTATTCTAAGGTTCATGTTCCCGTCCCAGGAAGCCAGTGAGTTGAGAGGGTTTTGGTGTTTTTCTTGTCTCCTGATTATGTCCTGGCTATGTCCCTCAACCACTGAGCCTGCCTGTCTGCATCTGTGTGTTTCTGTCTGAGCCTGTTGCTCGCTCTGTAGATTTCTGGAACCCTGGATCTCTCTGTTCCTGTGTGGGATGGAACCCCTCGATGAATCCTGACTGAAAGGCAGGAATCGAGTCCTGGATTCCAGAACTGTCCTGTCTGATCTGTGTTGCCTGACACGGATCGGATTCATGCCTGCTCGCTGGGGTTGCTGCATCGGCACTCTGGGCTGCTCCGGGCCGAAGCTCGTTTGGCATTCCACCGGCTGCCTTCCTCGGAGAGGATGGACTGAACTGTTTAACCAGGTAAGTGACTCACACAGATAATCATCTCTCGTCAGATGATCGTGGTCACTTACCTGTGTTTCTCCCTCTAGTGTGTCAGTGACTGGGCGGTGCCCCATCCCCCCACCTGCAGCCGCTGTGGTCTGCAGCTCCGCGCTTCAGTTTTGTTATGTTTTTGTGTTAATAAACATTTTGAACTTTCCAACTGTCTGTCTCACCTTGAATACTGGGTCCATCTGCCCCATTTTCATGAAATATAGCAAAACAAAAAAAGCTTAAAAAAACCAAAATGGCTGCATAAACATTTTATTCCATTTTTGTTCCTCAAGGAAGGTGTATATGTAGGGGTCATCTTCACTCAGGTTGGCCAAATTTCTCTGTTTTTCTTGATATGGATTGATTTTAATACTATGTAAAGCACTTTGTGTTGCCCATATCAACATAATGCTGTATAGATTAAAGTTTGATTTGATAAAAGAAAATCCAATGAAATCATGACTTTCTTAATTATACAAATAGAGTACATGCATTGATATTGGATAAATAATATTGTATCATACTTTCAGTCTAATTAGTGTTGTGTCAGTCAATCACATAACCTAAAGCTACTGAAAACAATTATAACTTTTACTTTAATAAGGTATTGGTACTAAAACCGTCTTTTCTTAAATGAAACGGACTAATACAGACATTTAACATTACTTAAATAAAGTACATTTAACATTTCATATTAACTGGTGAATGACTTACACTGTCTTTGAAGACAGTAGAAAAATGAACATAAATCAGTAACCTGTTCCTGTCTACTAACCAGAAGAGAAATACTTTAACACAGCACACAATTCAGAATGTGAACTAAATATGTGTAATTAAAAGATCTTATTTCACAATAATTATAACAATCAAAACCACTCTAAATGACCCTGCCATCATTTATAATTATTATGTCTAGCCTGGTTGTAATTATACAATCAAAAGATGAGTTAAAAGAGGATGAGAGGAATCTGTATCTTTTCATTAACAGAGAATATCTCCCAGACTCTTTGATGAGCGCTGATATCCGTCTGCACAGTGGGGGAGTGAACAGAAGCACGGACCCCACTGACTGCTTTGAACTCATCTCTGGCATCATTAGTGCATGATGACAGTGATTAGCGAAGAGAAGGCCACGGTGCCAATTTTCATAGAGAAAAACAGGACAGGCTGTGCAGGACAACAGCATGGCCCATATTGAATGCGCCCCAGAGTGACAAAGCTGACTTCCTTATTTAACACATTTAAACATACTGATATCACAGCATCCATAAAGAAAACACAACCGGGTGTTAAGAAAGACCAACCACTTCGGAATATATTTTCTAAGTTATATAAATGGAAGCTTACACTGTAGTCCTTGGCTCTCTTTTACCATTTTCAAAACTGAAGTTAACAGTAAATTACTCTAGTGCTCCTACATTAAAGGTACAGAGGAGGATGTTCTTTTTTCGGTTTTTACGTTTTATCCCAAGCGGGGTCACGAAGGGCGCTGGTGCCTATCTCCAACACCCTGAACCCGGAGAAAACCCACGGATGCTGAAGGAGAACATGAAAACTCCATGCAGAAAGACCCCGGGCCGGGAATCAAACCCACAACCTTCTTGCTGCAAGGCCGCAGTGCTATCCACTTCACTGAACAGCCCCTAATTGTCAATCATTCTGGTGATATGTTTATGTAAGGCCGTCCTATGTGTTCGTCCCCATTTTTATTACCGGCGGTGAATCTGACATAGTTGAAAAATTGAAAATGTTCTTTTGGAAATTAAGCTTGTATGAGCGATGCAACGAACTTGGGGCCCTAGAAAACTGCCTAGTATTGCCTGATGGTAAATTCTTCCCAGGGTGGACGGTTAGACACAGTAAGTTTTTGTATGAGCTATGAGAACCGCCACTTTTAAACAGAGCGTGCACGAGGAGAAATGGGCTCATGCATGCTCTTGCACATGCATTTTTTTTTTTTTTTTTTTTTGTGCAGAGGGTGGGTCTTTTAAAAATTAGTGAAAATCCTCCACAATACCTTTAACTTTAATTTTTCATCCAAAATTTACTGTGTAATAAATAAAGGACTTAAATGAACTGTTTATAAACTATGTTTATATATTATCCCAAATTATAATCTAATCTTCTCACCTAAAAAACATCTCACTAGTTTATTTTAGGTGACAGAAAGTGCACTATGCCTGCGTTCATGTTCTGCCACCTTCTTGCGTTGTCTTAGCTCGACCAATGCACTTCCACCCACTATGAAATGGGAAATGATGGGCTAAGAAACATACTCCTGACCCACCCTTCAGATCAGGCAAAAGGAGGATGCATTTGTCAGCCACATTTAAAGGCATCTTAGAAGGGTTTGTGGATTGGGAAAGCCTTCAGGGCAGAGCTGTGATGTAATTGTTCCACATTATGCAGCTTTTGAAGGATGCAACCCCTAAATTGGGATACATCCATTGTAACTACATGTATTTAACTACCTTTTGATTACTTACTTTTTGGCCGGTTTGTTCGGGTATATAAACACAAATAGCTTTAAATATCATGCAGCAGAAGGAGCTCAATAGATTTATAACCAGGTCATATCTATCTATGTAACCAAGTAGAGAAATCAAAAAAGCAAAATTGTGATATTTTCTTGTGCAATAATCAATACTTTCCTGCTTTAATAAAAACTGTGTTTCCTTACTAGAGTTATTGCTACAAAACTCTCCACAAAAAGGAGAAACTAATTGCAGAGTTTGCACCGATAACTGTCCTTTAATTTGGAATGTAATGATTTTCCATTCATTTAACAATCCTGCCTTTTCTGTGACACTCCAAATCAGTCTTATCTTACTCATATTTTTATCAGTGCTCCTGATGCTTGTTTAATTTGATTTGTAGTCCACAGATGCAATAAACGAACATGACATTTAAAGATTGCTGCGCTTGTAGAAGCAGCCGCAGCAGCTGGTTTGATCTCATTAAAGAAAGAGAAGTTGTCTCCGGTGTATTCCTGGCTTTGCTCCGAGCAGAGGAAGGGGTCTGAGGACCTTCCCTGCCGGCCTGGCCGACCTTGCGGCATCGCAGTAATGCATCTGACGCGGGATCAGAGGGGCAACGTGTTCAGATCAAACCAGGGCAGTTCTTTCTTAGACTCCATGTTGACTTTTGTACTTAACAGCAGATCGGCAATTTGACCTAGAAAATCCCACTCGGTACCTTGACTGTAAATAGAATACATTCTAAAAAAAGTGGATTCTGTTTAATGTGAAGCACAGGTTATTAAAAGAGGGCTCTCTAAAGATGCCTATTTTATCTGGTATTCAGGGAGCACATTAACTGGATTTGTTTTTTTTTATTCTGTCAGGTTACAAACATAAACCTAATCTTTTTTTGGTATTTTATACATCACAGTATTTAGAGTGAAAGTGGAAAAAAAATGTTAATTGGTTTGAGATTTTTTTGAAATAAAACTTTGGAAAGTGTGTTTAAAGAGCTGTCTCTATTCAAGTATATAGTAGCTGTAGCAGAGTTACGGATCAAATTTTTCATTCTACTGAAAAAATAGCCCCAAGGACTCATAACCTGGTATTTTACGAATACAATTCCTCAGAAATTGTTGTTAAATTCATCTTTAATATTTTTTTGCAGAAAATATTAAATAGAACTCATTCAGAACCGTTTCCATACATCTTTTATATTGCAAGGGTAAGCATGAGAATTTGACCTGTGTGTATTCTTCTTCATGGGGAGGTAGCATTAGCAACATTAGCAATTATCCATTGTTTGTTTAGCATCGTTTCCTAGTCTCTCACACGATAGGTAGAAGGTAACAAAAGCACTGACATTTACAGACTGTCTAGTTTTATTGTTTCATTTCCCATTTTGTGGTGTTTTTTGGATTTGATATTTGAGTTCTTACATATTTTTTGTTTATCCTCTGTTGCCCTCTTGTGTCAGTCCCCTTCTTCTGGCTCCCTTCTAGCTTGTTCTGTCCACACCTGCTCCCAATCTGCTGATTAGCCTGGTCTTTGTTTCTTCCTCCCATATATACACCTCCTGTTCAGTCAGTGTCGGCTGGTTGTTCTTTATAATTTTTTCGCCCTTCATGTGAGTTTTCTCTGGACTTCAGTATTTTGTTTGTAGACTTTGTCTTCTGTTTCCCCTTTTTGTTAATAAATCTGCTAGAAACCAACTCAGCTTCCATTTCTGCATTTGGGTCCTCTTTAAACCTCCACCCAACCTGACAAGTTGGTGATTGTTGGAATTGCCCCTTTTGGTTGAATAGAGATGGGAGTGTTGATAGCAAGGAAAGCTGATGTTAGCAACCTTCCACAATGACGAACAAGAAGGACCAAAACTGGGCTTTGTGGAGAGGGTGATCTTGTGGCCACATATAAAAAAGACACACTTTCACAAGCCAAACACAAATGTTTTAAAATGAAAAAAAAAAATCTGATTTCCAGGTTATAGTGTATTTTTAAACACAGTCTGATTGGATGGCCTCATTGGAGAATGGCCGTCCTTTTGGCAGACCAGTGCCAAGACAATTATGTTCCCTGAACAGGAAACAACGCACCCACAGCATCCGTCTGTCACCACCATGTTTCACAGTGGGAATAGAGTGCTTACAGTAATGAGCAATAGTATCACTAATCATAGCTGTTTGCATGTAAACTTTGTTCTCACCCACCCAGAGCTCCTTCCTTCACATGTTCCTTCACAACAATAATAACGATAAAATAGTAGAAATAATGATATTTAAGATTAGTTTTGGTCTGTCACAAAAAATCCCAACAAGGTAAAGTAAAACTAAAGGTCTCATTAAAACCTGCCACATTTGATCCACTATAAATGGACCAGAGTTTGTTTCTGCCCTTAGTCCCTACCTTTTGCGCAAGAAGCAAGAATCAGTCAGGTGTGAATAAATACCAGTGACCTTTGGTACAGACAAAACAACTTGTCAGTGACGAACTTGTTTGGTTGTCTTCAGGTTTGTATACAAACTGGGTTCAGTTGGGTCCATAAGCAGAAAGCATATGTCACATTGGACCTAACAAGCCACCGTAGTAGTAAATGCAGTATTGAAACCAAACCTGTTATGTTGTCTGTTGCTGGGTGGATTATCCTTGACTTGAAGGGCGCATTCTCTAACATGTTACCAAATACAAACAAAAAGTTTTGATTTCTGAATGACCTGCTCCAGACTCCCAATGGCTCTACCGCTTCAGTAGTTCCAGCAAGGCTGGAAACAGAATTAAGTGACTCAGAAATCCTCCATGTTGGTGGGTTACAGGCAGATTGCAGCAAACAGAAACAGTATTTTAGGCAGTATTATGATGTTTTTACTTATTTTTTTATGGCTTCAATTTATTTATTTTTTTTTCAGGTGTTGGAGTACATTCAAGAGAGAAGTTATCCTTAAATGATACCGATTAATTATATCTGTTTTTGGTATAGATCTGCAGAAAGTGGACAAGTACAAAGTGCAGGGTAAGTAAACAGGCTGCTTTTCTCTGAAACAAACTGGTGTTTTTAAGCTATATAAACTTTTTTGAAACCTTTCAAAATGTCCTTATCACTAATAAGGTCCACAGTTTAAATAATACAGAATTTTAATCCACTTACATAAAGTACAGTTGGGATACAAAAGAGCTCTATAAAATAATGTCTGCTTTTGGTCGGTACCAAACTAGCAGACCAAAGGACTGTTATGGTGTGAATACAACCTAAGAGTTGTAGTTTGAAAGACATAATAAGGTTAAAGAGGTAGGATACATTTGCAGGATCCTGTTAGACATTTTTAACCCTTCTGACAGAATTTAACTTAGACCACCCCAATCTCATAGGTTACACATGTAGACAGATAAAGGCAGCTAACAGATGCCCACAGACAGAATTTCACATTTGTGTGGTCTGGAACAGATTCAAGCAAAGCTGCATTTAAAGGACAGACAAAATAAAGACCAATAATCTTCACAACTGACAGGACAGACATGCTGCAGTGATCTGACCTGTTGTTCAGCCTCTTCTTCGTCACTGCTGATCTTCAGGTCATCCTCCAGCATCCTGCACAGACAAACACACAAGGGCAAACGTGTTACTGCAGCCATGGCCTTCTGTCTGCCTGCGTCACCTCAGATGTGGGGACATGTTAGCTGCTGTTCCCTCTAAAGAGCCTTTTTAGTTATCAGATGGGTTAGACAGTGAAATAGAGGGGATTCCTGTTGGGGTAGACGGTAGGAAAGTGACTTTTATCTGCTACAAAACCCAAGCAGATGTTGAGCTTACAGAGCAAAGCAGGACAAAGAAGATTACCTTTTGACCTCGAAACTACCTGACCTTCAGCCAAGCAGTGCTTTGGACCCAGAGAGACATGATTTGCACAGATCAGTCGCTTACGCTAATGTTTGATGGGTTGTCTAATTTGAAAGGTTGCCATGTTTACTTTCAATTGTTCCTGAGTTTTACTATTAATTTTAATCTCTCAAGGTAGGAAAAAGATATACACACGCTGTACATTAAGACAAGCTTTCCATCAGCATCATCCTCTCTTTAGCAGATAAACTATTCAGTATTTATGAGCACAGGCAGGTTTCTGCAGTTTTATTGCTTTATATAACCCCCCCAAAAGCACACACAGACACCAGCTCCTTTTATTTTGAGCAGGAACTGCTATTGTTATGACAAGAGAATCCCCTGAAGGGATTTTTACTGCCTGACGAACCAATCTTTTCAGTGCCTGCGCCGCTAAAAAACACTCCCCCTGGTGCTGAGTGTCTTTTTAGACCAACAAGTTTTGAAGAACGGAACCGAAATAAGGGGAAATACTCGGTTTGAGCGTGTTCGAATGGATGAATAATGGATCCATAGTTTATTTCATAAGGAGGGACAGATGAGGAGAGGGCGACAGTGAGCGAGATGGAGATGATAGTGATCGGGAAGTGAGCAGCAGGTGGGCTGGTAGAGAGGACATGAATAAACTGAACAAGAGAGAAAAAGCGCTGGTGGGGACAGACACGGTCAGATTTAAAACTGTTAAGGAGCAAAGCAAAGACTTCCATCTCTGCAAGGTTTGACGTAGAAAAACAGCCAAAATAAAATCAAAACTCTTTGGAATTTAGAAAGTCTCCCTCAGAGAATGCAAATGTTTTTCTAAAATCCCATTAAAACGGTGCTCAGGAATCAAATTATTCCTCAGCAGAAACTTTTAAAAGCAGATTTTGACTTAAACTGACTACTTTCAAGGACGGACTGGAAGTCAAACAAGAAGCTAACGGCTCTAATTTGGCTGGTTGCTGTTGCAGACATGGAAGCCTCTGGTTGCTTTTCAGCATTTAGTTTGTTGGTGCTTAAAGGGCACAGACCAACACCCTGAAATATCCTTTTTATATTCCTCTGAATGACTTTTGAGATAATGACTAAAATACATTTAAATAAGAAAAACTAAAAATACCTAGCTAGATGGATAGACCTATCTAACTAAACAAAACAAACAGATCTAGATAGATAGATAGATAGATAGATAGATAGATAGATAGATAGATAGATAGATAGATAGATAGATAGATAGATAGATAGATAGATAGATAGATAACTGCCTAAACAAACTACAGAGATGTTTTTACTGAGTATTTATAAAAGAAAGTAGATAACATTGTAACTGTGACAGATCTACCATGAACTAGATGACTCTGCCTTCCTAAAAGCTGCAGGGCTTCTGAAAGTGGACCAAACCCCCGTGGAGACAAAGCCCATTAGCAGCTAACATCTTGTTTGCACCTGATCAGCCACCTGTCTCTTGGTGGTAAACACTTAACATCAATCTCATCACCTGGAACAGCAGAAAGAATTGAACATGTAACCCTAGCAATGCTAGTGCCTTGCTCCATCCACTGCCCAGCTTTACCTCAGCAAACTGTAGCACAGTTAAACCCCAGCGTGGTACTGCAGCTATAAGACTATACACAGAGTGATTCCTGCTTTCTGAAGCGGCAGCATTAAAGAGCTGACTCACTCCTGGAGAGGTTTCACTCACTTCTGCTGCTCTGCTACACATATGCAGCTGTCTGAACATAATGTGATGGGATCATGGCTAAATGAAAGCCCTGAAGCAGTGAGGAACGCTCTTAACCAATCGTTCTAATGAATAGAAATAATTAATCAGCAGAGGTTTGTCTGTGTTCCTCCTGATGTGGCACAGAAAGCAAATAGTTTGTTGTACACAGACTAAAGAGTAAGGACTGCTATAATAACCCCAAATTACACATGATGTGTTCAGTTAACGGAGCATACATTTGTTATGACTTTTAAATTTACGAGGTAGTAGTATTTCACTGTTGCTTGCATACAATTTTTTTCTGAAGGTTTAACAAGTGCAGGTATAATATTTGTTAATTGTGTGTCTTAGGCTTTGTTTTTATAATTTGTTAGTGTTAGGAATCCAGTCTTTGTGGGTTGTGTTTTTGTGGTGTTTTCCTCCACCACCAGGTGGCTCGGTCGTTGGTCCTTCAACAATACCCGCGATAGTTGCCTCATTACTGTGACCTTAAGACTCTGCCGCTAACTGCCACTACCTCGACGCCAGAGTGTTTTCCCCAGTTTTGGGGTACTCTAGCTAAGCTGAGTTTTGCTGAGTCAAACTGAGTTTTGTCACCTGAGGTTTAACCTTGTTGTTTTTGTCTTTGCCTCCTCGCAGGAAGTCACCCTGCAAACTGGATGTTTTGGACCTTCTCCCCCTGGAAGGATCATCTGAGCTTCAAACTGAGCTAGGATTCAAACTGGAGGTTTGGATCCACTTTTCACCAAAGGATTGTTTGAGCTTCACACTGAGCAGGGGATTCATCTCCCCACAAGAAACAATTCAAGTACCATAGGAAATCTAAGTTCCTCAAGGAAACACCTCAACCTGGCGTAAACCCTGTCCGCCCCTCAATGAGCAAGCCAATTACTGGAACAACCCACACCGACTGGATTCAGAGAAAGACACCTTTACAAGAAACGTGAGTCCTGTTGCCTTTTTATTCCCTTTTTGTAAATTGAAGCTCAAATTTCCCACTGAGCCTAAACTAACCATGATGACTTCTCCCCTTTCACTTTTCAACCGTTTCACAGTGTTCAGAGCAGCACTGGACCCATCCCAATCAGTTCTCAATAAACCTGTTAAACCTTCCCTTGGTCTCTCTGTTTGGTTTTCTGCATGTGGGTCAGATCTTAGAATAAAATCATGACAATTAGTAAATACAGCCTTACTCTGTTACTTTACAATGGAGATACTATACTGTGCGTGTGTGCAATGCGTAAACAAGGAAGTGATGATGCTAAGCCAGTTAGCTCCTCCCAGCGAAGTGGTAAAAATGATAAAGAAAAGTGCACGATCCAATGTGGAAAAGCACAACAAATATTTGATTCAAAGAGGAATAAGACTCGAATAAATATCAGAACACATTATAAATATTGGTGTTTACTCAAGAAAGGGCTGAAGCTGTGAATCAGGATCCAAACTTCCTTATTAATACCATGAAAGAAATACCATGCCAAGTCTTTGCAGTCTAAGTACAGAAAGAAAGATAGGCAGACAGACTCAAAATGCATGTTTAAGGGCCCTCTTGGGAGCTGAAACGTGTGCTAAAGTGCCTTCTACAATAGTGAGGACGAGCTTCATGCGCAGTTATTTGTCGCTTTCTACTTCAGCCCTTCAAAAAGTCTGTGAACGCACTTTGTCCCGTTTTACTGTGCATTTCAGGGCTTCCGTATTAAAAGTTTGGGCTTTGAATCAGTATGGTGTAATTCCAAGGCAACAGGTTAAACCTGCTGAGTTAAATGTACACTAAATGTAAAAGAGAAGAATTCATGGCAACAGGGTTTGACTCAACTGTTAAATTTGTATTTTGTTCAAAATTGATGACATTAACAATATAGGTAAAAGCTGGTTAAAGAAAACTACATTGAAATCTAAGATTATAGCAGAAAAACACTCCTTTTATATCACTTCAATGAGCTTTAACTGGAAGTGTTGGTTTTCAAGGTGTTTGCAGTTTGCATAACTGAATAGTTTAAATTTTATTTAGTTTAACACATGAAAAGTAGGGATTAAAGGGCGGCTTTATGAGCCAGGATTCTGGCCTCCTTGATCTCATCCCACTCTGAGTGATGTGGAGTGGACTACAGCCAGAGGAGCTGCAGTATGCTCCTGGCTCAGGTTAAATTAATGTAGCTGCACTTTCCCGCTCTGATCCACACAATCTTTTTTTTTTTTTCTCCTTCCTACCACCAGTGAATTCCATCCAAGAGTCAGGTTTAATTTTACCTCGAGGCACGAAAAACAGCAGCAGGTCAGAAATTCTTCCATTTATGTGTGTGTCTGTGTTGGAGGGAGGTACTCACGACTTCTGAGGTGCAGTCGCTGGTTTTGCAGCAGGCTTGTTAGCTGGCACAGTGCATCTCTCTGCAACACAACAGGGGACAAGACAGAGGACATTCAATCATTCTTGACACGGCTTTGCTTCTGTCAAGGTTTGCCTGAGTCTGTTTGATATGTGTTGACCAGAAGCCACAGTAACATCACTGGAGTCTTGTAGCATCGTTACCCTGGAAAACGACTCTGCTCTTTTGTTTATTACCGGCTGTCTTTGTGTGTTTGCCTTTCTTCAGGATGAGCAACGCATTCATGTTTTGTAATAAACCTGAAAGGATGAGTTTTTCATCAAACAGCTCCAACTACCTCCACAAAAATGACGTGACATTTGGGATCAGCAGTTTTTCTTCTTTTCTTTTTTTTTTTCCCTTGCGCAAAGCAAAGAAACAGGCGTGCAGGAAATATTTAGATTTACAGATGCCCCGCATACTTCTCAGAACATCCAGGCCTGGCCTTAATAAAATTCCACAGCCTCTGGAAAGCGCTTGAGGAAGCCTTATTTAGATTGTGCAGGTGTAGGCCTCGGGATCCTTCCGTATCTCACTGAAAGCGGTGGATATTGAAATTAAGATGATGTATGTACACCTTATGTGTCCCTGCCCTCCTGCATCACAATTACCACCAGTTTTCACACTATCAGCTTGTAGCAAACAGCAACGGCCTTTGCAAATCCGTGACAAATTCCTCTGGCTGTATTTTACATAATCATACATAAATACGGCAGATCTTCCCTTCAATGCACACATAGTTTCTCATCTAAAGATATAAATTGACAACCTTATTTAGTGGAGAACAATTTTAGAAAAAAATATTCCTATTTTTGACAAACTTTACTTCCAGATCTTGGTGAATTTGTCTGTATTTTGGAATTTTGCCAGCTGTATTGTTCCTATACCTTATCGTCTACCTATCCAAAAGTACTGGAATGCCTTTAAAGTCGTGAGGGAAGCAGCTGTTCCAAACACTGCATTTCCAAATTCTCCCGAGTGGTGCCCGACTTTACACGAAGAGTGAATAAAGTGAACGGATTGGTAATTTATCAAGGGGGCGGGACTATTGTGGTGGAAGGTTCCAAGCAGGATTGGCTTTTGGTTGTGGCCGGTTTGTTGAAAGCATCTTTGCTAACTAGTTAGCAACTTAGTGTTAGTAGGTTCCCAATGGGAAATTCCATTGGGACCCTCAAGTAGCACCAAATTGGTGACTTAGAAAACTACATAATTACTGTCAAGGAAACGCCATGGACAGAGGGAAACATGCAAGATGGGAGGAGAGTTTTTTGTGTCAGAGGTCATGGATGAGTCTCATCCGTCATTTCTGCACACGGAGCGCTCACAAAGCTCAGAGTATTAAGTTAAAAGTTCTCTTTTCTGTTGCCGTTGTTCTATAAAAGTACCTTTTAAGATAATTTAAGGCGAGAATATATTTTTAAGCATCACTATATGGCCCATTTACTGATTTAATGCGTAACTTAAAAGAAATGTCCAAAGTTGAGAGGACCGCGGCAACCAGCGGACCTCCGATGCTAACCGTAGCCAGGGCTAACCTTAGCCCATCTGCAGCAGCCCTCTCTCTGCGTGTGGTGATGTCATCAGTGCACTTCTGTTCCAGTTGACCCATATCTATGCTGCGTGCTCCCGTTATCCACACTTTCCTGTGTTCTTCTCAAGAACACACTTGGCGAGGACACAAGTCCATACTGTAGTCGTGTTCTCGTGAATTGAGAAACAGCTAACAGTTCACTCTCCAACTATACACCTGTAACGATCACCACTACTCTGTGAAGAATCTTATTTCAACCGTTGCGTATATTAGGTTTGACATATGAACCGAGATACTATTACTAAAAAAATTAGATTGACAGATGACCGCTAATATATGATTGGCGGAATTTAGGTATACAATTAACTGGCCTGCATAAGATAACAAAAACAAAAGAGTTTTTAAGACAGGATTTAAAAAAAAAATAAAAATAGAAATGTTCTTTAAGACTTTAAGTACAAACTTTATTTTCATAAAGTCATGATGTTTTCTTTGTTTGACCCTTAGTAATAACAAAATGTCACTAACGTTGAGGGTGGAGCGTTTAAAATTATTTTAAATCCACTTCTCCATAAGAGCCTTTATGCTATTTTAAAGGACACAGCAAATGCTTTAATCCATTAAGCTTTTAAACCAGAAAAAATTGAAAAGACTCTATGTATGGACTCTTACACCTTCCCCTTCTCCTCCTTTATTAGCTGTTCCTTTACCCTGTGCTTATTTTCACTAGACTGAAGTGTTGCAAAGGAATTAGATATAATAATACTGTAATAGCGATAGTATTAGCCAGTAAATGTACATATATTCTAACCTGTGGTAGTCTGTGATTATTTATGAAATGATTTATCAGTCAGAGTGAGATCCACCCACCTGTTGGTTAACATTTAAAGAAACAGAGACAATTTTTTATGGTAGGTGATTAATAACTCTGCAGACAGCCATAGTCTGAATTACTAAATTGGTGAAAGACAACCAGAAGTCCAACCTTGGGTAAAAGATTAAAGAACCTTGGTGAGTAACTAGATATCAGTTATAATCCTTTAACTAATCATTAATTGGTTTTACCCTTGATTTTAATGACCTATTAATTAACCAAACGTTCAGTTCTAGTTATTTAATATATTCATAATATTCTGTTAAATTGCACAACATGGCTTTCTAAAAGTTCTGTGGTACTGCCAGGAGATTGCAACATGTCTGCTCACGGTGCCTGGTGCTGGAATTCTATTTAGGCTTATGTGTAAAAGGTTGCGAGTGGCTTACTGAACAGAGTGTCAGCCAGAGGTACGGCATTAAACGTGCAGCAATAATACATTTTGCAATTATAATCAACATTAAACTTTATAAGTCCACACATAACCAATTATCAGAAGAATTGTATAAACAAAAAGAAGGCGATAATTATAACTATTTGCAGATCACAATCATGTGCTTGAATTCCTGCTGAAACTGTTTTCTCACACATCTCCTGACTGCTGTTAGTTAATTATAACCCAAACCTGGATGTGAGTGTTTGTTTTCTGGGAAACTTACTCTGCGTGTTGTAGCCTGAGGTCACATGCTGGGTCTCCTGGTGAATGAAAAAAAAGACAGGAATTAATTAGGCTAATAATAATAACAATAATAAAGGTATTGTCAGTCATTTTTTTGTTTCATTTTCTTGATCTCCCTCCATGTTGTTCTTTAAAAATCCTTGAGAGTATTGCTGCCTGGCTGTTTTTTTTACCATCGTCACTGAGACATTTAGCAGATTGAAAGTGTTTTATAAAAGGATTTTAATATATCGTTCTCTTAGTTCTTTGGAACATTTTAATGTAAAATATATATATTTTAGATTAATTAGGACTAGAATTTAGATTAATGAATTGAAGGCTGCTGACATGTCGATGGTGTGACTGCGGTTACACCAAATGCGTTTTTAGTGTTGTATGGGCGTCTAACACTTGGACATTAAAGTCAGACTGCTGTCAAGCAAAGAACAGATGCCTCTAGTGTGATGAGTGGGATAAAAAGTAGTTTTACACTACAGTTAAAGACAAGACTTGTAAACAAAGTGTCATCAGTGCAGTCAGTTCATCAGGATTACCATCCTACAAATAAATATTCTGCTTTTCTGAGCAGCAGAGCTCTGCACACAGTTGGACTGTAGCTCTGAAATCCCACAGTGACAGCTTCCTTAAACTGTCCTATTGCTCGGGGATTTCCTGCTATCAGTTGTAGCAACTAGAAGTAATTATAAAGTGTTTTAGATCTTAAAAATCACCAGGAACCAGATCACAGAATTGCATATTTTTCACCAACACGTTTTGACATTTTAAGTTAATGTAGATATTCATTTAATGACAAACTGTTTTGCCACAATTAGTAAGAAAATATTTCAGTGTAGTTATCAGAACACTCTCACTTTATTTAAACATTAATAAAAAAACTGCTACTGGCCTTTTTAAGTGAAATGCAACCCTATTATATATCCTCATTCATTTTTAAAAAGTTTTATTGCTGACGCCCTGGAGGAGGAGAGATGCAGTTGGATGCTGTATCTGCCCATAAATATTCAAGGCCTTTAGATAACAGCACTTTAGAAAAGCAGGATGTTATTAAAGGTATGCTAATGTGTCTGGATATTCCTTTCAAAGTTCATAATTTTACACATTTAAGATATATAAACTTGACAGGTCTTAGCTGATAAATTTTTATTGGCCACTAGGTGGCCCCGGTGAGCATTTGGAGCTTATGGGAGACTATCAATTAACCATTTTGCAAAACATGTGCTTCATACTGTATTAATCCTTTGTTTTTAACTGAATACGATAAAGGAAATTCTAAGCCATTAATTCTCTCTATAAAATATCTGTAACGATCTTGGTTCTGTTGCTTTTCTCTAAGTTTTCAGTTTCATGTTTAGCCAGGTTTTTCCTTGTTTTCTAGCTTTATTGGTGTGTCTGGATTCATTTAAGTTGCTTAGGTTTTTCAGTCTGTCCTCTGTTGCCCTCTTGTGTTCTCCTGTTTTTGTTTAACATTTTTAAGTTGGATTTTTGGATTCCTGTTTTTGCTGCCTGATCTCCATTAAACCTTTTAAGAACTCACCCCTGCCTGTCAGCCTCTGCATTTGGGTCCTCATAAAAACCTCTAAACAAATCGTGACAATATCATTCATTTTGTAGGAAAATGCTGCTGTGCCTGGTTCTTTACCTTCAAAGAACTGGTCCTGAAAAGTCCCTCAAAAGTCCTTGAATTTGAACCAAGAAACAAGACGTAGAAACCCTGAAGTCATAGTGACTGACTGATTATCAGAGTGGCCAGAAGGACACAAACAACCAAATAAATGTGGCTTTTCATCTCAAGTTTAACCAACTATTTCTTCTTCATACTAATTAGAGTTTGAGCTTCTCTGATTGGTCGATGCACTGCATTGAGCTGCAAAAGATTGGATTTTTCAACTGCAGCATTTGAAATGTTAACACTTTCTATGCTTGAAAGCTCACCATGGGCCGTGTGCAATGATCTAAATGCTTCAAGACACCTCGCATAACCTCTCCAAACTCTTTAGCTGAATGCAGCATAAGTACATACACTGTGTTAGTATCTTTATGATAAAATTAAAAGGTTTATTACGCAAGTGGAATAAAAAAAGCAGCACCTTGTTTGCATTCACACTAAGGGAGGATGCAATTTGCTGTGATATGGGAAATATTCTAAAGGTTGATGAGAATAAATAGGGAAACCTTATTCATTGCTAAGCAACCTTTATTTTTTTAAATTGCTGTTAATGTTATAAACTAGTCCTCATTGCCAGGTTTTGATGCACCTTGAGAGTAAGGTAAAAATAGATTAGTTTACAAGAAGCAGTAACAGCTGAAAAAGCAGCAGCAATGATCCACAACAACCTGCGGTTTTAACAGCCAGGAAAAACGCATTTCAAACTTATGATAGTGCAAGTTCATGAAAGAGTCACTCAACACCCGTAGCTCTAAGAAATCATTTGCAAAAAAGAGATATACATAATAAGACTGCATAAGATAAACTGAGTGAATCTAAGGACTTTCTTTATTTCCAAGGCTAAGAGTTTTTCTAGTCATTTAACATCTTTTCTTACGACTCCCTAGCTCTCACGTAAGAAAAGCCAACAAACGTGGAAAGGATGTTTATGTTAGTTTACATCACAGCGAAAAAGAGCTTTTAGGGCAGTGGGGTAACATTTTTACTCACCTTGTTTGGGATTGGAAACTTGGTCTGATCAGCTTTCCCAGGAGTATGGATGGCTGTGAGTGGAGGAGGCCAGGAATGGGTCATCTCCTGAACACACACACACACACATCTTAATTACATTAAGAAGAAGGAATAATTGGCTGCCACAGAATATAATTGATCATTATATTTGGATAAATGGAGGGAATTGTCAGGGTTCTGCCCTCTGTTTAAGTTTATTTTTAGTTTCTTTGTATTTGTAGTTGTTTTCTTGCAGTGTTTTGTTCTTGAGTTACTCTCTGTTGCCCCCTTGTGTTTTGATTTCTTTCCTATGGCTTCCTTCTAGATCCTTCCATCCACACCTGTTCCCTGTCATCTCATTAGTCCTGTCTTTGTTCTGTCTCCCATATATAGAGCCTCTGTTCGAAAACCTCAGGGACGGTTCCTCAGAGGCAGCGGTCTACCTAGACTGGATCCTTGAAGTCCTTGAAAATAAGGAGACCGGAAGAGTTTTGGCTGTAAATTGACCAGGTCTACCCTTTGCACCAGGGGTTTACATACGCCCGTATGCTCTGTTGCTAGCAGCAACCGTGAGCGTTGACACACTAAAGCAGGAAAGAATGAATACAGAAGTTTTTCAAAACTGTTTATTTATTTTAATTTTTATTGTGAAGTGAACAAAGACTACCCTCACAAAAGAATCCAGAATGGAATAAATGTTTCAACAACCGGGAGCAGGAACAAATAAAATCAAATGTAATGATAGAAACCTTAGTCAGTTAAATAACCTGCGGCTGTCATTTTGCACATCTCTGATGTGCTGCTATTTTCAAATATCCATTACTGTAAAATGTCCATAGCTGCATATTGGTTATTTATTCCCCAGTTTTATATTGTTAAAACACTTTTACAGTATTTTATTTTTTATATTTTTAACTCTTCCCTATTATGTTATTCTTATACATTTTTTCTAAGGTCCCACATTTTGTGTGACCATTTTCAATAATCTTTCTGCTGCTGTAAAATTTTCCCCTTTATTGGGACAATAAAGGGATTTTCTATTCCCAAATTCTATAAAAGGGGTAGAAATATATAAGTAAATCTAAACAATATATTTATAAAAATATATCTGCAAAATCTCTATATTCAACAACAAAAATACTGAAGAATATTGTGCAAAATAGCAATAAAAGATAAAATCTATCAGATTTATAGTCCCCACCCTGCCGAATATATTAGAATCTGTCCTTAAATTACAGCCAAACCCATTTACACAGTAACAGTTAAAACCTTTAGATAAACCAAACATTACACAGCCACATATCTGACTCAATAACCATTAAAACAACTATTTTTCATTCATTTCAGGCGGAACTATTCACAGAGTTGTATTATATTAAACTGAACTTGCAATTTTCACCACTGTTACGTGACGAAGTAACCTTGAATCGATCGCGGCTTGCTTGATATACTTAATGAATCCTATGGATATCAAGGATAGCTTAGGATACACTCACCGTCCTGCGTCGGGCAAAAGAAGGGCGCATCCTATGAGCTCTTCATAACGAGGACTCTTGGAATCCGACCAGACCACCGGCGCCCTGGCGCAGCAGCGTGTCACGACGCCGAATCCGGTCTTCTGGGACCAGCGTCCTAGGTTTTCGAACAGAGCCATACTCTCCGTTATTGCAGTTCCTCAGTGCTGGTTCCTCGTCACTTCCTGGTTGCTTATGTATGTTTTTCCCTGACTTCTCCAAGATTTTTTTTCTGGATTTGTTATTTTGGATTTTTGGATTTCTGCCTCAGTTGCCTGTGAGTCATTCATTAAATCAGCAAAAATTATCTTCGCCTACTAATCTCTGTATTTGGGTCCTCAAAGCCTCCACTCAACCTACAGAAATAACTGAGAGAAAATGTAAGTTAGATCTTGGAGTGGATGCATCTAGTGAGCGATGATAATGGTTCAACTTTAGCAAATATGGGCCAGAGAATTGCTTCTGAAACCTCTTTGGAGCAGAGGAGTGGAGTCAGCATTCAATCAAGGCTGTGCTGCCCCTTCCCCTTTAGAGCAGACTTTTATTATTACTTATAGTATAAGTGCAGGGTTGCATGGGGAGGTTGTAGCACACCAGGGATTGGTGTAGTAAGAGTCAGTTAAGTGCAGAGTTGTGAAATTACAAAAACAAAAGCCTGACTTAATCTAGCTGCAGAGAAAGAACTCAGTAGAGCTGCGGAGTCATCTTTTAATTAATCCAACTGTACAGTAAAGAGTCAACGAAATATATTCAATTATTTTACTGGAATTTTACAAGGTAGACCAACATCAAGTACAAAATAAGGAAGCAGAAACGATTTTATTCAGCCACCTTACTAGATTTCTCTATCAGCTTAGAACGTCTGGAAAACTTATTTCTTTATTCTCATTTGCATTGTAACTAACTTGAGTTTAAATCACCAAAACATAATAATTGTTTTGTTTTTGCAGAAAAAAATGGATAAATAAGGTCTATGAGGAGCTATTCTGGGTCAGTGTTCAGGCCGGGTTGTTCTTTGGTAGAAAACAAAATTAAAAACATGAAATTACATCAGTACTCCTATGTACGTATGTATGTGTGTACTATGTATTTATGTAGGGGTGTATGTGTGTGTGTGTGTACCTGTCTAGCCATGAGAGTAAGGACATTTTTCCAATTTCACCATCAAATTGAGGACCAGTTGTTGCAAAATGTGGACATTTTGCCGGTCCTCACATGCTATTTTGCTTAAGGTTGGGTTTAGGGCAGAGGTGTCAATTGGTTAGGGTTAGGGGGAGGTATGCATTGGTAATGGTTAGTTTTAGGGGTTTTTTTTAGGGTTAGGCATAGAAAGGATGGAAAATGACTGAAAATCAATGGAAGTCATTAGGAGTCAACACATGGTCCTCATTAGGATGGCAGAACGAGTATGGGTGTGTTTGTATGTGTGTGTGTAGTCAGAGATGAGAAGTTGTTTTTTTTTTTCTCCAGTGGTTACAACCCTCAAAATGACAAAAAACATTGACAAGAGCAAACAGAAACTGCAGGCGATAAGAAAACAAGCAATGAGCGCAGAGAAGGAGCAGGGAGTCATGCGTGTGACGTATTGGGGTCTCGTGGTACGGAATCTGGAACCGTTAAATGTTCACAATGTTCCTCGAGAGTATTTTTATGTGCGTGTGTTTTAAATAAAACACAGAGAAAGCGGCCACTTTAACTGCGCTGCGCCTGCACTGTAAACCAATACCCACTTTTTCCACTCAGGCATTTTAACGCTATGATCCAGATTTAAACTCGACATGAAGTGACTTTTTAAGCAGCTAATTTGCACAGACAAGCAACGTTTCTTTTTCAGCTAATGTCTAAAACAAGAAAATTTGTTGGGGCTTGAAAGAAATTTGTTCTGCCCTGAGGAGTGGCGGCATCATCAAAATAGGGAGAGGCAGCTTCACTTTAAAGGTGTCTTTAAAGGAGAAAACAACTGTATTTCATAACAAAACAAATACCCAGATAGATCTAAATATGTATCTTTGTTATATATTTGCCTATAGGTGACTTTGGAAAACATAAAAAAGGTGGTAAAGGTCTTCTAAAATCATTTACCAAAAGTTTCACGGTTTTGTTGAATACATTTGGGAGTCAAAATCCATGCAGACAGCAGGAGAATATCAAAATACACCAGAAATCTCTGGGATTTGGACCCAGAACCTTGTTGTTGTTGGACAGCAGTGCTCACCACCCCCCGATACGCCCACAACTGTCATTTCTTTCTATGAAAATCAATCATTTTTAATGGTAACAGTGATGTACACTCTACTTCCTGACACCCAAAAAAGTCCCATCATACATCTGTTCTCCTCTCTGGAGGGGATGACTCATATCCATCTGATGACGCATCTTTGGGTTTGTGTGAGGAAGATGTGTGTGAGAGTAGCTCACAGTTCATGAATAAACCCAACATTTCAGAAAATCCTCAAGTAGGCCTCTGCAGATGTATGCATCTGTCTTTTCCCTTTCCCCAAAACTCTTACGCTACCCTGACGAAATACACTGTGTTGCTTGGCAACTGCTGCACTCTCTGACATCACTGTGTCCTTCATTGAACACTTCCTGAGTTTTGAGAGACAGGGCCACTGATTTCGCCTAAACACTGTGAGAGAAAGTGTGTAAATGCCACAAACTACCAAATACCAATGTGTCCATAGTTTGATAGCAACAGATGATCTTTTGCTTCCTCTCTGTTAAGAGTTTATATATAATTATACAAATCATTTCATGTACATTTACCCAGAAAATCCTTATAGAGTCATGTATATTTGTTTTGAGTCCTTCTTGTGGCTCTAAGTATTTTTTTTTTTGGGATACTTTCACCACTTGAACATCTGGAGACATAAATAACTGCAAATGTCCTTTCTTTTTTCTCTCTAATGGTTCTTCATGCTGTAGGTTTTTCTTTTATTTTTCCGAGGGTGTTTTATACTCTAATTGTCTCATCTTATAGATGTAGTTACTTCTATCAGTGTTATTAATTTCTGTTTGGGTATTATGTGTCCATCCAAGCTGGGGTTTCATTATGGTTCCATAATGACAATAAAGATTGTTGAAATGAGTCTTTGTAAAATAGCTCAAGCTTAGCTGGACTGAATGGAAAGCATCTTTAAAAATCAATTTTTTTAAGTATTATTTAGTTTTGTACTTTGACTGGGACCCTCAAGCACACAGATGTGCTTTGATCTAAGCCAGGGGTGACCAATTAAAAATCAGAGAGGTCCGAATAAAGAAAATCATCAACCACTAAAGGTCCGGAGACATTTTTATATAATCCATTACTTTAAGCATAATTTAACAGTGAAATAAAATGAGGTTTTTATGCATTCATGTTTGCATACATTGCATTTTTAAATAAAAAAAAAGAAATAGAACATTTTTCCATTTTAAAATCTAAAGAGTTTTTTTAACTAGAGAACAACAATCGTTCAGTTTGGTATATAGACAATTTCCTGGTTCACATATTTTATAAAACACCTGAACTTACTGTTTGTTATTTCCTTTTCTTTTTCCTGTCTTTATGTGTTGGCAGTGGGCTTTTTATGCTGCCCTGCAAAGCTTAAACCTGGGTTTAATGGAGACTAATCCATTCTAAAGCACATATCAAGGAGCTCATTTTGAGTCTGGATCCATATTTATTGTTGATTCTGTTCATGGTGGAGAATCCTAGCTTCACAGCAGCAGGTTGACAGCCAAACATCCTCTAAAGTTCAGGGTCATCTTTGAGCACCATTTCACTTTTCTTTGCGAGTTCTTCCAGCAGTCCACACTTTCTCTGCTCTCTTTTTCTCATCATCTTCTCCTTCTTACCCCCGTTGCCCAGCTTGCCACAGGTTTGCCTGCTGCTTGTAGTAAATTCAGATTCAAGATAATTGTATGAACTGTAAGTAATCCCTATATTATAACTCTTTCTTTTCCTTCTTCAAAATGTACCCTGCCCTCTTGAAGGGCTTCAGCAGCTTGGCCACTACACTCATCTCAGGTGTGGGTATAAATGCAGGAAAAGTCACTGCAAATGGGTAACAACAGGAATTCTGAGCAGGGAATGAGAAATGTTGTGGCTCATCAAATGTTGCATTGAAGCAGCCCTTCCTGATACTGACATTCAAACACAGATTTTGTAATATTGATTGTATTTTGATATATAGTGCAGCTCTAATCTGTTGGGATTTTAAGGCCATGACCTTTAGTATTGGTTTGATTAGGGGTTCGTTGCTAAGTGTGGAGTAGCCTGAATGTGTCAGGTCCTCAAGTCAGAGGTCAGTTTCTGCCTCAATGTTAGGGAGTCCAGATGTATTACTGACTTGTTCAGGATTAATGATAAATGAGGCTTTAGTGAGAGATAGACAGACAGATTATGTTATCCTCCTGCAATGAAGAGGCGCTACAGTAATCTGTATCGGTGAGGAGAGATTTAAAGGATAAAGTTCTCTTTTTACCTACTTGTCTGCGTTCAGACCCTGCATGTGATCAATATATCATAAATGAAAGAAAAGATCTTGAATACAAGCAGCTTAAAAGGCAAGGCAAGGCAAATTTATTTGTATAGCACAATTCAGTACAAAGACAATGCAAAGTGCTTTACATGATTAAAATACAGGAATATATAACAGAATTAAAGCAAAGCTGAAATCCCATTCCTACTAATGGTGACTGGAATCAGCCTCGTTGATGAAGTTAAAATAAAGCTACAGTTAACAAATTAGATCAGGAGGCCTTCTGGAAGCCTCCGTTTGGACATTTTTCCAGGCATCATGTCACCCCAGAAGGAGGTGGAAGGGGGTGGATTTGGTTTCTAATCTAAGCAAAGAGCTGGAAAGCCCAATAAAGAAGTGGAGACGGCTTTCTATTCCGGACCTGTTACCGCGCGACCAGATCTCACATAAGTGGGGAAGGCGACGGACAGATGGACAGATGAACAGTTTGGTCCCAAACAGGCGACTTCGATCACTGGTTATTTGTTTTTTACTCCTTTTGTTTCATATTTTATATATATATATATATATATATATATATATATATATATATATATAAATAACGAAAACCTAAAACTAAATAGTTTTGTGTGTTTTGTTCCACAGACCAAAGAGATTGATGTTCTTAAAGGAGTAAAAAGCAGAGCATCGCCATAAGTTGTTCAACCACAGCCTAGTGTGAATCATAACGACAGCTTGGGCTTTTATTGGAGCAGCATCGCGCTGTCAGTTTCACAGACAGACAAAGCCATCAGTCCTGACAGTCAGTAAAGCCTGTCTGTGTCATGTTTTGCTTTACATCTTTTTACCGTTCGACTATGTTCCCCTTCATCTGGAACAACCACGTTTCCCTGACGGCCATCCCAGAGAGAAGAAAGAAATGAGCCGCGAGCCTCCGGTCCGATTCACCCCAACTCACATTTTGAACTCCCAGATCTTTGTACTTGACACAGCTAACCGTCACACACTGAATTCAATGGTGCGCCGATATTATTGACAGAGGCTCTTCATGCAGCTCGCAGCAGACAATCTGTCACAAAGCCTGTTGACCCGCGTATTGATTTGTGAAAAAGAGAGCGAGGTGAATGACAGAGGGCAGAGAAGAGGGAGCGGAGGAAGACAGACAGGAAGAGAAAGAGACGGCGGAGAGGAGGGCATTCAGTTCCACAGCAGAGACGAAGGTGAAGGAGCTAACTAAGCAATTCAAACCGGGCTTTGTCAGTGGGACTGCTGACAGAGGACTAACAGAGTAAACATCTGTTTTGACATCATTCAGAGACAAGGAACAAGGGAAACTGTGGAAAAAGCATGTTATTCAGTGAGATTGTTTTAAGGATACGGATGGAGGCTAAAAAGAGGGAAAAACTGCAGTGATGTCGGCATGACCTCATCCAATAAAACAATCCTTAATCATGGGCCAGAGCCAAACTATCTCTTTCTTTTCCATTCCTCTAGTCCTTCTGTTTCCTATTCTCTCGCTCTACATTCGGTCATTTCTTCCTACGATCAAATTCTCTGGAGAAGAACCAAAGTCTTTCAGAGCAAACACAAAACAGCTGATAATCAGTGCAATTACCCTGTGTGTGTGTGTGTGTGTGTGTGTGTGTGTGTGTGTGTGTGTGTGTGTCTAGAGAACATACCCGCAAAATTTCTTCCACACAGCTGGAGTCATTTGGCAGACTGACCTGGAGGAAAACAAAGAAAACAAGACTGACTTTAACAAATGTTAATAGCAAGTATTGCATTAAAAAACAGTCAGAGCGAAGTAGACCAAACAACACCAGCTTAAAGCTGATCCATCCACAGCACATATACTTTCAATTTGACCAAACTTCCCCAACCGCTCCAAGTTTGCCATGTTTTATGTGGAGTGTTGGGGCTGAGCGGGGGGTCTTTGGACATGAAAGTGAAAAGCATAAAGGGTTTATGCGGTTCCAAGGGTTCAGAAGCCAATTATCAAGTCCCTCTGAACAGCGTCTGTATGCCTCAAGGTAAAACCAAAGCTTTACACATTAATGTGGTTTAACTTTAGGACTTCACTAATTCTGATCCATAAAAAGTATTAAAACGCTGTGGATTTTTTTTATGCTACAGACACAAACTTATATGCTTTTTGTTGAGTCTTTAAGTGACTGACGTACAGTGCCTGATAGTGGCATGATAGTTTTGAACATTAGAGAAACTCCCCACCGTTTTTTTTTTTTTTTTTTTATTATCTTTTTTATCAGCTTTACAAAATTAGAGGCTGACATTTTTTTTTTTTGCAAAATAGCCCAAAAGAAAAGTGCTTTAAAAACAACATAAATATAGCTGCATACAGTAGAATGGAGGCATCCTCTGCACAGACTGATGCATGCAAAGCTAATATTTTTCCAACCTTGTACAGCTGTCTCATTAAACTGCTCAGCGAGAAAGTGCTTTTTGCCTGGAATGAGTGTTCATCATCATCTTTACCCTTTTTAAAGAAACACAGTTGTCTGAATGCAAAAAAAAATGTATTAGAACTGAAAAATGATTAAACTAAATAAAAATAAACAACTATTCAAAATAACAACCACAAATGAAGAAGATGTCAAAACGCCAGTGGTTGCGGGGCTGAGCTTTGTGTAGAGTGCATCAGTGACAGGCAGAGATTTGTTTGCACAATTTCATAATCTCCATTAATCTGTACAAAATATCACTCAATGGAGCAAAAAAAAAAAGTGAAGACAGCAGCAAATAACCACCGTAGCCAATCCTTCTTGGCATCCTAAGGAATATCTTCATTCCATTATTATATGGAACTTTGAGATTGCTGCTATAGGCTTAGACTTCTGGAGGACATGGGAACCTCTACTCCATCATTCTGCTTTATTCTATCTCTATTCTCCAACTCTGCAGAATCTGTCAGTTCAATCTCTAACATTACGCTCTCTCAGCTTTTTCTCATAGTAGCTTTGCTTCATCCATTCCCGTTTGGCTGTGATGCCATCCTGAGGAAGGATGTCGATCTGTGCTGCTGCCATCAACACCTTTGTTTATAGATGTTGGAGATTGGCATGTTTTTCAGTGTAGTCATGTTTCTCTGGCTGTGACTGGCTGGATTTGCTCTCTTCATCCTCTGGAATGGGAGTTGGCTCAGAGCTTGTATGCCTGGCTGTGTGTTTCCTGGACCTAAGACGCCTTACAGCTGCTTTTTGTATCTCTGCTTCTGTCTCCTTTGAACCCCTAGTCAGCCTCAGCAGATGGCCGCTCACACTGAGCCTGGTTCTGCTGGAGGTTCTCTCCTGTTAAAAAGGAGTTTTTCCTCTCCACTGTCTCTACAAGCATGCTTAGTGTAGAGGGATTGCTTTTGTAGTCAATGAGTCGATGCAATCAACTGGTTTTCATTAGATAGAAAACTTTTGAATCAATCTGACTGGATGATCTGGTGAACTGTAAAGTACCTTGTGTTGACATGTGTTGTGAATTGGCGCTACAGAAATAAACTGAATTTAATTGACTTTCTGCATGTTTTTTGTTTTTTGATTAAAAAATTCTGATGGCATTTTCTGTTTCAAATTTCCATTTACAAAATGTGTTCAATAACATAACAAGGTTCACTCCATATAGCTCTTTCTAGCCATGCTCGCCTCCGAAATTTTCCAGAGATGTTCCAAAGGGACAAGCGGCATATGTGGAGGTACATGTCTTTACCTCCTACAGAGATTTTCCACTCAGCTCTCTCATAAAGTCACGGGAAGAGGGCCAGAGTGTGAACAAAGAGACGTGTGGACACAGCTGCTAATCTTTCGAGGGAGAGAAGTCCATTTATTTATATGAAGACCATCAGAAAACCAGGCTGCCAGTTGTCAGATGTTCCCTATTTTGGATAGAAAACTACAAATATTACATAAATCTTTATTTTTACTGCTTTGTTTGTTGACTTTGTCTTACAAGATTGCTCATTTTTTTCTTTAAAAAGGTTTATACAAAAATTTGTCCTTAAATTCCAAGAGGAATTTTATTACTCTTCTTTATCACTTCAACATGTGGAGAAATCAAAAGGCCCCGCCATGCAGAGTTAGAGCTGCCCCACCACGACCGGTTCATCTGAGGTCCAGACATTTATAAATTCCTTCATGTTCATGTTAAACTGTCCGCTCACTTGCTTCTCTGCTGTAAATTCATGACAATGAAGCCAGACTCTGAATGCGTGGCTTTTATTTGTTTATCTTAGTCGATGCAATCAGGGATCAAACTCACAGTAATTACATCTTTAAGTGATAAACACTGGCTTGTGTTAGTGAAGCAACATTCAGCTCAATTCAGTGTTCAGATTTAGAAAGGCCTTGAAATAACTGTGGCTTGGCTTGTGTCATGTAAACCACAGGACACTTTTAGCTTAACAACTCCAGAGGCAGAGGCGGCGTCTGTTTAAGTGGTCTGATTAACCAGTTCAGTGGCTGCAGAACGTTAACCTGTGCAAACCTGTGACCCTATCCGTGGAGCTCAAGAAAATATGGCTGCGTTCCAAAGATTTTTAAAGTCATGCATAATTCTGAGGAGGATGGAGTTTTATTAAACTCCATCTACTGAAAATCAATGCAATATATCTAAAAATAATGCACTTGGATTTAGACCCTTTTACTCTGATTTTGAAAGAAATTGGTGCAAACAATGGTTTTCAGAACTTAATATCCTGTACCTCTGCAGAGTTTTATTAAGTCCTAGGAGCCCAATCTACATTCAGTCATTGTGCTGAGCTATATTTTAGCCACAGCTACTCTGGGACACACTGACAGAAGTGAGACTGTTGTACCACAGTGCCATTGAACCCTCTAAACAACCCAAGGTGGCACGGCACGCGAAGTGTCTTGTCCAAGATCAAAACAACGGAGACAGACAGAGCAGGGTCTCTAATCTGCGACACACCGATTACAGGACCTTTTACCTTCTGAATGACCGCTGCTCCTATTCAACAGAAGCAGGACCAAGACATTACTCCTGGGTCTTAGGTAATCCTCAAGTCTTCATAGTCAAGTCACGAGTCAAAACTTATTGTCTATTCACACCCTACACATTAATTTGCATGATATCCTTATGCTATGAAGCAAAGCAAGGTGAAGGATGCCATTTTAGTGAGGGGAAAAGTACTTTTTTTGCAATTACAGTAAAGCGAGAGCAACATCACATATGAAATGGACGTGGAGCCACAACCTCAGGCCTTCAAGGCTGAATGAGTTGAGCAGAAATGAAGCTTTTCTTTCAATCAAAATGGAAGATAAAGAAAATAACTCTTAAGAGGTTTCGTTGGTGGCTTTTAAAAAAGCCATTTTAATGAAGTCCTTAAATGGCCTATTAAATCTTTCATTATTCCTCCCTAAAGCTGGGCATACACTTTATCATTTTTTGCCCTTTTCTCGCTCACTTTCCGGTCGTGCGAGAATTTTTCAATCGGGCAGGCTTTCAGCTTGATCGTGCGTTGTGTAGTGTGCAGGAGGTAACGAGGGGCGACCAGCTTCTCACGACCAGCTCCCAATCAGGAATCTTGAGGTCGGGAGAAAATCAAACATATTTCATTTGGCCGTCGTGGGAAAATCGCTCAGTGGGCATGCACAAACAAGAATTCTTCTTCTTCTGCTTCTTCCTCTCAGATGAAAACACAGAAGCATGGTGGGGGTGCGAGTGAAATGGAGTTCTTTCTGTAAAATTGAAAGATCGCAGTATTTTTTCTTTTTAGGGCTTTCAGCACATAATTGCACAAATTGTGTGTTTCTCTCTAGTGAGCCTCATATTCCGCTTCTACTGGCTTCCGGATAAGTGAGTCCGAGTAGCGCCATCTCACTGCGGAGCTGAGTCCGACATGGTTTTTATACGCACAGTGTGAGCAGGTAGATCGCATCAGAGCATCGGGCCGCACAGTGTGAGCAGGTAGATCGCATCAGAGCATCGGGCCGCACAGTGTGAGAACATACATCGTGAGCTGTGAACTCACACACTACTGTGATCTGATACCCATTATTTTTAGTGGCTTGAGCCATGGTTTATAGAGCAACGTGAAAGCGCAACCCAGCGCACTGGTTTGTGCGCGTGTGTGCCAACATGGTCATATTTTAAAATAGTTCAGCATTGACCATGGCTCAAGCACAGACAATAGAAACTAGGCCAGAAAGACTAAAAACTAAGAGCAAAAACTAATATTGTGTGTGCCTGAATTTTTCTAAGTAACACATGTTCCTGTTTTTCCCTCTGAGACAAAGCTCTTTAAGAAACCTAAACTCTTCTGGACCTAGGATTTCATTAGGGGTAAGTATTGGCAGGGTGTTACGATACAATATGTGACACGATAGTTGGGTCACAGTACGATATTTTCACAATATTGCAATATCACTATATATTGCTATTTTTCCCTGCTGTCAAAATAAAATTCATAGATCAAAAAGCGAGTGCTGTATATGTTCATCAAAGATATTGATCATTTACTTTTTTGGTATCCATGTTGTTTGGGGTTTGAGTCAACGTCTTCCACTCTGACTGCCTCAACTACAGCGCCGAGAGCGCGCACACAGCACCAGAAATACGGTGAACCCCACAGCAAGTCGAGCACAAACAACAATTGGATGGAATGACCCATGAGGCAGCAAACATGGAAGAATGGGATGACGTCCAAAAAATTTGCACATCACTTTGAACCAGCATCCTCACAAAGAAACATGGAGGTGACAGCATGATGCTGATGGGATAAGTTTCTTCAACAGCAAAGGTAAAGCCAATGATATACTGTAGGAGAATGGACAGAGCTATGGATGAAGTGGTGCAACCTTTAGCGTGCAATTAGTGCTACAAAGCGAATTTATGTTTTAGAATGGCCTAGTCAAAGTGCAGACCAAAATTTTTATGAAAATCTTTAAAAAGACCTATAAAAGTTAATGTAATTTATGTTCTCTATCCAGTTTGACACAGCTCGAGATGTGTTGCAAGTATGAGAAGAAAAAATGGGCAAAACTTTTATCCCCAAGGTGTAAAAAATAAGATAGAAATGCACAGCAAATCACAACAAAAGATGCATAAGACTTCGAATGTTATTACAACGGAATATTAGGGCCAGGCTAGAGATTTTTTTTCTTCTATTACAAGAATACAGTCATAAAATTAGGAGAATAAAGTTGTAATATTACAAAAGAATAAAGTGCTAATCTTAGTAAGAGTTGTATTTTATGACAACTCTTACAAGATGCACTTTCTTCCCTAAAATGAGAAATGTCAAGCATTATGTGAAATTATACTCTGGAATCGGGTTGACAAAAAAGGAAATCTTTTAGCACCAGGATCAAACTGGGCAGCATGTCAAAGTGGACTCAGGTTGCTGATTGGTGGAGCTGGTCGGCCGTCATCTGCTGGGCGGAGCTTCAAGCTTTCTTTCTGAAACAGGTTGTTGTATGTTGACTTTATTCTCGTAATACTACAACTTCATTCTTTTAATGTTAAGACTTGATTCTTGTAAAATTACAACTTTATTCTTGTAATGTTACGACTTTATTCTCAAAATAATGAAAACAAAATCTCTAGCCTGGCCCTAATACTCCATTGTATGTAATACATTGGATCTGGAAGAAAAAATAAATAAAAGTTCAAAAAGGTGTTAATACATCTAAAAGGCACTGCTCATATTTACTGTATGACCACAGTGAAATGTTATAATTTCCCCAGCTGGAAGTCTTTGATTTCTTAGTTCAACCACAGTTCATTTTGCTGTTCCAGCACAGAACAGAGCTGCTTTTATTTCAGTCCAAACAAGTCATTATTGCAGCTGAGGGACTCATGATTTAATGCGATAAAGGTAGAAAAAACAACCCAACAACATAAGAACCATCTCAATTGCAAATGGTCAGTCCAAAAAGTAACTGCAAACACATGCAGCTCTCTGGGTCAGATCTTTGTCTTGGATGTTGAATCATTTCGACAAACAGGTTCATTAAAGAAGAAAGACGGTGGAGCGGCGAGCGGATTGCGGGAAGACCGAACTCTCTCAGTCTACAGCAACATAACCTCTGTTACACACCATTACTTAATGGCACTAACACCAACACAGGAGCAATTTAGCAACCATGATGATGGGGGTGACATCATGTTCGGCCTTAAATCACAGCCTGCTGAAACAACAAAAGGCATCGCAGGCAGAGTTGAATCAAAACAGCTTGATCTCACAGAATGAAAATCCATCTATTTTTGCTGGACAGGAGCCGTATTGCCACACATTATTCCACTTCAGCAGATTAATCAGACAGCAAGTCAGCTTCAAATCAAAGAAAGTGGAGAGACATTTTCTTCCAAAAAAAACATGGAAAAGGAATTAAGAATAACTGGTTTTAAAAATGTATTTGGCCCTTACCAATTAGCAGATGGTATGTACTTAATTTTGCTTTAACATATTAAATTGTTAAAATCTCACTTGGAAGTTATAAATATCAAAGAAAGTGAAATGCCATCATGTTTTCATGTTAAAATATGTGTGTTGATGTTGGGCTTCAGTTAAAGGAAAAGTCTGGTCAGCAAGGAATGACCAATGGATCATTATCTGCACATAAAATTATTGAATATTTCCAGAGGACTTCAGTATTGAAATAGTAATAATAAGTGAAAAAATTTGTTATTTCACCCTTCTGATTAATGATCCTCTGATGGGTTTGTTGTTGGATTGCCAACTTGAAGAGGGAGGATTTACCATCGAACTTCTGGCCAGAGAACAAACACGTAATTCATCCATTACGGGCTTCTTCGCATAGTGCACTGGTCGTCACCATCATGGATAATAGTGTGTTGTGACAAACACCAGATACAGCACTGGGACTTGCTCAACAGCCGATACCGCACAGTGATGTCACAAACCAGTAGGTGGCAGTAGTGTTCTTTGACAAACATGGATGCCCAGTAAAGCACATTCAAAGGAAAATTAACTGATCAGTGATCAGAGGAAATGTTACTTGGTGCCGAACAGTGGTGATAATTGGAAGTTCAGTTTAATATAATCCAGTCTGTGAATAGTAATGAAAATAGTTGTTTTAATGGTTATTGAGTCAGATATGTGGCGGTAACGTTTGGTTTATCTAAAGGTTTTTATCTGTTACTGTGTAAATGGGTTTGGCTGTAATTTAAGGACAGATCCTAATATATCTGCAGTGTGGGGACTATAAATCTGATAGGAGTTTAATTTTTATTGCTATTTTGCACAATTTGCTTAACTAACTATTTTTGTTGTTGAATATAAGAGATATTTTTTATACATACATTGTTTGGGATTCACTTATATCTTTCTACCCCTTTTATTGAATAGAATAGAATAGAATAGAATAGAAAATCTCTTTATTGTCTCACAATGGGGAAATTCCGGTGCTTACATCAGCAAAAAAAAAAATTGAAAAAAATGGTCACACAAATGAGGACCTTAGAAAAATGTATAAGAATAACACAACAGTGAAGAGTTAAAAAGATAAACAATAAAAATCCTGTAAAGTGTTTTAACAATATAAAACTGTGCACTCCTGTAGAAGAAAATAACAATAAATAACCAATATGCAGCTAATGGACATTTTTAATTTAATGATACTTATTTAAAGCTACAGTGTGTAATAATTACAGGGATATACAGTCAGAAATGTAATATATTATACATAACTATGTTATTTATCATCATCTACGAGCTCAGCCTCTTAACCTTAATATTTATGCTTGCCTTAGGAATTCAAGTATTTATAATTACATAGTGAGCTGGTCTCTCGCAGCCAAGCGGAGGTGAGATATCTTTGCGCCACGGCGCAGCGCGAGAGCCAACAAACTAGCGACATGCTGGAGATCGCCAAAACGCCACAACGATGTAGAAAAAATAACGGGTATATTTATTATCTTAAGTCTACATGAAATCTATACCCTACACAGACTAATGAAATACTCTCTGTAAAATTATCTATGTAAACAAACCTCATCACTTGAGAAGGTAGGTGATGCGGACGCCGTGGAAGACATTTTGTCCCGTAACGCCGCCTTTACTGTTGGGGAGAAGCGTGTGGAGGAGCCGTGTTGGGGAGAAGCGGTGTTCATAATGTTGCTGCGGTCTGCAGTCTGACCGCTAGATGTCGCTAAAAGTTACACACTGTAGCTTTTAAAATAGCAGCAACATCAGAGATGTGCAAAATGACAGCAGCATGTTATTTAACTAAGGTTTATATCAATACATTTGCTTTTATTTGTTCATGCACCCAAAGGTTGTCACCTTTATTCCACTCTGGATTCTCATGAGTTTAGTCTTTGTTCACTTTACAATAAAGGAATAATAATAAAAAAAAAAAGAAACAGCTTTGAAACGTTCGGTATTGACGCAGCCCATTAATTCGAACACAGCTAAAGTTTTCTACTCTGACTGCTTCCACTTCAGCAATGGTGCTGTGGCTCCCCGGCGCCATCTACCAGAGTGGTGGTGCAGAGCAACACCCTTTTCCCTCATTGTTTTTGATAAAAAAAATAATAAATTACATTGATATTAGGAACTGAAAGATCAATATTATATTGGGCAGCCAAAACTCACGATGTATCGCCAAATTGATTTTTTTCCCACACCCCTAGTATGCATGTAGATACGACATAGCAGTTATAGCAGAATCGCAACATTAGCAGTTAGCCATGTTTTTTTTTTACTCTTCTTTCCCGGTGTCTGACTCAGAAGGTAAAAAGTAACGCAAGCAGTAACACTTACTGACTCTCTGCAGGTGAGACCCTGATTGGTAGAATAGAGATGGAGAGGTGATAGCAAGCTAGGCTAATCTTAGCGTCCACATTTTATCATGAAAAAGCTCGATATTCAGGTAAGGACCCCTTTAATCCTTTAATGCTAATTGCATTATATTTTAAGTATGAGTTTTTTAGACCTTAACATCATCATTGGTATTATTTTAAATTTCATTTATACAATAAGACACAGCTAGTAAATAGAAAATATATGAAAAATATGAAAAAGACTGAAAATTATACAACTTATCTAATTGAATTTATTGAAAATGTGTTTTCTAACTAGTCAGAATGTTGAATGACAATTATAGTTAAAAAAAATTGTTATAAAAGAGTTAAGAAATAAACTGTCTTGAAGAAAATGTGTGAATGTCGTAAATTAACAACAGCAGGTCAAAGCTAGCAGATGATTTATCATCATAGTTTTGTTTATTGTTTTATGGTAATGAACCACTTCCTCTAAAAGAAAAACATAAAAATGACGGAATCTAGTACAGTTCTTTATGAATAAACACGTTTGTGTTTCATTTTCACAATGCAACTCTGCTTTATGATCTCAAATATGATGACGTCAGGTTGTAGTACTGTAAGGTGATGGGAAATGGCCTTGAAACACAACAATGGAAATATGTATGTGGGTTCAGAAATGTAACTTTGTTTTTTGTTCCCTATCCAGCCTGCTGTACATCCTTCTCTGCAGCCATCCATATTCATCCCTGCTGCGCTGTGGTTCAGCAGAGTGCAATGCTGACACTTCATGTTCCTGATTCTGAGAGTACTATTACAAACCTGGCAGGAAGGAATGAGTGCATGTTAACAATGAATGTTAACCGGCTTTAATGGACCTAATGGACAGGTGACTTTCTAATGGAAATGGGTGTGTGTGCACCCGCTTCCTTAATTGATGTTACTGTGAGATCGCAGTTAATTTCAAGGACTATAAGATAGAAAGAGTATGAAAGAGGAATAAGAGACGGCTGACAGCGGCGGAGTGGGTCTGGGAGAGGAGAAAAAAGGACACATTTCTGAAAGAAAATAGATACCAAAGAAAAATGAGTGAGAGGGAGAGATTCAGGGGAAAATATAGCAGAGGCAATTACTGAGGCAGAAATCCTTTCTCTCTGAAATAGCAGTTCAGATAGAAAAGATGTCCACACACACACACACACACACACACACACACACACACACACTAGCCGAAAGGCACTCACTCCAGCCCAGCAATATATGTTGTCGTCCAAAAATACCCACCGACATTTCCATCTGCAGAGTCCCATTCACAATATTCAGAATAAAAGGTCAGAAAACATAAATAAATCCTTCATTTGTTGAAATGTACAGTTTAGATCAGAGATTTCCAAACATTTCAGTCTGTGACTCCAAAAAATAATGATAAAACAGACTAGGACCCCCCTTTATTTTTAATAAATTCCTTTTTTTTAAATGTAGGTAATTATTTTAAATGTATTTTTATTTTATTGAAAATATTAAATTTAATTACTTAATGGTGTATTTTATAATTTAATGCATAATTAGTGTCTGAGTCGTGTTTTAAATAAATAAGTGAGAATTATTTGTAGGGATGCATGATATAATCGGCCCCCTATCGGTATCGGCCTGTATCGGCCTTAAAACTGAATATCGGACATCGGCCACCCCACCGATATTTAACCCGATATTTGATCAGCTTCTGAGTTTCTAAAGTCTAAAAAAAAATTAAAAATGCTACTTCTTCTTCTTCTTCAAAAACTTCTTTTACAGACTATTGATACATTCAAATATCACAATATCTTCATATGCTGATATATTGCCATTTAAAAAACACCATATCAATCTCTTTTACTAATGAAATATTGCTATATGTCATCGTTATGCTCTGAAATCCCGAAAATTCATGAAATTTTGCCATATTTTTATATGTTGATATATTGATCGCGGTATGAATCTATTTTACTAACAAAATCTCACAAGAATTTGCAAAAATATCAACAGAGTTTGTAACAGAACGATGAAATTTCACAAGATTTTGAAAGTAAAATAGATCGATACCGCGTTTTTAAAAATCAATTTGATATCAGCATATGAAAATATATTTGAGTATATTATTTTCAAAAGTGTCAGAAATGGATAACAAAACTGCTATTTTCAATGACTACCGGTACTTTTTTTTTGTCCAGCTTTAACATCAGTAACGGTATCGGTTATCGGCTACATGAGTTTTAAAAATATCGGCATATCGGATATCGGCCAAAATCCCAATATCGTGCATCCCTAATTATTTGTATTGCACTTTTCACAGACGGGTCACATAGTGCTTCACACGAAAACACAATAAAACAAGTAGAAATAGAAAATAAAAACCAGTCAAATTCAAGTAAAAATGAAATAAATAAATGAATCAGATGAGAAGCTAGGTGCTTTAAATAGTCTATGTAATTGGCAGTTTTTAGCTGCCTAATAAAGCAAAACGGGCATTTGCTTCTTTGAAAGTACAATTATTATTTTTTTTTTTTCAGTTTATTTGGATATTAAGAACTTGCATAAAACCCATTGCAACAATGGACAGAACCAATAAAAACAAGTATTCGAAAGAGTTTGGTAAGGAAAAAAGCTGCACTCAAAATACTTTTTTTTATGTTTTTTCTCATTTTTGAACCCTATTTTTTCATGACACATTATCTAAGTGGTCCAGGATGTATCCTGCCCGTATCCTAAAGGGATCGCATCACAGTGATTGTGAAAAAAAAAACACCTCGTAACCTTCCACTGGGTCAGGGCTTCCCAAAATGTTTAGCCCACGACCCCCAAAGTAACGGTGCAAGTGACTTGCGACCCCGGCACTATAAATGTATATAAACATTGCACACAACCATGCACCCACTATAGGCGTATCCAAACACAAGCATTTTGGCAACACAAAATAACACATCCGCCATAACATTATTCCACAGTAATTTATTTATCACTTTAGTTTGAACGTAATCTCACCCAATGAGATGGATGTTCAATCTGTTTGGAGCACAGCAAGTCCAATCTAGGTTTAATGTTAAAGAGCACCACTCGGATATCATCCTCCACATTTAATCGTGATCTGTATTTATTTTTAAGGTACATCAGTGCAAAGAAAGTCTTTTCGCACAAGTAGGTAGTGCCAAACGGCATCAGCACATCAAAAGCCGCCCTGGATAGCTGTGGTTATTCCCTCCCACCTGAAATTCAAAACTCAACCAGCGTCTTCAAATTAAACGCTGTCTTCAAGGTTCGGTCTACGTATTTCTAAACGTTTAAAAATTTTTATTTCATTTCTGGAAATCAACTTGCGACCCCTCTGTGGGTCCCAACCACCTACAACATAAGTAGAGAAGTTACACATGTTTAAGAAAAAAAGCGATTATTTGATGAGTCCATGACAAGAAATTGTTAAGCTAACAATTCTACCAGGCCACCGACGACGCTTATAAGAGAAATTTCTGGAAAAACTTACCATTAAGATACAACAGAAGAACACAAGAACAGATTTTCCTTTGAATAAAGTAAATTTACTCTGGAGTCCCTATCAGGCCTCTGTTCCAGTTCGAATTGGTATCCAGATGTGAGCCAGATGGTTTGTGCCAAAGAACAGCCTGGAAAGTTGTTTTTGGGAGGCTGTTTATGGAAAACAGTAAAAACTGACTTGGCAGGTGACTGAACACCATATGTCTGTCAGAGACAACAGACAGAGCTACACCTAACCTGTCAAAGCTTTCTTCTGATACAAATTGAAACATTATTTGAAGTGAGTAAAGCTTGATCAGGCTTTTACCAGCTGATCCAGAACTCTGGTTTTCTCTGACGTTTCTAGTTTTCTTTCTAAGGACTGAAACACACACTAACTCATCCATGTGAACTTTTTTTTTTATTATTTTTTCATGAAGACCAAAAAAACAAAAAATAAACTTACTTACTGAGGATACAGTTAGTTGATGCATTGTCTTTTGCACCAACTCACTATTAAAACAATCGGCACACTTTGGTGCTGCCCTTCAACCCTTTTGGTGAGGTTAGATATTTGAAGGCGCAGACTTCTGTCAATCAGCAAATTAATGTGACTTACACTTATTAGTAAAACTCCAAATTTAAAAGAATTGTTCCATGGCTTGAGGCGAACCTCTGATAAGAAGTTTTCAGTGCATGATGGTAACAAAACAATCATCATTCGGGGTGTGTTTCCGTGGCACAGCGGTAAAAGCTGACACGACCCATATAAAGAGACCTTAGTCCTTGACGTGGCCGATCCGGGTTCGGATCCGACCTATGGTCCTTTGCCGCATGTCTCTCCCCCTCTCTCTTACCCCTTTTCCTCTCTGCCTACTTTCCAATAAAAATGAGGCACTAGAGCCGTAGAAATTCACAAAAAATAAAAAAAAATGATTCCCTTTACTTGAGTTTTGATCTTCAGTATAATACCTCTGGACTTTTTGAGTTCGATGCTGAGGCTATCAATAGTCCGTGCTGTCACCCTCTGGTTTAGTGGGGAGCAGCTTGTTTCACAAAAACATTCCTGTATCCCTATTATGATCTGCATCATCGCCAACATTTAAAGGATTGTTCCTTGGCAAGAGGGTCACATCTGATAAAAATGTAATTAAAATTTGGTCATAACTTTTTGAGTTATCATGCACACAGACAGACAGACAACCACACAAACTCTCTTAAAAATATAGCCTCGTTAACGGAAGTACAGTATTTATGGCGGGAATTATGATTTGACTGCCATGAACATGAAAGAAGTTTGGCTCTTCTTCTTTAAAGTCGTAGGGAAATGGTCGTTCCAACAGTGGCATTTCTGAGTTCTCCCAAGTGGTGCCCGACTTTACAAAGGACGTAACACACTGCTAAGGCAGCCAAGGAGTGGCTCTGTTAAAAAGTATTTAAATGTCATGGAGTGGCCTAGCCAGCCACTCAGACAGACAGACAGATCGATCCAGTCCAGTATGACAACATTTCAGCCTCATTTCCAGTAAATCTAATGGATAATTTGCTTTTTACCGACTGGATCTTAAATATCATTAGAATGTGACCACAGTGGACTGAATGAGGATATAATTGTCAGTATATGACAGAAAAAGCTTGTTTACTGTAAATATCCCCTGTGATTATGACCTGACGCCGCATTCGGATCTACTCAATGGGTTCTGTTTATTACAATAATTTGTCACATCAGTGAGGGGGCTGCTTACACTCTAAGCAGTCACCTATAAAATGACATAACAAATACATCTAATGTGATTCCTCTCAAATGCTTTCTCATTTTCCTTTCTCTGCCTCTGCCTTTTCATGTGTCAAATACACCAGAGTGTCTTGTTTCTTTTGTGTGGGAATTAAATATCATTAGGAGGTAATTACACTAATGTGTTTAAGACTAAAGCAACAGGCCCCCTCTGATCTCTGTTTTTGTATGTGTGAGAGAGGGAGACGAATGCCTCAATGAAATCATGTGGGTTGACAAAATATATAAAATTGAAAACAGCCCAAAACACACTCCATCTATTCATATTTACAATAACTGGGAGATAATTATGTTCCGCCAGGAGATTGGCAGCGACGGGAGATAAAAGACGGCAGAGAGGAGGATAATGTGCAGAGCAAGAGAAAGACGAAGTCAAACACATCAAATCTGAAAGCTTGATAAATGCAAATATGTTCCTATTAACATATCCGCTCATATCTCTGCTTCACGTTACAGCTATTTTACATGGATATTTTTCTCTATCAAATAAGAAATTTACTATTTTCGTAAACAACAAGCATCTAACTTTATCCTTTAATGCAGCTCTTTGAGGCTAAAAAGAAGTCACAGAGGGAAAAAGAGATCCTGCTCTGCTGCCATGCAAAAATAAAAAATAAACCACTGAAGTCAAATGAAGTCTGCCAATCATCTGGTGAGAGTGATTGAAGTTTGGAGTCCTGTACGGCTCAGAGCGAAGTCCGACAGGGTTTGGAAAATCTTCAAGGAATTTTCTTTCCCGTCCACAGGCTCCTTGTTTATTCTTTTTCATCTGCTTCTTTTATCATCCATATTTCAGCTGTTTACAGAGCTGAAGTGACCGCCGTCGCTGGGATTACCAGCATGCTTGATAGATCACAAGCATCGCCTCAGAGGAGAATAGATGTGTGTGTCTTTTGGGGTGTGTGTTGCATCATGTTTATGTATGAAGCCAGTCTGCTTGATAATCTAAAGACTGTTGAGTCCATGGAAGTCAGATTAGCACACATGGACCTCTCCAGAAAGCATGATCCTACACCAGAGCTGCATATCTGCAGAAGGCTCATCTTCCTAGAATTGTGATATTTCACTTTTCTGATCACGTCTTCATTTGAGAATAACTGTCACGGTCTTGGTTCTGTTCCTCAAAGCTTGTTCCTCGTCTTTTCCTGGATCCCCTCGTGAGTTTTCTTCCCCTGCTGCCCTTTGGTTTTGGTTCCTGTCTCTTGTAATTTTTTATTTTTTGATTTTTGCCTCAGATATTTAATTAAATTTTTAAGAACTCACCTCTGCCTCCTCACCTCTGCATTTGGGTCCTCAAACCTCAACCCAACCTGACAGAGAGCAAGCTTTATTTTTCAAAGTACTGCAGCCATAACCCTTTAGGTGAAAGCGGCGTTAAGCCTTCATAGCTTAAGCTGGGCTTGTATTCACGAATTACAATTCGCGCGGCAAAGGGGCTTAATTCAACAGCAGCTACGCTTTTACATCCGCTTTTAAATTCGGTGTGTAATAAATAGATTATTTTAGTCGTTGCTTTATAAAAAATTAAGATAACTACTAAATACATTTTTTAGCTAAAAATATTTCATAAAAATTACAAAACTACAGACATAACATTTAATAGTTTAATGAAGGGGTCTTTCAAAAGTTTCCAGGCCAAGCGACCCCAAAAAGCTTATGGAAAACTTTTCTACTATATATATATTTTTTATAAAATAGTAAGTTATATCAAACTGGTCCTATGGTCACTTATTAAATATGGAGGTAATGTAAATTGTAAAAGTAATCTCTGGGACATGTTGTGTTAATCTGTTATTGAATCTAAAGAGGCAACTGGATTGATTTTGAGGGAAATAAGGTGTTGCTGTGAAGTGAATTAGTTAGTTGCTCAGTGATTTTGTAAGAGCTAAGCTGCTGTGTGTCGCAGGTATAGTCTCCCTGTGGTTTTACTACTGTAACGATCAGGAGCACTTTGGCAGGTATAACATCACGTCCCCACATTTCGGCGAATCAAAGCCGCAAAAGCCAAAATCCCCAGACCGGGCTAATTTCAGCACAAGTTGTGTGTAAGGTGACTGTTACTCACACAGGCAGGTTTCCTACTCTTTTTTTAAAATCTGAGGAAGTCCTACTGCTGTTTAAGCCTTTTAGTTGGTGGTGGTGGTGGCATTGTACGGAAATGAGATATATAAAAAAATAAAATATTTGGCTAGCGTGGCAAACATCTAGAGAAAGTTAGCGAGTGCAATATTGGATAATGATCAGCCAAGACTGGAAGGTTACTTAGGGCCACTGTTGAAAGATAAATAGTTAAGTCATTTTTTATATTTTATTTCCGTTTTAATACGCAATATTTGTAGATCAGAATGTCGTATTTTGTACACCAAATTAAGATCTTTGTTAATATCATGACTTTAATCTCATTACTTTTGATCTTAATTAAACTCCAGTTTTTTCAAGATAAATAGCAGATGGGCACTATCTAGGTAGATCTAGATATGGAGCCTTAAGCTCTATTGGCAAAAAGATGTGAGTTGTTAACCTGGGGTGGCCAGGTGAGATTTTCCCCAGATGTGAATTTTTAGCTTCATTTATCCTATTATTCAAAGGTATGCAATATTATACATTTGTTTAAAAACATCATGATGCCAGGCATCCTATTTTGAAGCTTTCAACCGGGGAGAAAAGTCCATGATACTTTAGCCTCGGTCAAAACTACTCATTATCTGTAAAATTTCAGTAATTGCTTTGGTTGTAACCACATCAGTGACCCTGATCATTACAGAGTCCAGGAGTAGGCCTTTTGGTCAACAGGCCTGGTTATGTTAACATTTTGGGAAAGTATGTGCAGAGTTTACCTCTTCCAGAAAAGTCGAAGAAAAGTCAAAGTCTCTCATCTCTTCTTAAACTTTGTTAATTTTTTTTGCCCCTCTCTGTCAAGACTCCTCTTTCCACTTGTTCTGACAACAAAGACGTTTTTTAAAGAAAAGTAACCACACAGACCATTTTTTACTCTAAATGCTCTGACTTTTCCTCTCCCTTCAAGCTGCAGCAGTTGATAAGGACGATTGATTTCTAAAATCAATTAAATATTGTCATTGAAACATTGGGGGGACATATCCACAAATAAGCCCAGCGTTTTCACCCCTGTGCTAATTGGCCTTCCCTTGCATGTGTAGCGCGTGCTGGGGAGCTCAAGCTATTGGTGTTTTCTTAAAACTCAACTAAACTAAACTAACTACTATGTACAAAGAGGAAGGGGGAAACGGTTGAAAACCATATTACAGTTTAAGATGGATTCTGTGTTTGAAACCAAAGTTTATCTGGAATAATCTGGGATATGATCAAATTAGCTTTTCACTAATTTTAAAGAAATTGGAATGTTTTCAGACCAATTCACAATGCAAATCCATGAGGTGAATAAAACATTATTTGGCCAAATAATGTTTTATTGAATGATTTGCTTAATCAAGAACCAATAACCTTTAGCTAAATGATTCTTTACCCTCTTTGAAATAGCTAGCAGCGAATAGACATCAGGATTCCACTAAATGACTCTTGGTCATACTTGGCAATGGAAATATAATGAGCTCTACGTGAACACTAATGTTCTATGTGGATAAGGCTTTAGTGAATAAAGCTTGTTTAGTGGACCAGAGTAGAACCTGGTCCTGTAGCATAGCCAGAGTATGCAGTCCATCTTTAGCATTAATTAGTGTTGTCTTTACTGAGCAGTAAACATTAATCGCAGCATATGATTAGCATCATCAAAAGACACATTGTTTGTTCTGTCCCTAATAACCATGCCAGACCTGCAAACCTTTTTCCATGTCCGTTTCTGGAAGTTTCTCGGAGTCCTTATCCAGTTTTTGGGTAGCTCTGTAGCTCAGGGGGTTCTTTCTATTCAGTCTCTACAGCAGGGGTCCCTCCTAGTCTCTGCCACCCAGGGCAGCGGCCTCATCCAGTTTGGCTCTAGTAAGTTCTGGAACTGTGAGAAAATGTGCTGTAAAAGGTTCTGTTTGCAGCAGTTAGGTTCTGAAGAGCTCTGACTCATCCTTGGTGGTTCTGGGGATCTGGTTTCTGGGCTCTGCATTCCACCTCAGGGCCAGCCAGTGGGCCCCTGCTTTGAGAGCAGGAGAAGCAGGCTGGACTGTGAACAGAGGGAGAAAAAGTGAAGGAGAGAGGGAGGCAAAAGAGAGAGAACCTGTGCTCTGTGGTTTTGTCTCTGGCTCCCCACAGAGGGGGGGTGGTAGGCTTTCACACCCTCTGTGACTTCCTATGACCTGCTGGCTAAGGGGCTGGGTGGTAGTCCCCAGCTGTTATCTGCCTCAAAGCCGCATTTTCTTCTGGTCATCCTATCAGGATGAAATATAGACACTGCTTCCCAATGTCCAAAAAGTATGTGTGTTGAATTCATGTTAATGTGGATTTAAATCCGTTTTTAAATTATGGTGTAATAAACAGATTATTTTAGTCGTGTTGCTTTATAAAAATTCAAGACAACTACTAAATATTTTAGCTAAAAAATATTTCATAAAAATTACAAAACTACATAACATTTAATAGTTTAATGAAGGGGTCTTCAAAGTTTTCCAGGCCAAGGACCCCCCGAACTGATGGCGAGATAATGGAGTAGGGACACCCCTAATTATATATATATTTTATAAAATAGTGTTATATCAAACTGGTCCTATGGTCACTCTAGTAAATGTAAGGTAATGTAACTAAATAGTCCTGGGATTATTAACGTATTTCTGATTCTGATTCCTGGTTGATGGGACAGGTGTTGTGAATGAAGCGGTGCCCAGCTTGAAAGAGCTCCTGTGTGTCGCTGAATGTGTGCATTGATGACTGAAAGACATCTTCTGCCTCCATTTATCTGTTTACTACAGTGTGATGAATTCATGTTAATGTGGATTTAAAGACATTTCAATTGGTGGAAAAAATGCAGGGGGGAATATAAAAAAAAAGTCTAATCGAACAAAACTTTCGCGACCCCCATGCAGTACCGAAGGTCTTCAACAGGGGGTCACCCCCTGTTGAAGACCTTCGGTTTAATAAATATAATCATTATATTTTATTCTTTTAGCAATATTTGTAGTTAATGTGTATTTTTACTTTAAATCTTTGTTAATATCATGATACCATTACTATTAAAAATTGTTTTTTCAAGATAAATAAATGCTATCTATTAATCTAATGTTGCCTTAAGTCTATTGGCAAAAAAGTGGTTTACCCTTGCAGGTGAGATTTTCCCCAGATGTGAATTTTTAGCTTCATTTAGCCTATTATTCAAAGGTATGCAATATTATACATTTGTTTAAAAACATCATGATGCCAGGCATCCTATTTTGAAGCTTTTAACCGGGGAGAAAAGTCCATGATACTTTAGCTTCGGTCAAAACTAATCATTATCTGTAAAATTTCAGTAATTGCTTTGGTCGTAACCACATCAGTGACCCTGATCATTACAGAGTCCAGTGAGCCTTTTGGTCAACAGGCCTGGTTATGTTAACATCTTGGGCAGTATGTGCAGGTTTACCTCTTCCACTTTCGACACAAAGTCTCTCATCTCTTCTTATTTGTTGTTTTTTTTTGCCCCTCTCTGTCAGCTCCTCTTCCACTTGTTCCTAGTTTTCCCTCCTGTCTCACTCTCGGCTCTGTCTTTTCCTCTCTCCCACCAAGCTGCAGAGAAGCTGATAAGGAGTTGATTTACCATCCAATTAAATATTGTCATTGAAACATTGCTTCAAATAAGCCCAGCGTTTTCACCCTGTGCTAATTGGCCTTCCCCTTGCATGTGTACGTGCTGGGAGCTCCAAGCTATTGGTGTTTTTCTTTTCCTGGGTATGAGCTTGAAGAGTGAAGAATGTGATTCTGGTTTCTTCTCGGTAAAATCAGAAGGTCATTTCAAGCCCGGAAATTCATACTGAGATCGCAGCCGATTTTATTTTTTTTCCCTCTTCTGGCTCCGACATTTCAAAACCGTAAATGTAACGCAGCTTTCGCGGACAATTCGCTTTAAATTATTATAAAAATAAGCAGAATTAATGGTAAAACTACAGTACTACAGTTGTGCTTTTATCTTTTCAACTATTTATTTTGAGCAAATCTAGTGTTGTCAATCGATTACATTATTTTAATCGCTTATTAATCGCATCGCACGCCTTCGATAACTCGCTTATTAATGCTGCATTTTGATCTGCGATATTTTTCCCTGATTAAAAAATCAGCTTCTGAAATACTCGATGACATACAAAAAAATACATGCACAGGTTAGGTTTGTGCCAATGTTCTTTTTAAAATGAAAACAGGTCACAGATACTGATTTATGTCATAATAACAAATATGTAGCCAAAAAAAAGGCCCTGAAAACAGGCTGATGTAAAAGACAGTCTTTACAGTTAATACAGTCTTTTGAACAAAGACAAAGCATTTTACCCTACTGCTATAAAATGTAGTACAGTTAAAATTAGATGTTAATTAACCAAGGTAATAATGAACAATTTTCAATCAATACATCAAAATCAATGAGCCCGACATCACTAGATGGAGTTAGTCTATGCTCTAGAAAGTTACTTTTCAGCCTCTTAACAAAATGAGAACACACACACACCCAACCACCCTGCACCCACACACACACACACACACTACGATACCGACCTGTGGCGTACACAGACAGCCGTAGCAGTGGCGTAGCAGATTCCATTTCACCTCGGTAATCAGTTTTCTCAGCGTATTTCAGGTTGCTACTAGTTACCAGACACTCAACTTGTTTCTTGGTGGTGGGGCTTAAAGAAAAGGCACTAAGCGTCACCCAGTGTATGAGCGTCTTTTTCCCTGAGGAGCTCCGCTCTCGAAGCCTATGAGAAATGCATACACTGGGGGAAAATAGCCCACGCGCCTTCCCGCAGGCTGCAGCCGGGATGTGTACTTGGAAAATTGTACCATAAAACCACATAGCGTTAATCTCCACGTTAAAAATTATCGCCCGTTAAAATGGCCACACCAGCGTTAGCAGATATAATACTTGATAATTTTGACAGCACTAGTTAAAACAATTAACTATTTTTTTGTCTGTGTTTGTTGTACACTTAATTAAGAAAGCTTTTGGAAGCCATTTCTAGATGGATAAATAATTATCTAATTATCTAAATAATTCATATTTAGCTAAAAGCTATCCTGCTAGCTATGAAAGCCTTAAACTAGTTAGTAGTTAACTTAAGGCGGGCATACACTGTATGTGTTTTTGCATTTTTTGGGCGGATTATCCAGTCGTGCAAGAATTTTTTTATATCGGGCCGAACTTCAGCCTCATTTTGCTTTTCTGTGTCGTGTAGTATACAGCAGGTAACGAAGTGCGATCAGCCTCTCACGACCACATTCTGATCAGGAATCGTGAGGTTGGGTGAGAATAAAAAAAAACATTTGAAATTCAGTTAGCCCGTGTAAGGTGTTCCTGGGTAAATCCTGCAGTGGAAGCAGAGTTATGAGCGTTTATGTGCCAATTCACCAGAACCTAGCGCACTGCACATGTGAAAACAGGGGAGTTCTTCTTCTTCTACTCTCGATGTTTGGCTTCCAGATTGACGAGTCTGACCAGCGCCATCTCTTAGCACTAAGTCCGACGTGTGGTTTTTGGAGCTACAGTGGTAGCAAGTAGATCGCATCACAACATCGGACCGCACAGTGTAAGAACATGCATTGTAAGCTGTGAATTTTAAACCCTGCGGTTTCATCCTATAGCCGAGTACAATGATTTAAAACATCATCCAGTGTATGCCCGCCATTACTAGGTTTAACATGCCTTCAGACAATATGTGATCAGCTTTGAAGCTTTCTTTTAAGCTTTCAATCACTGAGCGCCCAAAGAGTTCGAAAATCTAAACATTTGCAGCTCGACGCAGAGCATCAATTAATCATAGAAGCTAATCCAAAAGTTGTCTGGACACTACAGTCATGATATGAAAAATGAACAAAAAATGCATATATATATATATATATATATATATATATATATATATATATATACAAATACATATATATATATATACATATATACATATATACATATACATACATATATACATATATATACAAATATATATATATATATATATATATATATAAATACACAAATATATATATATATATATATATATATATAGATATATATATATATATATATATATATATAAAATATATATATAAATATATATATTTAAATAATAAACAACATATTATATTCTTACTGAACCCACATTCTACAGTCACTGATGTCAAAACTTACAGTTTTTACCAAAATCTTAAATATAAAAAAACATAAGCATTGCAGAGCAATGGGGAATCACCTACTTTTTGCCACTGAAAACGTGTTTGGTGTGAACACAACATAGGAGTCATGGGCCAGCTAGCTAATACTGAGAAAAGCAGCGTATGTTGAATAGACAGTCCTTCCTCACTAGACCAGTCAGCAAACAAAAATGTTTATTAAAAATCCATATTGGTGCTGCAATATTTCAAACTCCTATCTGCTTGTGTTGCCATGTGCTAAGCTAGTACCAACTTACCATTATAGCTAGTTAAATATTTACTTTTATCCAACTGTCAGCTGCATATCTGTTATGTTTCTCAGCTTTAAAAATAAATATCAATTGATCTAAATTGCGCTACAAGCTTAATTATAACTGATACATTTTTTATTATTATTTATTCTTTATAAAATTTATATTTAAGCTAGTCTCAACCCTTTTTGCTGGGTTCCCTTTTCTTTCAGTACAGAAAACATTACAGCAAATTATGAGAGAAAAAATTATTTATCCAGTATCTACTGGTAAGTCCATTAAATATAATCTATTCCAAACTAAAAGCCCTGTTTACTTTTACGGATAAAAATCTGGATAAGTTTTCTTTTACCTCCACAAAAAAGTTCCTTTGGCTATAAACAATTTACAGTTTTTTTTAAGCTTTTTACGTATTTAAAAGTCTTAGCATTTCTATATAGCTCAGTTGCTATATCATCAGTCACTGCAATTATGTATTTGTAAAACGATCCATCTCAGTGCAAATATTTTTTTCTTTTGCTCTGAAGCAGCTTGAATAATTCAAAACAGCTACAATATATTCTGTCCTTTATGATGGATTTGTACTTAATCAGTATTGTCAATTTTGAACCTAGTTGCATGTTGATATGCAGCTAAATGGATCCATCGAGCCAAACCAACAGAGAAACCAACGTTTTTTCGCCCGTTGTTCCTCATTTATTCTTCCAGATTTGTACTGAAGCCATTTTAATTCATTATTGATCTGCTTATTGTTCTAATATCAAAGAATTTGGTTCAGTGCAAATAATAGGTGGATAAATTTATTTGTCCACAGTTTCCATTGTTGTTTTCATGTTTCTTTCTTAAACAGAAGTATGACATTTGGGTAAACATACAACTTTTCAATGAGTGAAAGCATGTTTAGGCGGTGGACACAAGGAGGGTTAACAATTACTAGATGTTTGGTCTGATTCTGGTTCATGGACTGGATATCAGAAAAAAACAACACTGTTTACATTCTGATCACTGCTGCACTTTAATAAGGGTAATGTTAATTTCACTCTTTCACTGTTGTAAGCTGTATGCAACCGAATTTTAATTTTTGTACAGTCTGTGCATACAAAATGACAATAAAGTTTATCTAAGTAATTCTAACAGAAATAAAAAAGATCTTTCCTTTTAACATATGATCTGAATTAAGAAATTGCGTAAGAATTTTGTTTTCTTTGCCAATTATTTTCCACAGAACTGACCACCAGCAGATGGATCAGAAGGAGAAAGCTTAGTAAATAGGAGAACTAACTCTAATATTCATTAAAAAGAAGTCTTTTATAACAAGCATCTGTTAGGATTGAGTATTTTTCAGCAGCTGGTCATTAGTGTATTTAGGAATCTATTTGTTTTGTAAAGGCTTCAATCTCTTGTGAAGAGTGTGGTCACGTCTCCTTGTTTCTCTGCCTCAAAGACTAAACTGCTAATTCCTGCTAAGCCACTTTGTAATAAAACTATTTGACTTTCAAACACACCCACACACACAACTCCTAATAGTAAATCTTTTCCCCCCTAAAACCTACAGACAGATTTCTTTTTTCATAAAATTTTAATAAATCCATGGCCAAGCGGTCTAAAAACTCATTTATCAAACACTTAACACCGACTTGGCCATTAAAGAGGGCATGAGTAGAAGAGAGGAGGAAAAATTGAAGAAGAGGAGCTATGATCAATGCCAGTGGACCATATAATTGCACCAGGAGTGGGTTTAGCTGAAAACATTAGCCTTGTTTTCTGATGGATCACATCCTGGAGCCAGCAAGCCAAGCTAAACGCTTCAATCTGTATTAGTGAAACCCAGAGTCATCCATCTGAAGGAGCCGCGCCGCTGAAATTAAAGTTTTCTGGGAGGTAATGCACAATGCTCCTTCTAGAAAGAAAAAGAAAAGGCCAATGGTTGTTATTACCTTTCTACTGTGAAAAGAACAAACCCCTGCAGATTAGTCTGGCTCTGACCTTCACATCATTTGCCCTCCTAGCGCCCCAATGATGGTTGCTAATCTTTCAAATTACTTTCTTTCCATTACAACATCTTTCCGAATTAACTTTTATAGATGAATAACAGGCAACTTTAAAACAGGCTTTTTAGTTGATCATCACTACAGGAGCAATACTGAAATACCCAATTTTCAAAATATTGAATATTACTCAATCATTTTAAGTGAAGCAGGCCGACACCCTGTTTACTTTTAAGGGTAGGCTTAAAACTTTCCTTTTTGATAAAGCTAATAGTGCCCTGCGATGGACTAGCGACCTGTCCAGGATGAACCCCGCCTCCCACCCATAGACAGCGGGAGGTAGGCCCCAGCACCCCTCGCGACCCCACTTGGGATTAAGCGTGTCAGAAAATGGATGGATGGATAAAGCTAATAGTCAGAGTGCTCGGGTTAATCTGAGCTATCTCTTTAGTTATGCTGCTATAGGCTTAGACTGCTGGAGGACATAGAAACCCCTTTTTATCATTGTACTTCATTCTATCTCTATTCTCCCATTCTGCAGTATTTGTTAGTTCAACCCCTAACCTTTTCTTTCTGCAAGTTTACACACTTCATAACATCATCACATGGTTAAACTCCTTACTAGGTAACAAGAAGCACTTTATGGAGAATTTTGGTAAGTGCTGTGTTTCAAATTTTAGGCTGACAAGGTAAAGTCAGGTTTCTTAGATGTCAATCCGTTATTACCAGGTAACTCATTCATTTCGCTGACAGCAATAAATTAATGTATTATTATCTAGTAAAATGCAGTTTATTACTTGGCATATAACAGAAAGCCAAACCTAGAAGACGGCAATCCAATCTTCTTAACTAAACCCTTATTTATATGTAACTTGAGTTCAGGTATATAATGATTTATTAACCTGATCACAACTAACAATTTACTTTATAAGTTGTTGTGGTGGACAATAATAGATAAATAACTGCTATATGGTAACCTAATGGTAATTACCCATTGTTACATAGTAACAAACAATTGTAATAATAGCAAGCAAGGTAATAACCTGCATATATACCTTAATTTTGGGGTTATTACCAAATAAAGCTTTTCTTGTTACCAAGTAATATAGTGTGACTTGCTCTCTTATTTTCATGTTATAAAGGGTACAGATTGCAGCTGTTGGTTTTAAATGGTTATAGAGCAGTTCATAAGACAAAGGAGTTTATTTTTCTGAAGTGCCTGAGGGTTTAACTGGTGTCGGGAGACTTAAATGATTATATGTAGGGATGTATGAGTGGAGCAGGAGTTCAAATGGGCTTTTTTGTCTACCTGCTCCTATTTTGGACAAATTGTGTAGAAAAGGTAAGTTAAGTGTTGCGTCTATTGGTGTTTTCTGATTGTTTGTTGATTTAGGGTTCAGGGAAGTTTGCCCAACCGAAGAATGTCATAATTTGAGAGGGCTTTCCATTACTTCAAAACAGTCTTTCCCAACTGGAAAGCGTTTTTTACCCCCTCTGTTGTCTGGGTAACAATCTGGTCTCTATATCTGTTTGGGTAACCTACTGCTAAGGTTCAAGAACAATACCTAGGTAGTTCCGCTAACGTCCATGGCAAATATATCCTAAAAAATAAGAACATTCAGGAATGATATCAATAACACCTGAATAACTAAGGCAAATACTGCAATTTGTAGTCACTGCAGTTGGATGAAGTCTAAATTAACAAAAAGGGAGTTAGTTTCACTGCTGTGATTAATTGTGAACAGAAGACCTCCTTCTGCTCCCTTCTTTGCACACACACTCACAGAGCTGTAGAGTATCCCTCTTGTGTGAATAAGCTAAGCACCAGCACACATTTGTCTGCATAAATGAAAAGAAAGCAGCTTTAGACAGGCACACAGAAGCTCTGTTTTAATTAGCAGCACAAGAAAATGGACGCACACACTCTCCTGACCTAGAGCGGGGCGGACAAGAGGATGATTGGCAGGTTGCTGCGTGTTTGTGAGTTTAAGGATGCAGAGGCAAAATTCAAGCCGAGTACATTTGATTTTGTTCTGTTGACGGGATCTGTCTGACAGCGTGTTTGTGCCTGGCTGTGTGTGTGGTCCGTCTGTGTGGGCTGCTCAGCATGGCGTCCCCGGACGAACTCTATGAGAGCCTCTTAAGGTGCGAGTGGGGAGAGGGGGGGCACACCAGGACACGATCACCCAATAGGGCAATGAATGTGTGTGTATACCTTTGCATGCATGTTTCTCTAAGGACTTAATTAATACCCCCTCAGCAACTGGCCCTAACTTTATTGCAAAACAGAGTAAACCGTGTCGTTAATCATGTTAATTACGTTTTAGAAACAATGGGAGGTTCTGAAGGGATGTCAGGTTACAGTAGTAGTCTCGGGTCAAAACCAATTATGTCTCTTTTTTTTCTTTTTGTACCAACGGGTTGCCATTCTATACTGCTGCATATCATATGTAGTATTTTATCAAATTTTGGACATAATGTGTCGCAAACATTCAAAACTAAATATAAAATGTTCTGGTTTCTTTTTACTGTCATTAACAAAGCAAGTATTGTCAGCTGTGTCGCTAAATTAACATTTGGGTGGGTGCAAGCTGATCCAAGGTCAGTGCAAACGGATTTAGATCAGAGGACATCACTGGACAGAGGCCAATGCTAGAAATGGTACAAAACCACACAGACTACTGCTGTCAGCGGGCAGCAGTAGTCTGCAGGGACTATAGACCTAAGACTTTTTCAACTATTTACCTACTGTACAAGAACAAGCAAGAAGCTGTTAGACACTGGAGAAGTTTCTGATGGCACTCAACATTTGAAAGACAATGTGATTTGATGTTTAATTGAGATATTGTTTGTTTTTTCAGAACATTACAAACTTTTTTAGATAATAAGGAGATCATGACCAAAAGCCCTCAGAGAAATATCAGGATTGTGTGTTTATGACTGGTTTTTGAACAGGGATGCAAGAACTGAATTAGTCTAAACAGACATTTCCTTAAACCCCTGAACTTTCTTTTGTATGAACAGGATCTTTCCATAACATCCATCCATCCATCCATCCATCCATCCATCCATCCATCCATCCATCCATCCATCCATCCATCCATCCATCCATCCATCCATCCATCCATCCATCCATCCATCCATCCATCCATCCATCCATTTTCCATCACACTTATCCCAGCTGGTGTTGCGAGGTGTGCTGGTGCCTATCTCCAGCTGTCTACGAGGCGAAGGGCGGGGTACACCCTGGACAGGTCGCCAGTCCGTCGCAGGACAACAGAGACAAACAGGACAAATAACCATTTACAAACACACTCACACCTAAGGAGAATGTAAAGGAACCAAATAACCTAACAGTCATGTTTTTGGATTGTGGGAGGAAGCCGGAGTATCTAGAGAGAACCCACGCATGCTCAGGGAGAACATGCAAACTCCATGGAGAAAGACCCCGGGCAGGAAATAGAACCTGCAAGGCAGCAGTGCTACCCACTGCTACACTGAGCAGCCCACTCTTTCCATAAAACGAAGGGCTGAATATTTCTTAACAATATACCAAATAAAAAATAAACAAAGTGCATCATATTTTAGCAATTTCTTGTGCCTGCTGTAATAAAGACTGCCTGAAATAATAAAAACCAGTGTGTTCTTACATGTTATTAAACTATACATAGTTAAAAAATATAATATAATGGGTAACTGAATAAAAACAATGAATAAAATATGTAAAAGACTATGAATTTTAATATTCATAGAAGGCATGCTGCTCTGACACACTGTCAGACGTTTTTCCACTTTCTTTCAATAAAGTGGACGCAAACTATTTTCAGTCTAATCCAGCATTTAGCGCTACTACCGACTTTGTGTTATGGTTCTCCTCTTTTGGGAGTTTTTAGTAGTGTTGCACTGATGCCATTTTTTTGGCCCCGATACCGATATCCGATACCTGGCTGTGCAGTATTGGCCGATACCATCTGTTTGAAATTGATGTGTGTATATATGAAGAACTGCATACTACTTGGATATAAAATAATTGCCATCATGGCTTTTGTCAAGCTGCTGCCTACCTTTGTGAAGCAGGAAAAAGACTAATACAAGGTGAATCCAATAGAACTTTTATTTCCTACCTGGAATGGCTCACAATAGTTGAATAAAGTTTTGGCTCTCAAGATGGTATCGGTGCCCTATTTGTTGGTACTCGCAGATACCGATACCACCATTTTAGTCAAAGGACCTAAGCTGTTAAATATCCTTTCATACCAAGTGTCACCTAAGCGCCGCCCCAAATAAAAGGGGGCAACAGCTTGAACCTGAAACAAACACAAAATCTGAAATGTAATAACTTGAACCCCAAAAGTAGTTTTTAACATTACATTTTCTGTTTCAAATCTCTTCTGCTTTGTTCCTTTTTAAGTTTTTTTTTTTTTTTTTTTGGTCTTAGATCTTTTCTTTTCAGTTGCCAAATATTTTCTTTTTGTGTCACATTTTTTTTTTCAAAGACAATATTGAACAATCTTAATGACCCTAGTTAAGCTCCATACTTCTAAGGCTTTATAACTGATTAGTTTAGGTCTCCAAAGTTCACATTGGTATATTAACTTTCTAGCTCACCTGGATTATTCTCTGGATTATTCTCCCTAAAACAATATAAAGATTTCCATAACATAAAGTCAGCTAAGCGCCATCAACCGTGTCAGTATTGGCTCTGGTCCTGCATGACTGAGTTGAGACCTGTAGGACTTTACAGCCAGAAACGCTGCTTCTGATACCAGACCAGACTGCCTCTCTCCTCAGCTGCTCCTTCCTAAGCAGACAAAAATGACCTCGCTGTTTATTCTGCAACTATAACATCCACTGGATGTTATAAACCTACATTTGTAAACTTCACTATCAGACTTCCTCGGTTGTCGCTCAACTCTCTCCTTGCTCTTCCACCTCTCCCTGTCTATTTCCCTCCCCTCTGTCTGTCAGTCTTGCTTTTGCATCTCTATACGGTTTGAATCAGAGGATTGGAGGGTGTTAAGAGCTGAGGTGTAAAACACCCGCTAGCTCTCTGTAAGCTTCTAAGAAGAGAAAATAATCCTGCACAAAGTCTTTTTCTCAACAGCAGCTCTCCTCCCCTCTAATAACCCTATTAGTCTCCTCGCCTCTGCTCTCCAGTCTCCTGCGCTCCTGACTCCAGCTGTTTTCATTGTTGTTTTATGGGCATTAATAAGGTTCCTACACTTCATAAGGAAGTGTTCTTTGCTCACTTGAAGTGACTTTGCCTTCAGGTTCAGATCTGCAAACATGTCTTGTAATTACTTTTTGATTCACCTCGCATGGTCGATCTTCTGAGGTCTTGGCCGTTTTCCATTCTGCATGCTGTACCTGTTTATGAGCCCAAATCTCTCGTCTGAAGCTCATCGACACAGACCATAATCTGCAGTGCAGAGTCAAACATACAGCTGTATTTTTATTTTACAGTGTCTTGGGGCCTTTTATGGCTTGATTTTAAAGTGAACTTCCTGGGTTGCAACTTCTGTCAATCTTTTAATAATCTCCATGGAAGAATTATGGATTTCAAATGAAATTTCCTTTAATGCTAGCCTGATAAAACCAGACTAAATGTGAGATTAAATGTGTAATTTAGGCTGGCCAAGATGAATGAGACATCGGAAGATTGTTGATGAGAACAACCCGTTGTCTTTCAAACCATGTCTGTGCCTATTAGCCAACGCTCTGACTAATGAGTGCAACTGACTGTGACGAGGTAAGCGCAACAAGAAGCTGGTGGGGAAGTGTAAACAAACAGCAAACTGTTGGTAACACGGCGAATAATGATGAATTAGCATAGAGCCTCTTCCGGCTCATGTTTCACGAAAAACCCAAGTCTAAACATTCCAAAGCTGATTTCAAAGCTGAGTCAAAACGAGAACTCAATAGTTGTTGCCATCTTCCTTGTTGTGCTTTCTCCAACGTCGAGCATCTTTGTTGTCATGCCCTGAAAACCCCATCCACTTTGCAGCCAAAAATTCCGAACACATCTCTGTGTTGTGATTGGCCCGCCAGTTCTAGGGCATGGGGCAATGATCGAGGCTAGACCACTCACAGGCAAAAATTATTTTGGCCGCTAGCGGTTGGGGCTGGTTTACTAGGCTACTTTTATGCTTCTCATGCAAATAAACTGCAATGATTCCCTCCCCATCAGCTTGTCAGTGTATTTTCTTTGAACTATGTTAATGCCAGAGGTGGGTAGAATACCCTGAAACCTGTAATTAAAGTTGAATGGAAGTGGCTGTTCCAACCATTTGCATTTCTGAATTCTGCAGAGTGGTGCACCTGACTTTACGCGATGTGAATAAAGTGAATGTGATTGGTTGTTTATCAGAGGGGCGGGATTACATGGCTGGTGGAAGGTTAAGCCCAAGCTAAGTTTGATTGTTAGACGGTTTCTCTCAAGCATCTTGCTAACCAGTTAGCTAACCTTAGTGCCTAATGAGTAGGTTTCCCAATGGGAAATTCCATTTGGGACCAAGTAGCACTAAATTGATGACTTAAAAACGACGCACTGTCCAAGGAAGCGGCTATCAAGACTTGAGAGAAACATGCAAGAGGGAGAGAGTTTTTGCCGGGAGGTCGTGGATGAGTCTCCTCTGTCATACATTTTTTATTTAAAGGAGGAGGAAAGCAGGGACAAAGATATTTGTGGAAGAGGGCGCCAGGCGGCAGAAGCTTGGTTTGGTGTAGAAGGTTTACAGCCCGATACATGTTTTGAGCCCTTGCCTCGCAGATAGCGCTGCCAGTTCTGTTAGCTCGCCTGCTGAAGACACAGGCGTCCATCCCTGTGAACACTGGGACGGAACTCAACGGAAAGGAAATTATTCTTATTTCTTATTTCAACCGTTCCGCATTATATTAGCTGCGACATATGAATCACGAATGCTATGACTGAAAAAATGTGATTGACAGATGACTGTTAATATATGAATGGCCGAATTTAGGTGTTCAGGCTGTTGTATAACTAACTGGCCTGAATAAAATAACGGGAAAAAACAGATTTTAAGACATTTTCACAGAAATTTTTCTAAATTTAGGGACTATATCCTCTGATAAAGAGTACATTTATATACATGTTTAAGCCAGAATGATTTGACATTTAAATATGATTTCCCTATGACTTTAAGGTGATTTATACATACAGTATCTTATGTACAGTAAAGTGGTGGCAGGTAAACTGCAGTTAAGTAGCAGGATTTCCTCAAATTTGAGCATCAAAGACAAAAGATTGCTATTTTTACTCAAAAAAAAAAATAATTTAATACAATATTAATTCAATAAATAACTGATGGCACCAAAGTTCTTGGAGCAGAATACATTTCTTTTTAAAGAAATTTACAAAATTTTGGCATTTAAATATGATTTCCCTACAACTTTAAGTAAGAGTGCTTAATTTTTGCTCAAGTACAAGGGGAAAAAGTATTGGCTAAAACGGCTACTAAAGTACAGAGTCAGTCATCAAAACATGTGATTTACAATGAGGTTATAAAGGTTGGTTAAGTCGTGCAGATTTTCTTCCTATAGACCCTGATAGCAGGAGCGTCTCAGGACGGTGTGTAGTGTCCACTGAGCCAAGCACTCTGCATTGTGAAGCTGTGTACCAACTAATCCGAGGAGCTGATCCAGGAGGCGGCGGTTAGACGCTGCATCCAAGACCTCTGCTCTTCCATAAAACAATGAAAAATGAGCATGGATGCATATGAAGGGGTTAAACTTTACTGGGTTTGCATGAAAAGCCAGGAGATTGTGCTGATTCCTCCAGTAAAATATTTTATCGTTGGATTCATTATAAATACGCTATATACATGCCAAAGATTTTAAAAAACACATAAAAAGTTCAGCGTATGCCAGCGTTTTAGAGGATTCTGGGACATCAGGCATTCGCTGGCTAAATCGTCAAGGTGTGACCGGGACTTTATCTGAGAATTATTATGAGAATTTTTATTTATTTATTTATTTTTTAGTCTTACTATACTTAACTAGCTAATAAATACTACTTCTGTTTTGATATATATATATTTCTAAATGATTTAAACCTTGCTAACTTCTGTTATAAGTTCCACTATAAACAAATCAACCAAATAGAGAGCCGAATCAAATAACAGAGGAATGAGGAGCCATTTAATCGTCCTTCATCTCTGATGCCATTTCCTTCTCCCTCTTTCCTTCATCCAAACAATAAACTGTTGCGTGCATAAAAAGAACAGGAAACATTATTTCTGCCGTCTCTCTCTCTCCATCTCTGCTCCTCTCTCACCCTCATCTCTCTCATCTTACCCAACCTCCCCTCTTCTTTATATTCATAGGATTTTAAAACGTCTGTAATGGCCCTGGTAGATCAAAACACTCCTTCTCCCACTGTGTGTGTGTGAGCGTATGTGTGCATCGCTCTTCTTGTGTGTGTTTACGCGCGTGATTAGCATACTGTGGCTATGCTCTGATTGGCAAACTGGCAACATAGAGCCCAGCGGGGCATATTTTATTAAAAGACCACACCACATCACGCACACACACACTCACGCTTGTGCACACAGTTAGAAACAGTCACTGGTCTGTGTCAGAACCTAATGAATAACACTAAAGACCGAGCACTAGGGGCTCGCCATGTATTGTTCTGAAAAGCCAGGAGCAATAAAGATTTTTATTACCATATTTTTATGGGCTCCAGACATAAGCTGTTATGGAATACTTGGATATTTAAAAGTCGTTCGGAGCTGTTTTTTTTACGGTCCAGAAGAAAAGTTGCCTTGTAACTGACTAAGTTTGACAACCCAAGGCTCATAAGTGGAAAATGTTTTAAGTTTTACTGCATAACAATGAGGCGACTTGACAATCGCTCACGTATGGGACTAAGACATAATTATTGATTGTGGATCATTTTTCTTGCAGTTTAACCTAAATTACATTTTATGATGTATTATGCAAAGTTAAACGATGCACAGAACAGCAGGGATGGGAGAAAATAATGTTTCCTGTATTTTCTGTCCGTTTAGAGACCACATAAACGATAGCCTGTACCTCCTGAACCGGCGGCTCCCGCTTGGGCAGGGGAAATATTACATTGAGAAGTAATAAAAGAAACTTGTGCCAGGAGTAAATCGCTTCAAGTGTTAAATTTACAGCCACCCGGAGCAGAACTCTGTATATCACTGTGAGACATGGAAGACGGTTGTCTGTGGAGGCAGTTTACAGGCCTCCTAAAGGGAGTCGTGGCGTAAGCATTCAACCCGGCTTTCACTTCAAATCTGTGCTTTTCCCTGCGTTTCCTTGGCAACAGTTTACCTGTTTTATCGGCTTCGTCTACCTTACGTTTTAAAAAAATCCAATCCATTGAAAAAACACTTTTTTTTTTATTTATCTCATAATAAAAAAAAAAATCATATGAAAAAAATGTATTAAAGTGAAATCACCACAACTGGCTTATATGCTACCAAACAAGATACTAACCGTGTTTCAGTACAAATGTAATGCTAATTTTGAGCTAATCTTTTGAAATAAATAACAATAATAAAAATAATAATAAACAAAGCTATTATATGTGTTTTCTTCTTCTTGTAAGGTTTTATGGCGGTTGGTGAAGTAATTAAAGTACATTACCGCCACCAACTGATAAGGAGTTAAACAAGGAAACAGGAAACAAGACCAACCCTCAGAAAAAATAAATAAATTAAATAAATTAATAATGTTTTTCTGAACTGTTTAATTTGACCCCAAATAATAAATACTTAATCAAAAATAAATATAGATCCAGGCTCAAAATGAGCTCCTTGATATGCGCTTCAGAATGGCTTTGTCTCCATTTAAACCCAGGTTTAAAGCCTTGCAGACAGAAGAAAGAAAAATAAGAAACTGTCAATTCAGGTGTTTTACAAATAAACTGAGTCATTAAACTGTCTATATACCAAACTGAAAGATTGTTGTTCTCTACTTCAAAAACAATTTAGATTTTGAAATGGAAAATCTTTCTACTTTTTATTTAAAAATTCAATGTATAACATGGATGCATAAACACTTGTATTGTATTTCAGTGTTAAATGCTGATTAAAGCAATAGATTATAATGAAAAATGTCTCCAGACTTTACTGGTTGTTTTATTTTCTTTATTCGGACCCTGCTGATTTTAATTGGTTACCCTGGTGTAGGCTGATCAAAGCAAAAAGAAAATAAAAAAATAAGCAAAACAAAAGGCTTACCAGACATTACATTTCATGACATTTAATCTATAATGTTTTTTTTTTTTTTACTGTATTTAACAGTACATTGTACTTTTTAAACAATTTACTGTTTTTGTTATGGTTTTTCTGTTATCAGTTGTTTTGTTTTTTATTTTCCATTAACTTCAAGCATTCTTTAGTTACTCTCTGTTGCCCCCCTTGTGATTGTTTTCTTTTTCCTTTGATTCCCTCTTGCCAGTTCCACCCACACCTGCTCCCCATTCAGCTCGTTGTTAGTCCATCCTTTGTTTGGTTGTCCTTAAATACCCCACCTCTGCAGTCACTCAGTGCTGGTTCCTTCCTTGTTGCTGTGCTGTCTACTCTGCTTGTCTCTCCCCGGCTCCTCAGACTCGTCTTTACCCTGATGTCTCCATGATTTCTGGTTTGTTTTATATTTTGAGTTGGATTCCTGGATTTCTGCCTCTGCTGCTTTTTGGTCTCAATTAAACCTTTCAGAACACATCCCTTGCTTCACTTGTCTCTGCATCTGGGTCCTCAAAGCAACCTCACCACCCATTGACAGTTTTAGATAAATAAATGTTGCATCTACTTATTTTATGACATACATATTAGATATTTTGACCTTCCCTATACCTCAGATCACATCACAATGATTGTGAAAATCATCTCACCTACTTGGTGTCTCGTGACCCGTTGGGGTTCCTCTCCCCCACTTTGAGAACCCCTGATGTCGAAATAATGACATCGGCCTTAAAGAAATTAATTGATTTCTACCAGAAAGTTCAACAAGCATTGTCACCTTAACTATTTTCTTGCAGCAGTTGTTAGAAAGATACAAACTTTTTCGCCTTTTTTGAAAAGCATGTTATTTTTCTCTGGATAAGAAAAATGTTTCATGTCATACTTATCACTGATAAAAAGTGAATTATCCAAGCTAATATTCTTTTCAGAGACGTATTATCTTCCTGCAATTTAATATGAATAATATTTTTGGTGTTTTTATCATATCTTTACCGAAGGATTGTAAGAGCTGTGGAGGTTGCTGTTCCTGCATGTAACCCTTATTTTATGTTAAATGGAGCCTAGGCGGAAGTTCAAATGAATAAACTGATTACTCGCCTTCATCCGCCTACGACACAGCCAACCAGCTTTGAACCACATCTCCACGAAAGCCAATAAGCATCCAAAGAGGCGCTTAAAAAGCCTCCAGTCAGCAACTCGTTTGCTACCTAGTGCACAGGCGATGGATGCGCTGTGTGTCTTCTTCATTGTAGATGACCCCGCTTCAACCCACCTCCAGCTCCCTCCCTCCACCACTGTAGCTAAAACTTCATCAGAGTGTCATTCCTCCCGGACACTTACTGCATTCTGCCTCTCATTTCAACTGGTCTGGCAGAAGACCGCCATGTTGAGCCTGGTTCTGCCAGAGGTTTCTTCCCAACGAGGAGTTTTTCCTCTCCACTGTCGCTCCATGCTTGCTCATCATGGACAGGTTCTCTCAACCTGTGTTATCAAACTGGACTTCCATCTTCCAGGTCCCTGAATGAAGCTCTAGTATCAGCTCACGCGGTCCACTGGATCTCCCCATAAAGCTCAGCAGGACGTCTCTCACTAACCAGCAGTCTACAGACTGACCATCTTCATCTATCTCCACTCTACCACCAGTTTCAGGCCTGGGGGGAAACAGCCCTGTTCTTTACTGCTGTTCATGCATATCTATCAAAATTCAGTGCTAAGTTTCTTGCCGAGGTCTGAGCGCCAAAGACCAATAATTGTATCAATAAGTTTCTTCTAATTGTTGTTTCTCTTCGTGTGAGTTTTTTAGATTGAAATGGGTTATTTTTGCCATGATAATTTCTGAGCTGTAGTACAAGAACCTGACCAGCTTTCTCTCCGCCCCCTCAAGTCCTTCTATTCAGATGCTGACTATGCCAGCAGTAAACTGTAAATTTGAGTCTGGACTGTGTGGACCCCTGACATCAGCTACATGGCACTGCTGGCACACTAAAACCTCCTAAATCACTCTAGCAGATGAGGTGGGAAGCAGCTGTGAAAGTCTACAGATTGACTGCCGGGACCAGCGGCCAACGTTCACAGAGGGACACCGCTCTGCCGATCGCTCACGCTCTGCTCCTCTTTAACTGTCTGCATCACATCCACTGAATTAAAACAAAATTTCTCCCTGGGAAACCGTTAAAAACTGTCACACAGGAACGGTGAGAGAGGATTTGTTTAAGACCGGGATGACGGGTCTCTGAGGGGCAGTAATGCGCACTGTGGGCCTGTTACAGTGACAGCAGAGATCAATGCTGATCATTGCAGCTTATCCGGTAAACACAGCCGTAGTGTTAATCTCAGGGGTAAACAGCTCATTTTCCTGCCTGCTATAAAACCTCGTCTTGAAATAACCAACGGCTCCACGGCCACAGTAATTGTGTAAAAACCATAATGAGTGCTTCCATTTTTGAACAATAAAGGGTTATATGAAAAAAGAAAGCGTGATGCAGGACATCCATCAGCACACATCAGAGCTCTGACGGCGCAGCTTATGCTGCCATAAAACCTGACTGGGCCAGGCTGACGGGAGACCTCTTTTTTTACCCTGGTTGTCTTTAAGTATATTTCTCCCTAAGCACCATCTCCTCAGCATTACTGCAGCTACTCCATGGTAGTTTGATTCATGGCCCTGGACTCTTCTGTTCTTAAAAATACGACTTTATGAGCGTTTTATCATCAGCGTAAAAGCTCAATCACTCCGCCGGCCTCTCCACAGAAGCAATTAGCTGTGCTTTGAAAATCAAAAGTCTTAAAAAGCTTTTATTATTAATCCACAGAGGAGGCCTGAATTTGACTAGACTGATAAAAGCGTAACCGCATTCCAGAGGATGCACAAACACGGAGCCTGTAAATGTAGGGGAGCTTGGTGAAGTGAAAGGTGGCGTCACAAGTGCATTTATTGGTGCGTGTCGTGGTCGTGAGTTGACAGGCAGCCGGAGGAAAAGAGAGGCCTGATGGGTATTATGCAAATGAGGCCAGCTGTTTGGTGCATTGGCACACTGCTCATAACGCTCCCTGCTTGTGCTGGAAGTAAGGAAATTTTTTATTTCCCCTGTCAACACTTTCCCGAACCCCTCTCTTTATTTCCTCAGAGAAGGCATTTTTGTTTGTGCTCTATATACATTTCTGCCAGCATTTTGCCCTCCTACCTCCATTTAAGCAAAAGCTGTTTCCCTTTTTTTCTTTTTTAAGGATTTCTTCCTCATTCTTTTTTTCTCTTTTTCAGTCACACATGTTTCTTATCGCTAAAAGAACTGTAATTCCAGACAAAAAAAAGAAACGATCTAGTCCTACATTAAAATATAATACGCCTCTTTGGTAAATCATGAGATAACCACAGAAGCTGGACTCAGATTTAATAGCTCACCAAACTGGGATTCCTATGACACAGGGGAGACCTGGAAAACCATTAGGGAATGAGTAACAGTGACGCCAAGACAGATTCTTCCCAATACTTTCACTATGGCAGATAGCAAGTTGTTGTGCTTTTTTTGCTTGTATTTTTAACAACAACTATGCAAAAATCCAATAAATCAAGTGAGGTTCACTTTATGGGATCGGTCATACACAGTCATTAAATGGATGGACGATCTGACAGCATTCCCTTTGGTTAATCAACCCAAGGTCTAAACATAGCAAACTGAAAAATAAAGAGAAAAAGAGGACGATCTGAAGTTCTACCTAGCTACAGATAGGCTTGAAAACAACAATATACCAGGCCTGGGTGATTGTCAATGGAGGAATTTTATTTAATTAAATTCTGTTTATTCATAAAACGCCAAATCACAAAACATGTTTTCTCAAGGCCCTTTACAGAGACAATTCAACCCGTCAACACAGTCAGGTTTATCAGAAGTTTCTATTAAGGAAAACCTGATCACATCTCGTCATTGATTGGCAAGATATGCTTCTCCCGGAGGAGCATGTGATGACAGTAGATATTTATTTGCATTTTGTTGACAATCCCTCATACCGATTATGTCTCCAGTGAAAAACTCCCCTTTAAGAGGATGAAACCTCCACCAGGACCGGGCCCAGTGTGAGCGGCCTTCTGCTGAAGCCGACCGGGGTTCAAGGAGACAGAAGAAAACATAGAAAAACAAGCAGAGATACAAAATGTAAATGTCAACCAGCTCCATAGGTGGCCATGTCCAGGAAACACAGGGCCAACCAGATGAGCTCCGAGCCATTTTCCATGTCAAAGGATAAAAGACTTACTGTGACTAACATACAGTTAGTCACAGTAAGAGAAACAGGACTACACTGAAAAAATAGGCAAAGCTCAACATCACCAAACAAGGGGATGATGGCAGGGGGCACAGCTGAAACCTCTCTCCAGGATGGGTCACAATCAAACAAAAGAACAGACCAGATAAGCGGTAAATGGCATGTACTTATATAGCAAGTTAGGAGACTGACCAAAAGCTTTACACCATTCTCACCCATTCACACACACACACACACACACACTGATGGTGGCAAGCTACATTTAATAGCCAGCTGCCCTGGGGCTCACTTGACAGAAGAGCTGCGTACACACAAGCGCCACCGGGCCCTCTGACCACCATCAGTAGACAATGCAGGTGAAAGTGTCTTGCCCAGGACACCGCGACAATGAAAGTAGAATTAGGGGCGAACAGTCAACCCTTAGATTACAGGGCAAACTCCTACATCCAGCGCCACTGTCGCCACTGTCAGATAAACTACTATGCTGATAAAAATCAGAGAGAATAAAGTTAAGGGTGGAATTTAACAAAAAATAATTGAATTTGAGAATAAAGATAGAATGAATCAGGATGATGAAACGTGGTCCTTATGTCCCTCCAGCACTCTAAGCCTACAGCAGCACAACCATTGAGATAACTCAGAATAACTCGAATATTATCCCCTTGTTTTAAACCTTTTTTAGGTATTTATTTTTCTTTTAAATTTGCACTAATTGCTTGTACTGTTTTTTCTTTTTTGAGAAATTTCGTTGCACCCCTGTGGAGCAATGACAAATAAAGAATTCTGATTCTGATATTATAGATGAGGTATGAGGAAGGTAGAAACAACTACATCTTGACAGCAGGCTTGCATGCCTAGATAACCTCACAAAACCATAATCCATATGAACCAAGGGCAATGTTTTATCTCCAACCTAAACATGTTTGATCATCGCTTCTGACCAGTCACCTTGTTTTATTGGTTTAACCACAGTTGCTGTAGTATTTTTTTTTTTTCGGGCAGTGGCAATAAATAAAACGCAAGAGAAAGCAAGGAAGCTACAGTAGTTTCTCTGCAGAGAACAGAGTTTCCCCGGCTACGCTGTTATCTTCCTAAACAGACAACATAGCGTGGAAAGTAAATTACCCCAATAATTCAAGTGGCACTACATTAAATAATTTCCTCAAAAAATAACCAGTAGATATTGTGGCTGTGCGTTTGTGTCACTGTTGAGAGAGATGTTCAAGAAGAACTTATGTTAAACTTAGCTGGTATTCTATTGCCTTTTTACGTAAACTTATGTATAGCAGAAACATGGTCATTGCTTTTTTCTTTTATATCACAGCAATTGCATCATGATAAACCATTTAGTTCTAGTAAATGAAAAATATTACTCAAGGGTTGCATACCATAGGAATCTCAATTTGATCAGATCAATGAAATAGCCTAGCACCTATATTAGCTAATGTCAAAGAAAGAGCAGCTCATTATGCATTTGTTTGTTAGGAATCTTATGTTGAAGAAGTAGCTAACTTTGTTCCTCTGTAGTTTAAAGCAGTGTGGTGCTGTGTGGGTTTAAGTACTAAACACAGATGTATTGTTTCTGAATTTATAAAGGCCTTGATGGTAAGAAAGCAGCTTCAAAATATTGCCTAAACTAAGCAAGGTGTCTAATGACCACTTAGTTAGGCGGGAAATGAAGCTACATGCTAAAAAGCTTAGGCCTTAGGTTATTTGCTGTCATAAATACCTGTTGTTAACCACAGCAGAAGGATTTAAGTGGAATGACTTGACAAGAATTTCCCAATAAATCAGCACACCTGCTGTTGAAATAAACTGTTTCAGGGACGATAAATGCTATGCATAAATATGCGAGTGAGCAAATTGCATCATTTGGCACCTTTTAGGTAATCCTGTTTTTCCTCATGTTTCTGTGGCAGGCTCACCAAAGCTGGCAATTAACTCTGGAACCTGAATTCAAACACAATACTAAAGCACTGCCTTTTTCTCCCATTTTATTTATTCTGAATAAAACATACATTTAGCTTAAAGATTAGTCTTTCTCCGTAACATCTGGATCAGAAATTAGAAAACTTTGCAGAAAAGCTCCCACACTTTGAATCAAAAAACAGTTTTATAATCTGTATGAATACAAGAAAAAGAGAAATGCTGGCTAAATGTTGAGAATTTAAAACACTTATTTTTGCTGATTAAGTTCAAATGTTTACATACAGTAAGTTTGCAAAGAATAAACCTAGTTATCAAGGAGAGAAATTTGAAAAGTGCTGAACATAAAATCAACATGTTACAAAACAGAATTAAAGAAATGAAAATAAAAAAAATAAAATAAACAAGTACCAAATGAATAGAATTAAAAATTATGCTACCATGCTCTTAAATGATAAAACATAGTCTCAAAAAATAGAATTTAAGCCTAGACTTAAAAAACGCCAAAGTCAGTAATGGTATGAAAATTAGGAGTGAATTTGTTTCAGAGTCTGGCCCGGTGACTGAGGAGGCCATGATCACCTCAGTGGTTTCACCTCTGAACACGATTTTGCATCTGATCCAACAGAAAATGGTGTTGTAGAGTTTGTGGTATTTAGCACATATTGAAAATCAATGGGGGATAAACACACTTGACACAATTTTCATGCAGGGGGCTTGTGTAGCTCCGACTGGGATGGACCCCAGGTCATTTTAGTCGGAATATGCAGCAATACAGCTGCAATTTCATGGGTTTGACAGGAAGAGAGACGCGTTTACAAAGAAAATACATCCAGTTTGGGGGAATACAAAATAAAATCTGTCAATCGCCATGGTATAGGAGTCCGATTTGGAACCACACAGAGTGTATCTAGCAGGCTGGGCAGACTAAAACTATCAATAAAAACATTTAAGCAGAATCCTTTACCCACTACAGAAGTTAAGGAGGACAGAAAATGGGTGAAATAAAATACTGATCCTCTGAGTTTCACAAAAAACTAAATAAGCGAGAATAAAGGAAACGACAGCCTATCACCCCCTCTCCTTATGAAAAAAAAAACAGCTCTCTAAGAATCACCTTACTTTATCACTTAATAGCCTGTTAAGCTTCCCACAGCCTTTGCTGCTGCATTTCCCTTTTCTTCTTTCGTATTGTGTGTATATTAAAATCTTTTTGGTTTTGGTTTAAGGGCATGCTGTTCGGGCTGATTTTTCTGTATTTAATTTTTTTTTTATTTTGTCAATCTGTCCCAGTCAAATGTGACACATTGTTTCAATTAGTGGGGCACAGAGACAGAACTGAAAAAATCTGCACGGATTAGGATCTGCTCACCCTGAACTGTTCTAAAAAAACAACAGCAGTCAAGCGAGCAGTCAATGAGCGAGAGAAATGCAATCAACTGGTTTTCCTTAGATAGAAAACTCTCAATCAATTTGAATGAATGATCTGGTGAACTGTAAAGTACCTTGAGATTACGTGTTTTGAATTGCCGCTATAGAAATAAAAACAATTGAATTGAATAGATGTGTCTAGTAGATTTTGCTTGTAAAGCGGGGAGAATGGCGATAGGCTTACCGCACTGTCACGTCACTGCCGGAAGATGTCAGGAGTTAGGTGTTTTATTTTACTGATTAACACTAAATTCATTAAATCCCTGCAAATGTATTAGTTTTAGATATAGATAATGATCCATAGATCATTCCTTGCTGACTTCTCCTTTATTTAAACACTTTTGTTGGTAGGTCTGTATTGGTAGCCCTTCCTATGACTCAGTAGCCATAATGAAGCCCTCAGCGTTAATAAGGTTGGTGACCCCTGGTCTAGAGAATATAACTACAGTGAAACATATCTGGTTTCAGCTGTAAACAATACTGGTAGACAACATTTTTTGAGGTAAAGAAGCAGAAATACTCCCGTTCTGCCATCTTCACAGCCCGACATCCAGTGTTATTAAGGTGTATATTACTGCTTTCCTTTCATCCAGCCCGTGTGTTAAATAAAGGCTGGATCTTTTCATTCAAAAAAGGCATACATGAATGCTTTCCCTGATGATTCGGTTAGCGTTACCCTCCCAGTGATTACTGACTGAAGGTCTTAGTCTACCCTGCTTCTTATTTACCGCTACATTAGCGGCACGGCACCGCGTGTTCCCACACACACGGCTGACAGAAAGCACCACAACACGGCTGCAAATCAGGGTGAAATTACATCAGCCCCTTACTTTGAACTACATGGAAATCAAACTTGTCACAGCACTGCTGGAAATGTCACCTGTCACCTCCATGTTTACCTTCTTGCTCGATTGCTGGCAGGGTTTAACAAATATACATGCATATCCGTTCGACTTGAGTGTTGTTTACCTGAATGTGAATGCAATGAATAGTGTTAGCAACTCAATGCAGCATTGTGAAAGAGACGGCTTAGCTAAAATGTTAGGGTGAAGATTTACTGCTATTTTGATAATTTTTTCCTCTCTCTCAGATGAAAAGGGTTTTTTATTCATAACTTTAGCCTCTTTTATGAAAAAGCAAGTATTTAAGAAACAATTCTATGGAGATTTTGGCTGCATTATTGTAGCAAGCAAAAAAACATGTTTTTAAAACAAATTGAAAAAAATGCAATACAGAAATAAAACTTTTGAAAAACTTCTTAATTAAGCACAAAAAAAAAACCTTTCAGAGTAACTTTACTGCTTTCTCACATTTTATTTTTGCATAAATGAAAAAATAAATTCCAGATTGATTCTATTTAAACTCAGTTTTTTCTTTTTTATACAGATTTGATATTTACAAATGTACTTTTTTTTCTTCAAATTTCTATTTTGCAGGTTTAGGTATTGCTTTCTTATGAAATTCTGCTTTAAAGATCTAAATTTCTTCACTTCAAGCCCGGTACAAACCTTTGCTTATTAACCAATAACCCCTTGATGCCCATAGACGCCAATATGCAACAAACCCTTTGCATTACGTACACAGCAAAGATAGCATGTGCCTTCCACCAGTGCCAGTTGTTACAAATTCAGTGTGGACCTAGGAAGCCTTTGGCAGGAAGTTGTAGCAGAAACAAGAACTTGCCAAAGTTTTCTAGCCCCACACTGAAATTAGACATTCCGTGTGGACCTGATGATCTATGTTATCATTAACCATTATAAATGTTGTCACAAATTTGTAAATATACATACATTTCTTTTTTTTTTATAATAAGAAAGCTTTTAAAAAAAATTCAATTTGGCAACTACTTAAAGTTGCCAAATTGTTCCAACCGTTCCATTTACGAATTCTTCTGAATTCCGAGTGAATAAAGTGATTGTGATTGGTTGTTTTATCAAGAGGCGGGATTGTTGAGTAGGAAGGTTTGCAAGCAAGTTTGGTTGTAGCCGCTTTCTAGGAACACACAACCAGTTAGCAACTTAGTGCTAGTAGGTTTCCAATGGGAAATTCCATTGGGACCAAGTAGCACTAAATTATTGACAGAACAACACTGTCAAGGAACAGCTATGGACAGAGGAAACATGCAAGAGGAGGAGGGTTTAGTGTTGGAGGTCGTGGATGAGTTTCCTCTGTCATAATTTTTTTTTTTAGAGGAGGAAAAGCGGGGATGAAGATGTTGTGGAGAGAGGACGCCAGGGCGGCAGAAGCTTGGTTTGGTGTAGAAGGCTTCCAGCCGTACATGTTTGAGCCCTTGCCTCTCAACAGCTGCCAGTTCTGTTAGCTCTACGCCTGCTGAAGACACAGGCGATCCATCCCCGTGAACACTGGGGCCGAACTCAGTGGGAAAGGAAATGATTATATTATTAAGAGGAGGAGAGTTTTGTGTGGGAGGTCGTGGATGAGTCTCCTCCATCATATATTTTTTTATATATGCATCAGCATCCCAAGTTCATCTCAAAAAGCCTCCGATCTGCAAATCGTCTGCTACCTAGTGCGCAGGCAGTGTTTGCTCTGTGTGACTTTTCTTTCAGATGACCCCATTTCAACCCACCTCCAGCCCCTCCTCCACCATCGTAACTAAAACTTCATCTATCTCCACTCCACCACCAGTTTCAGGCCTGGGGGGAAACAGCCCTGCTCTTTACTCCTGTTCATGCATATCTATCAAAATTCAGTGCTAAGTTTCCTGCCGAGGTCTGAGTGCCAAAGACTCAAGTAATTGTATCAATAAATTTCTTATAATTGTGTTTTCGCTCCATGTGAGTTTGTCATATTGAAAAGTCTCTAAATATAGAGAGAAAGTTGGTGAGTTGTGAACTGATGCCCAGCTGTGGCTCCAGCTGCAGAAATGGTGTTCTAAAGAGAAGAAGTCGAATAGCTCCTCTGTTTCCTCTTCTTTAGTTAGTATAATTAGCTTCCATTGCACAGTGATCTAATGCTGCTTATTTGAAATCATCATAGATCAGACCCTCTGTAATATGTGTTCACTCCCAGTTTTCCCTCATGCACTCATCCTCACCTTATTTTCTATCATTTATGACCACTCCTAGTGACCACATTACTGCCCATACCTTTTCCTTGGTTCTCTTCGATTTCTTTTTTTCTCATTTTATTTTTACTCCTTTCCAAAAACACCTTTCATCCCAATCATCTTTAACACCTTTATATCACACTCATCCTCCTTATCCACCCTTAAACCCCCTTCACTATCCTCCTAATTCCTCTTTACAGCATCTTACTCTGTCTATTCTCATCCACCTTGCAGCTCTATCCCACTGTTCAAGTCATTTTCATCCCCCTCATTCTTTAAATCATTCCCAATTAATTCATATCTAAAAATTTATTAACTTTACTATACAACCCCCCTTTTCATCCTTTTTGTTTAACAATTATCCTCCTACCTTATTTAGCACCTAACTATTATCCAAATCATTCTTCCTTGAGCTCCACTGAATTTCAGATTCTGTTTTTTCATATATTAGATTCAGACACCCAATGTGTCCAGAATAGAATAGAATAGAATAGAGCTTTATTGATCTCACAATGGAGAAATTCACTTGTGACATCGGCTCTTATAAACAAACAGAAGGTGCACAAAGGAGGAAAAGGTGAATAAGGTATATACAGTGCATTCAGATATATACGGTGGATGGTGAAAATAAAGGAGAGATTTAAGGTGACTTATATATACAGCAACTTATGTTCAGTAGAGTGGTGGCAGGTAAACTGCGGTCAAGTAGCAGGATTTCTGCAAATTTGAGCATCAAAGACAAAAGTTATCTACTTTTACTCAAAAATGATTTTAATACAATGTTAATTCAATAAATAACTGATGGCACCAGTGGCGGCTGGTGCTAGGACGCCGCCCCACCCACCCAATGACCCTGCTTAATTAAATTTTAAAATAACATTTAGATTATATTACTATGTATTTCTTAGATGTACAAGAAAAATATTTAATCTTTGACTATCCATCTATCCTTTATCTTGTCCCAATTGGGGTTGCTGAGGGGTGCTGTTTGCCTATCTCCCTACACCGTGGAATGATCGCCAGTCCATCGCAGGGCAACACAGAGACAAACAACCTAAGGAGAATCTAGAGAAGCCAATTAACCTAACATTCAAGTGCTCAGGGAGAACATGCAAACTCCATGCAGAACGACCCCGGGCTGGGAATCGAACCCAGAACCTTCTTACTGCAAGGCAGCAGTGCTACCCACTGCGCTGAGCATCCCTCTAGTAAAGCAGCATTAAATTTTTCCATCAGATTGGTGACGTATTTCCACCCTAGGAAAAAAATCTTTGCCCATAGACTGTTGTTTAAAAGTTGTACATACGCAGTAGCTCCTCTGCAATACAGAAGTACAGGAGAGCTATGAGCACAGCTCTGGTGCGCCCCGAGCTGACAGGAAGTGTATTTGCTCATCACCTCCCGCCACAGCGCAGACGTTTTGCGTGTGATTGACAGGTTGAGTCATGGGAGTTGGAGACAAATTGGGAAGAGAGCGAAAAAGACATGGCATGAGAATCGTCCTTTTCCAGGACCTGGTTTAGCTGTTAGGCTTGTCTATCTGCATGCAGCGAGGCTAATGCTTTATTCTGCTTTCCCTGCCTCCTTTTTCAAACATCAGGATCTGACCCAGCATGGATAAAGACAGCTAGGACTCATTTTAGTAAAGGCAAAGAAGAATCAACAATCTGGGATTCACATAGAATATATATTAGTGTACTTTTTCTTGATATTTGTCAATTTGCATAATTGATCTTAAATAAACACATTTTTAGAAAATAAATAGGTTTTATATATTAAAAAAAGATAAAGCTGACTAATAGCTTCTCTATTATTTAACTGGTACATTTATTGTTTTAGGTGTGTGAAACAATATTGAACCATAAAACACAGATTTATCTCAGCCTCAGAAGGACAAGATTAATGTACAAAAAGTAAACCTGTACATGAATTATGGTTTGTTTTTTATAAAGTGTTTTCTAATGTTTTTAGTTGTCGGCATTCATATAGATATAGTGGTGCGATAATTTAGTGTACATTTGATTGGTTTTTGGTATACGTCTATTTTGGACCCCCCGAGGCTTGGTTGAATCCTTGAAGCTGCAGACAAAAGTGTTAGAAGACTTAATTTCGCCTAGCCTCGGATAAGCTTCACATGCTCACTGTGGCCATCTAGTGGTGATTAAATAAACTCATTCTAGCAAGGAAACAACATGTTGTTAATTTCATTGGTAGTCTATGTAAAAAAAAAAAGGTTGCAATAGAAAAAAAGATGTAACAGCACAGCAGTGCTTTTGTAACAGGGTCTCATTTTAATAAACACCTTACTATCTGACATGAAAGTGCTCATGGAAATACTTCCTGTTCTGGACATCCCCATCATTAGACTAATACCTGAGTTCCAGTCCATAGGAAAAAAACTTAACTCAAACCTCAAAGTATACTGTGTTTATCTTACTCGGGTCTAGTTGAAGTCAGTAGCCACTTGTTTTTTCAGGCATTCACTCGCAGACCAGATGACTCTGACTCCTCATGACTGATTCACAAATTCCCCCTTCGAGAGGATTGCCTCCCATTAATGCTGCTATGCACATGTTAACTAGGCTGACTACACAGAGGGAAGAACACAGAAAAGAACAAACAAAGAATAACATCACATTGATGGCAGTCTTTATCCATTAGGAACATCAAAATGCAAAAAACTATAATTCTAATTTTTTTCAAAGACTTTTCAGGGCCTCAAAACAATGTTTAAAATTCACAAACTTTCAGAGACTGAGGACTATATTTCAATCTTGTTTTCAACATATTTAGTTGCATGTCTTCGTTCTGAATGGAAATTCCTACGTTAGAATAACTAACAGATTTTATAGAGGAATCGTTCACTGGAAGCCATGAGATTTGCTGCTTTGATTGTTGGCGTCTGATTTTTCCCTCTGACAACAGAGAATTTAAGGCTTCTGTTACTTTTAGGAAACAGTCAATAGTGTTATCAGTTTGACCTCCACTCTTGCACTATAAGACGACCCCAACACACACACACACACATAAAGAGCCCTAATCAATAAAGCTTCCACAGCAGTTTGAGGTCTTACTGCAAACGCTCGGTTGCACAAAAAGAACACTAAACAGGAGAACGTACCGAGTACCAACCCATTTGTAGCACCTGACTCAATTAGAGGACATTACAAGAAAAAAAAGGACAGATTTGGACTCGTGTTTCAGGACCACTACAGTTGCAGCTGCTTCCCTAACTTAATCTTTGCATCTCTAACAAGATATGGTGTTGTTAAAGGGCATTTTCACAATTAAAGTCACTCAGCTTTTCCTTTTTGGTTACACTTCAGTTTTCAGAGCACCGAAAACAAATATACTCATCAGAAAAGAAAAAAAAAAAAAAAAAGATTGTTTTTTTTAATATTTAAGAAAGAAGCTGATCCAAATCAACTGTCCCAGTGTTGAGAAGTAAATGCTCCCTAAACCTTTTGATTAGCTGTGTCATTATCTGACAGCTGTCAGCAAGTCTTTAACAGAATCTGTATAAATCTAAACTGATAAACATATTTTTATTCACCTTTCCCTTTGTTAAGGATTATTTTGAACAAATAGAGTCTGCTTCTCTTGTATAGCTGTATAGATTTCAGGTCCGTGGCATCAGTTAATGCATCACTGTGGTGAAATTATGTTAATTTCTCACCTGCGAAATGTTTTACATTTGGTTTAACACTTTGAGCCTGACATTTAAAATGGGAACTTAAGCACTTCTGACAGAAAAAATCCTTCCTGCAACAAACCTGTGGATTATTTAATGTAAAGCGGACGGATCTTATTGATCAAATTAATTGTTAACCAGAATTTTTCTTTAAATCTTGAGTTTTCTTTTTGTATCAAGAGGATTTTTTTATTAACACGAAAGGATAAATGTTTTTGTCTTTTCAATATGCTTGGTAAAGAAATAAAAAATCCATCAGCATTAAATACTGATTGAATAAACGTAAAAGGTTTTTTCTAACAAATCTTTACACATAGGAACAGGAACCTATTGGGTCACTTAATGAAATGAAAATGAACAAAATATGTGAAACACTTCTGATTTCCAATGAACAAAGATGTAAATCTAACATTAACGGAGAGGGCATGTCGCTCTGATATACTGTCAGACTATTTCAATAAAGTGGATGCTAGAAATAGAAGAACCTGTCCCATATTTAGTGGGGAAGGAACGCACTTTGTCACGTATTACTGTGAGAGTGAAAAAATAGTAAAAACTAATGGAAAATGAAGAACAAGGGCACGTTAGATACAAAACTTATATGTAACGATCCAGAATACCCTCATCCTCATGATTTTTTTTTCTGTTTTACAACTGTAGCCTACAGTCATTGCATTTAAGGCATAAATATGTTTACAAGTTTGCACAAGTTTGCTGTTGCACCAAACGTGCACTATTTATTTATTGTTTTATATTTATTTTTAACAGTTTGACTGGAAATGTTTATGTTTTAAGATACTTATGTTATTCAGCAAAGTTTGTTATTTTGTATTAAAGTGAATTGCTGGATAATAATTTGTTTTCCATTTGTCCATGTCACTCACAAATATGCATCTAATTCTATGCAGATTTCAGTCAAATTGGGCTAAAAAAAAAAACTAAAAAAAAAACACCACGCCAGGAGGGGTAAAGGCAATCGGGTCAGTTGGCACGCACATGAGGTGTCCCTTTCTTTTTCTTGCCGTTGGCAACCCTAATGCTAACTGTTTTGTAGCTGTGTTTTTTTTAGCCTAATCCACCAATCAGTGCTGGGTGAGATTTCGTGCTGTTAGCAGGTGGTTCTTGTTGCTTTCATTGGCTCAATTAAATGCATTAAAACACAAAATGCTTCACCATTCTCCATGCTAATTGCTAGCATCTGCTGCTCCTCCATGCAGCACAGCTAAATGGGACTATTTAGGTCATGATTTTAGGATTTTATCTACAGTTGTTAATTTACTTCATCCCTGTCTCCAATAAACAGTGGAAATAAATCCTGGACCGGACTGTAGATCCATTCCTGGTTCTGCCCTAGCACTACTTCTCTTGGAAATACTGAACAGCGACATCCACTAGTGGATGGAGGCAACATGACAACACTGAAAGAAATTCCTTGACGGTATTAATTAATTGGATTGATCTAAAATTTAATCTAATAAGTCACCTATTGACAAAGTACTATAATTTGATTATTTCCATACATCCTTATTGTGATCCGTGCACATGATGACCAATATATGCATGTGGCATTCATTCATGCTCCTCTAAATGATGGAAACATTTTTTTACCAATGCTCCAAATTGTAACACTAGGCTAATTGTAGTAGCTTTCAGCTGAGCCCACTTCATCTCAGCTGAGGCATACATGTGTTTGGGAGAGTTAAAATGGCACACCTGGTACCCCATGTGCTATTATGGTGAATTGAGAAAGCGGTCTAGATTTTTATCACCTAAAAGCCATCTAAAATATTTATTTTTGCATGAAATTTGGTACAGCAATTTGTCAGGTCCTGCGTTATGGTTTCCAGGATGATTTGGATTGTAACTGGATTCTTTAAACAGATATTTAAATAACAATGGTCTTTTTTTTTTGGGGATCATTTTCTGTAATATTTCATGTCCACTGACTCTCACTCAGTTATAATAGTTTGGTGTTTTAGATGCCTGGAGTATTTAACTAGTGTTGTTACCTTCATTGTGGCACCAGAACAACTCAAAATAATATCTTAGGAATATTCTCCCAACTTCAGCTTACTCACTGATCCTGCGAAAACAGATTTTTTTTTTTTTTGGTCATTGTTTTTTTGTTTTTTTTCACTGTGATAAATTTCTTTTTTAATTTTTTTAGATTTTTATGGCACTAGTGGGCTACATTTTTTTGACAGTAGGCTGACAGGAAAGGGGATGAGACATGCAGGAAAAGACCACAGGTCGGATTTAAACCCGGGTCAGCCGCATACATGGGTCATGCTTACTAACCACTGCACCACCTGTGATAAGTATATCTAAAAAGGCCTGCATGTGTAGACGTCCCAGACAGGCCCTTTGGAACTACAACTCCCAGAATGCTTCACCCTAACCAGATGATTGTACACAGGTGTAGAGCATACTGCCAATGATCAGGGCAGCACTGGTGAGTTTTTAACCCATCTGCTGATATTGTACTGTTTCTTGCATAGATAAAAGTCTGCAGACTTTGCCTTTTGATTTTATTTTTATCTCCTTTATAAACAAAATGAACATTTTTGGTAGACGTAAACCGATCGGATATAAAAGGTGAAGTAGAGGATTTCAATGAACTTTTGAAAAAACTCACCCTTTCTTTCCCTTAAAAAAAGTGTGCACATGCACAACCCTGTACCAGCTCCTGAGAGGGAACATCTATTTAACTACTGTCGCGAGAGCCCATTTCTCCTGGTGCCGCTCGTATTGTTTAACAGTTGCTGTTCTGCATCGCTCAACGAGCTCACTTTCCAAAAGAAGATTTCCCTTTTTTTCACCATGTCAGACTCACCACCCGTAAGTGAAAATGGCGAGGAGCACGATGGGATGGCCTTACATACAGTAAACATATCCACCAGAATGATTGATAATAAGGAGGACCACTTATTTTGATGATCCGGACAGAAAAAAAAGATCATCCTATTTACCTTTAGTATCTATGAAAATGGACCTGATCCACAAGGCAAGATCTGTTAAGTCTAGTTCTATTAACAAATTTAAGTTACGGTAAGTTAAAAATCTGTTGAACAGCTGACAAATGTATTCTTTTGTAGGAATCTCTCTTTTTGAACCCCTACAGATGAATTTTTGTTTTGATGATGGAATTTGTCCCAGTAACAGCATTGACTTTTTTATGACTTCCTTTTATGACCTTAGACTGATGTAAAGTTGCAATTTTGGACTTACATGTGTACAATAAACTAAAAGTAATCAAAGAAAATATGTTAAACCTTACACTGCTCTACCCTATTAAAGTAAAATGTTTCTACAATTCTGGATGATAACTTCCTTATACTTAATTTTCTTAGGTTTATAACTAATGATAACAGTGTCAGATTTAACTTAATACCATCTTGAAAATTTATTTTGGTTTGTGGTGAACAAAGGACTGGTTCGCCAACTAAGGAGTTTATTTTTAAAACGTATGGAGTAGACATAATTACAAAAAAAAAATCTAAGGAGCAGCAGTAAATTGTCTATAAAATAAATAGTAAAGGATAGCCAATATTTCTAATTAAATAAGGTCACAAAAGTATTTTTACTTTGTCACTCGACACCCTCTGGATCTACAAATATCATCAAATTAAAATATCAGGAATCGGATCCAGGAATACACTGCAAAAACAAACGGCGAAATTAGTCAACATTTCACTTAAATTGTGTAATTATCTATATATACATTTTAAAGTAGGTAAAATAAGATGATTATAAGTATTTTTGGAGATTAGTATTTTTACTTTCTTAAAATAAGTTAATTAGATAACATACATCAATAAAGAACAATGTAATTTTTTTTTCTTTATTTTGAAGGGGTAAATTGTCTTTTGCCATTGGAAAAGTATTTTACTTACCTCCTCAGCTAAAAGGCTCATGCGCTTATTTTGAGAAAGGAGTACTTCTCCAGATTTCTATGTTTTCCAGTGTAGTAGAAAAATGTGCGCTTTTAAAACCGGAATTTTTTTTGTTTGCAGATTCAAATTTCATTGACTGTCTGAAATGCTCCGACAGAAAAAGGAAAAGCACAGGATATATCTATAAAGGTAACATATCTCTTTTTCGCAAAAACTTTGCAGGAAGTAAGTGTTTTGTTGACAGAGATCAAAACTTAAACAACTGAAGTCTTTTCATTTTGCTTATTACGCGCTCTTGTCATGTTGTATTTCTGTACCCACACGCATTTAAACCCTACTCTGCTGCTATGCTGCTATTTGCTATTTAAGCTGCAGAACACATCCAGGAAGTCATCTAAGCAGAACAAATACAGCCATGATAAGGCGCAGTAATCAGACAGTCATTGTCTTTTTCTCTTCCACTTCTCTTTTTCCTTCCTGTGTGTCTCCTCATCTCCTTCCCTTCACCTCTAGTCCAGATCGACTTCCCACCTTCCCTCCTGGACACTTTCTTCAGAACAACCATGACAGGAGTATGAAGCCAGACAGAAAAGCATCCTTGCCTTTTCAGTCGAAACACTTGTGGCCATGAAAGTAAACTACATTTTAATTTCCCTCTTCTCTCTGCTGTCTGTCCTTCTATCTCCCTCTTAGTGCCATATGCTCAGAGCTCCAGCTCAGGCTCATTTACTGCACCACACAGACACAGATCTGTCCTATCAAAGCACAAGGAACAGCTGGCTTCCTCGATATGGATGGCTGCTCGCCTGTCAACTAGTCTCACGCACGCACACAGGCGCGTCATCCTCACAACCTGCAACGTTTCAAGAGAAGACGATAGAGAGGGATGCAGAGATGGAGAGACAAAACAGGGGGAGTGGGTCTAAAGAAGGGAAAACATGAAGTGAGACTGCTGACATCCGGAGCAGACTGACAGTATGTGTCACCGTTAACAAGCTGAAGCAGATGCTCTTGAATAATTTAAAGGGTTAAATCAGGAGGAATCTGTTCCTGCATGACGAAAACGTCTATATTTCTGCCTTTTAATTTGAATTTATAATTGCGTGTCAAGTTTCAAACAGATTGTGGATTAGGACTAAATGTGAACGTGAGTGACATATTTACACCACTGATAAAAATGTGTTTACATTTCAAGAGAAACTGGCCTTCGTTGTTTGTCAAGGTGTGTGATTCCAGGTTTTCTCTAAGTGAACACCGGTTAACATTTGTTTCATTTCCATTAAACAGAAATTAGATTCAAGGGGAAACAGGCACATTGTTTTTTTCTGCAGTTCTGGCACGTTTCCCTTTCCTGTGATGCACCAACCAGTGAGGCTTTGACTGGCAGATCTATTCTGTGTTGTAGATGTTGTTCAGGGGCTGAAGTGTTCTTTAAAGACTCCTTCAACCTATGAAACATGAACCGAACAAGAGCCAGACTCTATTGACCGCCTTCAGGTATATAAAAAATTATAAAGTGATTTCATCTGTTTCAAACCTCACAATTAATGTTTAAAGGGATAGTTCGGGGATTTTTGACATGAATCTGTATGGCATCCCATCACCAGTGTCATGCAATCACACTGACTAACCCCTGGCAGCATCCTGTGAGCAGAGTTCTCGTCCAGTTTTGGTCAAGCCGAAAGTAGTCCGGCAGGTTTGCTAGACCCAGCGAAATAAAGCGTTTCTCTTCCCAAAACATTATGTGTTCAAAAGAGTGATATTTTTGCATCCCAAAAGCGTTGTAGTGGAAAAAGTCACCGCGTCGTTATCAATTGGTCCTATTTTCTCTCTGTTACGTATCAGTGCGTGCCGTCATTCTGACAGCGAGCTCCAGCAACAGCCAGATGCATGTCTCCCTCCGCCTAGCTCTAGCTGGGGGAGGGGAGGCTATCCCATCACAACTGTGTGTATCAGATAGCCAAGAGCCCCTAACCCGTCTGAATGACAGGGGCAGCTGCCAGGGGAGTAAGTCAGTGTGATTGCATGACACTGGTGATGGGGATGCCATACAGATTCATGTTAAAAATCGAACTATCCCTTTAAAGCCGGAAATAAACAGCTACAGCAGTAGGGGAAATGGATTTGGCCATATATCGTGATTTCCAGCTGCCCAACATGATATCGATCTTTTGGTTCCTAATATTGTTTAAAAATAAATAAATGACCTAAAACAATGAGGGAAAATGGGCTACCTTTGCACCGCCTGTGGATCCCTTTTACTGTGCGGCGCAGCACCATTTCTGTGGTTGGGTCGGTCACAGTAGAAGACATGGACTGACTCGAACCCCAAACAACTTGGATTCTGATTAACATAAATGGCAGTCGCTTTTTAATCTATACCAGTGGCGCCAATAGAGGGCGCTATGGCGCCGCCGCACCTACCCAACGACCCTGATTAAGACATAAAAAAATTATATTTTTTATAATTTAAATTTAAATTAACATTTATAATATTTTGAAATATATTAATACGTATTGCTTAGATGTGCAAGATACATATTTAATATTTAATGACGAGTCGTGCGTCAAGTAATGGAGGGGGGCGCTTCCCCAAAGCGCGTGTCAAGGCGTGATTCATTTAGAGGAGGGGCCATAATTGATGATGTCCGAGGCCTCGCTACCGTGATACCATGTGACTACTTCAGGAAGTGGTTCAGGAAGCACAGGAATTTTGACAGCCATCTAAACAGCCTCAGTATTCAGTCAAAATGTGGGAGTTTGTAGGAGTTGCTGTCAGCTGGATAGATTCTAAGAATAGTTTGGTTGGAAAAACAGCCAATCTAGTTGCTTAAAACTATTTTGTTTAGAATAAACAATTTAATGATCAAAATCTGGGCAAGCCACCGCACACAGTTAGTATCAACACATCAGAGTTAAGTAGTATTTTCTCTGACTTGGACAGTTGGTCACATAAGTGGCGTCATCTGTGAGACAAACTGGCGTCCTCTTCCACAGCATCTTAGATCCCGCTTTCCTCCTCTAAATAAAAATGGATGGCGGAGGAGACTCATCCACGACCTCCAACACTAAACTCTCCTCCTCTTGCATGTTTCCTCTGTCCATAAGCGTTCCTTGACAGTGTGCGTTTCTAAGTCACCAATTTGGTGCTACTTGGTCACAATGGAATTTCCCATTGGGAACCTACTAACACTAAGTTGCTAACTAGTTAACAAGATGCTTCAAAGAAACCAGCCACCAATCTTAACTTGCTTGCAAATCTTCCGCCACAACAATCCCGCCCCCTTGATAAACTACCAATCAAATTCACTGTATTAACTCGTGCAAAGTCGGGCACCACTCAGGAGAACTGCATCGGTTGGAACGGCCGCCTCCCTACGACTTTAAGTTCTGCCTTCTCTCTCCCTGATTGCCTATTTTCTATTCTATATGTGTGTGCTTGCTTGGAGAGCAAAATTAAAATTTTATTCACGCTAGAACAGCACTGTTAGCACATTTAATATAAGCCTATGAAACTAGTCCCAATTAAAAAACTAAACATTATCTAAGCTAAAACAGGGGAAAGCTGCTGATTGCAGTTCTGTAAGAAGCAGAAGAAAGTGTTTTGATTTGATTTTTATCAACAAAAACCTTTTTTTTTCTTTTACAAAGAGTCAGACAGGAGTTCTGAAAACTGCAGGAAAAATGGACGAGCAAAGACTGTAAGCTGTAAAAACTTAGGATTCTTAGCCACAGCTGACTAAAAAAATAAAATTTGAGGGTTTTCCTTTTACCAATGACATGGCATAGAACCAATGACATCAGACCAATGAAACTTAAAACCAATAGTGTCTACTAGAAGACACAGTCTTTAATCATTGAAGCATTTGACATTAATTCCAGTCTTACCTCTCCTGTGTGGCTGAGGTTCAGCTTTGGCAGTTTATTCTTCACATTTCCAGAGGTCCCTCCAAAGCTTTGGCTGTTGGTGAACCCCTCTGTTGCCACTGGAGGGGGTTTAAGCTGCGGGGAGTCACTCGGCGCCTGGTCCTGGCCGTCCATTGGTCGCACATATGCCGTAGGCTTCTGCTGAACAGGAACGTGCTTCCCCGATAGGCAGCCGGGCGGGAAAGTGGGCGTGGTCAGACCAGACGTTGGTGTGGTCAGACCAGGTGTGGGTGTAGTCAGAACTGAAGTGGAAGCCAGCGGGGAAGTGGATAAAGAGAGGTGGGAACTTGTTTCATGTTCAAACGGGGAGGATTTAAAAGGTCCGCCATTCTCTGCGGCCGAGGAAGACTTAAAGTGGCAACCATCTAAGGTGGAGGAGCGAAAGGTGCCACCATCTGTATGAAAGAAAGGGGAAAAAAAACACAAAGGGTTAAATCAACCTGATGAAAACAAAAACTAAAAGAAAATATGATATTCTGGGGTTTCAAAATCAACCTTATTTTCTGGTAAAATCATGTTAATCAAATGCTAATTTCAAACGTTTTCAGCTATTAGGACAGAAATATTTTTTTCCTTAAATCTGCTTCATGCTACAGGCAAACATTGAAAAACAATCATTCATAAACGTAAAAGAATGTCTTTACATCTATTTTTTTTTTAGCACCTGAAGAGTTTTTAAGGAAAACTTCTGTCTCATAAAAGTAAATATAAAAATAAAACCTCCTCTTGAGTTTAAATGATATCATTAACTGGTAAGAATATAGATGGATAAGATTTGTTTAGAAAGTCTAGGAAAGGAAAGGCGACTTTATTTGTAGCTTGATTCAGTAAAAAGACAATTAAAAGTTCTTAATATGAATTAAACTACAAAAACGAAGAAAAAAGTATAGATAAAAACATGATAAAAGGACATAGTACAGCAAATAAAACGGTTTGACCACAACCTTAAGCTGATGACACCTCAGTTAACATTTTAACTCTGGGTGAACAGAGTAGGCTGGAACTAGAAGACCTGAGTGGTCTGGGATGTTGATACACTGACAATAAATCTGTTATATATTGAGCTGCTGTTCCATTCAGTGATTTATAGACTCACAGAATGATTTTAAAGTCTATTCTCTGAGCTAAAGGGAGCCAGACTTCAGAACCGGGCTGATGGGCTCTACTTTCTTATGCTACGTTCACACCTAAAGCAGCAGAGGCGGAACAAGCAGCTAGTTTACATGCAAAGTCAATGGTTGACGTGCATCAAGAAGCAGCAAAAGATCCTGCAGAAGCGTTTTGAGCAGCAGGAGCAGCGCCTATCTGAGCATCTGATGCGCGGGATGCGCTTCAGAAGCAGCAGCTGCTGGAGTTGGAAAAATTTAACTTTTGCTGCTTTCTGCTGCACCACATCAACCAATCAGAGAAGCTGATCTGGGAGCAAAAATGCAGCAGACAGACGTCCAGAGCTGCTGCAGATCGCAATGATGACTCCAGACCAAAACAGTTTATTAACGCCTTAATTAACTTAAAATGCGCTGAAAACAAGCGCTTGAAACATGTTTGATTTTTATTATTATACTGGTGCCTGCAGTTTGGATTCACGTACGTGAAAAACGCCTTCCAGCCACCGCGAACACTAGCGGCAAACCGTAAAGAGGTGAAAGGACAAAGTTTCTGCCCTTTTAATCTGCATTCTATTCAGTGTAAATCCATGCAGTCCATATTTAACCGGAAGATTTGTAACTAGAGTTGATTAAATGTATTCCAGACTCCTACATATACAGATCTAGCGGCATATGTTGTTAGCAGCTAACAGTTAGGAAGGTCACAGTTTCCTCACAGTGCCTAAAATTAGTTCATTTATTGCAAATTGATCAGGTCTACAATGGATCCTGTTCACAGATACACAGACGGAGGTAAGAGACCTTTAATACCTAGCTACTTTTAATGTTTTTTCCCTTGCATTATAAGGTCAGTAGATTTCATGCAGTGTAAGTGCAGCTAACCCAAGTCAACTACTGTGTAGTCTTCCCTTAGCTTTCTACCGTGCACATATTGTTATATCTAAGGAAAACTTTACTTATTACAACTTTTATCTTTTTTCATGCTTTTTTTTGTACTATATACACTCTTTTTATATTATCTGTCATATTTTTTATCTTTAATGGCATCTTGCTTTAACTCTTTGTACTTTACATAAGCTACTGGAACCATAATTTCCCTTAAGGAGTTATCCCAAGGGATTAATAAAGGCTGAGTCTAAGTCTATATTTAGGGGAAGAGAAAAATACAAACCACAGTCTGTTTATAGGTGGAATAAAATCCTACATATAAAAGCACAAAGATGGAGAGACCGCTTTAACGTGACAGAGGTTTAGTAGAGTCTACCTGGGAGGGGATGGCTTTTGGACGAGTGCCTTCTGGAAGAGGAAGAGGAGGAGGAAGAGGATGAAGATGAGGAAGAAGGGCTTGATTCCTCTTTCAGACCCAGTTCATCTTTAAGAGAGCTGAACAGCTCTTCGTGTCTTTGCAGCTGTTGTTCCTCTAAAAGAGCCATCTTGCCCCTGCTGGCGGCCGCTGCTGCAGGGTTCTGCCCGTTCTGTGCCAATCCCGAACCCAAAACCAGGCCCGTGTCTTGGCCTCCCTTTGACCACTCCATGGAGCTCCTGGACTTCTTTGAGCTCTGATGCGGGACCGCCGCTGGGTTTGACAATGACGTGTTGACTGCAGGCGGCTGCATGGAGGCTGACGATGAAGACGGTGCGGCACTTCCCATCCTCTTTTCCCCACTTCCTTCTGTTCCTCCACCTCCAACCACTCCTCCTCTTAAGGCCTCGTTGAACAGCTGGGACTCCATGGCCGACCTTTCTGTGGCAGAGGAGCTCGACGCTTGCTGCTGGTTTGTGGTCGCTGTGCTGCCTTTGGGGATTCCAACCAGGTGGCTCTGGTTGGAGTGGCTGGTTAACAGGTCTTTCATTTCTTCATAGGAGCCCAGAGTGTTCTGGACCCGATTGGCCAAGGCATCACCCTTATTAGTCTGAAAGGAAAATACAAAGAGGAGAAAGACAGGGGGAAGGAGAGAAAGAGCACATTAATTTAGTCTTCCATTTTTCTTTTTTCTTTATACCAGACTTGATGAAAAGCCCTTTTTACTCATCTGGGAAGGGGTAGTGAGAGATGGATAGGGTGAACACTGACCAGCCATCAGGAGAAGATGATTAATTAAATAATGCCAGCTTTAAGAAGCCCCATCCTCGGCTGAAGCTGTGAAATTAATGGGGCAGGAATGATTATCACCCTGACCCCAGCTTCTTAGCCAATCACTGCTTGAAGGACAGTATGGTGTATATATATCCTCCAGCAGCCTACCTGCTATTTGGAAACACTGAGAGGTTCCTCAAATAGCCTAAGAGCTCATTTAGAATCAGTGACAGATTCTTCAAAGAAAGAAGAAAAGCAGCACTACTGGCAGAATGTCTTTTTCAGTCATAAGAGGAAAATATAGCGCCAGGAGCTCTGGGTAATTTCAGCTAAAACCTTTTGATTTAATTGGGTTACCAAGAGCCAAGGTTTAAATACGATGAGGCACAGGTTTCTGTTCTTTTTAACGGTTTCCTTTAATTAAAGGTCAATATGCTGATTGAAGACCCATCTAACCAATGTCTACAGTCCCCACGTGTTCAAGTAGGTGGAGCGAATAATGCAAGTCAGTCATTCAAAGCAATCATCTGGGTTTCCTTAGAAAACTTTTAACCAATTTGTCCTCCTAATGTTGATAGTTCTCCCTTCCTCAGCTGGAGCAAAGCATTACCATTTGTTGAAGGTAGGTAATGGCAATGGTGTAGCTTTTAGATGAAAGCTGGTGGGGAAACTCTAAGGGTGGTGGCTGATGGACCTATAGTTACTCCAAACAAACGCTTATATTAGGGTTTTTGTATTTTCCAAAAATCAAACATATGTTTACTGAATGCTTTGCAATTGTTGAGAACACAAGAGAACCACAATACACTATTTATATTTATAGATGTTAGAGAGAAGCCTCTTAGTGCATTACATATAAAGGGCCCAAAAACAATGTATAAAAATAATTGCGATTCCGATGACAACATTGATATATATATTATGCATCCCTAGAAGTACAATTTAAATTCCATCCATCCAGAAAAATATGGATATAGCTGCATTTTAAATATAGCATAGCATATTTTTTCTTTGTAAACTTTCTGGTAAACTTGAAAGATATACACTATATTGTCAAAAGTATTTGGTACACCTGTCCAAACGCTTATTGGAATCTTAATTTCTAAGCAGCCAATCACATCCATGGCAACCTGCATGTAGGCATTGTAGCACCTAGGCATGACAGACTCCCGTTTTTACAAACATTTGTGAAAGTATGGGTAGAAGCTCTCAGGATTTCAGTGACTTTGAACGTGGAATTGTGATTGTTGATGCCAGAAGGGCTGGTCAAATCCATTTCAGAAATTTGCGCCGATCTTATTGGGATTTTTCACGCGATCAACCATGTCTAGGCTTGCTGGTGATAACGAACCAAAAAGAAAACATCCAGTGTGACAGCAGTTCAGCCACGAAGTGAAAGGCCTTCGTTGATTTTCGGAGAGGGGTCAGGAGAATGGCCAGACGCGCGCCTTGAGCTGATAGAAGGGCAACAACTTTCTGCAGAATCAACCACTACAGACCTCCAAACTTCATGTGGCCTTCAGATTAGCTCCTGAACTTTGTGCGCCAGAGACTTTGAGGCAGATGGGCTTCCATGGTCGCAGCAGAAGCATCCACAGCCATGCCACACCAAGTGCACAAGAAATCAGGAAACTGAGGCTTATGGTGTAAAGCTCATCGCCACTGGACAACAGAAGAGTTGGCAAACGCTGTTCGGTCTGGAGTGACGAATCTCCTCTTCTCCATCTGGCATATCTCCGGATGGACGGGTCAGAATTTGGCGGTTGCAACAGGAGAATGGTATCCATCTGACTGCATTGTGCCAATCTGTAAAGGCTGGTGGTGGTGGTGCTATTATGGTGTGGGGTTGTTTTTCATGGCACCTTTGGGCTTGGGCCCTTGGATACCAGTGAAAGGAGCATCGCTGAATGCCACAGCCTACCTTTGAGTATTTTGGACAATTCCATGCTCCCATCCCTTTATGACCACAATGGAGCCAACCCCTGATGGCTACTTCCAAGCTGGATAATGCACCATGTGCACAAAGCAAGGTCCATACAAGACATGGTTTCTTGAACATGACAATGGTGTTCACTGAACTTGAATGGCCTGCTGCACAGGTCCTGACATCTCAACCCAATAGAGCACCTTTGGGATGTGGTTAACGCGGAGATTTTGTAGCCAGGCGCTTGCAGGTCGACATCAATCTGCAGCAACCTCACAAATGCGCTTCATGGAAATATGGTCAAAAATTCCCATAAACATGTTTGCTAAACCTTGTGGACAGCTATTCACAGAAGAATTGAAGCTGTTCTAGCTGCAAAGAGTGGTGGACCGGCGTCATATTGAACCCTATGGATTAGGATGCGGGATGTCACCATAAGCTCATATGTGAGTCAAGGCAGGTGAGCAAATACTTTTTGCAATATAGTGTATTTTATTGCATCTTGCATATCCCTGTAAATCTCTTTCACCTTTAAATCTCCCTCCCTACTTCTCTCTGTGCTCAAAGATTTATGAACCTATTTACTAATATAATGATGCCAGAAACATAATTTAAAGACATGTACAAGCTGAGTCTGTCTGTACAGTAAGAACAAATGTTATGTTTCACCTGTACCTGGGAGTCATGGTCCTCTGAGAAGTCAAGTTTTTTTTAACTAGTAAAGAACAAACTCTGTTTTCTTAAGCTTCTTGCAATATAAAACTAACTTGTATAAACTTACAATCTGTTGCCATTTTTAGCTTAAAAAAAGCTCTGTATGTCAAACAGATTTTTCGGTGGCATGATCTCTAATTTTTTTCATCCAATCCGTCTCCTAACTTTTACTTAAACATCGAAGTCGCTGCTGATTAATATTCACTGAGTGCTGCTGTGTGTCTCGCTGCTCCACGTAGCTACTTTATACGTCAGTGAAATGCGACCGCAAATCAGAAGTCTCAAAGCAAAAGATCTGATGATGTTACACCGACAGGCGGGATATGGGAGCAGCGGGAGAAAGGAAAAAACACTGACTGAAAACGCTCTGTACACATTTAGCTGCATCCAACTTGTTAACTTTGGCCAAAGAAAATAATAGGAAAGGGAAAAAAAGCGGAAATTATTGGTGGGGACCGTCCACACTAGGCCAAAAGAAAGTTTGGCCTGTGGGTAAAGGCATCGTCTTTCAGGACAGCCAATAGAGACTTATCCTGTTTAACAGTTGCCAACAGTTTTCACTGTCAAAGGGCACATTCTTCAAGCTTTGCCCAAGGTTGAGTAAGGTCTTCAATCCAGCTTTAAAGGAACCAGATGGGCTAGCTAAACCTTTCTCTCTGAGTTTTTCCAGGTAGTCCTGTAACTAGAGCTCCCCAGAGACTGAATTAAAGCATCTTTCTCCTTCCAGATGATCGCAGGTCCAACAGAATACAGCAAAGCAGCTGCTCTTAGCCTCCAGGCTAGGCTATCAATCTCAGACAAGCAAAGCTTTTCCTAATCACTGGAAATACTTTTTTATCTTCCTCATAATGGAGATTAACAGACCTGGAAGCTCTGCTGATGGTAGAGAACTGTTTCCAGTTACAATTTAGATTATTTATTATTGCAGTATATTTGATGGAAACCAACCATGCATCCTCTTCCCTTCTAGGGGCAGGATTTCCTCAGAGTGAGGACTGAAGATGATTTTCTATTCCTAATGAATGTTAGCGACAACATCTATATTAGTTTGAATTGAAGAGAATGTGATCTTTAAACTGCAATTCATAAAACTCAACTTGAATAAGAGAAATAGAAAAAAATAACATTTGAAAAGTTGCTCTCAAAACCATTTTTTTTCGATCAAGAAGTTTTCCAAGTTTTATTTCTTAATTTTTTTTTATTTCCATTTGAACAACATGTTAATGTTTCAAATAATAATGGATCAGTCACTTAATAAGTCATGTGACCCAATAGTGCCACTCTACAGCAGTCTGACTTTCTGTTAGCAAAAGAGTAAACTAAGTCAAAGTTGGTAGCCAACTAACCAGTTGAGATATATTTTCCTTCTCTGGATTTAATCTGGAGGATGAATGGGGGCTTAACTTTACCAGTAAATCAGTGGCTGTGTACCAATGTCTGCTTTAATTACTAAATAGGGCACTATATATTGGTTATGCCATTTTAAATGAGTGTCTGAACAGCTAGTGGTTGAAAAAGTAGTAGACCTCAAATTTTCCAACAATGCACCTTGAAAAGTAGTGTAGTGATACTTTAAGATGTTTATTGCCCACTCCGGTAGGGGTGGCATCTATCTTATTTAATCAGATATTTTTCGACTGTAATATATCGTTTATGAACACACACCCTACTGGCTGTGTGTTAGAACAACAAATGAAAGTGTGAATCAAGCTTAAATCATCGTCAAACGGATAATTCTGCACAAACATGGATTAAATTCACCACAACCTCAATTAAAAATATAAAAAAGACACACCTCTGTGGGAGGGGTCCTGTGGAGACAGTTAGAGGGGGTTGCAGAGCGGAGGAGAGAGTTCTCACTGCTCTTTTATGAGCGAAATTGCATCCTCTTCTCTAGTGATCATGTTAAGATGAAACATGGACATTGGTTCTCAATATCCAAATTATTATCATGGTTTATGGCACAACAGTAGTGATCTTCCACGGTCACTAGACAAGCAGATATATCCTGGAATGCGAATTGAATACTGGAATCGTGAATTGTGACAGTGGGTCACTGTCGTGACAAATGACAAAGATGGCAAATTTACTGTGTGGGGAATCAGAGTTATGTGACCAACGGGAAGTAAGAAGTAGGGAAGATCTTTCTGAACGGTCAGTGAACTGGGTTCACTATAAAGTCCATTATATAGTCCCCGCTCTATATAGTGATTAAGGGATTTAGGGGTTAGGGCAGACATTCGGACAAAGCCTATGATTTCTCAATCTGCAGGACCAAAGAGGTTCGCTATCACTGGTTCATTTCGTGACAGGGCAGTTTTACCAGTTCGTTTTCAGAGGCTCTAAACCTGGAAGTTACAGTTCTGGTGTCACTAGTGGATAAAAGTTATACAGTATTGCTATAAAAATTATTTTTTTATCTCATCTCAACCTTCGAAAGAAATAACAGGAAAGGGAACCAATCCATGCAAAGCTTTGGCAACTGGATCAGAATAATTGTGCCACTGGGGATTTATTAAAGTGTTTTAATATCATTTTGAGTAACTTCTCAAAGGTTAGATTTTTTTCAGCTTGAACTGTCAGATAATTCTACTGCAGTACAGGATCAATTCATGCAAAGGCTTTTTATTCACCTTTAGCAGTGGCTCCAATAAATATGTACAGCTATGCAGACTCATGACAACAAGCAGTAAAGCTGACACTATTCATCAGCCGAGTCTAAATTATGCAAGCGCTACAGCAACTAACACACGGCTGACATTTCATCATGAATTACAGACAAATGCGGAACAACGGGGAACAGTCAACGAGATCAATGTGAAAATGTCGTCCAGTAATTTTATTGCACATCTGATTAGTCATTTGGTCAATAGAATTTTCTCAGTCACAAGGCCGAGGTTACCGGCGACCTGAAAAGCCAATTACCACAGCGCTAACAGGGGCACAATGGTGTCAAATCACAGAAAAGCTGGTAGCAACAAGGAAAATCATATTTATTAGGAGAATTAAAGACTCAGAATGAAGAGGCCATGAGACAGCTAATAAATTAAAAGGGAATTTAAATCATCTGTTTAGGACTCTGTGGAAACAATAGAGGAGGCAATTAAAGAGCGGCGTCAGTTCTCTATTTTTTCTCGAGTGTGTGTTTAAATTTGTGGTTTTGTTTTTCCGTTGCAAACCGCTTCAGTCAATAACCAAATAATAGTGTAATAACATTCAATGATCCATGAAGAGGGCTCATTGCTGAGGGGGGAATACTAGGTACGTGCGTTTGTGTGTCACAGCAAACACTTCAGGACATTACAAATGATCATAACACCGTACCACTATTTGCTGTAATAGAGGGCCGTTTAAGCAGCATTTCATTGTCATCACAAGTCTGTGGGACCTGTTCTCATGATGACACCAGTTTTAGGATCCAGGTGGAGCTGAAATCACAACGTGTTTTGGTTTTAACCTGCCTCGGCAGAAGGTGAGTGGATCTGCACGGAGACAAAAAACCATGGTAACAATGCTAACACCACGCTGTTAGCCCACATGCTTGGCAAGGCACAGTGTTTTCTGTGTTTATCTGTAAAAATGGGAGGTTTGAACATTAGCACATAACTGTGGATAATGGGGGAATAGCTGTAATTGTTTGGTAATGGTAATGGTTTGGTGAACAGCCAACGTAATGGGCATATTAGACTTTGTCCTGATGGCGCCATGACAGGGAAAACGGGAAAGTGTAATCACAGATATTAGTATATTCTTTGGTTTAATGGCATTTACAGTAATACAGTTGCTGTATACTTATTTCTTTCAATACAACAAGGATAATTCATGATTTTCAAACACACTCCACCAATAATGACCCATTAAACAATTTAGTCTAATTAACCATTTTGTCAAATCTTTTTCATCATGGAAAAAAAAGGAGCCAATTTATAAACAGGAAGTAATGGTGGACATATGACATGAGTTTTTGTACATGTGCAAATTTATTCAGAAGCTGGTATGTCTATATTGGAGACATTAGACATTAACCTGTTACACACAGATGGTTTCAGAATCAAATGCTGCCTGAAAAAATAAACTGAAATAAATGAATAAAAGATAAACAATAATCGGGTCTAATTGCAACCTTTTCGGTACCACAGTAAAGGTAAAGAGATAAAACAATATTCCTCCAATAGAACTACTGCCAGTACGGTTTCTATGTCTGATTTATTTGCAGTTGCACAAAGAGAAATTCCTTTTTCTTTTAGCCTTGCCTAAAGTTTTATTTCAAAATTAAAAATAAAGTCATAATGAAAACCTTAGTAGACATTTTGGCTTCCCTTTTCCTATTAAATTTTAAATAGAATGTAAAATCATCCTTCTCACTTCTCTCAATCTGCAGGTTTACTAGTGGTTCCTAGAATCTCTAAAAGTAGAATGGAAGGCAGATCTTTTAGTATCAGGCTCCTCCCCTGTGGAACCAACTACCAGTTTTAGTCCGTGAGACAGACACCCTGTCTTCTTTTAAGACAAGACTTAAAACTTCCCTTTTTGATAAATCTTACAGAGTGGCTCAGGTTATCCTTGAGCTATCTTTATAGTTATGCTGCTATAGGCTTAGACTGCTGGAGGACATAGGGGACCCCCTTTTAATCATTCAGCTTCATTCAATCTCTTTTCTCCCACTCGGCAGAAACTGTTAGTTCAATCTCTAATGTTCTGCTTTCTCTGCTTTTTCTCATAGTATCTTCATCTGGTCTGTTCCTGTTTGGCTTTTGACTCCATCCTGGAGAGAAATATCAGCTGTGCTGCTGCCATCAACACCTTTGTTTATAGATGGTGGAGATCAGGCTGTTTTTTCAGTGTAGTCCTGTTTCTCTGATTGTGACTGGCTGGATGTGCTCTCTTCATCCTCTCTGGCATGGGAGCTGGCTCTGAGCTCGTCCACCTGGCTGTGTGTTTCCTGGACGGGGTCGCCTTTTACAGTTGCCTTTTATCTCTGCTTCTGCCTCCTTGAACCCTCAGTCGCCTCAGCAGATGGCTGCTCACACTGAGCCTGGTTCTGCTGGAGGTTTCTTCTGTTAAAGGGAGTTTTCCTCTCCACTGTCGCTACAAGCATGATTAGTGTGTGCCTTCGAGTTCAATGACTCCAGTTGACTGTATGATGTAGTGAACTGTAAAGACGCCTTTGAGATGACATGTGTTGTGAATTGGTGCTATATGAATAAACTGGAATTGAATTGAATCACTTGGACTGCTGCCATCAAACCTTCAATTAAGGTTGATAGAGTTGGGCCTGTTTTTCAGTGTTTTGTCCTGTTTTTCTCCTAGACAAAGCTATGGGCTCAGCTTTTACTGTGACTAGCTGGATGTGCTCTCTTTCTTTGACATCAACACTGGATCAGAGCTTGTCTGATTAACTTCTCCTTTTCCAGACAGTGTTGCTAGTTTATTGATACCCTTTTCAAAATAGAAAGTATTGATGAATCAGTGCTTCTATGTTCCTTTTCCATGTCAGATTCTCTCTCCTTGAACCCCTGTCAGTCTCGGCAGATAGCCGCTCACAATGGGCTCGGTTCTGGTTCTTATGGAGGATTCCTACTTTTAAAATAAAATACTTCCTCCATTGTTCCATGCATGCTCAGTGTGGGGGATTGCTGTAGAGTCAATGACAAAATGCAATCAAACGTCTATTGTCTCTACCAGTGGCGCCTCCAGAAATGTTTCATAGGGCTGGCAAGATGGGGCTACTAATAATTTTGGGATGGTACGTTGAAACTAAGAGCCATAATTTCAGGGTTTGAATCTGCTATTGTGGTAAACCTGCCTGTACAAATCATAAAGACTTAAGTAAACACCAACTTATATCTTGGTTAATTGTGTGATTCTTTTATTATTACATCACTGGCTGTGCACAAAGGGATGAAATGCTAAACTTTTGCTACTACAATTTACCCTGGCAAGTGGGGTATTGCAGGGCATTGCCAGGGCATTGCACAGGGTGGCCATGACCACCCCTGGCCACCCCCTGGTGGCACCACTGGTCTCTACATTCTCATCCAGCAGGAATCAGTGACTGGATGCAATTAGCTGATTTTACTGAGATAGAAACTTTGAACCTTAATCAGACTCTATGATCTGCTAGAATTGTTTCTGTAAAATGAAGTAACGGGACCTGTGTTATGAATTGGCACTATATAAATGAGTTAAATTGATGAAACCAGGGACCTATTGTTTAAAATAATGAAAAAAGCTTTCATACAGATAGCTTCTACTACTAAAAAAAAGATTTGTAGAGGAAACAAAATGTGTTCATGCTGTTTTTGTCTTCTGTACTTCAATCTTTAAAGATAATTCTCAAAATGACAAAAGTCGATATCAGCAAGTTAACATTTTACAAAAGACCCAACAAATAATAAACTTATTTCATCTCCGCAATTCTTTGTACATAAAGGAAGTGAGAATGTGTCCTAAAAGGGAACAAACAGACAGAGGGAGATAATTATTACAAGAAAGATGAAAAGATATCTAATGCAGAAGGCTGAAATACTACCAACTATTTAAACGTGTCCTATAAAGTCTTTCTTTGCATAATTTTTCAGTAATAAAACCAGAAATCTTCCAAACACACAAATAAATAAGGAAAGAAAATGAATTCAAATCAGGACTGACAGAATAGTCTTCAAATAATCCCAACAGAAGTCGCTCCTTTGTGTCCACGCTCACACAAACACTACAAACCGTGGAGAGCCTAAGTTAGCTGTGAATAAATTAGCCCATCTCGTCTCCATCTCAGCCTCATGAATAAAAGATCCGGTGGCTGAAGAGGAACAGAAAACACATTTGCGGAGAGGTAAAATGGAAAACAGAGGAGAAGGAGAGGATGAATACCTATGTATGACTGCTGTGTGTGCGCATGTGAGTGTATGAATAGATCAGTCCCAATAGCTGCTAACAGCATAACGCTCCTTAACAGGATTAGAAGAGGGATTAGCTAATAGCTGACAGAGAAAATGAACGCGAGAGAGAGGAGAAAAAAGGCAGAAGTGACAGACACAAACAGGTGTCTAGGAGAAAATATTAAAAACAGAAAAGGAGATCATTTAGGCTCTAAAAACTCCAATATAAGAATGCAAAAGAAAAAAGCTGAAAGTTCAGACTCGACCTGAGAGGAAATGTAATCAGGTATGGGCTTTGGCAAAACTAGTGCATTGATCAAACAAAGGGAGCATAAAAAACTGAAAGGCTTGTGTGGGTAAATGAATCAGCAGAAGAAAGCAGCGAGGTCCCTTTTTTCCACATTTAAAAACACCGAAGTATAAAAGAAAGAGGTAAACAGATGGGGTAGTTGAAAGGAGCAAAAAGAAAATGAAAAGAGTAAAGTTGTCCCCTATGAACGCTGCGGCGACCCTGTCCCTTTTATCAGGACTTTTTCTCTTCAATTACAGCTTCCCTGTTCCGCTAATGACTGCAATTAATGAGGAAGCTAAATAATCTCTGAGCAGCAGCATATTACCAGAGAATACAAAAAAAAAAATCCACAATAAGATCAAATACCTAAATTCAAGGCTTTGGTATTTAAGCTTAGCAACAAGCTGCTAAGAGAGCTAAAAGTTTGCTGTAAAAGTCTAAAGCCCACTTGGTAATTATGGTATTAAAGTGTTCTAGGTTGATTTTAGACATTTGTAGTTGATCAGAGAGGCCGGTGGAAAAACTCTGTGATCATATTTCTTTGATAAACAACATTTGGAGAACATGGACTAAACTGTGGGATCTGCTTTAAAGTAATAGTGAAGCGGCTGTTCCAACCGTTGCATTTCCGAATTCTCCTGTGTTGTGCACGGCTTTTTTTTTTCTTTCTTTTTTTCAGAAAACAAATTTACATTTTAAAAAACACTTTTTCAATTCCCAAAACAAATTATCATTTGAGGAATTCAACCTGAAAGGGTGGGTACTAACTCCGAGGCTGAACCGGTCTTGTGCGAAATTCTGTTTCTGTTCCCCCTGTGTCGGGAGCGAGCATTGCAGCCAGAGAGGCGGATCTGACCATTTTCGAGGCGCTCCTGATCATTTCTCGGTGAAAACAGCTCATATAAGCATGTCAGTTTTGTAACATTCAGTTTAATCTGTTGCTCTTTTTAAAAATTTGCAAAATAAAAACATTAACGAGGTCTTCTTACGCTGTTTTGTGTTGTTTTTTTTTAAAACGCCAAGAGAATCAGTATTTCTCCTAATTTTGTCCCTTCAGCCTGACAGAAATAAACTTCAGTCACCAATCACATATTTCCAACAGGTAGTGTATTTTTTATTTTTCATTTCTGATATAAGAGGATGGAAACTGGCTGATAGCAGGGCACACAAATTAAGAAGACGAGTGTAGAATTTCTGGTTAATCCCTTTCTAATGTAAAACATGACAGATTGCTGGATTAAGGACATTCCTAGTATAACATATCACACATATCAATTTTAGAGAAATTGGAAACAGTTGCTCTTTATTTACCTCCATTGGAGGAGGAGAGGAGAGAATGGATGTTTCAGCTGACTGAAATAATCTGTTCCCCTCCATAACATGGGAAGAAATGAGTGTACCTGCAAGTCTTTAACTGTGCTTATTCCTCTGACCATCAACAACAAATCCTGTGGATTTGGTTATATTTAATCTTCATTTGTCATAATTAAAAGAGAATGAAATAATGAGTGGGAATTAGTTTCAAATGTGCTTCAGACCAGGTCGCTTCATGGAAGTCACACAGGGAGCAACATAGCGAACATGTTGATGGAGGCAATGGGGCATAACCGGAAAAATAGCCGCTGTTGTTACAGATAATGCTGCCAACATGCTAGTTGCTGTCAATATCACTGAGCTATCACATGTTGGCTGCTTTGCCCATGTGCTCAACTTGGCATCGCAGGCTGCTCTTAAAACTCCTGGAGTCACACGGCTTCAAAAATCAGTATTGAATTGAATCGAATTGCATCGGATCGGATTAAATTGCAACAGCAATAACAAATTCGAATTGAATCGTGAGGTTCCTAACAATACCAGCCCTAGAAACAACACTGCCAGAGGAACGCTATGGACAGCGGGAAACATGCAAAGCAGGAGGAGAGTTTAGTGTCGGGAGGTCGTGGATGAGTCTCCTCCATCATACATTTTATATTTAGAGGAGGAAGCGAGGGGATGAAGATGTTGTGGAAAGAGGACGCCAGGGCGGCAGAAGCTTTGGTTTGGTGTAGAAGGCTTCCAGCAAAAACATGTTTGAAACTCTCTTGCCTCGCAACGCTGCCAGTTCTGTTAGCTCTACGCCTGCTGAAGACACAGGCGTCCATCCCAGTGAACACTGGGATGGAACTCTATCAGGAAAGGAAATTATTCTTATATTAACCGTTAGCGTATATTAGCTGCGATATATGAATCAAAAATGCTATGGCTAAAAAAACTGATTGACAGATGACCGTTGATATATGATTGGCTGAATTTAGGTGTTCAGGCTGACATATAAACCTAACTGGCCTGCATAAGATAATGAAAAAACCCCCACAGATTTTTAAGACAGGATTATTTTTTTTTTAATAGAAATTTTCTAAATTTGGTCTGATAAAGAGTACATTTATATACATGTTTGAGGCGGAATGATCAGGCATTTAAATATGTTTTCCTTATGACTTTTAAGAAACAAATCATTAGGTTTATCTTACTGTTCTGTATTATTTTAATCCAGCAGGGTCAAATTGGCGTCATTAAGGGAAAAAAGAAGAAATTTATGCAACAAGAAATCATCATACATTGAAAGAATTCTCCATGACATCAAATTAGATTTCCATGTTGTTTAAAGTGAAAATGTATATTCTTGGTTTGAAACCTTGAATTTCATTTTGGTTTTCTTGGTGTGGAATGTCTAAGATATCAAATTGGACACCTTTAAATTACTTAGTTAATTGATAAATTGCATCCATTTTTAAATAGAATAGAATCACTTTATTTATCCAGCACGTAGATTATGAGCAAACAGAGTTAGCTGTAGATCAAATAGATAAAAATGGCAGCATTTAAAACAACGACAAAATAACACTTACCAGGGACAATATTATGACACACAGGCAATGCACTGAGATTACTCATTTAAATTAGCTATTAAATCATGAAAAATAAGTGGATGCAGTAATAATTAGGTTTCATTGATTTGTGAGGCATGAAATATACAATTTGGGGGACTATTACTACCCTTGAAGATCCAGTTTTCTAATAGATACAAATAAAAAATGTACACCTAACCTTGTTTTGTTATTTCAAAGCTGATTTTGCAGACCGTAACATGGATGATGCTTATATCCGCACCTCAGCGCTCACACTGGCCAGGCCACACGACCCTCCTCTCTCTACACACAGATCTAGACCTCACCTCTTCACTATTAATTAGCTCAGCAACGATTACCAGGAGTGTGGAGGCCCCTGGAATTGGATTCATTATCAGAAGAACAACCTCTCATTTGCTTCCAATGACCCTGAACCCAGAAGAGCATCTGAGGAAGGAACCCTCTTGTCCTTTGCATTTAGACACAGCAGGTTAAGATAAATTCAGCCAAGATTCAAAGCTGCTCTGGTCTAACCAAGTGTTGAAGTGCCTGGTGGAAGCTAATGAGAGTCAACAAGCCAAAATCAATTTAACACGGAGGGGACGGAGACTGCCTGAGGACTTCATGCATGTCTGCTTTACATTTTTGTTGAGTTAAAAGGAAAAAAGAAACATCTGAACATAACAACAGAACAACTACAAGTGTTTTAGATTTTAGCCTGAAGGAAAAGAGGATTAAAAAACAGTCGCAATATCTGCTTTCCCATCCACTGAACAACAATAAACGATACAGAAAGCTTCATTATTGTTCGTCACTTATAATGGCTCCATTCAAAGGATAATCCAAAACAAGCAGTTCAGATTCATATAAGCTTAAATCACAGAGCTGGGCTGTGACAGCTCCTTCGCTAACCATTGAGTATTTTTGTCATGATCTGACCCGATTGCTCCACCTTAATTGCTTATTTTTTCACCTGCCGTTTTCCCTCCCTGCCTTAATTATCATTTATTCCTCACACCTGTTTCCTTTGCTTTATATTCTGTTCAGCCTAAGCTTTCAGGGCCAGATCATTTCATTTGTTTTCCTGTTAGTCTGTCTGAGTGTTTTTTCTATTTTATTACACGGTTCAAGTCCTGGATCATGGCAGCCAGTGGAAGGAGGGTTTTGTGTCTGTCTCATCTCCTGATCGTCCACTGTTCCTCCCCTGCTGAGCCCTCTAGGTTTTTGGCTCAATGTTTTTATCCCCGTAAGCCTGGCTCCAAGGTGGAGACCAATTTAAAGGTCCTGCATCAAGTTCTGGTTCCACATCCTGTCTCTGCTACCCTCTGCCACTGAGCCTGTCCGCCTGCACCTGATCCTGTCTGCTCCTGGACTCTGAACCTGCCAGGGAGCATGTGGATTACCTGGAAGCCTGGAACCCGTCACTTGGGTCGGTTCCTGCCTGATGTGAAACCCCGTCCAGGATCGGCTTCCTTCGGGTCCTCCAGGACTGCAGCCCCAGGGACAGTCTGGCTGGACGTGTGCCTCGCTGGGCTCCGCTACAGTCCAGCAGCTGGATTGCGCACCTTTCCATTGAGATGGACTGGACTGTTAAACCAGGTAGTGACCAACCAGCATGGTCACTCACCTGTGTTTCTCTCATGAACAGAGTGTCTGAGATTGGGCGGTGCCCCGCCCCCCACCTGCAGTCGCTGCCAGCCACAGATCTAACAGCTCCACTTTAGTTTCTGTTTGTTAGTGTTTTTGTTTCAATAAACGTTCTGAACTTTCCTACTAACCGTCTCTCCTTGAATACTGGCTCCATCTGTCACGTTTTGATAATTTTTCATGAAGAACCACTTCAAACAACCTTAAAAACATTTTGTAAAATTAGGTAAGTTGTTTTAAATTTTGCCGTTTGCACATAAAAAAAAAAAACACTGAAACACATAAATCAGACATCATAGGATTGTGAAAGTGTCTTTTTCTGTAGTCGTTTCTTTTCTGTAGCTCCTTTATCCTTTCTAATTTGTAGTGCTACACGGAAAGACAATGGTTTCTACCCCTTGTTTAAGAAAAGAATCCCCACAACAGTAAAAAGAAAAACCTTAAATCAAATAAATGTAATAAACACAAATTTTATAAAAATGAACCAATGAAAGTCAGACATTGCTTTCAACCATACTTCAACAGATTTAAAGATCAAACTCATAAAACCAGTCTGGTTAAATCAATCAAGGTGTGTCCTCTAATTAGCATCACAGGTGTTTACAATCTAGCAATCAGTCAGTGGGCCTATATATAAGGCTACAGGTGGTCACTGTGCTGTTTGGTAACATGGTGTGTACCACACTCAACATGGAAGCAAAGGAAGCAGAGTTTCCTCAAGATATTAGAACACTATAGAAAAGAACCATATAAGACCATCTCCAAGCAGCTTGGTTTCCTGTGACTACAGCTGCACATATTCATCACAAGTATGAGACCAATGGAACTGTAGCCAACCTCCCTGGATATGGCCACAGGACGAAATCTGATGACAAATAAAAACTGACCAAAAAGCTGATGAGAAATCAAAGAGATGGATAATGTCAACAAAAGAGCCCAGAAAATATGCAAAGCAATTAAAAGTGAACTTTAATTTCAGGACTATCAGTGTCCGATCACACCATCCGTCAATTTTGAGCCAAAGTGGAATAATTGGGAGATGACCAAGGAGGACATCAAAGTTTGAGCCAAATTACCATTCAACAAACTACAAAGCTTCTGGGAGAATCTCCTATGGACAGAAGAGACAAAACTAGAAACTTTGGGCCAAGGCTAATCAGCTTGATTACGATAGAAAAATGAAGAATATCAAAAAAAATAAAAAAATGGAGGAGGCTCTGTTATGCACAGCTAGAAACAGCCAAGAACGGCTGAGAGGAAAACATGGGGCTGTTCTGAAGTGGCCTCTAGGAGCCCTGACCTCAATCCTGGAGAAAACCTGCTGAGAGGAGCAGAGGTCTGACTGATGCTACGTTCACACCGGATGAGCATTGAGCAGCAAAAAAGCTTCTGCTGCTTAATTTTTGATGCTTGTACACATTAAGATCAGACACGCTTCAAGAGCAGCTTTGATGCTCCTGAAGCACATCTAGTAAAGTGTGTCCAGATGCATCTGATGCTTCTGCTGCTCCTGTGTTCACTGGTTTAGCTATATTTGCTGTGATGAGCTGGTAAAAAGTAGTTTTAATATATCTTTAAGCAAGAAAGTCCACATCAAAACATTGTGCAGTCAGTTCATCAGGATTACGATCCTGTCTTAAAATATTATTTTGCTGTTGGAGCCGCTCAGACCCCCACATACCAGCGGTGCTGTCACTGGGAATCCCCAGCAACACCTGGCTGTTTTCCGCTACTGTTCGTCGCAGATTGAAGCAGATGTTAGCGTTTTTTTTTTTACATACATAATCCAAACTGCAGGCACCAGAATAATAAAATCGAACATATTTTGCGGCAGGTTTTGACATTTTAAGTTAATTTAGGCGTTAATAAACTGTTTCAGAGGAGTGATCATAGCGATCTGCATCAGCAGCACCGTCTGTCTTCCAGCCAGCTTCTAGATCAGCTTCTCTCATTGAGCAGCAAAAATTATATTTTTCCAACCCTAGCATCTGCTGCTTTTGCAGCGTCTCCCATGCTTCAGATGCTCAGAAACTCATGAGGAACAGCTGGCTGCTCAGATGCGTCAAGATGCGCTGCTCTTGCTGCTCTAGATCTGCTGCAGGACAGTTTGATGCGCCTTGATGAGTGTCAACCAAAGGCTTTGCGTGTAAACTGACTGCTTCTGCTGCTTCAGCAGCGTGTGTTGTGAATGTAGCAGAGGAACCACTGATGGCAGCGACGGACTCTAAAGGCTGGGGAACTAAACATAAAGTTAAGGGTGCCATTTTTTTGCCCAGGCAAGTTTCATGATTTCATTTTTTTTAAAAATCATTCTATTGAAGAAGGGTTGAAACACAATGTCTGACTTTCATTTGTTCATCTTCAAATATTTTTTTTCATTATTATTCATCAAATTCAAATGATTTCTGCAACCATTTTGTCCATGTGTGGAAATTCAATTCAGTTTAGATGTTTCTTATAGCGCTAATCCACAAAACATGCCATTCTCAAGGCACTTTTCTGTTCACCTGATTCATCTCAGTCAAACTTGATTCAAAGTTTTTTCTATCTATGAAAACCAGTTAATTTCGCCGACATTCTGTTGGACTCAAAGGCAATCCCCTCACACTAAGCATGCTTGTGAGCGACGGTGGAGGAAAAACTCCTTTTAACAGGAAGAAACCTCCCATCAGGGAACCAGGCTCAGTGTGACTGACCATCTGCTGAGGCAAAGGAGACAGAAGCAGAGATGACCTGGCTTGCTGTGTAGTGTAATGTGAAATACAAAGGTAGAGAATGTTTTATAGCCGAAGGTTTTAACATCTTAAAGCTGCAGTCTGTAACATTGAGAAGAGAGCAGACCTCGACTGAAAATTTGAAGAAAATCAGGTTTCACGCCACTCCCCCACCCTCTCTGCTTCACTCATGCCCCACCTCCAAGCTCCACCCCTCTCACAGCATCTGTGCGGCTACTGCATGCGACCAGAAGCGTCCAAGCAGTGTACACGGCAGCTTTTCCATTGACATCTTCTTTTTTGAAGTCTTTGCCGTGTAAGCAGTTGTCGGCAGGGGCAGTAAGGGCAGTTTCTCTTTCGCTGGTGGCTGTCGCTCCGCCATGACTTCCACGATGGCTGCCATCTCCTGACTGCAGCAGCCAGGCGGCAGCGGCAGGTTTCAGCGGTGGGAGGGGCGGGATTCAGCGTGTGTGAGCTGTGATTGACACTCCATCAGACGCTCCTCTGGCTGTGATTGGTTGTTTTGGCTCGTCCCGAAATATTCTTTCCAGATTGCAATACAGGCAGTAAGCGGGACCAATTGAAAAGCAGTTTTTCACAGGTTACATATCACATGTACTGCTGTCTGTCTGAGCATAGGGACAGTTTTAGCCAATATGACAAAAGAGGTGATTTTTAAAAACTTACAGACTTCAGCTTTAAAACACTTTATAAAAACAAAACATCTTCTTGCATTTAAAATAAGAAAAAACAGCTACATTATCTTAATTTAAGTGAAAAACTACTAATTTTATTGACAGAAAATCTTAGTTACCTGGTCAAATTCAGGGCAAATACACTTAGTTCAAGAAATTATTATTTGTATTTAGATTACTTTTGCAGTCTGCTAGTCAGAAAAGCTTAATTTGAGATTCTTTTGTCTTAAAACAAAAGCGTTCCAATCTATTTTTAATTGGCTGTTATACCTGAATCAAGATCATTGCCAGAATTGTGCCACTAAGAATGAGTTGTATACATCTTAAAACAAGAACATGGAAGTTTACAGTGCTACATTTGAGAACAGGGACACTACTTTTAAGCATCTCTATTTTATTACAGGATCTAAAATTTAACTTCAGTACATTTTAGTCAAATTAGTTTTTCTGGCTAGTTTCAAGATTGCCTTTATCAAGTAAAATGTCTTATTTCTAGATATCTTGTTAAGCAAATTTTCACTGGTTCCATTGGCAGATTTTTTTGGCTTATTCTTAAGCAAAAACTCTATTAAATTTTTACTTGTTTCTGGAGTCTTTATTTTTCCAGTGAAGTCATGAAGATGGAGGGCGCTCAACTAGAAAACCACTACCTGCTTCAAGGGAGGATGATTAGGATCAATTTAATTTAGTTTACCTACTATCTTATTTGGAGTAGGCAGTAAGTATGAGTTCATAAGTATTGGTTCAAGGCAATTCTTATACTTTGAACACTGAGATCTTAGAATAAAAACCCCAATGAAAATGAAAATCATTGTTTGATGGTGTAGCGAATTGTTTACATTCGCGACCGGTCTAACTGAAGTAAAGCCATTCTAGATATATAAACTTAATTTATATATATATATATATATATATATATATATATATATATAGGCTGTAGGTTTTGCTTTTGTGTGCAGCGTGTCTGAGCGCATTGTGCCGGGCGAGCGCTGACGGAGTATGTGGGATTTTTGTATAAACAAAACGTGCTGCACAATGTTGTCCACTGTTGCACTTTTATTCATTAACTTTCTTTTCCTCCTACCAAGTATCGCCGAAGGGTCACTCTAAATGTAAAGTGGTCCCATACAGCAGACCTATAAAGTGTTGCTGGCGCTGCCTTCCAACTCCTGTTCTTTCCCACCCGCCATATACCCACAATAAAGAACTGATTAAAAACTGATATCTTTTAGGTACAATGATGACACTTGCAGTCATATACAAAGAATTTGTCCCTGTTTTCTAATATATAACTATTTTGTTTACATGTCCCTAATTGTGCTGCATCATCCACAGTCCTATTGCCTTAAATCTGCATGCATGAACCTAAATATGGCCACACAAATTTAACCGTTTGAAAGTACAATCAACAGTGGTGGACGGTTTTCATAAACCGCTCCATCCCTTTTCATCACGGGGTCATGCACCTCTGAGTTTTTGTAACTTGGTACAGATGGTGAACGCACTGCCTCATTTGCCAAACATAATTCAAGCTATTTAAAACTATTTATTCCCTTATTCAAGAACAGAGGGAAAAGATTAACAAGATAAAAACAAAGGGTAGATGCTAAGGAAAATGAAAGGAGTTATGAGTAGGACTCTACACATCTGAGCCCGTAATTTGATCTAGGTAAAGTTTTACATTCTCTACAAAATGGTTCAAAAGCTGTTTTCTCTTCATTGTTTCACTCTTAGGTCTAAAACTTTGTAAACATCAGAATCAGGTTGATAGGAGATGTCTTGAATAGGGAACACAACCATTTTTCATGTGTGTGCACCAACACGGGCGTCGATATAAACACTTGCAGCCCTTGTTCAGGCTCACATGCCATCAGCAGAGTGTTGCACCGCTATAGGTCAGCCCTCAAGGCTCAGCAGGGCCTCACATGCCGACCTGATCTCTGGTCCTTGTTCTAGAAAGGCTATGAAAAAGAAATTTAACTGCTGTTTTAAGTATATTCATTCCAAATAAGTTAAAAAACATTCCACTGGACTTTGTTTCCAAGTTTTGTGGCGTTTCGCTTTCCATCCAGGAAGCTTTTTCAATTCAAAATGTCAGAAATAGTGTTGAGGTCGAGGCTTTACAGAGTGGTTTTGTTGTTAAAAGTATAATTTATAACAGTCAGCCACAGCACGTAAGCCGAGTGGAGCATGGAGGAAGCAGTGGAGCAGAAGAAATATGGTGGAGCGCAGAGCAGTTTTCAATTTAAAAGCCGGAGCGAGGATTTCGCTCCATAAAAACATACACTAACTATACTTAACAGTAGAGTGGGTTTACATAAAGTGATCGTTGTGGTCAATTTTTAAAAAATAGATCGCATACATGCATTATACGCTATTATCTCATTTGCAATGGGATGTGAAGTGACCTTGTTTTAATGTAGTCTAGTAAAATAAATTAATAGTTAAATAGGAAACGCGGGGCAACATGAATGGAGCGAGGTGTTACGTTCACATCGGGGAAACAGTGCGATAATTTAACAGCCATTTTAAGGACAATACACATGTATCGGTCACAAAATCAAAGCAGTGTGTCCCAGGGCACTGGCATCATTACATGAAGAAAAATGTCAGAAAATGCCTTCTCCTGAAAATTTGAGCGAGCATGGAGCGATTTCGCTGAAGCGGCAGGAAAATGAAGGTGAGCTAAACCTGTAACTTCCAGGTTTAGCTCCCCTGAAAACCACTGCTAACACTTTATCAGTCCACTTTAGACCAGCAGATTGAGGAGTCACTGAGTTCCTTGTAAATTTGAAGCCATATTCACCCCTCTAGATTAAATCCTACATCAAAGAACCAAAACCATGTCTGATCTTGTAATGCAACGGTTCCCAAAGTGGGGGACGGGTTCCCTCCGGGGGATTGTGAAACACCAAATCAGGGTCTGTGAGCTAGTTTTCACAGTCATTTAAAGCTAAGGTTACCAAATTATTCAGCTCCTGACCCATAACACTAGGGGTGAGTATTGGCATGGGTGTTGCGATACGATACTTGGGTCACAATATTGCAATATTGCGATATTTTCCCCGGCTGTCCAAATTAAATTTATGGATGAAAAAGCGATTGTTGTATATGTTCATCAGAAGATATTGATCATTTACTTTTTTTGGTATCCATGTTGTTTTGGGTTTGAGTCAACGTCTTCCACTGTGACTGCCTCAACTACAGATATGGCGCCAGAGTGGCGGTGCAGAGGTAGCCCATTTTCCTCATTGTTTTGGGTAAATTAATCAATACAAGAAAGATAGTTATTATATTGGGCAGCCAAAAATCACAATTTGTCGGCAAAATGATTTTTCCCCACACCCCTAGATAATACTGCACCAGATTTAACTCATGACCGAAGCTAATGGTTGAGTATATAAACATCAGAACAAATTCTAAAAACCCCAGGCGTAACAAACTTAGAAACAGCAAATACAACCAGAGCTGCTTTTCTATCTTGAAGCACGTTAATATAAGTGTTCATATATTAACATGTAAACACATTCTCAGAAAATAAATAGTTTATATTAAAAAAATATAAAGCTGACTAATGACTTCTCCATTATTAAACTGGTACTTTATTTTTCTTAGGTTTGTGACATCATATTGGACCATGCAAAACACAGTTATCTTCTCAAAGCCTCAGAAGGGCAAGATTTATGTACAAAATGTAAACCTGTACATGAAATTATATTTTGTTTTTATAAAGTGTTTTTATGCTTTTTGCTGCTGCCATTCATATAAATATACTGGTGTGATAACTTAGTACATGTTTGATTCAGCAAGATGTGCGTGGGAGGGAGAAGAGAGAGGGAGGGAAAAAAAGGAAAAGACAGAGAGACCCAGGGGAGGGAAAAAGACCCAGTTTCAGGGCAGCAGACAGTTTCTTTAAAAGGAAAGAAAAATAACAGAATGATGAAAGACAGAGGAGAGGGATGGGGAGAGGAAGGTAGAATGAGAAGAGGGAAGAAGCTAAAAAGGACGAGGAAGCAGAGGGAATTCCAGACAAAATGACTGACAGGTGAGGTGTATGTCTGCGCCGGTTACAGCCATGAACGAGGAAGGGATCGTTTCGTGTGTTCTGGCTTGGCTGCTTGACATGAGCGTAATCTGTCAATGCGGAAAGATTAACTGACAGCGCTGTCACTGCTACAAACACAACCGTATACACCACACACACAAGCGCACACATCTCAGCATCATGCCTGAGGACACCTCGACATGTGGACCGAAAGCACAGTTTTTCTGCTCTGTCACTCGCTTAACTTTCATACGGAGGGAATCAGGTCACATGAGGTAATTAACACAAGATTTATTTCCCAGATGAAAATGATTTTATGTTCTACTAATGCAGGTTAGCTATTTGCCGAGGCATCTCCTCTGAAATGACCTTGTTTTATTTCACTACAAACAGTAAAGGGTAACAGTAGCTATAAGTAGCTGTTCTCTTTTCTTGAAAAAAAGTTGGACTCAAGTGACTATTTGGTTTCCTGTCAAAGTAGAGTCGGGGAATTTAAAGTTACCCCTCGATTTTCATTAATTTCCTTTTCTTTTTTTCTACAGTGTCCTGTCTGGCAATGTGGCAATAAGAAGAGTTGTCTTGATCCCAAAAAGAAGCCCAACAGATTTTACTTTCACAAGTGGAGCAGTACGGCGATCGTCATAGTGTTCCGCTTGATTTATGCATATAAATAGCTTTATTCTAATTCATGCAGGGAGTATTTCAGATTATATGGACACTGCAATTTAAGTAGAAGAGGAAAGATGAAAGAAATAGGAGATAAAAGAGAGGCAATGATTTTTATGAAGTTCAGACCGATAGGCACGATACTACTCTTACAGTGCTAGAATCGAGGTACATTCTTACATTCAAGCAAGAAGGTTTTGTATTTACAGAAAATACATCTTACGATAAGCCAATGGATACATTAGCCTCAAATAAAGGTATGTTTCGAAACCAAAAGATTGCAGCATCATGTACAATGTCAATAAGAAGCAGCTGATACCTCTAATCACCAAATTATTTAAGGTAAGCCTGTGGAGACATGAAAACACCTAAAATATACTGAACAGTGGGTCCTGAGGTAGGAAAATTACTAGTCTGGAGAGATCAAAGAGGGTAAGTAGCTGCAGTTTTAACAGGATGTTTAAAAGTGTTACAAGTTTAACTCCTTTAACGGCAGTAAGTTTGTACCTTTGTAGATGGAAAAGATGTCCGGAGTTCCTCCTGGTCAGAATTTGTAAAGAGTTTGATTCATCAGTTAATTTCACTAGATGTGAAACAAATTGTAGAATATACGTATGTTATCAGAAGACAATGTTTTGGTTAAGGAGGTGTTTAAAGAAAGTAAATAATGACACTGAGGGGGATACTTATATTTGGTGTTGGTACCATATATTATGTGAAAACAAGAAAAACATCAATTACAATACCCAAAAATATTTACAAAACTATTTACAATCTGCAGGAAAAAAATTGGTTTGATATAGTGCACTTTAGAAAAATTCTGTTCCGTGGACTGAATAATTCACATAAATCACATAATTAACAACAAAATACAGAAACAAATTCAGCAGTATTCAAAGATGAATGCTAAATGCTACATCCAGATGAAGAGATCAATCACTTGGATGCAAATAGTCCATGATCTAAGTTTTAGCAAATGGCCATCGGTAAGTGTGTGTACGTATGTATAAAAGACAGTGGAGGAGGTAAACAACGTTTCCGCCTCCTACCAGATCCTCAGGATCAGGATGTTATGAGACAGGTTCTGTTCCAGGTAGTAGCTCAGCATTGATTGGTCCATAACTGGCCTCACCTGACCAATTCCCGCAGATTTCGACACACCGTGGCACCAGTTGCTTTCTACAAACCACAGTAGTTGACACATGTGCAGCTGCTGATCCTACTGTTATAAACGTGTCTTTAGTTGCTCTCATTGACGACCAAGTGGCTGAAGCTATAAAGCCTGATTACTAATTAAATTCTTAACCCCTTGAACCCTACGGACCCACCGGCGGGTCCAGCTGCTACATGACCTTGTAATTTTACCAAACCCCCAGTATTGATGTAAAAACATATTTGGCACAGTTTGGTGACATTTTTGGATAAATGTGCCAAAATGGCCCCTCCGCCCAAGAAATTTCTCACTAATACCATTCTAAAATAAATATGATTCATCTGATTGAGTCCAAAATTTGGTATATTTTTTACACAACATTTAGATTTGAAAGTCTGTACTACTTTTTGTGCTATAAATAATATTTTGGTAGGAGTGTTTTTGCAATGTTTATTTCAAAGAAAATTTTGGCGAGGTTCAAAATACAAAATATTTTGTATTTTCGTCCCTAATATTTCAGGCAGGGTCAAAGCTACAATGGTGCTGACACCCAGAAAACCATTCTATGACATCTTACCTTTACAGACGTACCAAAAGTTTCTTCTTAAATCTAATAGCTTTGAGGCTATAAGTTATTTACTTTTTGTGTGTGTTTTTGTCAGGCAGAAACTTATTTATACCCCTTAGGGTGTAAGAGGTTAAGAGAGATTACTTCAGGACATAGATGAATTTCTGAAAATATGATTTTCAGCCACAAGCGTGGCTCTATAAACCGTTCATATAATTTACTTCAGCAGGTTTTTTATATTTGTTTCATTTTTCTATGTTTGGATTAGCATGTATGCAGATGATGTTATGATCTACAAAGAGGAGGGAGCAACTAAAAGAGAGCCTGTTCAAGTAGAGGAAATGCTACACAGAGAAGATGAACAAACTTCAGAATCAGAGAAAATTATGTGTGGATCACAGAACGGCATGCCTAGTGGGTTAACGCAGTGCGCTTGTGCTCTGAAAAGGTTGAAAGTACCCGATTCGATTCCCACTGCCTCCACTCTGGGTTCCTGAACAAACCCTTAGCCCTGATTGCTCCCCGGGGGCCACACAACGGCAGCCCACTGCTCTCCAAAGGGATGGGTTAAAGGTAGAGTTCATTTCTCTAATGTGAGATCAATAAACTTTAATTATTAAAAAAAGAATACCCTACTTAATTACAGCTGTAATTAAGACAAAATTCTCTTTTTTGCTCAGTTAATTTAAAATGAGCAATAAAAGTTTTTTTCTAATTTCTAAACATTTTCTTTCTATATTAATTAGCAGAAATGATCTCTTTCTATATTAACCATACAATGAGAAATTAAAAGATGCATTAATTGATTGATAAAATAATTGATAGCTGTAGCCCTAATTTAAAAAAAAAAATATTTATTACTTTGCAGAGAACACAATACCTGGAAGATATTCATTGGGTCTGTGGAATTGGCTTTATTTAAACGTTGTTTTTTGAGACAATAAGTTTTGTCTTAAATGAATTAGGTGTAGTATTTTGTTCTGATTTCCATCCTTTTATTAAAATGAAAAAGCATTTCAAAGACTGAAATGAAGTAGGGGGGAAAAAAACGATTTGATGGTTCTATAGATCTATCGGACGGGATGGGTTGGGATTATTAGCAGGAGTGATATCAGCAGCAGGCGTACTGTCAATGTTGATATTTTGGGTGAATGAAAATGTAGTGACGGCAGCTTTCTTTCCTACCACTCAGCTTTCCTTCTAAGTGTGTGTGTGTGTGTCCTGAAGTAATGCTGATAGTCAGAGTAAGCTCTGGGAATTTAATCTCAGCAGAGCTATGCTGTGCTCCCCTGATAACTAAATGCACACAGCCACACACGCACACACAGGCTGAGGTCTCTAACTGAGCCTCGCTTTCCTTTCATTATTTCCACTGCACAGAAAGGCAGAGCTGCACACTCGTTTTGTTGGTAGTGCCCCTAAGCAAGGCACTGATCCTTTGAGTTAGCACATTGCATTTAATGGGCAACTGTCCAGATTAAAGGGGATTATTTTGCTTGATTAATTAAAACTACTACATGGGCTATTTGAAATTAAACAAACTATTGCAGCTGTAGGTAGCATTGGAAATCTGAAATATTGAGTAAAACGAACATATCGGCTACTAGGCCATTATTAAACTATGTTATTAAGGTTTTTTTACATTTCATCACATTACGGCCATAAATGTAATTTGGAGATCTCTAATAGAACAAGTCAAAGTAGTAAATAAAGAATCTTTTGAATAACTTCTCTCCATTTTTTATTTTAAAAATGATTTAATTCCTTACAAAACAGAACAAATAAAACTTAAAAATTCTGACAGAAAAGGAGCGACAAAAACAAACAAATTATCTGCTCCCTAACATATTAAAACTAGTCATAAAAATTAAATATTTAATATAATTCCAATCAGTACATGGATGCTCCCACCACAGCATATAGTGAGATGAGGTTACACACAGCGGGTCTCTACTTGTTAACTATCGAGTGAATTTTGTTCTTTTATAGTTTTGTAGCAAGGAGTGCCTTTTGGAGTTTTGGGGAAAAAAAGAAAAAAAAAATCCAGAAATGAAACTTAGAAAAGCTTTTTTAATTAAAAAAAAAGATTTTGATAGAAATTTTGCTGTTTTCTCAGATTTTATTTATGCTTTTTTCATATTTTCTTTCTTTAATTAATATGTTTTTAAATTATTTTTCTTATTTTATATTTTAAAGTTTTATTTTTCAAATTTCTGTTTTCCAGATTGAGGTTTAATTCTTTTCACATTGCGCTTTGGAGTGAGGAGGGAAGATGTATTTCTATTGGTCTGCTGGACATTAGCAACATTTTATGGAGCGTTTTGATTGGGCTAGAAGAGAAGAGAATGTTACCTGTAAAATATCTGAAAAGAAGGCAACTCATAACATAAATTTGGGAAAATACTATTTAAATCTTTAAAGCCTGTATAAAAAATTTGAAAACAAAAAGTTTTCAGATTTTTCTTTTTGTCACAAAAAAAAATATATATATATATATATATATATATATATATATATATATATATATATATATATATATATTTTTATGACAAAGCTTCCTGGATGGGAAGCAAAACACATCTTCAAATTTGGAAACAAATTTAACTTTTTGGGGGGAATTTCTGTATGTAGGGATTAGATTAGGTTTTAACTTTCTACTGTAGGAATTCAGTATTTTTGATTTTGACGTAAGCCTTTTATTATTTTTGCTATTTGTGTCTTTAAACATTAGTTAATTTATACATACATAAGATGCTTGTTTTTTCATGTTTTTATTTTTACTATGTTGTTTTCTTTCCTTTATTGTGATTTAGTTTGGGTGTTGTTTTGCTCCAGTTCAGTAACCTTGCATCCACACAGACTCCTTCAATGATTCTTAAACAGCAGTTTTAACAGCAGAAATCAGCACTAAATTAGCACTAAAAAATTAGACCACTTTGGTTTAATTTGTAGCTTAAAGGGTGGATGGTGAACTCTGAATGACCTAAAAATGGATCTTTAATATCTCTAAACAAAAGCAGAACAAAGGATAAAAAAAAAAAAGATAATTTTAATTGAACAAACCAGCCTTACGAAGCACTAACCATTCAGTCTATTTGCTGATGTTTTTTCTACGTGGCTGGGGTGTCAGCCTCATGCAGCTTAGGCTCCTCCTATTTCATGATGCGGTCTGTGGTGTAAACACCGTGCAAATGAGATGCACAGTGGTGAAATCCCTGCGGTGCTCATAGAAATTACAGCATTTGGTGTCAATACACCTTAACAGATATGTTAGTTTGTTTTTTTTTAAAGGTTCTGTTCATTTTTCCTCTACAATAACACTTCTAACAAGTGTAATGAAACCAAGTGATACTAATTAAAGAGATGCTACCTGGGTAATTTGATCTTGGTTTATGTGGTGCTGGCAGCATCCTGCTCTAGAAAAGCAGGGTGGACAGAGTTGGTTCTGCACGGACAGAGAGGAGAATCAATAACTGCTGCCCCAGCAGTTTTTATCTGTTAGAGAAATATGGAAAAACAATCATTTTGATACACTTTTAGGTATCGGTGTGTAATAAACTCCTGTACAACATGAAAAAATTGAAAGAAGGTCAAAGGGCTGCATAGAGGAATTATTCATGAGTCCAAAACAAGAAAAAGAAAAGCCGTAAAGATCCTAATAAACAGTAGAGGAACGTAAAGCTGAAGAAACTGGTCGATGATTGACTTGAATGTGTTCTGTCATCGGCAGGAAGAAACGTTCCAGTCTGTGGATGTCATCAGGGCTTCTGAGGACGCTTCATTGAAAATCTACTGGAGCTCAACTCAAGCTGCGTTGGTATCTTATGGGAATAACTGTCAGGGCCGTTTAAAGCAACCATTTGGAAATACTTTCTAACCCATCTGAAGCCGTCAGGACATGGAGATGAAAGCTTCCTGTACAGAGATGGCATACTAGCGTGGATCCGAGTCTTCCTGATGACACGACCACATTTGTTTCAGTTAAAGGAAACAGAGTGATGGTTTCTAACCTTTCGCATTAGTGATTGTACCGCTAGCAAGAACCCTGAATGCTGGTCTCTTGTGACTAAAGGTTAACAGTAATGCTCAAAAAGACTAACCTGTAGCTAAAATACTGAGATTTTATGGATGAAGGCAAAGCGCACAATTCATTCTGAATTAAGCAAACATGGCCTTAAAACATTGGGAAAAAAATGCAAGTGAAAAAAACAACAACAAAAAAAACTCCTGATATGGACCATATAGGTGGTTACCAAGGGCGGCATTAAAAAGAGCATTAACTGCTTCCCAGTGCCGTGAGTAGAAACAGAGTCTAGGTTCCAGACTTCATTCGGATCTGCAAGGCTTTTTTTCCCCCCCACCTCAGAATGTTAGACAACATTTCTGCATTTCAATTGGCTGGGTGGATGACAGGAGGCGGGGCTACTGGGAACCACCACTATCAGTTAAACAACTCCAATCAAGTTAGATATGGGGACTGTTTTCAGACACATATGAAAATAACAATAACAACACTATTAATTTTTGCTGAGTTTGTCTTTGGTAGATAAATACTATCATTATATATATATATATATATATATATATATATATATATATATATATATATATATATATATATATATATATATATATATATATATATAAGGATATAGGATTGTTATAGATTCACTCATTTTAATGTATAAATAGTTGAGGAGATAAAAGCGGAGTTAACTCCAGCCAGTGGTTCACCAGTCAAGTTAACCAGTCAATTAAAGCCGGGCATAAACTGCAATTTTTTCAATCGTTGCACGCAGCTACAGGTCACACTGTACGACAAAACCACAGGGTTTCATAGTCAAGTGTTCACAGGTCATGCTCTCACACTGTGCGACCCAACGCACAGTGTGAGATCTACCTGCTCACACTGTACGTCTAAAAACCACGTCGAACTCAGCTCTGAGGAGAGATGGCGCTACTCGGACTCATCTATCCGGAAGCCAAACCAGTAGAAGAGGAATATGAAGCTCTCTAGAGAGAAACTCGCTGCCTTGGCAGTTTGTGCAATTCTGTGTGCTGAAAGCCCTAAAAAGAAAAGGCGACGACGTATTTTGACAAAGACGTGGCTGAGCAAACACGGCTACTACGGTCTGTCAATTTTACAGAAAGAACTCCATTTTACTTGCACCCCCGCCATGCTTCTGTTTTCATCTAAGAAGAAAAAGAAGAATCACTGTTGGTGCACTGAGCAATTTTCCCACGACGGCCGACTGACACGACTCTTAATCACTCGATACCCCCTGTACACTACACAATGCACGATGGGGCTGAAAGTCGGCCCGATCGAAAAGTTCTCGCACGACTGGAGAATCGTCCCGAAAAGAGCAAAAGATCGTACGTGTAAGCCCGGCTTAAATTGCATTCTAGGTCATGGCTTCTGTATTCCTGGGTCTCAGACTTCCAGCTACTAACGTCGAACCCGTCTCATTGTGACGGCGTAGTTTAAATGCTCTGCAGGTTTTAGGTGCTTTAGCTGACTATTTAGAGCACCACTTTATGTTATGTGGATATGAATTTACCGAAACAGGTGAGAACTTTGTCCATCATCAACAGAGGCTCGAGTGTTTCCAGGAGTAAAAACAATAGCATGACGAATTCACGGAGGACACTGAAAGCTGAATAGCCTAAAGCTTTTTTTTAGACAGCTGCTTTCAAGAGACTGCAGAAGTTATTTCTCTGGTAAGAATGATAAAGATGTTGAGGCATTTATTTTGCTGTGACGGAGCGTCATCCAATCCAACTTTATTTAAAAAGCACTTTAAAACTTCAAAGGGCTTTGCTATGAAACAACATAAAACCATTACACAGACTCAGAGGACATTTATAAAAAAAGATAAAAGCATAAAAGACATTTAAAATAATTTATCACAGGCTAAAATCAACATCTCACATAGTTTTGAAAACCAAAGCAAAGAGATGAGTTTGAAATCAGAGAGGTAGACTTTTTAATCCGAATTAGAAGGTCGTTCCACGTTTTGGAGCTGCCACAGAGAAAACAAGATCTGCCCTAAGCTTCCATTTAGCTTTAGGCAACGCAAGGAGCAGCTGGTCGGTTGACCTGAGTGAACGGGAGGATGTATAAAGGTGCAACTCAGAAATATAAGATGGAGCAAGAAAAGATCAGTATCAGAAACCCCGCCGTATTTGGCCCTTGTTCTACTAAATGTTCCATAATGAACAAAGCGTTATGGCAGGGAATAAATGCTTTAGCCACATGTAAGGTTCGGAGTGAAGGCTGCTCCAAACAGAAGGTAGAAAAAGAGTAAAGACAACAAAGTGCTAACATTGCAAGAGAAAAACAAACCTAATTGCTCCTAATTAGCACTTTGCTGTCATTAGCTAAAAACAAACTGTAAGGCACCCCAGCTTCCTTCCAAAGAGATTAATACAGATTTATTGGCTTACGTTATACTCAACACTATGGAAGAGGATTAGGGCCACTGAAAAAATAAAAAATTTTAAAGTTACAGTGTGTAATTTTCAGCAACATCTAACGTCCAGTCTGCAGACGCGCAGCAACATGAACAATCTCCACGGGCGAAGCTGCATGGACAAAACACCCCACTCACGTCCGGCAGATCACCTACCTTCTCAAGTGATGAGGTTTTGTTTACATAGATAATTTTACAGGATAGTATTTCATTAGCCTGTGTAGGGTATAGATTTCAGTACCGTCTCAGTTCATCTCTCAATCCTGTCAGAAGTTACTTTCGAATGTAATGGGCGATCTCGCAACGCTAGCGTTTCGTGTTGGCTCTATGCCGCCCGTGGCGCAAAGCATAATCTGCCTCCATGGCTGGCGGTAGACCAGCTCCTATGTAATTAGAAATAATCTAATTCTAAGGCAACGCATAGTTTATTACAAGAGCTGAGCTTAGACATTGATAAATAACATAGTTATGGTATACATAATATATTACATTTCTGACTGTATATCCCCTGTAATTATTTAATTATAGGGATATAATTATAATTATTATGTAGCTTTAACTGATTTCAGAATTCTCAGAATTTAGAATTCTGAGAATTCTAAATTCTCATCTATCTGTGAAAAAAGTCAGAATTCTAACAAAAAAGTCAGAATTCTGACAAAAAAGTCAGAATTCTGACAAAAAATTCAGAATTCTGAGCTTAAATTCTGCGGAAAAAAAGTCATAATTCTGTGAAAAAAGTCAGAATTCGGAGATCAAAGTCAGAATTCTGGGAAAAAAGTCAGAATTCTGGGAAAAAAAAGTCAGAATTCTGTGAAAAAAGTCAGAATTCGGAGATTAAAGTCAGAATTCTGTGAAAAAAGTCAGAAGTCATTCTGAGATTCAGTGGCCCTAATCCTCTTCTGTACCATACTCTTCATGAGGTGTCTGCTGAATTATTTATGCTAGGAGTGTTAGCTGACGGTAAAACCAACATCCCAACCTCTATTCATTTATTCAGCATTTAATCAATTTTAATTCACCAGAAGCAAAGCACAATGTATTTACCAGAAGGGGTTAGAACCTTTAAATGATCATCTGCTGTCAGTGAATCCCTTCACGCCGGGAGCATCTCACCGTACATTCGGCACTCAGGCATCCCTGGATCTGCTAAACCCAACCCTGAAACTTTTAAGATTTGTTCAGCTTTGCTCTGGGACACAATATAACAGGGTTTTTTTTCTTTCCTCTCTTCTACCATAGAGTGTTAAATCCCCCCCCTTGTCACCGAACAATGGTGCTTTGTTCGCCCTCATAACACGTTGGGAGCAACACAGGAAAAAACAAGAAAATAACCAAAACATCAGTAAAACGCTGAGTTTTCGGGGGGGGGGTTCCTTCAAAGTCAGACCCACGCTCTCACTGGCGACAACCCCTAATCAACCCATTGATGATTTCTAATTAATTAATTTATCTGATTGATCTGGAAATGTAACACAGCCCAGTGATTACACCTTCAGCGCTTCTGGAAACGTTCATCATATTTTCACTCCTTGTGTTTCCTCTCAATTAGGAACAAACCTAACGGGGCCTCTTTTTTTCTTTTTAGCGTGTGTGGGAGACAACGAGGGGACGAAGGGGGTAGGACGGGAGTTTTGGAATGACAGGGAGAAGTGAGGGGGATAATGAGGGGAGGAGGAAGAGGAGGAGAGTGGGGAAGGAGAGAGGAATAACTGTCAGGCGGCAGACAAAAGCTTTGTTTGAAGTGTGGGTTCAGCGGTGCGTTCTGTGTGTGCGGCTCGTGGAGCTCATTCAGATGGCATTAGACATCAGAGAAATATCAGCAGGCTTTCCTGGATAGACAGAGGAGAAGAGGAGGAAGGAGATGTAGAAATACCATCTGTGGGAAAAAATGGTGATGCTTTCATGTTTCCATATTTGGATGGAAAAAGGAGGAAGAGGATATCAGAAATCCCTGTTTTGTGTACTTGTGTTTGTTTGACAGGGAAGCAGGTATTATAATGAGACAGAGTCTTCAAACACATTGTTACCTTCCGGCTTTGTTTTCATGCACATCACACAAACTTGTGTGTTTGACACTGATGGATAGAAAGCAGAGTGACAGTGAGAACAGAAAGGCAACAACAAAGCGGCTTGGAGCTTGTTTGGGGTTTTATTTGGGGTGAACTGATGCACCTTCAGAGGAAAGGTACGGAAAGGGACCTATTTAACCTGTGTGCTCATTAACTTGGCAGACAGTTTTAGTTTCTCTAACATTTATGATGTTTAAAAAAATAGGGATAACACAATTTGGGACTCAAAGAAAAAAGAAAACAGGGAAATTGTGGAACAATGTGCCCACAATTTGTGAAATGTTTGATTTAAAAAAAATATTTAGCTAAATGTAGTTCTTTAGACAGTGTACATGCAGAAAAATGTCAGCAAATTATTTCTTTACATGTAAATGTATGATTGTTTTTAAAGTCGTAGGGAAATCATATTTAAATTTCAAATCATTCTGGCTTAAAACATGTATATAATGTACTTCATATATATATATATATATATATATATATATATATACTTTATAGATCTAGATATACATTCTTTGTTCACCTTTTTATTTGAAAAACGTTTTCTGGATGGGAAGCAAAAACATCTTTTTAACTTGGAAACAAAGTCCAGTGGATTGTTTTTGAACTGTTTTGGAATGCGCGGTGTTTGTGTGTGTGTGAGGCCATGTCTTTGCTACCTGGGACAATTTCCAGAATATGCCACGGGGTGGGAGTGAGGTTTAAAACTAAGGTGTGAATTGAGTTTAGGTTAGGTTTAGGTATGTTGGGTACGTTAAGGTTAGTGGGTCATGGTTAGGCCATAGAAACGAGCGGAAAATGAATGTTAGTCAATGGAAGATCCCCACACGGATAGTGTGACACAACTTGTGTGTGTGGGTGGCTGTGGGTGGGTTACTACATAACATAATATAAAAATCATGTTACATAGTAAAAAAATAAAAAATTGCATACATGTATTAACACTTTATAATTGTTTGTTTTTTTTGGGGGGGGGTTGTAATTTATTTTGCTGCAGTGTGGTTTACTGCAGTTGACTTATATTGATCAAAGACTTCATTTTTTTTATCAAATGAAGAGGGGCACCAAAAAAAGATCAGAAAATACTGGATTGGAGTAAAGACTAAAATGTCTCTAAATGTTCTATTTAGACACTAGCTAAATCCAGTTGATAGAAGCCATAAATGCCTTTCTAACTTTATATTCTCCATACAACCTGATTTTTCTGAGATTTTCTGAGAGTCCCAATAAAATTTGAATAATACCACTAAATAGTGAGTCAAAAAGGAAAATCTGTGCTGTCGGTGTCTGAAGCATCGTTGTCCTCTGACTGGGTGTCTGGAGTGCTGGTTTTACAGACAGTGAGTATTTCTTCAATATGTCAGAATAGAACCCATAAAAACGTGCAGCAGAGAGCGTGTAGAGGAGTTATCTCTATTATAGTGGCTATTCTGCCGGTTAGAACAGGTACGCTAGGATGGCTGTGGGAGCCCAGTGAAACAAAAGGTACCAGAGAGAGAGAGAGATAGTGAAGTGTGTGCTGGAACAAAAACTGTCCACTTAGGCACATTTCTGAGAGCAAACAGTTTTAAGTTGAATCGTTGTCAGAGCAAACACACACTCGAGTGATTCCCACAATCTCATTCCACTCTCTGACCGTCAAGTCCCAATATTCAACATCCGCAGTGGGCCACTCACAGCTCTCAGCCCAACAATGGTATTCATGAAAGCCTGGCTATCACATATCATTACAAAAATAAAATAAAAAAACACCAAAATGTGAGGATGCGAAATGATTTCACATTTTTTTGGTGTTAAAAATAGGGTGAAATCTGAGAAGTTTTGTTCTCGATAGTCTCACCAGTGATAATGACCTCATCTTCTGTGAGGGTGCAGCATTGCCAAAAATGTGTGATAATTCACAGCTAAGTTGTGAAGATTCATACTGTTTGCATTAATAATCTAACATGTGTTGCCTTTAGTAATAAGTCCAGTGGAGAGGAAGCTACATGGCTTTGTAAAAAATAAAAAATGTCCAAAGTTTGTTCTCCGACACGGACAAGTTTTGGAGCAAAGCTTGGTCCAATCTGACGCTCTGTGCAACTTTGTTCCATTATAATGATAACATTTCATAACCCTCAAAAAGAAAAAAAACTTTCAAGTATTTAAATTAAGTTATATATAACAGAGCAGCTTTTCTTCTCTCTTTCCTCAACCAATATTTTCTAGAACCACCTGAACAGCAACTACAGCTGCAAGTCTTGTTGTTTGTCCCTATCAGCTTCGTTCATCTACTTTGTCAATCCTCTGGGGAAAATACCTCCGTGCTTCTGTGAGCAGCATTTATTTTGTTTGCCACAGATTTAGTTTAGAGTGTTTATCATGTTGGAAGGTGAACCTCCACCTCAGACTCAAGGTTTTTGCAGCCTAGTGCAGAATTTCTTCCTCTACTTTTCGCTCCATAAACTTTACCACCATATTTACCAGGTGTTACTGGGAGCTAAGAGGGATGTTAGGTTTTCTCCACACATCCATCCGTCCATCCATCCATCCATTATCTGACACGCTTGTCCCAATTGGGTCGCGAGGGGTGCTGGTGCCTATCTCCAGCTGTCAATGAGCAGTTTTCTCCACGCATATCATGTAAATATATATAGCCTCATCTTTAGAAGATTGTTTTATTGTCTTAAATGCAGGTGCAAATGTGTTTGTATGCACAGAGCAGGTGGTCAAAGATGGTGCAAGGTGATTTACCTTTGCAAGTCATGGTTACCAGCTCCTCTCAACAATTTCACAAAATTAAAACAATACAAAGTACACATTAAACCTGCATCTATGATCGGCAACGCCTTTTGGAGATATTGTCACAAAATGTTTTAAATGCTGACATTTTTGTCTGTTTAAAAAGCTGCAGAGTGCTACGGATGGATGTCAACAAAACAATAGTGAAAAATAATGGACGGAGGAAGAGATACACAAGACACTGATTCTGTCCCACACCAATAGAAACAAAGAGCTCTGTGTGAATGGAGGCTCCTCTGAGACTGTTCTCCGTTAATCTTCGGCATCTACTCTAGATGCTTCCCTGCCAAATGCTGAAACATCCCCAGCCGGCTCCTCCCGGCGCCCCCACCGGCTTCCACACCTCCAGCATTGTCTGCAGCTGCTAAACCTGCTGATGGCACCACTGCTGCTTCAACCATGTCAGCCTCTTCAACCCAGGGGGCTACCACCCTCACAGCATCGTCATCATCATCCGCTTCCTCCCCTGAGCCAGGAGAAGTGAGTGCTTCAGGAGCTGGAGGCAGTAGTAGCAGCTCAACAACAACTGCTGCTTACCTTATCCAGGCTGCACTTTAAAAAAAATGAAATTGTCTAGAGAGCTGTTCTAAAATAAATTTCTTTTTTGTTCACACTTGTGTATACAAAATAACAAAATAAATCTGGGTCTAAGTCTAAGTCAGCAGACAGCATTTTCCACATTTTTTCAGCCCATAGTTTTTATTTTTATTTTAGTAAGTAATACATGTAATTTGAATGGAACCTGAAGAAACAGAACAAATGTTCACCCAGGGATTTTAGTAAGTATATAAGAGATTGCAATTAAATGCGTTAATTTTTTCATGTATTAAAATGTTTCTAATTAATTAATCCATATTAACGTGTTAGAGTCCCAGTCCTAACAAAATGAATGTCCAGTTGCATCTTATATTGAATCTTTGAAGATCAGATATAGATGTAATACAATCATTATCTCAGCAGAGATCATATCAGAGGAACTTCTGCAACATGTTTTTGCCTTTAGATGTTTTATTGCAAACTTAAATGAATAAATAAGGAGAAAAGAAATTTATGTCAAGGAAAATCTATTTGAAAACAAATACCTGTTCTTTCTACTCTTTTCTTTCTCCAAACCGGCCTTTTACATTGATACGTGGTGATAAACACCTAACGGATGCAACAAGAGAGAAAATGAAGTGGAGAATCTGTCCAGTTGGATCCCAGTTTGCCAGTTGCCAGCAACTAGCTGGCAACTGGTTTGATGTTTGACTCCACCATGTCTTTGGAGCTCCATTCTTTTTGATTAGAAAATAATAATTATTAGCTAGGCAAAATAAATATTCCAAAGGTTTTAATTGAGATGTAAAGCAGAATTCCCACCTATTATTCCTGCTTTTCTTTAATCTTGTCCTGATTAATGTTTCAGCCTTTTTATCAGTTTCAATTAAAAGAAATTGTTGATGGTGCGAGCAAAGCAGGCTGCTCAGGTTTTAACCAACACATGAAAGAAGCATCATATTACCCCAGGATTAATCGCTTCATATTAGCAACCACAGCGTTGAAGAGTTCATTTTAAACTTTCAGACGTATATGATCAAGCATTAGCGTATATCTCTGACCTTCTACACCTCTTCTCCTAGTCGGTTTGATAAATTGACTTTGAGGCAATAATTGGTTCGTTTTCTGAACGGACTTCATGGGCAAACCTCAGCGAAAAAACCTGCCTGCTGAAATGTTCCTGCTGTTGCTGCATCCACAGCCATGCGTCCGGTGTGCGTGCTGCCAGCCTGACAGCCCTGACAGATGATCTCATTAGAGGGATGACTCCTGTATGGAGATCCAGTTAGCCGGACGGCCGTGCCGGACCGCTAATTTTTGTCTTTATCTCGGGGTCACATTGGAAGTTATGGATTTTTCTGTGAATGCTTAACTGACTTAAACGATTTGAGTTTGTATTAATGAATGACATTGAAAATAATTGTGAACCTTACAGCTTACATATGCCCCCTATGTGTATTAGTGCCTTATATAAAAAGAAGAACTAGTTAGGATGGGCAAAAACTTATGAGGGAATTATTAGCTTTTTAATGATTGTAAGGCAAGAAAAAAAAAAGAAACCTGATCTTATTAATTTAGATATATTGCAGTTTTAAAACTGCTTAAATCAAAAAAAGATAATAATGCTGCTAAATTCACATTGTAACAAAAAATGTTAATAAAAAATGTAATCTAAAAATGTTTTCAAATAAAAGTTTTCTCAAAAAAAAATTAATTCCAAATTCTGTTTTTAAAAAAACGCAATATTTTTCTTCTCATTTGTTTTTCATATATTATTTTTCCAATTTAAAAATATACAGTGTTGATGAAGTAAATGTTAATGTAAATTTAATATACATTTTTTTCATAGATTTCTGGTTTTCAAATCGAGTTTTATGAATTTAATTTTTAATGATTTTTAAATTGCTTTTTATGGATCCAAGACACATTTCTATTGGTCTGCTGGATGTGGAAAATCAAGAAATTCTTTGTGATTTATAAAAAAAAGGATAAATTTGAAAAATTGATTGATTGATTGATTGACTTGATTGATCTGATTGATTGAGAGGATTGATTGATTGACTTTATTGATCACAGTGGAGACATTTACAGAGAAATTTACGGAGAAATAATTTGTGAAAAAAAAGAAGAAAAAGAAATGTAAAAAAAATTTGGAACACTAAAAATCTACATATGACAGCAAAATTACTCTTTTGTTTGTTAAAATGTTTTTTCCAATTACATAAACAAACTGTGTTCTTTGTAGCAATAATAGAACGACATTACTTTGGTAAAAACCTTAAATCCAAAAGGAGAAAGACAATAAACACTCCAGTTTTGTCGAATGGAAAAGTCTTTAAATCAAAAATATTTCAAAATAAAAGAGGGGGGTGCAGTTTCATATTTGAAAACACACACAAAAAAAAGACATATTATCAATATTGGTTTAATATTGTTTCCAGTTTACGAGGCATCAACTGATGCACTTTCAAATGTTGATTAAGGTATACAATTTCAACATAGTTGAAGTTTTGGGGATTTAATTATATGTTTATCGTAGTTTTGATAAGTAAATACGATTTTGGGTTGTTTTATTTCTGTGTGCCTTCAACATGAGCTTTTCAGCTGACAGCAGCAATATTCATGCACAGCTTTGTCCTAAATATAGACAGCCATGTTTCCTCCTGGAGCTATTTCTGCCTGTTGCAAAATTCTAAAAACTGGAATCATGACAGGAGCGCTGCCGTGGATCTGAGTGAAAGAGGCAGCATATAAAGATGTCTCTCATCTAAAGGAAAAACCATAAAAGCCTTTAATGCCACATTATGTAATGATGTAATAAATTCAGTCTTTAAAACATGATGAGAACCGCAGTGTGCAGTGATTGCCTTAAAATCAAATCAATGGGAATATTAAGTAATGTTCTCTCAAGCCTTATACAGTACTGTACAATACAGCTTTTATTTTGAAAGCATTTAATAATAACGAAGGTAAACAATGTGCTGTACATTTACAACTGACAAAAACTACAAAATTATACAAATAAAACAAAGACAAGCTAAAATATATTTAGCAGTGATCAAAACAAAATAAATAAAAATTGAGACAACCTCTCAGGATATAAAAAAGGCTGCTGTATGGAGAGAATATTGTTGCATGGCTTCTTAGCTACTTGCTTCCTTATACCTCTTAACACCCACTCAATTTAAAGTAAGCCTCGGCTAGCTTGCATACCCAAATTGAAAAGCAAATAATTAAGGAACTGTAAGCCCATATTACATGTGTGATACATCATTTGAAAGCTAACACCTTTTGATTTCTGAAAATATAAATGTAAATTGGGTGAGTAAAACACAGCCTAAGCTGCATCAGTTCAAACATGACTCAAAGTTTGTTTGTTTTTTCCATTCTCAAAAATAATTGGTCTTTTTTTAACAGCAATAATAAAGACATGCTTGAGAATAGGCATGTCTCATTGTATTACCTTTATTCTTCATCATGTCAACTACAAATGCAGAAAATTTGAGACCTCTAGCTACAACAGTTCCAGGGCTGTGGGGCTTTGAACTTTTGGTGTCACCAGCGGCTCCGAATCTCTCCAAATGTGCCAGATTGTGCCAAATGCTTTTACTCAACTATTTGACCCATAGAATAACACTGAAGCATTTTGATGGCCACAGAACATTTATGAAGCAACTATTTTTCAACTTTTTTTCATAATTAGTGTATATAACAAAATGTAACATTTATAAACCTAAAAGTCGATAAATATAGTGAAACTTTTCAAGCTAAAATAGTAGTTTTGGAGGGGTTTTCGGCCTTAGGCATTGTAATAAAACAAAATCAGCATCCAAACTTCAAAAATATCGTTATCATTCAGCTTCAAGCTGCATGCATCAATCCAGCCTCAGCTGTGTGTTTCACTGTTACAAAAGCCGGTAACATAGCTCTGCTTTATGCAACCCAGCCATCTCTAGCCTAGTTTGAAACCTTATTTCATTGGCTACTAATAACACTAATACTACTAATAACAGCAGGACTCTATGAGGCGTAATATCGCACTACTCAGTGCGTTATTGGCTGACGGGCAAGGAGCACTTGTGAGACTTAATAAGCTGTCCCTGAATCAAATCGAGTCATACGAAGATGCAGACGCTTTTGTCTTATAGGTAAGGAGACGATGTAAAGAAACATACCAAACACCTTAGCTATGACCAGCTAACTTTTCTGATGTCAAAAAACTGACATTATGTGGCCATTTTTTCTCATCATGGAATACTTTTATTATAAATATTCTGGATTACTTTTAATCTGTAGACCTTTATGGACAAATGGGGTATAAACAATTAAAGACTGGATTTATAAAAAGGCTCCTGGATGCCTTCAAAGGTATGTTGTTGTGGCTGGTTTGTAATGTTTACATTTTCACATCCTGCTGTATCTGTGTCAATTATGCTTTGGTGCTCGCTGTGTCCATAAAATGAACTTGGTGGTTGAATTGTGGAGAATATAAGCCTTCCAATAATGTCTAACATGTCTATATTGGTAAAAAAAAAACAATTACCGTTGTAACTTTCATGCATTCTGAGTTGTAAATAATTAGCTGTAAACGCTAAAAACAGTCGCCAGCAATAGGCAATAATACTGATGTTCTATCTTGTTTTGCTTCGTTTTGAAGCAGGCATTACTCATCTCTGTCATGGAGCTTCAACCTACCATTCTTATTGGTGCAGAATATTTTTATGTCTGCATTGGAATCATGACATACTGTACATATTACTTTATCTTGGACACGCCAAAATGTATAAAACAATGATCTATACATTTTTATTTAAACATAATGCATTTATTATGCACAACTCTACATATTCTATAGTCTATTAGTTCATGAAAAATAATTGTTTTGATGGAAAAGTTGCGGCTGTGGCCTTTAAAAAGTAAATGTTGTATAATATGTTTACTGCTATGACACATTTGGAGGAACAGTAGCTGGTGCATAAACAAACAGAGAGATAAATATATGTTGTTCAGTGTGTACATAGCTGTCAAGAGGTGCTTATTTGTGCATTTGCACAATCTGTACATCTGGGAACATATTGCTGGGTATGTTTACAAACAACGAAGGTCACGCTCCAATTGGGCCAGAGTTTCTCTGTCTCTCCTCAGTGTGTTGAAAGACGTAATCTTTATGAGGTTTCTTTCTAATTTCTTAGAATTTTCAGATTACTTATCAAAACACAGCATATTTAGTTACGAAAGAACCCAGGGAGGTATCAAAAGGCCTAATTACCTATTTTCAGATATATTAAAGACTGACTTATGAGTTTAGTAGATAAATAGAATAAAAGCTGTTACCTTGTGAGACAAGTGAAATCATGAAGGCAGGCAAACATGATTAAAGTGTATTTATAGAAGATAAAAATTTTTGGGGAAGCGGCCGTTCCAACCGATACATTTCCGAATTCTCCCAAGTGGTGCGCGACTTTACACAAGTGAATAAAGTGGATGTGATTGGTCGATTATCAAGGGGGCGGGATTGTTGTGGCGGAAGGTACGCAAACCTATTTGGTTGTGGCCGGTTTGCTGGAAGCATTTTGCTAACCAGTTAGCAACTTAGTGCTAGTAGGTTCCCAATGGAAAATTCCATTGGGAAGGAACTAGCTACTAAATAGGTGACTTAGAAACGACACTGTCAAGGAGCGCTATGGACAGAGGAAACATACAAGAGGAGGAGAGTTTAGTGTCGGAGGTGGTGGATGAGTCTCCTCCGTCATACATTTTTTTATTTAGAGGAGGAAAGCGGGATGAAGATGTTGTTGAAGAGGGCGCCAGGGCGGCAGAAGCTTGGTTTGGTGTAGAAGGCTTCCAGCCGTACATGTTTGAGCCCTTGCCTGCATAGCGCTGCCAGTTCTGTTAGCTCTACACCTGCTGAAGACACAGGCGTCCATCCCCGTGAACACTGGGGGCCAGGAACTCTATGGGAAAGGAAATGATTCTGATTTCAACCGTTGTGTATATTAGCTGTGACATATGAATCAAGATGCTATGACAAAAAAAATTGATTGACAGATGACCTTTGATATATGATTGGCGAATTTAGGTGTTCAGGCTGATGCACTTAACTAACTGGCTTGCATAAGATAATAAAAGAAAAAAGCAGATTTTAAGACAGGATTTTTTTTATAACAATATCATCTAATAAAGAGTACACTTATATACATGTTCAGTCCAGAATGATTTGACATTTAAATATGACTTCCCTATGACTTTAAAGAAATGACAAAGTGATTCTATTGAATTACCAGCATGAATCAGTTAATTGCCAACTGTTCTGAAATGTTCTGTGGGCTTCCTCTCTGCATCCTCTGCCGTCACCCTGATTTCCTCATGAGCTCACAATGGACTTTGATTACACCCGTCGGCCCTAATATTTCCACACCGCACAGGCTCACTTCCCGCCATCAGATGGGAAGATTTCTCCCCACACTGCCTTTGATGTGTAACTCCCAAGTCTGCCCAAAGGCTGTTTTCATGTGGCGGCCAGCTCAGTGTAAGGAAACAATAAATAAATACATCTGAAAAAATACAACCCGTGTGAATCACTCGGGGTGGAAATGAGTGTACAGACGCAACAATGACACTGTAGCCTGCAAATGAGGATGAGCCACAGCAATAATTTCCTGGGATGAAAGGCGACAGAGAGCACAAATGAAAGTGTGAAGGAAAGCCTCGATTTTCCCGTCTGAAAGGAAAACTGATTGCATCCTGATTGGCTGGATTAATGATAAGAGCCTTCTTTATCCTCTCGTTTTCACCTGATAATGAAGGGTTAATAATTTAACACTCACTTGAAAATCACCCCCCCACTCACACACGCGCCCATGCTTAATCTGCAGACTATTAGCTGATGAGGAAGAATTAGCATTGGCTAAATTAGTTAATAAGATAATGAATGAACACTGTTAACCACAAAATCAGAGAGAGGAGGAGAGGCTATACGGCAGGACGTCTTAACATTTACTGTCTTGACTTTGATTTTCACATATCTGAGATAAACATCCTTCCTATCTTAACTTAAAATTCCTGATATCTTGAAAATAACTATTTCAATTTTGCCATTTATGTGAACTGGGCTTTAATTCCAGATATCTATCATAACATTCCTCCTGTCTAAAATTTATATTCTTGATGTCTAAAATATTTTCTTTATAGAATTAACTCTAACTTTCAGCTCCCCTTAATTCAGTTAATAGTATATATATATATATATAATGAGCAGTTCAGATATAAAAAAAATCATAAAACATTCTAGATATTAAGGGAACAATTATTGATATGAGATATATAATCAGATATCATATATACACTCCTCCACAATTCGTCATGCAAGATGTTGTGTTGTATCTGTGTTACTTCTGTGGTGAGGTTTGTTGCAATCTCAAACTGTATCCTGCTAAGTAGAAAGTGTGCAAGTCCCTCCATGTATAATATCGTGTTTTTGTCTTTCTGTGTTTTTGTCTTCTTGGACACGCTGTAAAGTATTATTACATTGAATTGAATTGAAAATCATTACAGATATCAATTGCTGATTATATGAGAAATGAAAGTGTAATAAAGTCAGAATTCTGTAAAAAGTCAACAAGAATAAAAATAGGCATGTAAACTACACTCAACTAGGGCTGGGTAATTAATTGCATTCGCAATAAAATAGCATTTTGATCAAATGCAATTTTCAAATTGCAGAGGCACTTAATTTTAGTCCCATTATTATTAGCATGATTAAAACTTGAAATGTCTCGCTGCAGTTGTTTAGGTAGCAGTTAAATGCTTAAAGTGGGTTTGCCGCTACACATAAAGTTTGAGTGAGTTGCAGTTACCATGCAGATCCATGCAAGCAAGTAGAAGTAAGCACTTTTTCACACTAAAATCGTGCAACAAGAGGCTCATTTCAAGCAAACTTTCAAAAACAAAGCCTGCGATGAAACACCTACAAGCTTGGGAAAGAAAAATCGAAATAATAATCGCAATATTGGTGAAAAATATTAGTATTAGGGCCAGGCAAGAGATTTGTTTTTTTCGAGAATAAAGTTGTAATATTACAAGAACAAAGTCATCATACCCCAACCTGTTTCAGAAAGAAAACTCCGATCAGCAGATGACGGCCGACCAGCTCAACCAATCAGCAACCTGAGTCCACTTTGACATCCTGCCCAATGTGATGCTGCTGCTAAAAGATTTCCTTATTTCTGAAACCGATGCCAAAGTATAACTTCAAATGATGCTCGACATTCCTCATTTTAGGGAAGACAGTGCTACCTGTAAGAGTTGTCATAAAATATCACTTTATTCCCGTAATATCAGGACTTTATTCTCATAATTTTATGACTTTATTCTCATAATTTCATGACTATTCTCGTTGCAACTTTATTCTCGTAATGTTATGACTTTATTGTCATAATCATATAACTTTATTCTCAGAATTCTATGACTTCTCGTATTGACTTTATTCACGTAATGTTACAACTTTATTCTCGTAATTTTATGACTTTTATTCTCGTAATTTCACGACTTTATTCTCTTAATTTTTATGACTATTCTCGTTGCAACTTTATTCTCGCGTAATTTTACGACTTTATTCTCATAATTTTTATGACTTTATTCTCATAATTTTATGACTTTTATTCTCATAATTTTATGACTAGCGTTATTGCCACTTTATTCTCGTAGCGTATTTCACGACTTTATTCTAAATAATTTTACGACTTTATTCTCCTCAGTACATGACTTTATTCTCATAATTTTATGACTATTCGCATTGTGACTTTATTCTCGTAATTTTACGACTTTATTCTCATAATTTTATGACTTTATTCTCATAATTTTATGGAAAGCTATTTATAATTGCGACTTTATTCTCTAAATTTTACGACTTTATTCTCCTCTTGGGTTTTCCTCCCATTTTAAGAATAGATGACCTTGACTTTGTCTTTATAATTTTTAGCGAGCTATTCTCGTTGCCACTTTATTCTCATAATTTTGCCATGACTTTATTCTCATAATTTTTATGACTTTATTCTCATAATTTTTATGACTATTCTAGATTTGCGACTTTATTCTCGTAATTTCACGACTTTATTCTCATAATTTTATGACTTTATTCTCATAATTTTACTTATTTATTCGTTGCCCTTTATTCTGGTAATATTTCGACTTTATTCTCATAATTTTATGACTATTCTGGATTTTCAACTTTATTCTGCGTAATTTCTGACTTTATTGTGAATTTGCAACTTTATTCTACTACGACTTTATTCTCATAATTTTCTGACTTTTATTCTCATAATTTTATGACTATTTATTTTAGATTTAGCGACTTCATTCAGAAATGCTAACAAGATTTACTCAAAATAAAAAAATCTTTAGCCCTGCACGCTAATACTCGTCCTAAAAATTATCACCGTTTTTGATTTTTTGGAAAAATTGTTCAGTCTTACTCTGAACCTGATAAAGCAAACTGCCTGTGATAAACTACTTTTCGGATCACACCTCGTACCAGTTGTGTTTTTTTCTTGATTGTGGCTAGTAATGCTAGCCACATGAGAACAGACATTAACTAGGCTAATATCTGTTCTCTTAAAGAGATACTTCAGTTAAGTGAAGTCCTCATTGTATGAAATAGCAAAAAAAATTGTCTAACTCAAGGGCTTAATAACTAAACTTTAATAACTTAATAACTTAACTTTAAGAAGGGCTGCTCAGTGGCACAGTGGGTAGCACTGCTGCCTTGCAGCAACAAGGTTGTGGGTTTGATTCTTTCTGCATGGAGTTTGCATGTTCTCCCTGAGCATGTATGGGTTCTCTCCGGGTACTCAAGCCACACTTCCTCCCACAGTTCAAAACATGACTGTTAAGGTTAATTGGCTTCTCTGAAATTCTCCTTAGGTGTGAGTGTGTGAAGGTGAATGGTTGTTTGTCCAGTTTGTTTCTGTGTTGCCCTGCGATGGACTAGCGACCTGTCCAGGGTGACCCCGCCTCTTGTCCGTAGAAAGCTGGAGATAGGCACCAGCACCCCTCGCGACCCACTTGGGATTAAGTGTGTCAGAAGATGGATGGATAGTTTAACTAAGTCACGATTGCTTACTGATAATATGGTCTAAAATGATTCATGTTAAATGTGGAACCTTGTATAGCTAAGCTAACATTAGCTTCACTTTTTATATTGAAAATTAGGCTTGAATGAACTACAGTACAGTAAATTTTCCTTTCGGGTACAACATTGCGTTTATAAAATTCTCAGTTGATGACAGAGAGGTATTAATGGATGGAAAGTGAATTCAACTCTTTAAGAGAACAGCTAGTATCCTGAAGATGCTTTACTAACAATACTTATCACCATTATTTGTCTTAGCATAGGTGATTTTCTTAAAAGTAACTAATAACAAACAGTTTCATTTCTCAGGTTCATGACAACAGCTGACATGAGAACATAGAAACAGATCCACACATGACTAGGAGAGAATCTACAGGAGCATTAATACTAATAAGGCACAGAGAAGGATCATGAACTCATGGTTGGGACATATTAGGGCCTCATGCTGTTAAATCTGCATGCATAAAGCATTAAAATGTGCAGCATTCAAAATAAAACAGCTAGTATGACTCATTATAATGCGTTTGGCCTTTTGCAGAATTCTCACTTCATACCATACATATTCATTATAGATGCTTACAAACCTATTTTGGTTAATAATAATTAATAATTGAACTTTAGTGATCTCACATTGAAGAAATTTACCTCTGCATTTAACCCATCCCCTTGGGGAGCAGTGGGCTGCCATCGTGCAGCGCCCGCGGGGAGCAATGTGGGGTTAAACGTCTTTGGAGCTCGAACACAGAACCTCAGGATTCCAAGCTCTATGCCCTAACCACTAACAAAGGTTAGCTAGTAAAAGAATAATATGGCTTCATATTAACATAAAATAGACAAGCTGATTAGCCACATGTCTATTACAGTAAAATCCAGCTTGTTAGAACTGCGATAAAGATATCACCAAATAATTTTTTAAGCAATCTGAAGAGATCTCTGCAGCAGATGATCCATTAACAGGTTTGAGACAAAAAAAGGACAAAAGAAGAAATGAACAGACGCAGTCTGGGTGGAAAAAAAGACAGGAGCGAGTCAGAAGCGAGGCATCTGGTGACGTTAATGTTTGCCTCCAAATGCAACGGGAGCCAAGCTCTGGAGACTGAAGCTAAAACAAACACACACACACACACGGTATCCCTCACAACCCTTCTCCAAAACACTCATTAGGAAGTGTTCATGTGCTCGTCCACACAAAGGCTATCAACACACACACACATGGAGCGATAAGAAAACAATGTTAGACAGGCAGTTTATCATGAGGGCAGGAGGAGACAGAGAAAGATTAGAGACCATCCCTGGATTCACAGGCACAAGCTGTGCGCCTGTTTGTGTGTCAGTCTACAGCATTTCCACAAAATGAGTCAGAGGGGGGGAAAAAAAGGCAATTTTGGTTGGAATTAAATTTAAATCAGGTTAAGATGATCTTTACATCACAAACATTACCCAGAGAATGTGTGCTTGTCTGCTGTTAATGGCATTATGTTTGCTTATATCTATAGCTTGTAATCCATCATATAATTTACCCCAGTGGTTTCCAAATTTCCCCTTGCTGCCCCTCATAGTAGATTATATATTTTGCAATGCAATAAACTGCAACTTCTAAAGTGCAATTATTCTCATTTTAACTGTTTATTTTATTTTGTAACAGTAGTTATTATTGCTATCTATATTTTTTTGTTAAATAACTCTCCTCCCCGTAATTACACTGGGTCCCCCTAGAGGGCGCGCCCCCCCGCTTTGGGAACTACTGATTTACTCCATGTTTGTGTGTAGTACCCATTTGTATTTCTGACCTCTTTAGGGCTTTTTCTGGTTTAGTTACCAACCTTCACAAGACTCTAAGGCATTGTGGGGACCCAAACATCATACTTCAGGATTATGGGTTAGGGTTCGTGGTCTGTAGCCTGCGGTTCTGGAGCCACATGTGGGTCTTTAGGATCTTTATTGTGGCTCTTCGCAGCCTTGGCACAAGTAAAGAGGAACTTTAGAGTGTGTTTTTTGAAAAACATTTCTCATGAAAAAAAATCTGTAATTTCTTTTAGTTTTTCAAATTATATTTGGACTGAACGTCCCCAGCAGATTGGCACTGCCAAAAGAACAAATCACTTTTTATTCTCCTTTGTGTGGATTAAACTGAAAGCCTCATCTTTTTACTTTTTATATCTAAAATAATAATACCGTAAATTCTCTAATATTGGCCTGTATTCCAATAGCGGCCGGGTCTCTAACATTGGCCGGTCTCGCTGTCAGAGGAGGTAAATAATGGCCGGTCTCTAATACAGGCCGGGGCTATAAACGTTTTTTCTGGGCATACCTCAACATTATACTTGTGGTAGTAACATACAAGTACCACAGCCCTGCGCAGCTGGACGACAGGCCCTGACTGCTGCCCGTCTGCGCGAGGAAGAGAACAGACACGCAGCAGAACAGGAGGAGCAGCGCGAGTGATGAGGAGAATAAAGGGAGAGATGAAGAGGAGGAGGAAACTGAGGAGGAGAATTAAACAGAATTGGAGGATATTTTTTTTTTACTTCAAACCAAGCGAGACATGGTAACTGTACTTTTTCAATAAATGAACCTAGTGTTTTATAGGTTCAAATAGACACAAAATCTCATTTTTATTCATTCCACTGGTAGTCTGTTTTGCTCAAATAGCAATAGAGGCCTGTCTCTAATACTGGCCTCTATCCAATAAAGGCCTGGACCGCGATGCACTTGAGTGAAATAAAGGCCCGGGCCTATATTAGAGAATTTACGGTAATAACTACACACAATTTTTATTTAACATAACATGTTTACTAAATTCTTGAGGGAAAAAAATTATATTTTCCTTTATACAAAAGTTAAAATTAGAGCTGAAATTGAAAGTGACTATAATTTAAAGTAGAGGCATTTTATTTGACAGATGATCAAAAGCTTGTATTATTTGAAGGTCATTGGGGTAGTGAGCTATAGAGCTGTACAGCTGTAGAATATAAATACTAGGGATGCACGATATAATCGGTCCCCTATCGGTATCGGCCTGTATCGGCCTTAAAACTGAATGTCGGACATCGGCCACCCCACCGATTAGTGATGGGTTGATGAGGCATCATGAAACGTTTCGACACATTACCAAACTGTATTGATACAGTGTCGATACTGTGTCACTGAATACTGACACCTGCTGGACATTAAAAATCCCTACAGGCAACCTAGTTGACAGAGTTAACTGACACTGATTTGATGACCTATTATATACACTAATAGCAGTGCAATTCATTTATGATGCGTGTATTATTATTAAACTATATTTGATATTTTAGACAGTCAATGAATGAGAACCTGCATCATAATGTAATAATCTCTAAGTAAACTTTATGCTTAGTAAATAGATGCTTGTTCACTGGTATTTTTACAATTTTTATTCAAAAATAAGTTGTTACAACGTTTTGAAATTCGGTCTGTTGCGCTTTTTTGATATTAGTTCTCCAGCTGTGGAAAACACCCGCCACACGGCACAGATGAGCGCTGGAGCACAAAAATTTTTAAGGCCAGGCGGAAAGAGGTTTGGATAAAACCGTCCTTTGGTTTTCAATACAAAGATCCTGGGACCTACAATATTGCCCTCTGCCATGTATCTCTGCACCTCCAAGGATGGCATCAGCTGTGGCACTTTTTTTGGTCTGCCTCCCCACTTCGAGATCAAAATGTTCCCAAAGGTCATCTAAAAATAATAATAATAAAAAAAAATTTTTAGTACATGATTTACAAACAAAGGAATGATGCTCACAATATCATGCCTGAATTGGGGGCAGACAGCTGTTGTGAAGATGTTCCGGCTGGGGCTCATTTGACTTCCAATTGAGACACGATGTCCCCAGTCTGTTGTACTTCCATTTTTCACTCGTTCCGTTCCTCCTCATACTTTTTGGCCAACAGTTGTTTGATGGTTCAAACCACACCAAGTCAAACCAGAAGAAAAATCAATATATTTAAAATAAATTTGATGAATAAACTACCACTTTAGATAATTTTCACACAAACCTTTCTGGTTGGCAAAACATATGAGGGCTCAAGGAGCTGAACCAGCTCCTGAAGCCTTCATTCTCCACAACAGAGAGGGGCTGGCAGTCCTTTAGAATGAAATTAAGCACAGCCTCATCAAGCATCTGCTTCCTGAAGCTTGATGGTTAAAAAATGAAAAAGTGTAAATTATTCAGAATTATCAATAAAAACAAAGTCAGTAAGTTGTAAAATACCTGTATACCTGAGTTCATCATGGGTGTATCATGGATTTCACTCTCATGCTTGGCCCTATAATGCCTCAGCATTGAGGAGGTGCTGTTATTTAAATATGCAAGCTCTGTTGAGCAATTGCGACATTTAACCTGTAGAAAATAACACCTAACAGTAAACTAAAGGTCACTTTGAAAATGAATTTCTACTCAGAAAAATCAAGTGGAAACTCTGAGAGAACAGGATGAATGTAAGGAAATTAAACAAATACCTTATTTTCCCAATGACATCAAAGTGGTCCCACACGGCAGAAACCTTTCTTTTGCTTGAGGAAGCTCCATACTTGATGAATTTTATATTCGCAAACACGCATGGCAGATGCGCTTCCTCAGTAAAGGCTTGTCAATCAAATCGTAGGTCAATGCGACTCCATACAGAACTGCTGTCAATGCGATTCAGCTTATACACACGCCGACACAGGTTTCGCCTATGAGACCGACACATGCGCCGACGCATCGGTGTTGCCCGACCCATCACTACCACCGATATTTAACCCGATATTTGATCAGCTTCTGAGTTTCTAAAGTCTAAAAACAAATAAAAATAATACTTCTTCTCTTCTTCTTCTTCAAAATTCTTCCTTCCTTCAAACTTCTTAAAAACTTCTGGGCGATCTATGAAAAAAAAATATTGGATTGCCATTAAAAATATCACAAATATCTCATATGCTGATATTATATTGCCATTTAAAACACCATATCAATCTCTTTCTACTAATGAAATATTATATATGTCATCGTGTTATGCTACTTAAAATCCCCCAAAAAATCTCGCCATCAACTTGCCATATTTTTATATGTTGATATTATATTGATGCGTATCATCTATATTTACTGGACAAAATCTCACAAGAATTTGCAAAAATATCATCACTTCAGAGTTTGTAACAGAATGATGAAATTCACAATGCAGATTTTGAAAGTAAAATAGATCATACCGATTTTAAAAATCAATTTGATATCAGCATATGAAAAATATATTTTGAGTATATTATTTTATTTTTAACATTGCAATTTATATGGTTGGCATTACATAGTTTTAAAATATCGCATATCGACCAAAATCCCACCCCCAATCCCTACACACACCCCACCCCAGACTTATTCTTGTACAGCATGATCATTTAAATCCTTTCCGTTTTTGAGTTGAAACCGAAATATTGCCTTACAGATGGCATCCGACTTCAAACTTTCTGAAATATAATGAGGTTTTGAACAGAACTGCCCTCCGAGTGTAATCTGATCTACACAACTGATACTGTATGTAATTATTTGGTCTTTCCTTATTGCTTTCAATAGTCCTAAGTATGTGCTTCAGTGAAATGGCCATGCATATGATTATTTTGTACTTGTTTTCATACACTCAAACCTTTAGTAGACTGAAGCTTATGTCTGGCAGGATATTGGCCCTTTAGGCCCAGAGTTTGAGACCCTTGGGTTAGGCTTAGCATTAGGATGAAGGCGATTCATACAAATTTACTCAATGCAAAGTCTTATTAGGCATAGAAATACAAACTTGCATGTGTTTGAGTGCGAAAGGGAGAGCTGTTAATTTCCACAGTGAATTTGGGTTTAGAGCTGTTTACATTTTAATGAGATCTGTCAACTAGAACATAATAGCTTAACTAACCCGATCAGAGCCGTTTATCACCCTTGTGATCTCTGTCTCGGGTGCTATCGGCGATGTCACATGTTTGTCGTGCCATCGACACTGTCCTCATTGTTTCCCTAATGCGCGGCTTCTTCTTACGCACTGACATTTCCCGTGCTTCTGCGGCTAAGGAACTGTAAGGTCTGAACATTTAATTGGAAAGACGGCTATGTAATACCTGACCTTTAATCTTGATCGTTTACAGACATGAATATGACTACATACGTACTGCTTGGTGCACAAATGTGAAATTAGATTGTTGCAGATGTGTCACACTTAGGATTGCTCATAGGTGGATGGATTTAAGTCTGTGTCTACAAGATATATGGAGTGTGCAACAAAATTTAGAAAAGGTCAAATGACAACATGACCTTTTACTGGAATCAGAGGGTGAGAGATAAGCTTATATAAACAGCATTTTAAATAGATGAATATGTGGGAACATTTTTTCCATACCATGCAATTCTTGATAACCATGACTTGCTCCAAGCAGGAAGACTGCTTTCTATGGTTAATGGAGGAATCTGTGCCTCAGTGTGAGGGGATGAAATGTCTTGGAAACCTATTACTAAAATAAAAAGCATAAGAAATCCTGTTTGAAGACTGTATTTAGCAACAGAAATCTACTTGTCTAGGGTGTACATTAAAGGGCATCCTCATGTGTCAGGCAACAAGATATTAGGTTTTAAGAAACACATTATCAGGTCTTAAAAAAGTTGTCAGGTATAGAAAAACAGTGTCTGGTCTCAGAAAGTAAAGTACAGTGAAAATAGCTGTTAGGTATTAAAAAAAAAAAAACAATTTTTAGGTCACAGAAAGAAAAAAGCTGGTTGTCCGAAACTTAGGAAATAAGATGTCCAGTCCCAGGGGAAAAAAAGATGTCATGTCTTAGGAAAACATTTTTCAGATATCAGGTCATGAAAAAAAAAACTGTTTTCAGGTCACAAGAAAAAGGGTTTTCAGATCTCAGGTTTCAGGGAGAAAGGAAAATATCAGGAAAACATTTGATAGATCTCTAGCCTTAGGAAATCAGTTATCAGATCTGAGGTATAAGGGGCTCCATTTATCCTGAGCTATCTCTATTATTATTTTTACTATAGGCTTAGGCTGCTGGAAGACATAGGGACATCTTTCTATCAGTATTTGTAAGTTGAACATCTAACTTTAGACTCTCTCTGTTTTTTTTTCTGGTCATAGTAGCTTCATCTTTCTTAGCTCTGTTTAGCCATTCTGAAAGGGAGACATAAGCTAGACTGATGCCGTAATAAACTTCCGTTATAGATGATAGAATTTGGCCTGTGTGCCAATGTTTAGTCCTTTTTCTCTCTAGACTATGGGCTATGTTCTCAGCTTTTACTGTGACTAACTGGATGTGTTCTCTTTCATCCCTTTGACATGAAAACTGGGACAGTTTTCATGTCACTGGGCTTCTTAAATAAAAACAAAATACAAAATACAATGAGACTGTATGATCTGATCAAATTATTTCTGTAATGTGCCTTGTGGTTGTTAGTTGGTGCAAAATAAACAAACTGAACTGAATATAACAAGCAATATTAAGGGTCATTATAAATTGTGAGAGGCGTGGGCCAATTAAATGCAAATTTAAAATAACACAAAGTTTTTCCCTACATATTTAAATGAGATAAATTGGAACAGAAGCGTACTCATGAAATGACGCATCTCTGCACATCCTGAGTCTGCTGCACCTCCTGTTAAGCATAATAGTCTGTAGATAATAATAAATTCCTGACTTTTTCCATCGCTGGGGAGAATAATAATGAACACAGTCAGATAAACACAAATCAAATGAACATTTTGCCAAATAAAACAAAAAAAAGCCAGTAGTCCTTCACACACCGCTATGCAGAGAGAGGGCTGCTGCAGACGGGCTAACGTTAGCCCTGGTTGCTGTTAGCTTTGGAGCTCAGCTGGTTTGCCGCTGTACTCTCAACCATTCGGAAATGTTTTTTTAAAAATACTACATTAAATTGGTAAATGGACCATATAGTGAAGCTTAAAAGTATAAAGTTCTTGCCTCAAATGATCTTAAAACATGCTTTTATTGAACAACAGCAACAAAAAAGAGAACTTTTAACTCAATACTCTGAGCTCTTAGAGCGCACCATTGGAAGCTGCTGCCGCAGTGCATGCTGGGACAGCTGTCGATCTCAAGAACCGACAAGTCTGCTCTGATGCATGCTGGGTAAAGAAGGAGGGGCGAGAAACGCATCCGGGGACTTTATCCGTTGTTGGTCCGCTGTTCTTATGAATTGGAACAGTGCTAGGGCTGAGGCTGATGACGTTTCATGAGTACACGAGTACAAGAGAACGCACATGTACACATATTGAGAAACGGCTATAGAGTGAGCTGTGACGCTACTATTTACACCATGTATAGCTCTCTTAAGTTGGAGGATTTTTAACCTTTCATCGTCACTGTTTCATGGAGTCCAGTTGGCCAGAACTTCATCCGTTCGAGCCTCTGGCTCAAGATGCTGACAAAGTCATGCCTGGAGTCGTTTAGGTTAGAGGTGATGGCTACAAGTCTAATTCCTCCCGGCCAGTAAGTGGCGCACTTGCTCTCATCCTCTCTCATTCTACACTGTTTACCAGCCAGTTGCCACGTCCTCTAATGCTCACCTTAACCAAGCCAAACATTTAATTTACCAGTTCAGCTCAGCCTCTTTGTTCCTTTGTCTCCTTAAGTCAGCAGTTGTTTTTTGATTATATTTAAGAGGAAGCCATTTCTCAGCTCCATGATGGAGCTACTAGGATCTAGCAACACCTGAGCTCCATCTCACCTGCCTTCAACCTACCACTCCTATTAGTGCAGAATCCTTTCTTGTTGCCATTGGCATTAAAACAAGAAATAAACATTCACATGTTTTGGACCTGTCAAAAAAAAACAACAATAATTTCGAAATTATTTTACATACAATTTTTTTTTATGAAAAAGCTTTTATAGCTCTGACCACTAAAAATATAAAGTACCACAATTGTGCTGTTATTATTATTAAATAAAGCAACTCTATGTAGCAATACAACTGTCATAACATCTGATAAAAGGAGGCCTGAATCCTGTGGAGTTAAACTTTAACTCCATTTTGCAGTTGAAACTACTCTGTGTGCTTCTGATTTACTTGCCCTAAAGCCAACTTTGACACATAAAATCAGTTGAAGTGTTACACAGACACCATTTCCTGTCATAATACACATAAAAAACATCCTCCAGTCCACTGTGCTGTGCACAACAACAGAACAAACTACTTCAATGTAAAGCAACAGAGAGCCCTTTAGTATTCTGCAAGTGGGTTGTAAAGTCAGCTAACAATCCTTTATGGCACCTTCCAGAGCCAGAAGTACCTGTTGTACAAGACGCTGACAGCTAGAGAATCTGCAAGTAATAATGAATGAGTAAAAGGCAGTCATCCCCCTACAGTGGCATAAATAAACTAGCCTGCTGTTCGTGCATGACCCGGCATTCTCTGCAGCAACACTCCTCCTGTCCTGCTTTTCTTTCAGCCGGTCTCTCAGCGTCTCGGTGCGTGTTGTCTGTATGCTTTTGCCTGCCAGCATGAACAAACTGTGCTGGACACACACACAAGGATAAACACGCACACAGACACACACCCTCTCGCCACAGCATGCCAGCTAGGGGTATGTGCAAGACAGACGTGGGAGCAGCGTGTCTGTGTGTGTGTGTGAGCACGGCCATGCGCGTGTGTCTGGAAAAGATAATGCAATTTTTTGGGACTCCAGCAGCATTACCTCTTCTTCTAAGTTGCTATGGTAACGAGCTCTGGACCAAAGAGTGAGAGAGAGAAAGATGGATAGAGAGACCCCCAAGGACACACACACACACATGCACAGCAAACATGCCTCCATACCACCTTCTTCTTCCCTGTTTCTCGCAGACAAAGGCTTTTCCAGCCAATTATCTGAGCTGGCACATGAAGGGTTAACAGCTGCTCAGTGTCTGCACCACAGAGATTTTACCTCGAGCCATTTGGAATGGCTGCACACTATTCTGTAGTGTCAAATGAATGCCAGCTATGTGTAACAGCGGTGTGGCATGTTCCAAACAAACAGCTTCCTGCTACATTACAGCTTTGCCGCGTGGCACCGCCGCCGACTCTAAATCACTCCTTTACACGTGTATTATCATCTAATCAGGCTAATTCGGACAAAACAGATTACCGTCCGTGTTATTTGTCTTTATGGTCAATGATTAGTCTGATATCCATATGCAGTGCTGTAATCATAGCCATTCAGGATCAATAGCTCCTCTGTTATTAGTGTCGCTCTAGTGGCAAAAGCAATTGAAGCAACAAAAGGTCTAAATGTTATTTAATAAAAAACACAATTGTTGCCTTAGCTTTAAAATAAACATTTACTTGAGAAGTCAGGAAGTAAAGTTCTATTTTTTCTTTGTGTTTAGCTACTGTCAGTTTTTTTCTTTGTTTAGAAATAGAAATAGAAATAAAGAAGCTCTGAATGAAGTTGCTGCATTGGTTGTTGATGGAAACCCTCATTTTCTTGGTGATAGAGGAGCTTTATGTCACAGTGCAGACGTTGGGTTTTTAACTGTTCTTAAAGGTGCCGCACAGAGCAGCACATTTTTTGCATCTTTCAATACATTTTTCAATATTTAGCTCCGACAATCTTCCATGCAAAATTGTGAAAGGCTTCTAGGCCTGAGCTAACGAGGCATGGAAAATATCTACCTGTTTAGCTTGTTTAATCATGTGGGCTGTGTTCAAGCAGCCTTGTTAAAGTCCTAACCAGAATCCAATCAAGAATCTCTGAGAAGTTGAAGTCACTCATTATGATAAGTTAAAAAACCTAAAAGGGAAAAACACCCTGGCAAGGTGTAAAGTCATATTTTTAATGACTGCATTTCTTCCTAAACTGAACAGCAGTGGTAATATGGGTGAAATGGCTTTCTGCACAGGGCAGCATAGGCTCCGGGGTTATAAGAGGCACTTAGAAATTGATATCGACAGCTTTGAAATTAACCTTACCTTGAAGAGTTTTGTTAAAGAAGCTTTTCCAAGTGTTTTTAGTTTGAAACCTAATATTCAAAATCTAAAATAATCAGACAAGTTGGATGGGACAGTTTGACAAAAGCGGAACATATCACTAAAGTTTTAAAGTCATAGGGAAGTGGCTGCACCCTCGCACATTTAGAATCTGGACTGCTGCACTACTTTAAAAAGAGTGAATAAAGTGAATGTGATTGGTCGATCATCAAGGAGGCGGGATTATCGTGGTGGAAGGTTTCCAAGCTAGTGTGGTTGTGGCCGGTTTATCAGAAGCGCCGTTGCTAACCAGTTAGCAACTTAGTGCTAGTAGGTTCCCAATGGGAAATGCCATTGGGACCAAGTAGCACTAAATTGGTGACTTAGAAACGACACTGAACGCTATGGACAGAGGAAACATGCAAGAGGAGGAGAGTTTAGTGTCAGAGGTCCTGGATGAGTCTCCTCCGTCATACATTTTTTATTTAGAGGAGGGAAGCGGGATGAAGAAGTTGTGGAAGAGGACGCCAGGGCGGCAGAAGCTTGGTTTGGTGTAGAAGGCTTCCAGCCGTACATGTTTGAGCCCTTGCCTCGCAACGCTGCCAGTTCTGTTAGCTCTACGCCTGCTGAAGACACAGACGTCCATCCCCGTGAACACTGGGACGCAACTCAATGGGAAAGGAAATTATTCTCATTTCAACCGTTGCGTATATTAGCTGCGACATGAATCAAGATGCAATGACTGAAAAAAATTTGATTGGCAGATGACCGTTGTTACATGATTGGCTGAATTTAGGTGTTCAGGCTGATGTATAACTAACTGGCCTGAATAAGACAATGAAGAAAAAACACAGATTTTAAGACAGGATTTTTTTTTAAATAGAAATTTTAAAAATTTTGGGACAATATCTGATAAAGTTTATGAATGATTTGAAATTTAAATATGACTTCCCTACAACCTTAACAATGTGTTGGAATTTGGATCACATTATCAGGATTCAATTTCCATCTAGATTAACCTAAAGCTGCACTGTGTAACTTTCGATTCAACTATTAGCTGAATCTGGACATGTTAAAGGATTTTTCAGGTTAGTATTCAGCCCTTGCTGCATATCGATGCTCCATGGAGGCTGTTCTCCAAAATTCTCCTATAATACTTTAAAATGTCGGATCCGTCACTGAGTGAGTCACATGACAGAGAGCGCCGCTTTACGGCAGTCTGAGCTCACCTTAAACACCAGAGCTAGCTAAGCTAACAGTCATCAGCCATCCAAACAGATCTTACCTGATCAGACACAGGGAGGTTATAGAGCTGTGGGGCTTCATATGGACCACAAATTTGTCTGAATTAGCACTGGTGTCCATTAGGGGAGGGGCAGCCTAGTGGTTAGGGCGTTGCCCTTGGAATCCTGACGTTCTGAGTTCTATCCCCACTCCCACAGAATACCCCTCCGGGTTCCTGAGCAAGACCCTTAACCCCACACTGCGCCCTGGGCGCCGCACAATGGCAGCTCACAGCTCCCCAAGGGGATGGGTTAAATACAGAGAGTTAATTTTGTTGCTCTGTACTTGTGACAGTGTAATGACGATAAAAAAAATAGTGAATTACGGAAAAGCTAGGCGGACTTAACCGTGTTACGTCACTTCCGGTGCCCGTTTTAGATATGCAAGTAAAGTGTTTATGCAAAACAACAGCAGGAGTCTAAATAGCTTAAATAAAAGTACATTTTAATTCAAAAAAACAATTCTTCACATATATTTTCGAAACACAATAGAAGAGACTCTCTAACCTGTAATCTGCTTTTTAAGTTCCCTGATATAGGATTTAATCTAGAAAGGTGAATGTGGCCTTGAATTTACCAGCAGCTCCATGACTGCCAGTTGCTTCCAGGGGAGCTAAACCTGGAAGTTACAAGTCTAGCGCCCCTAGTGGCTAAAAGTTGCACAGTGTAGCTATTAAGCAGGGTTCCTTGGTTCCAGTCCTGGAGGGTTTAGATGTGTCTTTCCTTCCACATCAGATTAAAATGTCCTCAGCATGAAGCAGTCCTGCTGATGACCTGATTATTGGAGACACATCATAAAGGTGCCGGACTCTGGACCTCCAGGAAATGAGACACCTTGCTTTAAAACTATACCTCTGATTAGTTAATGTTTCTGTTTAATTTATCTTCATCAGCTGTCAATTTATTTATTTATTTTTTTTCTGGGGTATTAAGTGGCAGGAAGAAGGCCTGACCCAGTGTAGACCTGTATATATTCTTTAAAATCAACCAACAGGGAGTTAATCTGTTATAAATCATGTAAACATAAACATGTGAAACTGTGTAGAAACAGCTTCATTTCATTTACAGACACAGGAAGGTAATATAAATTGAGATTTTTGTCATTTCTGCAGCCATAATAACGCTGACATTTGGAAAGCTAGAGGGCCTGTTAAAGCAGCAGCACAGCTTTTATTCCAGTTTCACAAATCGAAACCAAATGACCTTTTCTCTGCACTCTTACTTTCTTTTTATCCTCGAAACAACAGAGCGGTTTATAACCGAGAAAGCGGCGAGATGTTTTGAAGTTCTGTGAAGCCCACAGCTCAGACGGATTGACCGGGCCGGCTGCTGAGAACCGGCTGCTGGGGATCCTCTATGAGCGCTTTAATCTCTCACTGCAGGTGGATGGAAATTTGGTGTCGTTTATCTTATCCTCTGGTGGCTCTAGCTTCAGCAGTTATGAACTTCTTAGGCTTTGACTTAAACCGAACGCCGGCATGAACCGCGCTTCAGAGTGCTTACAGGTAAGCGGGCGCGGCTGATCCAGGGTTTTAGCTCTACTGACTCGCTCAGATAGAAGCCAGGGTCGTACTGGTGTTTGTCATCTTCTCAGGGTCTGTTGGTCAGAGTCTATTTCACTGAACACAAGACACTTAGGCTGAGAGAAAACCTTAAGCTGATCCAGTGGATTTAGTGTTGTCTGAGGATGTGTTACACATCGCGCTGTATCAGTAAAGCTGTTTACATACAGATGAGCACAGGAGAACAGGCCATCATGTTGCAGAAGAAATGTTTTTTAAAGGATGTTTGAAAAAATTTAACTCAGAAATTAAACTGAAAACTTCTTAATCCAAAAATGTTTTTTAGAGCAACTTCGCTTTTTTAGTTGTTTTCATTTCTTTCTTTTAAAATTGTATTTTTTTTCAAAAAAACAAGCATCTCTTGGGGGCGGGCTCTCCTCTAGCTTGGAGGTCTTCAACATATATATTGTTCACTCAGTTTGGTATATAGAAAATTTCCTGATTCACATATTTTATAAAACACCTGAACTGACCGTTTCTTTTTTCTGTCTTAATGTTGGCAGTGGGCTTTATGCTGCCCTGCAAAGGCGTCTTTAAACCTGGGTTTGAATGGAGACTAAGCCATTCTAAAGCTCATTCAAGGAACTCATTTTGAGCCTGGATGCATCAGCTTTATTTTTGATTCTGTTCATGGTGGAGAATCCTGCTTCACAGCAACAGGTTGAGCCAAACATACTCTAAATGCTAAAGACATTCACACTTTCTTTCACTTTTTCTCATCATCTTCTCCTTCTTTCACATCCCCTGGCCTGTCACAGGTTTGCCTGCTGTGTGTCTAAAAGTAGCCCTTGCCAAGCGAACCCAGACTGACAGCAGCTCAGTGGCTAATTAGCATCACGTGCAGCCTGGTCACAGAGAAGGCTTTACGTACCGGCAGGAAGGCTCAAGTGAGTAGACACTGCCATGAACAGCATGCAATGAATTTGTTAGCCAGCAGGTGGGTCGGATCGATCCGCTGACCCACTAATCCATGACCTCTGCCCTAGGGTATCCACGGAGGTACTGCGTGGGGGCGCAAAAGTTTTAGTTGATTAAACTTTTTTATATTATTCCTCCCTGCAGTTTTTTTTCCACCAATTAAAATATCTTTAAATACACATTAACATGAATTCAACAGACTGTAGTAAACAGATAAATGGAGGCAGAAGAAGTCTTTCGATCATCAAATACACACATTCAGAAGACACACAGGAGCTTTCTCTTTCAAGCTGGGCACCGTTTCATTCACAACACCTGTCCCATCAACCAGGAATCCAGAATTAGAAATACGTTAATAATCCCAGGGAGAAAGTACTTTGGTTACATTACTCATCTGTAATAGAGAATGACTATAGGACCAGTTTGATAGAACACAATTTCATACAATATAAATAATTAGGGGGTCCCTTGTCCATCTCGCCATCAGTTTGGGGGTCCTTAGCCTGGAAAACTTTGAAGACCCCTGGTCTAGAGTGAGGAGCAAAGGCTCTCTTCTGTTGGTCTGCATGGGAGTTAACATCAACGTAAGAAAGAATGCGAATCCTAAAACTCCATCTGAAAATTAGAAATAAGAAAAAAATAAATGAATTTTTGAACAGGTTTTTGAAAAAGTAACATTTTTAGGAAAATTTAATATTGACTAAATAATAATAAAAATCTGTTAAAAATGGGATTTAGAAAAAGAAGAAATAAGTTGATATTTTGAAAAAATGTGAAAATATAAAATTTGGGAAAAACTGCTAACTCCCACTTTTTTATTATTAATAACTTTTTTTTTTTGTTTGAATTCTGGATTACTTTTTTTCCAGATATGTATTTACAAAAATATGTTAAAGTCAAAATTGACTCCATACAGGCTTTTCTCTAGGACTCCTTCCTCCTGGCTGACACTGACGCTCTGAAAACTATGAGAATATCTGATGGACTTCTCCAGTGACCTCACACCATCCTCCAGCTGACCCCCACAGAGCGAGAATTCTGGAGCAAAGGTATCGCTGGTTTCCAGGCGCTCCACAGAGTACAGCTGTGGAAGCAAGCAGATGCTTTGTAAAGACCAAGCAGGGCTTTTCTCGGGTTAGAAAGCAGGTGTCTGGGCGATATGGAAGTGTCTGCCACAGGCCCGTTTGAGATGTCCTGCTCAATTATTGTCAAGGCCTGCTTTGGATTCGCTTCTGAGCCACACAAAAGGAGCGGAAGAAGAAAGAAAGATCTGAGCATCCTCATCAGGATTTACATAAAGTTGGTCTTTGAAAAATGTGAGGAATGCTTGGAGTGCTCAAACCACACTGCCCCCCTCAGAGGAGCAGGATTTTCACAATGGATGCCAGCTGAGGGCCCCACAATGTTTACAGCTATTTCCTACGAACTTTCTCCTTTTTTTTCTTATTACCTTCATCTGAAAACACTATGTAAACATTAAATATCATAGATACAACTTGTTTCATGTTAAAATATATGTTTTGTATCTTTTCAGGTTTTCCATCAATTACTTTAGATGCAGATCTATGTTTGCTGATTGCCCCAAATAAAGAAGACCCACGAGAGCTCGATGATTTATAACCCAAAGGCTGACCAATCAGAATTTAAGGAGCTAGTTCAAACTGTTTTGCTCCACCCTCCATGTTCCCACTGTGAGTGATGAAGATCAACATGTAGGCGAAGCAATTTGAGAGCGTTGGTCATAAAAGTTAAATGTTCCTTAAACGAGCTTTGAGTATAGAAACCCACTGCCACAAATTGAAAATTAAAATTGCCGTATAGTAATTAACAGATATAGTCAGAATAATTATTAGATATAAGGTATCTGAGGTATCTGAATAACGTTTTATCTCATAAATATGACTCTGAAAGTCCAAATTATGACTTTACATCTCATGACTTTACGTATTATAATTATGACTTTATATCAGATAAATGTAACTAAATCTCAAAATTATGACTGTGAATTTCATAATTATGTTTTTATATCTCAAACATTTCACAAAACTTTAAATTATGATAGTAAAAGTCAAAGTTATTACTTTACATCTCATGACTTTACATATAATTATGACTTTATATCACAAAAATGTAACTTAATCTCAAAATTATGACTAAGAAAGTCAAAATTATGACTTTGAATTTCATAATTGTGACTTTTTATCTCTAAAATTTAATAAAACTTAAAATTATGAATGTGAAAGTCAAAATTATGACTTTAAATCTCAGAATTAGGATATTATATGTCACAATTCTAACTATATAGCTCAAAAATGTAACTTAAGCTCAAAATTATGACTTTGAATTTCATATATTATGTCTATATATTTAAAAAATTTCACAAAACTTAAAATTATGAACGTAAAAGTCAAAATTATGACTTTACATCTGATGACTTTACATATAATTATGACTTTATATCACAAAAATTTCATGAATTTCATAATTATTTCTTTATATCTCAAAAAATGTAACAAAGCGTAAAATTATCATTGTAAAAGTCAAAATTATGACTTATTATATAATTATGAAATCTCATAATTAGGACATTATATCTATCATCTATATCAATCTATCTATCTATCTATATCAATTAAATCTTTGTCACAAAAATGTAACTAAATGTAACTCTCAAAATGATGACTGTAAAAGTTAAAATCATGACTTTAAATTTCATAATTATCCTTTTATATCAAATTCTGAGGATGAAGGTGAAATGGAAATTATAACTGACTTAATTTCTCATAATCATGACATACCATGTGCCATTTTTTACTCTCATGCGGCGGACTCCGGCGTCCATATTTAGGAGAAAGAATTGGTGGAAAGTGTCCCAAAGCTGACAGAGGTTTTCAGAAGGAGATGACCTGCTGATGGAAGCTCTCAGACTCAGATTTATCCATGACCTGAGGGAGAGACGGACGAGGCGCGCCCGGCGCAGGTGGATGCTTTGCTCGCCGAAGGGGAGCAGCAGACAGGAGGGGGAAGGATCCTAATCGGAGCGCGAGGAGACGTTAAATTTGACCTTCACAGCCATGACCCGGGCCTCCAGGGAAATACTATCCACCAACAGGTACATGCTTATAGGGCAAAAATGTCTGCTGAAAAATATGCTGCTATCAGGCATGCAGTGAAACCGACTGTGTAAGCTCACACTGATGTCCTTTGAGCATTACATCGTTCCTGATTTGGGTTTTAAGGTAACAGTCATGGCTTTTTCTGCAGAGAAGATCAGCAGAAAGCTTCTCTAAAAGGTAGGACAGCAGTGCATTTATTGATACCATACACCACGGGTAACCAATTAAAAATCAGCGGGGTCCGAATAAAGAAAATCATTAATCAGTGAAGGTCCGGAGACATTTAAAAAAAAAAAAGAATTTAACTCTGGGAATGAGAATGAGCCTGGATCCATATTTATTTTTGATTCTGTTCATGGTGGAGAATCCTGTTTCACAGCAGCAGGTTGAGCTAAACATCACTCTAAATGTGCAGGGTCATCTTTGAGCACCATTTCACTTTTCTTTCACCAGTTCAGCTACAGTTCTTCCAGCAGTCCACACTTTTCTCTGCTCTCTTTTTTCTCATCATCTTCTCCTTCTTTCCCATCGCCCGGCACTGCCACAGGTTTTGCCTGCTGTGTGTGTCTAAAGTAGCAACTTGGCAGCAACCGAGACTGACAGCAGCTCATTGGATGATTAGCATCACATGCAGCCTGGTGCCAGACCCTCTGGAGGGCTTTACCATATTAACAGGAGAAGCGGCGCAAGTGAAGTTAGACACTGTTGCGTCGGACAATATTGAATTTTATAAATCAGTTTGGGTCGGGATTAGCCAGTAGGACCCTGGTCAGCTAATCCATGACCTCTGAATGGGCTTCTATGCACAGCTCCACTACTTCCTGAACTTCAGCAGCTCCTTTTGTTCCTGTCTTTCATTATGGCACACACTAATGAATCCAGGTGTGTCTGTCACCATGACAACATCGTCAAAAGAGGAAAATAAATTTTTAAGCAGATCTCTTGCATTGTAATAAATGCAATCAATATCTTACTACTGTTAGGCTATAAATACACCAACACAAAATATGAATTTTTATCCTTTATTGTCTTTAAATAATCAATAAAAACAAATCTAAAAAAACACCAATAGCCATAACACTTCACATCAGTGTTTCACTAGTACCCCTAGTGGTCGGCCAATGTATTGTAGGGGACATGTGAAAACTTCCCAGATAGAGAAATACAATAAAATAGGGCTGGAACAGGTTTTGCTCTATAAGGAGCCAAATGCAAAATAAACCAAGATTTTATCAACAACAAAAGATAAAAAAAAATGTCATAATCAACATTTACATGAAAGACTACAGTGGGTATTGATGCTATGCACCTGCACTACTGCTCTCCAGGTCACAAGAGAAGAACGCTCCAGAGCAGCTGCAGTCAAGGAAACTGTAAATGGCCAAAACATCCCATTGTTGGGGATTCAGGAGAAGGTCACTGAATGATGAAAACAAAGTAAAAATGACAGTGGATCTAAATATTATTTTTTTTTCCTGATTTGTCAGGTTTAGATGATGTGTGTAAATGGGACTCATTCAGAAGGGCTCCAATTTGTAGATCTGTAACTTATTTAGTTTTTTTTTTGTTTGTTATATTACTTATTCACATTTCAGGAAACATATTTATGTTATTTCTAATTGAAAATAATGAAATGTCTGAGCATTAAATGTTCAAATTAAGCAATTAAGTAATTTTTTACTTTATTTTATAATCAGTGGTGTTCTCTATTTTTGGAAAACAATCAACTTATTTGACCCATCGGGTCCTCATGGTGTGATAAAATGGCCAAGGAGGTACACAAGTCAAAAAAGGTTGGGAACCACTTCTTTATATGACTATTTTACACAAAAAGTTTTGAAAAGAGGCAGGTAGACTCTAAAAACCTTATGATTTCCTATTGCTCTATTACAGCAGGATCATTTACGTCTCCCTGCACACAACAAACCATTAAATATTTCCAAAATAATCAGAAAAAACAATAAACTCTTCATTCTCATAAGTTATACCATTTATACATTTAATACCAATAATAGCAATATTGTCTAGGAGTTGACAGATTGTTGCTTGAAGCATAAATAGTTTGAATTTAAGTACTTTGATGTGCTTTTCTAATTCAATAAAACCAGACTGATTTTAGTGATGTGTGCCTTTATGTATAAAAGCATCTGTTCTTGTAAATCCTTCATTATGGGTTGGATTTAAACCACAAGCTGTCCCGGAGAACTAGCAGCACATTACTTTTCTCTTTGTTATGTTATTCTTCTTTAGGATTGAAGTCAGATTATGTGGCCTATATTTATCCTGGAAAAAATACAACAAAGCAAAAAAAACCCTGAATATATTATCAGTCAGGACAATGTGTAACCTATTTATTATAAGTGAATCCCTTCAACACTTGCAGGGTTTTCTTATATCTGCAGCATCAGTCAGGCTCTAATTATTGATTGGATATGATTTCATATATCAGATTAAAAAGGGATGAAAACAAAATGGATTTATTATAAAACTGGGAAACCATGCAGCATTTTCCATCCTCTTATAAACTCTCTACCGCTCCACCAATAAATCCCAACAAAAACACTGAAGTTTGAGGTTTTAATTTAAGAAAACGTTAAAAAAAATTACTGGAGTGACTCCACTAAAGTTTTTAATGAAGTTAATAACAGGGTCTGTAATTAATGTTGTTTCAATTGAAAACCATAGTTCAGCACAATGAACCAACTTTTCATTTCAAACCCCATTTTTGTTGCTGAATGTTTGAATAAATAACCAGACGAGCAAAGCAGCACAAATAGTTATGATTTTCATCCATTAGTCACTTTATTCAACCACTACATTGGTTGAAGGTTATAATTATTCAGCTTTTTATAGAAACACCCAATATTTTATGCAGCTTCTTGGAAAAACTACTTCAGTAAAAGTGTGAACTGAAGAGTGCATGGACAATAATTAAAGCTCAATGAATTATTAGATTGAAAATGGTAAAAAAAAAAAAAAAATCATACATATCAACGAGACAGAGAGTATCGCCTCTCAGAGCTTAACATTTTACGGTTCAACATGAACAACTTAATAAAAAACTAAAACAAATGTATGCATAATTTCAAACTCCAAGCTGTATAAACTTCAATGCTTATTAGATATAATTAAACCAGCTGATGTGTATTTATCAGGGTTTATACAGGAATGAGTAACTCTAATTTAATGCCTTTTAATGCTCTTAAAAATAACTTTAATGCCATCAACAAGTACCTGTGACTCATATATATGTATATATATATATATGTATATACCGATATATATATATAGAGAGATAAATATGCATATGTATCACATCACACGGCAAAATCCTTCATTATCTTTACCTTCGACAGGCTGCAGCCATGTCCCGAATTCTTTATTTTCCAAACACTTTTCAAGATTCTTTTCCGAACATACGGCTTTACGATCAACCGGAAGCAGTTCTGCGCAAATATATTGCGATATAAGGTGAAATTGCTTTTATAAACTTTTTTTATTTAAATACATCTTTTTAGAACGCAACAATAATCACATTTAATGAATTTAATCCCAATTGAGGCCTTAATTAAAAAAATTTATTTTTAGATTTATTTATCTATTTGACAGGGACAGTGTACATTTATAAGCATTCCTGCAAATGCACCAGAATTAGCCAAAAGGCTATTTTTCATCTGTTGTCCCTGGACAGATCTTAAAATTTTCTACCTAAAAAGAAAACACATTAGTAAGAATTTTACAACGAAAAAAGCAAATATAAAAATAAATAAAAACAGCTATAACTCTTCAAAACTGGTTTAAAAATACAGAATAAATGTTCGCTGGACTATAGATTTTAGATTAATGAAATAGAATAAAACTTTTAAACTATATATATATACATATATAAACATACATGCTACACATACACATACATATACACATACACACACATATACACATACATATATATGTGGCAGCATGGTTTGTTAATGATAGACATTCAACTAATGCTGATTTAATGACTTTTAATGATTTGTTTTAACCCTGTTAATGTAATGAGGGTGGGTGGGGCCTAAGGAGATATCAAGTTTATCAAGGTGTGCAGCTTCTTTCTCCCACAAAACGGGCCAGAAAACAGATTTTAGTGACTCTGAATAGTCCAAAATTATAAAAAAGACTAACTGTAAAATGCAATTAGACAACAGGGTCGCAAGAAACACATTGAAGAAAAAAAGATGCAAACTCACTGCCCCAGATGATCCGTTTTTTTGGAGCATAATGTCGACTCCAATGTAGCCAATCACATTTATCAACCCCTGATCATTTCTATCTACACATCTCATTTCACATGAAGTAGAGGAAACGATCTTATCGCTAAAACAGAAACCTGCAGCTTTTTCACTGGGTTGAGCTACATAGAATATGACTCAAACTAAACAATAGAGAGAAAAATAAAAGTCTTTCAAGACAGTAAATTCATGTGGATCGTGAAAAAAATTCAGCGATTCCAAACCAAATGGGAAGAAAGTGAAAAAAAGAAAACATTATGGAAGAAAAGAAACCAAAACATCTGGACAGAAAACCTGGAAGCTGCAGTGCAAAAACCATATAGAAATAAGTTAAAAAATGGTTTTATGTTTTTAACCTTAATTTGAGCAGGGAACTGAAATGATTTTGCCAATAGGAATTAATATTTTTACTCTTAAATTTGAAATAAATGTATTTCTTTTTCAGTGACTGTCCTGGTCCTCTATAAAAAATTCAGATGTAGTTAGAAAGGATAACTGTTTTAATCTGCTATATCTGTCTCTTCTCTTTGGTTCTGTGTCTTTCTTTGTGTATCAAACCTTTAACTTTTATCCTATTTTATTTCATTTTGTCCTGTGACAAAAAACACACAAAACAATGGTTCCGCCTGTTCTGACTGGATATGAGCTGGATAGGAGGCATATCTCTGCAGTGTGAATTTAGCTTCAGTAGATTCTGAACACAGCTGAGAGAAATGAAAAATATTAAGTCCAATAATTCAGTTTGTTCCATACACACAGAACCAGTCTCATCAGAAAAACTAAACAAAGCAGCTTTACTGTACCACGTCTAGCTCTCTGTTACAACATCCCAGCTGAACATCTTACTGACCCGTGTAGCTTCAGCTCTTCATTACTCTTCTTTCCCACTGAAGAGTGTTTTTAGGTGCAAACATCAGTGCATCTCTGCTGTCCACTCACTGGTCGCTGAATAAATGTAAAAGATGTAAATCACTGAAACAAAATCGCCTTTGAACAAAGCTACGAGATATTACTAGCATTTTCTTGAGATTGAACTAATCTGTTTTAAATTCGGAACTCCCAAACTCTTCAGAAAGCTCAAGAGCGAAAAAATGTAACACTGCAACAAGCTGAAAGCCGCCTTAAGAGCTGAATTTATACTCAGAAACCGAGGTTGTGTGGGTGTGGGTTGCAGTGAATGCACAAATAATGTCCCTGCTGCTTCCACAGACGCTGCACCCCTCTCAAAATTTTAGAGTGACCGCCAGGGCAGTGCGCCAGACAGGAAGCCTCTGATTGGTCAAATCTACCTCCGCTCTAAACTATGTGTGTTTCCAGTTTGGTTCCTTACTGGCTTGTTTTGTTTGTATGACCGCCATTTTGGAAACCAGACTCGCAAAGATGGACCAGCTAGAAATGAGGTGCGAGAAATCTGGGACCCTTTTCCACCTGGATCCCAGCTCTTTTCACCCTCATGTCCCTCCGTTGTCCCACAAACTGCTGCCCCCACTTCTCACCGCCTGTTGCGTATCAGACCCACAGCTGGTTCCACTGATTTAATTCCATAACTTGCGTTGTGGCGTGGAATAACATAACACAGCTTCAATATTGGGCATAGAATTAAAAATATCTGCAACAAGCAAACTCACTGCGAAACACTGCTGTGGGAGGATAACCAACCCTTTGGGAATGTCCATATCCTCATTCAACCCTTGGGTTCTATACAGATATTTTTAAACATGTTTATTTTAAAATGTTTTTTGTTTTAAAGCTTCTACAGTGTGTAATAATTACAGGGATATACAGTCAGAAATGTAATATATTATACATAACTAAGTTATTTATCATCACTCTACGAACTCAGCCTCTTAACCTTAATATTTCGTTGCCAAGTAACTAGAATTACGTTATTTATAATTACATAGGGAGAAAGGCGTGGTCTCACAGCCGTGGAGGCAGATACATCTTTGGCGCCTCCATGACGACGAGAGCCAACAAAACTAGCTTATTCCGGAGATAAGCTAAAGCAGTCACGCGAATGTAGAAAAATAAATAGGAGGTATATTTATTATCTTAAGTCTACATGAAATACTATACCCTACACAGACTAATGAAATAATACTATCTGGTAAAATTATCTATGTAAACAAACCTCATCACTTGAGAAGGTGCAGGTGATCGCGGACTGCGTCGTGGAAGATATTTTTGTCCCCATAACAGCTCTCCTTACTGTTGTGGGTAAGAAGCGGGGGGGAGACCATTCATGTTGCTGCCAGTCTGCAGTCTGACCGCTAGATGTAGTAAGCTAAAAGTTACACACTGTAGCTTTAAATATATATTTTTTCATATTTTAATGGATCATTTATTTATTCAATTGTGGATTTAATAATTTTATGGTAAATTTGTTTTAGTATTTTAATCAAAATAAAGACTATTTACCTTCTAAAATTTCATACCTGCATATTTCATGGAACATTAATTACTATTTGTTATGTCATTGGACACCTTGGCGCTCCATATACCTCAGGATTCACAATGATTGTGAAAATCATCATGCTTTAAGCCCCCACCCCTTACTGAGTGCAGCCCCCATGCTGAGTGAATATGCATCTTTATATTTTATCAAGTGGCATAATTGCTGAATTTAGAAGTTGTTTCCTTTCAGTTCTTTAAAGTAAATTGTTTATTTGAACATGAATCCTTCTTTATATTTAGCTGTTATTGTCTTTAATCTGTCAGAAACATTCAGTTATTGAGGAGAAGATGTGATCACTCTTTTTCGAACCTCATTCTGATGCCTTGTTTTCAGTATTATTTAACACCGACCGCCCAGTGTCTCTGCAAAACACTGTAAACATCATAAAACACACTCCCACTGAGAGAACCCAAAGTCCGAGTGTGTCAGAATGTGCAGAGGAACGGCGCTGCCACCAGGTATGTGGGTGGCCTTGATGCTTTGCCCATGCAGGAAGGGATGACCTAGAAAACAACAACTATTCTGTCAGGGCCTGTTTTCCTGGAACCTACAGATGCAGAGAAGCAGGCAAAACAAAGGAAAACAATACAAGGAAAGAATAGCCCCCCCCCCTGACATTTATCATCTTACTGTTTGGCATAAAGCAGAGCTGCTTCGCTTTCACCTCAGTCCTCCACCTTCCTATTCACCTCTTTAAAGCTTCTCTCTTCACATTTTCCATTTTGAATGACCTCTGCTACCTTTTTTGTCTTCAGCCTAACATTACTTTAACCAAAGCACTCCAGCTTACATTTAAAATGATGTCTAAAATTTCATATTATTTTGGTGCCCAAATGCAGCCTTTGCAGCATGTTCTTATGTCTCCTGCCTGAATCCGTGGTCAAATCTGATAGGAGAGATTATAGCAGGTTTCTATCACAGCGTCGTCGCATCGCTCCAGCAGACCTCTGCAGACTTAACAACTCATCTTTATGCAACGCGTTTCCCTGCAGGAGCTCATGAGGGCAGCTCTGAAAAGTCCTTGCTGATGAGAGGCATTATGGCAGATGGATTCAGGGGCAAAGGTGGCAAACAGAAGCTCTGTTATTCTGAGAGTAAACTATACAGCCTCATAATGGCACATCCCAGGTGTTACCATCTTATGTGAGCTGCTGCTGTGTGACTGTTGAGCACAGCAGCAAAGAAAAAGAACATATATTTTAAGATACACAAGTAGTAATGTTTTTTTTAATTAGAGCTACATTTAAAATAAAATAAGAAAATAAACTAGAATTTAGTCTTGCAACGTTCTATGTTAAACCTTTGTCAATAAAGTATTGGATCATTAATAACTTTAAGTTAATCAAAGCGTTACTGTGCAACAAAGTAAAAAAAACAACAAAAACAGATATGATACAGAGGTTATTCATTTTAACAGATAAATATTTTCTTTAAAAAACATTTCTAAAATCTATGATCTTTCTTTCATCTATGCTGGAAAAAATGGAAATCTAGATCTAGGTTAAATTACCGTAAGTACATTTGTTCTTGAATTTAGGAGGTGAGACACTTTGCCAATGGAACAAGATAATTTACATTTAAAATAAGAAAGAAAAAACAATTGCATTGTCTTATTTCAAGTGCATATTATCTAATTATCTTATTTTAAGAGTAAAAATGCTCATTCCATTGGCAGATCATCTTATTTACCTACTCAAATTAAGGCTATATACAATTAATTTAAGACATTTTGACTTATTGCTAGATTGTTTTTGCAGTAAAGAGGAAGAATTAAAGATGTTTCATTTATCTATTTATCTATTTATTTATACATTATTCTAATGTTTGATATAACGTTAAATTCTAAAAATTTACAACTAAATGTCCCATTAAATAATCTGAAATACATTGAAAATGATCGTTAATTGAATATAATTTAACTTCTTTGACTTCTGTTCTGTTTTTATTTTATTTTCATCTTCTCAACATTTTTAATACACACTGGAAAAAATAGAAATCTCTTTTTTTTTTCTTAAAATAAGTGCATTTTATCTTGAATTGAGGAGGTAAGTGAGATACTTTGCCGATGGAACAAGACCATTTACATTTATAAGTGCATATTATCTAATTATCTTATGTTAACATTGAAATCATACAATAAGAAAACCAGTCTAAAAAATCTTTTCATCATCTTTTTATTGAATATTTTACATTTATTTATGAAAGAGGAAATGCTAATTTTATTGACTAATCCTTAAAAATGTGTTTTCAAATTCTGTTTCCAAAAAATAGATTTAAAAACAACAAATTATAAATCTGATTGTAAATTATTTTTTTCTTAGCACACATTTAAAGGGGAATTTCTTTTTCCATTTCCTTTACAGCAGCCCTATTAGATTTCTTTTCCAACTTTGCTCAAATCTGTATTGGCAGAGAGTTTTTCAGTGAGCGACTTCGCTGGTCAGTTCAGCTCTTTATCGGGAAATTTGGTGCACAGCAGCAATCAAGATACTCGAGACATAATCACATAACACAAAAACCACACACTTTACCACAAGGAATAAAACCACTAGACATTTAGATTATTGCATCTCTAATGAGTAAAGTAGAGTCCTTGCAACTGAATTTGTTAAAATCTGGAAGGTGTTATTAAATCATAGAAAGAAGATGAAAGAGCTGCAAGAGGTTAAAAGGAAACTATTGCTCATTTAAGTTAATCAGGTGATTAACACCACTTCATGTCGGAAAAAATTATAGATAAATACACCAATATTAAATTCTGTTTAATTGCTTTATAGCTATAGTATGGAACCTGAGAGCGGTCACGTCCCTCTGATACTTTTTTACGGTGTTTTTCTCGATGAAACAAGTTCATTTTCTCATTATCTAAAGATAATGAAAGCTATTTTGTTGTGATAACGAGATGATATGTGTGTGTTAAAACTGATTACATTCTTCAATACCACAACAGCGGGAGACGATTTATAAGTATAAAGGCCAATTTACGCTTCTGACGCATCGCCTCTGCAACCGTCAAATCTGTCTCTGTGCGCGATCACGCCCCCCCATGCAGAGGTTCTGCAAACGTTATTGTGCACCTCAAACAAATCCTGACTACACGTCGGACAGTTGCAAACCCACACAGACTTCAAATGGAAGTGCGCAGACAAAGAGCAGCTGTGATTGGTCCTTGGGATGCCTTTCCGGCTGTCTGTGTGGTCGTCCTTCTCGATTCGATGTCATTGGTTCCTGTATTAAAACCAGTAATCCAGTATAGCTTCTTAGTTTACCATTTTTTATTTAACTTTAACTGCATAGAAAACTGAATAAACACAGTTGTGAAATTCTTAATTTACAAGGGTTGCCTGTCAAAACTCTTTCAAAATTTAATTCCAAGGTTTGGTGAAAAGTTGGACGCCCTGGAGATCTAACCATCCAATTGTTTTTTATTTGAATCATTTATTTGGATCTCTATGGATCTCGATACTTTTCCGGACCAGAGCTCTATTTCCTTTTATGTCATCGCTATTGTTGTTGACTTTTTAAGCAGATGTAACAAACCCCTCCTCCCTATACGCAGTATGACATGTATGAGCGTACATGTGATAATTATCCTAACACATGTTTATGTTCCAAAAGGCAACTTTAGATCAGGTTAGGTCAGAAAAGGAAGTCATAAGCACAACTGTAAGGGTTTAACCTGACTGGATGTATTAAACCAAAGTCAGGTTACGATAAAGAAGTAAACTTTTTTGCAGTTCATGAGATGTTTTTATCTAAATTTACCATAGAAATACACTGAAAAAAATCTACCCTTATGGTCAGGCCCATTTTCAATGACACCCAACCAAAGATTTTCTTCAATAATGGGACCAATACCATCCATCAATTTTCCATCACGCCATCACGCCAAGCAGGGGTTGCGAGGGGTGCTGGTACCTATCTCCAGCTGTCTACCGGTGAGAGGCTGGGTACACCATGGACAGGTTGCCAGTCTATTGCAGGGAAACAACCATTCACACCTAAGGAGAATTTAGAGAAGCCAATTAACCTCAGCCTAACAATTAACAGTCATGTTTTTGGACTGTTGGGAGGAAGCTGGAGCACCCAGAGAGAACACACACACATGCACAGGAAGAACATGTAAACTCCATGCAGAAAGACTGGGAATTGAACCCAGAACTTTCTTTCTACAAGGCAGCAGTGCTACTACACCACTGAGCAGACCAGTCCAATACTAATATATCAGATCAGTATATTGCTGAACAAAACCCCTCTGCAGAGAGTAAACCCATGTGTCCACATAAAAATAAAAAATAAAAAAAGCCACTTTTAAATGTTTTCTATCAAATTTGCACTAAAGCTCAACACCAACACATGTTTTATCAGGAATAAGTCAGATTTCTGTGTGAAGACTCCTTTAGGATGATTTTCTTTATCGGACAAATAGCTTTGGTAGTGAAAAAAGTTAAAGCTTAGAATGAAAAAGAAAGATATAATTGGACCTAAAAAAAAATAGCATGTTTTTACGGCACTAGTGGTACATTTTTCTAACAGTAAAGGTGGTATGACAGACATGCATCAAAGGACCGCAGGCCGGATTCGAACCTTGGTCGGCCGCGTCGAGGACTAAGGCCTCCGTACATGGGTCATGCGTGCTAAGAACTGCGTCACCTGCACACCCAAAAAAACACCACCTTTAACACCGTATGTCTGAGTAGTATTAATTTCAGCAGTTTCCAATGGAATAAGAGCTTAACAGCGTTTTGCCAAAGCAGATTTTTTTAAATTCAACAAGACGAGAAGTTGATATTATGATGATTTTTAGCGTTCTCTCACCATAGCACCATGTTACATCACACAGCCCCCTTTTACTCTGTAGAAATAAAAATAAAAACTCATAAAATTGCCTTTGACTAACATAACCAAAGCATGACATAATAAAATAAATGAGAAAAATATTACAAATCCCCAGGATGGCAAAAGACTCCAGTCTGACGGATTTGCTCTGATAAAACAGTGATTAGACTGAGAGAACGAGAGCGATAGAAGCAAACCTGTGAGAGAAAGAATAAGGCAGACTAATGAACAGACTAACGGAAGATAAAGAGCTAAGCAGAGAGGATTGAATTAGGAGCGTATGGAGACGCGGCGGGAATTTTATGTGTGTGTGGAGAAGTAGTGGGAGGTGGTGTCTGTGTTTGGCCTGGTGTTTTTGTTTATTTTCAGTACTATAGGCATTTTGACCTGGTTTCTATCTGTTATTTTAGGCTTCCTCTTGCCCTTTATAGTCTGCTTTTTTATTTGTTATTCAGTTGAAGAGGCTGGAAACATACAGGGACTGATCGTTAAAAGATTTGCTTTAAAAGAAAGTTGTTAGAGAAGCCGATCTTCAAAAAGGAGGAGTTTTTTTTTATGTGTAAAGTTTGGAGAAAAGTAAAAACAGAGCATAATTTGCAGATCATTTTCTTATGACTAAAGCTTGGTTTATACGTACTGAACTGCACCCAACGGTGATGAATTTGCATCCTCCATTTTTCACAGTGGATTTTGAAGCATAAATGTAGGGGACAGAGGTGGATTTACCATAAGGCAAAACTAGGCAGTTGCCTAGGGCCTAAGTTCCTGGGGGGCCTATAAAACTCCCCTTTACATGTATGGTTAATACAGCTATTACTTATTTGTGCACATTAATTATGTTTTTGATTAAAATGAAAATGAAATTTGAATGCTTATGATATTAAGTGTGTCATATCGTCAGTGTCCAACACATCAGTCCAATCAATTGTTGTTTTTATTTAATACTTTTGCTGACATTTTGAATTGATAAAGCGTCCTGGATGGGAAGCGAAACACTGAAAAATTTGAAACGAAGATCCCTGTGGCCCTTTGATTTCAAAAAAGTGCTAACATCTAAAAGCAGTGAACTCTGCTCTCTAGAGCAAGTAGATTGGTAACCCCGCTCCTGCTCTCCTCTATCTTGTCTGCTGTCATGATTCATGCAGCTGTTGTTATTTCATTCAAATTCATTACATTATAGCAGCAGGAGGCAAATCTATATGCAATTACGCCAAAACAAAAAACACCATGACCAGAATGTAAATATAGTAGCATGTGTATAAAAAAAAAAAAAACTAAATATGTTACTACCAACAGTCAGCAGAAACATACAATATAGAGACTGTAAACAGACCATCAATGTTCTTTAACAGGCCTAGAAATTATTATTAGGGGCCCATCTTGCTTTGCAATAGCAGGTGTTTTAGGGGCCGGTGGAGGTGAATCAAGCAGACAAATGCATTCTTTGCAGGTTTAATAATTTATATTTAATCTTTATTTTATGATATATTTATCTTTTCTTTTTTTCTATTTTGTTTATAGAACTTTGAGACTTTAATAAAGTCTATTATGAATCATATTCATCATTACTATTATTATATTTCTAATTAGGGGTGAGTGTTGGCATGGGTGTTGCCATACAATACTTGTCACAATACGAAATTATCACAATATTTCAATATAAATGTTGTTCCAAGCTATCAAAATTATATTTATAGATAAAAAAAGCAAGTCCTATAAATGTTTATCAGAAGATATTGGTCATTTATTTATCTTAATATCCATGTTGGATGTTTGAGTCAATACACGTCTTCCACTGTGATGGCCTGAACTACAGATATGCTGCTGCGGCACCCAGCTAAAGGGCTCCACAGCGCCATCTGCTGAAGTGGCAATGCAGTGTAAGACCATTTTCCCTAATTGTTTTAGGTTAAAATGTTTTTTACTATATTAGGAACTGAAAAATTAATATTATATCGGACACCCAAAAATCATGATATATATATATATCCCCAAATCTTCTTTTTTTTCCCATACCCCATTTCTAATATTTGTTATTAATGCTACCTCCAACTCCATGGCTTGGAGCTTTATCTTTTGTTTTCAGCCACGCTGAATCTGCCAGTAGCATGCATCATCCATTCATTTAAAGTGTTTTTTACTTGGATCAGGCCAACAGCCACGAATCATGTGTACACATTTCGAAGATAAGATCACACTATTTACTTGTCATTTATGCTTTCATATTGGAAAAAATGTTTGTGAAAATCTGTCCAGAGATTTTATGAAACATCAAGTCCTACTTTTAAAGCTTTCCCATTTGGAGCAAGGAGTGCATTGGAATTAACATATCCTGATGATTCTCTTAGCTGTGAAATCAACACCTTCGAAATGTGTTGTTTCAATATTGGAAACCATCTTGGAATTCAATTCCAATATTCTCTGGGTGTTCCCAAATGGTCAGGACCAAATGAATTTGAAAACACCTCACACCATCAGATTCACTTTCAATTTCCATCCTAAAATAAGTAAATCTTCATTGGTGCAGACAGAGAGTTTGCATGCTATTGCATGAGATTGACTAATATTATATGATATCATATAAAGAAATAAATGTCCCCCAAAAAATCTGTGGCCTGTGAGTGAAGCTGTTGATTAAAGTGTGTGTTCTAGTGTCAAATTTATAATAAGGAGATGCTGGAGCATTAATTACAACAGACAATACATCCTCTTAAACAATTGAAAGGTAAGGCAAGTAAACAGAAATATGAAGGGGTATAAAAACAACAGCTAAATACACCTTGTTTCCATTTAAATTGTAATTATACATTTTCATGGTATTATCTTCAAGAAAGTATCTGAATCTTTTGCATATCGCACCCAATACAATAACTATATACCCTGTGCAATAACCCTGTATAATGATCCTAAAAAAATCTGTCATCTGGACTCACTGTATATACTATATATATCCCATGCACCTTTTTCTTCCTTTGGCACCTTCCTCTCCTCTCCTCTGACTATTTGATCTGATGAACTGTAAAGTGCCTTGAGATGACATGTGATGTGAATTGGCGCTAAATAAATAAATTAAATAAATTGTATTAATCAGAAGTAAGCAAAGTATTTCAAAAAAAGTAAAAATACATCAAACGACTCAAAGGGATGATCAGAAAGATAAACAGCAGCGGGGGAGACGTGGAATATGAACAACAGTAAATATAAACAGAGCATCTAAGTGTGTGTTTGTGTGAGTGGATGAGGATGAAGCGGGTAAATCTCTGTCAAACACAAGCCCTCTGTGAACCGTTATGTTCATTTTGACACAGACCCGCCTGTATAGCCGTCTTATCTCTGCTGAGTTTAAGTGTGCCTGTGAACCGGCAGGCTGGGTGTAAGGAACCGTTGTTGCACCTCCCTGAAACCGATCAGATCTCCCTTCCAGACAGCTGAAAGATGTCCTTGGGCTCCATTTAAAAAGAAAAATAAATAAATAAAAATCACCCCGCTGAATCAAGCTTCAGCTGACTTCATCTGTCATCATTTGTGTGTCTAAGCCAAACTTAATTAAACTAAAACCCAGCAGACCATCCGTTACACAGAACAACACCTCGGAATCGATACGTATTCGCACGGCCTGCGCACGGTGGCTCTGTGCACGCGCATATCACAAACACACACATACTTAGAGCATTGATTAAAGCTCCCTGTTAGCTTTTTTTTTTTTTTTTTGGCTGGTTGGGCAATGCGAAGGGTTACAGCATGCACGCTGTCCTCTCCAAACCACTGCTATCCATCTATAGGTTAATGAGGCACACCCTTACATCGTTAAGCAGCTGTGTAGGAACAATTACACACACTCGGTACCAGAAAACTACTTCAATCATTTATACAACATTCACAACTCTTCTAAAAATCCCCAAAAAACAGTTAAGGTTTGGCATGTATAGATGTCGGCACTTGAACCTGCTCTGAGCCTCGACAAACCTTGACATCTTAGCTGGGTTGCATCTGTCACTCAATGGAAGGTGCAGGTTTTTCTTTGATTGCCTGAAACCAATTCCTCGGGTTTCACAGAGCTTTCTTATCCATCACCAGTTGTCAGAAACCAAAAATTCTTTAACAAGAAATCACACACTTTTCCTCCCTCCTACTTTAGTAGAACATGTTGTTCTTGCAACAGTTCTGAATTAGAAAGGTAATTTAATATCTACTTTGCAACCTATATTTATGGGGTTGATCTATAACAGAATCTAACTTTACCTCCTTTTTGACAGAGAAAAAGAAAAAGGCCCCTTAGAGGCAAAGAAAAAAGACAGTAGTGTAAAATATTTACTTTTGTTTCAAAACTTTTATTTTGAAATTCATTTAGTAAAAAGCCACTGAAAAACACACAAATATTTGTTAGGTTAACGCATAGTTAAAAGGAAATCTGTAATATTTTTTGCATGCCATGAAGTCTTTTAGGAATCAGTGTTCTTCAATGGAGTCAATAACAATACTCTACAAAAAATGATCTAAGAATAAGTAAATACACTTTATAAATAGGTGTTTTTGTCTTATTTTGGAATGATGGAATTAATAAATTTACAGCTGAAATAAGATAAGATTTTATTCACCTAAAAAGCATTTATCTTAACAAAAATGTACCTAAAGTTCATTTTTTGCAGTGTACCACAACGTTGCTTGGAAATATCTACCCTCTCTGCCATTGCTGTGGGTGCTGTGGGTGCTGGGGGTGCTGTAGCACCCCCTAGTGGGGAGAGAGATATTTTTAAAAAAATACATTAAAAGTACTTTGCACAATTTATAAATTTGTGCAAAGTATTTTGCCTTTTTTATTTTACTATTACGTGTATTTGGATTTTAATTCAATTATTTTATGGCCTAATCAACACAAGTTCCACGAAAGTTATGTTGTCATGGCAACGTCAAGCATGTTAGTGGTTTGCAAAGAAAAACAGGTATCCTGATTCGCGTCAGCAGACTAGTAAATTTACATAGTCAAATGACAGAAACGATTAGGAAATATGGCACAGAAACACTAGCAGCACAACCACAGAAACGGAGAGCAGCCGGAGTGAGGAGACTGGCAGCCACAGCAACCGCAACCCAACCTAGCAGGTAAACAGAGCACCTTGCTAGTTCAAAGTAATAGCATGGTGCCGCCACCAACTTATTTATTTGTGCAGTTTAACGTAACCACAGTATTTTAGAGTGTTATTTTAATCTTTAAACTATTTTGATCCTGTGAACTTTGTGTAATCATGAGAACTGTTCAATAACATTTAAATAGTATAATAATATCATAATTTTCTTGTGGTTTTGGAGCCAATAGAGTCACATGTGACATAAACACAGTGACAAAGGTTCATGCCAGAGGAACAAATCTACATTGTTATAGTGTTAATGTGAATGTGAATTAATATCGCATATGATACGCACATGCCTGTATGTTACAGACCTTGGTTGTGTGCACTCTATATGAATATAAAATAGTTAATCTCAATCTATTTATTTATTTTTATTTATTGTATTTTAAATAGGCTTATATGGCTCATAGGGCTTTTGTCCAAAATAAAACAAAAAATATTTCACATCACCCCCTGTTCAAAATGACTTCCAGCAGCCCTGCTCTCTCCTATTTATAGATTCTTCAAACCAATCAGATTTCTCCAAGCAGATTAAGAGGTTTGTTTTTTTTTTTTTAGAGTAAGTCTAAGTCTAAAAAGAACCTCTTAATCTGCCTGAAAAAAAATGTTGGTTATAAAAATAAAGAAAAAAGGACTTTGCAACAGAGTGGCGACCTGTTTAGGGTTTACCTTCCCCACCCTGACAAGCAGAACGATGGATCGAAGAAAAAAAAGACAATGATGGCATGGAAAACAAACCAACTCCACACCTCCAACCAACTATTTTTGACAGTAAAACAGAAAAAAGTCAATAACATTAAAACATAATGCAATAAAACAAACATACTGTCATGGTTTTTGGTTCTGTTGTCCTTTACTTTGCTCCCTTGTTTTCTAGTTTTATTGGTTTAATTCCTATTTTGTTGTAGTTTCTAGATTTATGTTAGTTTCTGTTGTTTTTTTCTTCCTCTCTATTGCCCTCTGGTGTGTTCCTTTCCCCTTGCCTCCCTCGTTGTCTCTACACCACCTGCTCGATTGTCAGCTTTCGTTAGCCCTGCTACATATATTATTCTCCCTCTGCAGTCATCCCTTGTTGGTTCCTTGTTGCTGGTCCTGTCGTCGCTGTTTTCCTCTCACCTCGTCTCTCCCTGGCTCCCTGTGCGTGTTTCCCTTGATGTCTCCGTGGTTCTGGTCTAAGTTACATTTTAGTTGTATTTTTGGATTTTGCCTCTGTAATTATTGTCTACATTAAACTACAAGAATTCATCTCAGCCTCTCTGCCTTTGCATTTGGGTCCTCCAAACAAGAACCAAAACCTGACACATACTCATTTAAATCATAAACTACCACTACCACTTTTAAACAGCAATGCTTATGTTTACTCTGTCTAACAATATATTTTAAAAAATCCCTTTCCAAATTGTTTACTTATTTAGTTTCTATCAACCATGCCCCCACGCCTCCAGCAATTACACAGAGCTTTTAACTGCAACCTTAATATAGCAGGGGCTAACACCCCCACGCCTCTCTGCCCTTTATCAACTCAATAAACTATTTATTTGAACCACAACATCGCATTCAGCTGAACCTCTTTGCAGAATAGCACAAAAGAATTACACACAATGCAGGCAAAGACTAATATGATGCGGCAGACAAGATAAATAGAAAAGGTCATAGCCTAAGAATGGCTCCATTTTAACTTGCTGTTAAAAAAAAAAACATAAAACCAGAATGATGAAATTTAGCTTTGAGGGAAGCATTCGCAGAAAGCAAATAAAAGCATGTCCGTATTCCAGATAAACACTGGTGAAGATTCTCAGTCATCCAAGTCATAGTTCTTCCAAAAAAAAAAAGAAATTAAAACAATCCACTGGACTTTATTTCCAAGTTTGAAGACGCTTCGCTTCCCATCCAGGAAGCTTTTTCAATTCAAAATCTCAGGAATAGCGCTGAGTTCAATGTTTTATACTGTAGCCCAACAAAGCCTTGTTTTTTGTTTTGAAAACATGCAAATTGAAAAGGACGAAGGGGTCCACCCCGCTTTGGAATGGGGGTCATTTCATTTTGCTTCCCTTCCTGCTATCAGTGCAGCCCCAGCCCCCGCACAGGAGAGCTGAGGACCTTGCCTATTCAGCCAGGCCAACAATACCCCCTAACAACCACCCTGTCAGAGACACTTAGGATGGGTATGGGGCATTTGCAGGCTGACAAAATAAGCCAAACAACCCCCATTCCAAAGGGGTGGACCTCTTCGTCCATTTCTATCTGCATGTTTTCAAAACAAAAGCCCTAAGGTTTTGATGGGCTACTGTATAAACCCTCGAACTCAACACTATTCCTGAGATTTTAAATTGATTTAAAGAATTTTTATTCTTGGATGGGAAGCGAAACGTCTTCAAACTTGGAAACAAAGCGCAGTGGATTGTTTTTTATTTTGGTTTTTTCTGTATTCCAGATGAAATTACCTTTAAAATTGTAGGGAAGCTGCCGTTCCAACCGTTGCATTTCCAGATTCTCCTGAAGTGGTGCCCAACTTTAAATGAGTAAATAATGTGAATCTGATTGGTCGTTTATCAAGAGGGTGTGATTGTTGTGGCGGAAGGTTCGCAAGCATGTTAGAATGTAATGGGTTTGTCTGAAGCATCTGAAGCATAACCAGTTAGTATCTTAGTGCTACTTGGTCCCAATGTGAAATTCCATTGGGACCAAGTAGCACTAAGTATTGGAAACTTAGAAACCACACTGTCAAGGAACGCTATGGACAGAGGAAACATGCAAGAGGAGGAGAGTTTAGTGTCGGAGGTCGTGGATGAGTCTCCTCCGTCCAGATATTTTTTATTTAGAGGAGGAAAGCGGGATGAAGATGTTGTGGGAAGAGGACGCCAGGGCGGCAGAAGCTTGGTTTGGGGTAGAAGGCTTTACACCCGCGACATGTTTGAGCCTCTTACTTACGCATAGCGCTGCTAGTTCTGTTAGTAGCTCTACGCCTGCTGAAGACACAGACGCCCATCCCCGTGGAACACTGGGATGGAACTCAATGGGAAAGGAAATGATTCTTAGCTTCAACCGCTAAGTGATATTAGCTGCGACATATTAATCGAGATGCTATGACTGAAACCTGCATATGATAACGAAAAAAAACATAGATTTTTAAAAACAGAAATTTTCAAAATTTTGGGGAAAATATTGCCTGACAAAGAGCACATTTATAAACATGTTTAAGTCAGAATAATTTGACATATATATGATTTTCCTACGACTTTAACTGCGATGTAAGCGAGGGAATTTTTTACAGGGGGGGCATGCGGGCATGCTTGGCAGTTGTGAGGCGAGTATAAATTTCTAACATTCATACTGACGCCGGGGTGTAAAAGCGAATCATCTACAGCGAATGTTACACATAGACCTCTGTGTGAGTCTCAGAGTGCCAAGAGAACAGAACAAATGAGATTTTCTCCTTTTTTTTCTTTCCAAGGGTACATACAGCACCTTCAGAGCTATTCCAGGGAGAATGTAATGTTACAGGGCAACACTGAAAGCAAATGCTAATGACTATCACACAGGCACCCTCTGAACCCAGCATGGGAGCCTGCCAAGGTCTCTGACTGCAGCCAGAGTAGCACAATGGCAAGTAAACTCACACAAAAACACAGAGGCGATACGCCACAGCACTGCACCGCAGCGGGAGAAGCTAAGAGAGATCAAGATGCGCGGAGCGCAAACTACTCCAAGAGAAAATGGATCTGTACGTCCTGCTGGCTTTCAGACAGACAAATTGTCTGTCTGAAGATAATAGAGCCTCAGAAGTGAGGATGAGGAGTCGCCTGGAAATTCATCTGTTCAAGAAAAAAAAAAGAAGAAGCAGAAGAATGAAAGAGAGGGGTGCATTAAAAAAAGAGAAATAGGAGAGCATAAAGACATCTCAACAAAGTAATAGAGATAGGAGCGACTGAGACAGAGAGGGGGCACGTTAATTAGGGAGTGGGTTGATAACAAATGTATTAGCAGGCCTCTGAAGGAAGGCAGCGGAGGGCGAGGAGGGGGAGAGGGGTGAGGGAGATAGGAAAAGGTTAACAGGAAGAGGAAAGGGGGAGCACGGTGGAAACGGGCAGAGAAAGAAAGAGAGAGAGGCAGGATGATTATGAATTAGTTGATAAAGAGGTAATAAACGTCCTGGAGGCGAGCGGGAGTGACAGAGGATACGGAGGCGCAATGAAGGAGAAAATGAAGACCGGGAGCCTTTTGATAATAAACTTTGAATGAAAAGTTATTACCGCACTTATTTATTAACTTTGATGGGTACACACTTCACTTACGACGCCGTGAGGGCAAAGCAGATCTTTTCCCACGGAGAAATGGGCAAGGAGGGACACCGAGGAAACACTAAGCTGATATTTAATGCTTAACTCAAGCTATGTGGATGTTCACACACCAAATAGACACTTATATCTTATTTTTAAATCGACTAAATATCTGTTTTGATATGAAAACAGACTTTTTAATCAGAAGGCCTTCGCCATGTAATCACTGTACGCGTTCAACAGACAGAGCAATTAAAAAATGCACCACTCAGTCACCCATTTGCTGCCCAATTACAGTTTTCTAAAGTCTGACCTTCTTATTATTTTATTTGAAGGCTGGAAACGCATAAAAGAGAAAAAAGAAGCAAGTTTTTTTTTAGAAAATGAGAAAAAAGATGATCTCCTATTATGCATCTAGACATATAATCGTACCATTAACTTGATTTATCATTAGACTGGAAAAGGTTTTACAGTAGGCTGTATTTAGAGACCAAAAACACTCTTAGATTAAATTAATGGAAAAATGACAATTCTGCATGTTTATCCCACGGTTTAGAGCCAAAAATTGGCAGAACCGAATTTGTCAGTTTTCTGTCTAACATTATAAAAACACTTTATGGCTGTTTTTTTAATGCATCTGGAAGGTGAATACAGTGCATCCACGTTGAAAGTCACATCCCAGTATTTTCCCTATCTGTTCTCCAGAGGAAAAGCTTTTAGCAACCAGTCCCTTTGGTGCGTCCCATCTGTGAGAGCCTGAGGGACGCACAGACAGCCAGAGCCAGCCGCTCCAGTGATGGAACCACTTCCTCTGGGAAAAACAAGCACCACCAACATGTCTGTATTTGGTACTTTATCTCTGCGTCATTCATTGCCTGGAAAACTGAAAAACCTGGGGAATATGGTATTATTTAAATAAGTTGCATTGCCCTAATGAGGTTTTGATTTAGATTCTTGTAATGAAAACATTCTAATAATGAAAACAGACGTACAACCCTCAGGCCGTCCAGAAGGGAAAGGTTTTCTCAGAGAGCACGGGCTCGCCAATAAAAACATAACATCACACGTGGACAGAGGGGGTGGAGCAGGGTGCTTGTGTCCCGAGAAGACTTCAGGTTCCTTGCTTTGAATCCCACAGACCTCTACCCTCTACCCAGCTGGCTGCCCCCCAAAAGAGTGGGTTAAATGCCAGGGGAGGATCTAGGATTCTAGGAGATATGGGGCTTAGCCCTGAGGGTGAAGATGAGAGTGTACACTTTCTGGTAATCCTGTTCTAATGTAAAATATGACAGATTACTGGATTAAGGAAATTTGTAGTATACTACATGCAATCACACATCATTTTTAATAATTTGCACACAGTTGCTCTTTATTTCCCAAAGATAGGGTGGGAGGAGAGGAGAGAATGGATATTTAAGCTGCATGAAATAATCCGTTCCCCCTCCATAACATGGGAAGAAATTAATTCACCTGCAAGTCTTTAACTGTGTTTATTTCTTTCTTCATCAAAAACAAACTCTGTGGATTTGGTGACATTTGATCATTATTTGCCAAAGTTATGAGAGGGAAATCAAATATTTTAGCCACATGAACATGAAAAACAAAAAACAAATCCTGTGACTTTTGAAACTGTCATTATTTTTCATATATTATGTTTGAAACAGTTATTATTTTATATTTTGAAACCCAAAATAGTTCAAATGAATATGATTGTTGGTTTGATGAGCTTTATTTAATGCATTTTTAATTCTCAATTCAAAATATCTGGGGTAGCATTTCTCCAGATATTATATTCCCATATATATAAAACACAGCAAAATCCTTCATCATTTGCAGCCATGTCGAAAATTCCTCGTTTTCCAGCCAGTTTTATTCCCATTCTCTAGCTTTTTCTCCGCCTTAGCTTCTTTTCTGAACATACATGCTTTACGATCAACCGGAACCATTTATATCTGATATATCTGATGAAAATAAAGCATTTTAAATGCCATGATAATCACATTCAATGAATTTTAATGCAAATTAAGGCCTTAATTAAAAAAATAATAATTTTATAACTTTTAATGATTTTTAACCTGACCTGCGGAAACCCTGAATTAGGATACAATTATTTGATTTTTTTTTATTTGCAGAACACAAGTTTTCAAAGTTTCTCTAAAAATCTGAAATATCACTTTACATATTCAGCATTGGTAACAGCGTTTATGTAGATTTGGGTTTTTGTTCTTTCTTTCTTTATATCACACTACTGACATATATTAAACACCACACTATCTTGGATTTGCAATTATAATAATCAATAATTATAATATTTTTTTACTAAGGGCTTACAGGCAAACTGAGAGTTTTTTGTGACATTAACAGTAAAGTAAAGCCGTTTCATCGCAAAAATCGGATGTAATCATTTGTTTTAGGTATCTTCCAGAGAAGACCCTACCAGGTGTCTTTACTGTTTGTGTATTAGATCTACAGAGCGATCACAAACACTCCTCTGCTCTGTCATCCTTTAGCTCTCTCCGTGTTCCTCCGTCCCACTGCCTCTTTCTACCCTGATGTAAATAATGTAATTTGTCACAGACAGGCCTCCGTGTAGGAGATGACCTTTTGGAAACCTCGCAGTAAATTGGCCTCCGCTAGCAAAGCCACGTCATTAGCCTCTCTGCCTCAGTCCTGCTCTCACTTCCTCCGTCTCTCCCCGCTTGCAGATTCACTTTTATTACTTCTGTTTCATTCAAAATTCAGTGTTTAATCTACTGCCTAGTGAGGCTAAATCTTCATCTTGTTTCGTTTTCTCGGCCCCTAACGCCTGCTGCTATCACGCACACACACCCACATGAATTTCTAACAGAAAATCCCCAACCCCAACTGAACATCTAAATAGCGTGCACGTAAATGTATCGCCAAAGGGTCAGTGTGTAGCTGGCCTTTTATTAGCAAAAAATCATGTATTACTTTGTGAATGTATTTCCTACTAAAGTCTAATAACAATTAGCATCAAAATGAAAGTTTTTCATAACAGAATGAGTTTATAAATGGTGGCAGTGGGAACAAATGGAAGACACCAGCTGTTTCTCAATTCACAAGAGCGTGAGTTTGTACTGCGCCAAAGAGCCATGTTCTTGAGAAGAACACTGGAAAGTATGGACTCGGGGAGAACGGGAGCACACAGCAATTGAAGCCAAAACAAGTAGAAAGGGAATGGCTACTACGGTCTGTCAAATTTAAAGAAAGAACTCCACTTCGCTCGCACCCCCGCCATGCTTCTGTGTTTTTGTCTGAGAATCCTTGTTGGCGCATACCCTCTGAGCGATTTGCCCACGACCACCTTATGATGGCAGACTGAATTTCAAACATACGATTCCTGATCATGATGTGATTGCCCCTCGTTACCCCCTGTACACTACACAACACAGAACGTACGATGAGGCCCGACCGAAACGTTGTCGCACAACCGGAAAATCACCCCAAAAATGGCCAAAAAAATAGTGCAGAGTATGCCCGGCTTTGGCTACAGCTTGGTTGGGTGTTTTTATCAGCAGAGATGAACCTGGAAGTTACAGATCTACCATCCCTGATGGTTAAAAGCTACACATTGTTGCTTTAAAATATTCAAAATCACTATGAAGTCAATTATTGGAAAACAGGAGAAGATTGGAACATCGGGGCGTTCATGAGTTCTAGCTGGCCAATGATTGTGAGTGTTAAGGGAAGTAAGGGAAGAGTTAGAGGAAGTTAGAGGAAGGATAAAGAGCCCAGTGGCCACTCAGGCAGAGGCTTGCACATGGTAGAACCATCCAGATGGATTATTATCAGGCCAAAACAAAATCTGTGGTCTGATGAAGCCAAAACGCACCTATTTGTCCTGAACTCCAACCATTATGCCCAAAGAAACCCAGATGTAGCTCATTGACTGACGTACAACCTACTGTGAAGCATGGTGGTGGCACCATCAGTATGTGGGGATTTTTGTTGTCGGTGTTGTTGCACTTGTAAATTCCCAATCATCAGGTTCATGCCAACCAGAAAACAGACTTAAACTGGGAGGCAACCGGACTGAGAAAACACAGAAACTTGAATGTTCTTCAAACACTGGACTTTATCTTTTAAAAGGCTGTTACAAGCTGACCAGACCTAATTTAGTCTAAAACAAAGATGTTGGAAGTCCAGTATGGACCAATCAACTAATAAGTCTGTTTTGGTGACAATATAATCTGAACTAAATCATTTTAATAGATGCTAAAAGGGATCACAAAATGACAGGACAGGAACCACCTTCTATATTTGGTCTGATTTATGCACATGTTGCTACAAGCTCTTTTAAAGCTCAGCTGCTCTTACAACTGAAGTTCAAAGGTTGTCTCATAGGTTTTTAAAGTCAATTTCTGACAAACGAAAAGAAGCTGTTTTTGTAGGCTTCGTTACTTGGGGATATTCTAACCTGAAAAATGTAGTAATATGTTGTAGAAATCTGAGCTCTTCAGAGACAGGTTTTGCCTCTGCAATCGCCTTATATGAATGATGGAGTACTTAGTGGTTCCTTGTCAGAAACATAACACCCTAATGTTTTTAACCACAGTGAGGGCCAATTAAAACATTTCAAAGGGCTAAAATGCAGCTGGTCAGCGTTTTAATTAGTCTTCGTAAAGGTAGAATTAAGCTGGTTCTCTGCCACCTTTAAATACTCTTACAGGCATCTCAAGTTGGTATGAAAAGTATTATGAGCTCCAAGTGCAGCGGAGGGGAGAGCACTAGCAGAGCTCTGGGTTCAAGGCAGACTGTGTTTCTGTCTTTGCCTGAAAAAAAGGAAAGAAAACAGCAAATACTGTGTGTGTGTGTGTGTGTGTTATCATTCCTTTGCACCATGCTCCTCTTGGCAGATTGCGCTGCCAACCTTGGGACCTTGAGTGTGTGTATATGTGTGTTAAAAAAGAGGAGAAAAAAGAGAGCATGAAACTTGGCAGCCAACGCCAGGTAGCCTCTACCGTGCTGCCCCCCCAAGATACCAGGCCTTCACCACACACACCTAAAGACAGACAGACAGAGGGACCCCTGCCGATAGGCTTTACCCAGCCACGACTACCTATGTTTACGCTATTAAATTGTAGTTTCAGTAAAATTGGAGCAAAGGTTTAAAAGATTCTCAGGATTTGTTTATTTTGTAATTATTACCTAGAATGTGGAGTTGATTATTTTACTGATTGAAAAAAGGTCAATTCAACCATTTTGACCAGTTCAAGAATAAAAAAAAATTTCAATCAAGTTTTTAAATGGATTTAGATGTTCTGATAGTGAGGAGATCATTCCTGTTGCATCAAAGATTTCCAACTTTCTTTCGACACAATAAAGTGCATCAAAGAACAAAATGTTTCTCAATGCCTGACAAACTCAAATAGTATGAGTTCTTAACAAGACAGCTGATCACTGATCAGAGATAATAAGGTAAAAGTTATAAACCAAAGGAGAGAAATATATTTGGGTTTTTTTCTTTATGTAGAAAAGCAACAAGTTCTCCCCTCTGTAGCCAAAAAATAGCCATTGATTTTGCTTGTAGAGTGGGGAGAATGGCGCTAGGCTTACCGCACCGCCGGAAGATGACAGGAGTGAGGTGTTACTATATTTGGGCAAAAATGGCCGCTCCTGGACTGAGTTATCATGACAAAAATTTATACTTTTATGTTTTTGCTGATTAATGCTAAATTCATTAAATCACTGCAAACATATTAGTTTTAAGTATAATGACCCCTTGTTTATTCCTTACTGACCGGACTTTTCCTTTAACTGGATCAGCTGGTTTAATATGGGGCAGAACTGAACCAATCCTCCAGGGGACCCCAAGACTGCAATCTGGACCACTCCGGATTACAGGTCCATTGGAGATTTCTTTGTTCCAGGGTCTGTTTTCCAAAAAATGTATACTCATACTTTAAGGCAGATCTCAGCTTGCATTATGCCTAAACTGCTAATCTTGGTATCAATCATCAGGAAGGTGCTGGGAATGATGTAGATGTGGAAACTTTAGAGTAAATTACTCTGGGCCTGAGTAAATGAGGTTTGAAAAATTTAATCCCACCTAAAAAAAAAAAAAAAACAGATGTTTACATACAAAACCAGCATAAAAGAAGAAAAACAATAAACTGAAGCTACAACATCTGACTTCCATCTGTAGTCAGTCTGTTTTCCACACAAAAAGCAATGGAAAAATTATGTTTTGAGTGAAAATAATCCAGGCAGACCCCTACTGTTTTAGAGCAAGGCAAATGAGTTTGACATCAGTGGATTCCGCTTATATGTAGGTTATTTATTTGCTTGGTATTTCAGCTTTGGTCAGGGGATATAATCATGACGTAGATACTTTTATAGAGGAGTCCCAGATGATGATCTTGACATAGGATAAGTCTGCCAGTTAGAAAGCGTGTTATTGCTGCTACAGACAGTTAGCAGGGTTTCAGGGTTTCCTCTAGTGTTGCACCTATACCAGTATCAGGCGGGGCCCAGATCCAGTACTAAAATGGTGGTATCCGAGTATCGGTGAGTACCAACAAATAGGGCATCGATACCATTTTGAGAGCCAAAAGTTTATTCAACTATTGTCACCCATTCCAGGTAGGCAATAAAAAGTTCTACTGGATTCACTTTTGTATTAGTCTTTTTCCTGCTTTTCAGGTAGGCAGCAGCTTGACAAAGCCATGATGGCAATTATTTTTATCCAAGTAGTATGCAGTTCTTCATATATACACACACATCAATTTCAAACAGATGGTATCTGTATCAGCCAATACTGCACAGCCAGGTATCGGGTATTGGTATCGGGGCCAAAAAATGGCATCAGTGCAACACTGCAATTAACTACGTCAATGTCCTTGAAATGTTGTTGAAATGAGAATTCCTTAACCTTACTTTATGAAATGATGTATGATTTTTGTATGTATGGATCTTGGTATAATTGATCCTCTAAGTGAGTCGCTCTGTCAGCTAAAGGTATGTTTTAGATTCTCTATACTCCAGTTAACCATTAATCAATCACTAAATTAGTTAACAATTATTCTCCAGTGTGAAATTAATAAAGTTAGATTATTAATTAAGTACTTTTAGTATTATGATTACATTAGGGGGAAATCGAAGGATTGACGGTTCAAGCCCCTCGCTCCCACTTTCAGTGACGCTTGTGTGCCCTTGGGCAAGACACTTCACCTGCATTGCCCTACCGATGGTGGTCAGAGGGCCCTGTGGCGCCAGTGTACGCAGCCCCACTACAATGTAGCCTGCCACCATCAGTGTGTGAATGGGTGAATGAATGTAGTGTAAAGTGCTTTGGTCAAGCCTCCAGACTTGAATAAAGGCGCTATATAAGTACAGTCCATTTACCATTTACATTTAAAGCGACCTCAACCCCTGCTTGCACATGCGCAAATGAGTTGATGGTACATATCGTGCTTCCCATACCGATCGGGTAGTGACAATAGGGTTGTTAAAAGTATCGATACTCCAAAAAGTATCGATACTGAAACGTTGTATCCGGATACAATACTCATTTTCAAAAGTATCGATACAGCCATCTAAAGTGCAGAATAGTGAAAAAATGCACTTTCTGAACACTGTGTGATTAAGTAATTCTGTGCATTTTTCAGTTTCAGACTGAAAAACATCTGCAAAACATAGCCAAGGAAGGAACACTTAATTTTAATTTTGTGTAAGTTTTTTATCAAGCTTGCTTAATATTGTGCACAGCATACAACCTCAAAATATTATTCTTATTGATTTTTTTTTAATTCTAGTATTTTTTTAGTAATGAAAATATTTCTGTTGAATTTTAGAGTCTGTTTTTATTCTTGTGGTATCGAAAAGGGTATCGAGTATCGAATATTTTACTTAGTATCGGTATCGAAGTTGAAGAGTTTAGTATCGTGACAACCAAGTGACAAGCATTAAATATCACTTAACTATCGGGCATACCAAACCCATAACCCCAGGCTTGGTCACTATACTAAGGGGAATCATGTATTCTGCTATAAATCTGTTACTGAATGAGTTATTTCAGCGTGCCGTTTCGAATTATATCCATGAGGAGTAATACTTTTAAACAGTTCTGTCAGTGATCCCTGTCGGCTTGTACTTTGCTTACTTGACATTGAGGCCCTTGTAGTTTGTATTCTTGTCATGCCACTGTCATACACAGCTTTGTGGTGTTTTTTTTAAGTGTTGATAAAGGTTCCTCGTATTAGGGCGCAGTGTTGTATAGTAACTAAGTAAAAATACTTCACTACTGTACTTAAGTATATTTTGGAGTACTTTATACTTTCCAAGAGTATACATTTTTTTGAGAACTTTCACTTTTACTTCACTACATTTACGAATTTAATTGCATACTTTTTCTCCGATACATTTTCAATGTTTGGTTTATTTGCTAAGTTAAAAAAAAAAAAAAACGAGCAGGAGAAACGCAAGTGCTTTGACCTCACCTACTGACTACAAAGTCAGGTCTTGCCTGGGCTTGTTCATCAACACCAATAGGATACGCCTGTTTCACAAAGCCAGTCAAAATTTATCCTACACTTGGTTGTGTATAATATTTTAAGTGAATTTTAACCTTCAAAGTTTACCAAAATGTAAAAAAAATGTAATTCAAACTGCACTTACTTTTTACTTATACTTTTCACTACATTACTTTAGTACATCTATTTTTTACAGTAATTTTTATACTTAAGTACAAGCCATTTCAGGAACTTTAAGACTTTTACTCAAGTAACATTTCAGTCAGTGACTTGGACTTTTACCAAAGTAATATTTTGGAGAGGTACTTATACTTTTACTTGACTCTGAGATTTCAATACTTTATACAACACTGTTAGGGTGTGTGAGGTAGCAACAGTAGCAAGGCATGTCCTGTGCAACAGCTGACATTGCACAACGTCATCTTTTTAAAGTCGCACGGAAGTCACATTTAAATGTAAAATCTTTCCGGCTTAAACGTGTATAGAAATGTACTCTTTATCAGAAGAAAATTTCTATTTTTTTTTTTAAATCCTGTCTTAAAATCTGTGTGCTTTTTCATTTATCTTAGGCAGGCCAGTTATTTAAATGTCAGCCTGAATGCCATAATTCAGCCAATCATGTATCAAGATTTGCGTTTACCCATTTAGTTTTGTACAAAAAATATGCTTTAAACTACCTCAATGGGCGTGTATCCCTTTAGTCATGTACAAAAAAAAAACAATTTAAGGTTAGATCATCATATGCTTCATATAAAAACACCAAAAAGTATGTATTAAATGGTTTTTTTGTACATGACTAAAGGGATACACGCCCACTGAGGTAGTTTAAAGTGTATTTTTCATACAAAACTAAAGGGATAATCTAAAGGGATAAACAGGTATTGACTATGGGTATGCTGGTCTGACCGGGTATGCTCATCTGACAAAACAGCAGCTGATGAAGCAACTCCCACCCTAACTTTTTAAAACAGTTAACGGACCTGTACCTGCTCCAAACACAACTATCTGGTAATCACAACCCAGAGATAAATCATTAGAGGGATTTGTAAAATAAAAAAAATAAATAAATAAAAACAGAACAAAATAGAAAAACCAATGAACTACAATTGTTTCTAAATATGTATAACACTTCATTAACTAATGCGACTAATTACCACAGAATATCTCACCGCAAATTAGGGAACGCTTCTCCAAGCAAACACATGAGCAACTAATCCTTAATTAGTTCTAACAACAAATTAAGGAATGTAATTTCAAAACAGCTCTCCATTAACTAATCTGACCCATACCTAATTCACTTCCCCAAGCAAATAAATGAAAGTTATCCTCTGCAAAATCCTTTGCTAATTAAATAAAGCCATTATTGAATAAACATTTGGAATCATTATGCACCTCATACACTGATGAGACACACTTTAGACTCTCCACTCTGCCCCCACTGTGACAGAAATATCCAATTCTGGTCACTTTAGAAGAAAAAAACTTGTCTAGCAGCAGCTGCACCATGACTCACGCTTCTGCTCTCCTCCGTATATCGCTATACAGGAATTAACTTTCTCTGTGATGGCCTGGGAGCGCTTTGTTTTTCTCCTCCCTGCAGCCCTGGGTTAGATAGTAATACTAAGGGTCGCATAGTAATTCACATGCGCGCCATCAGACCGCCATACGCTTCAAAATACACCAAAATGTAAGTAGTTAAATATTTTTTGTACCTGACTAAAGGATAGATGCCTGTTGAGGTTGTTTAAAGTGTATTTTTCATACCAAACTAAAGGGATACTCTTGCGTTGGGGTAGTTTAAATGTGTATTTAGATCTGGCTGCACCTGCAGCCATCTACAAAACGCGTCTCTCACCTCATTACATCATAATGGATACAGCGGCTTGGCGGAGCAGAAGGAAGATCAATTGAAGTGAATCAAACGTGAGCAAGATGCCTACTACTAGCAAAGTTTTAGTTGTCCCATAACAAAGTTTTAATAATCTTATCTAATGTTGGGATTACAGCAATAGTTCCATCCATGATCAAATTAATATACAGTTTTGCCACATATTTCATTTTGTTATATCATGTAATTTTCCAGGGACTGCACATGCTTTAAATATAAAAATGAAAATGTTAGAAATTGTATTTCTAAGTTAATTTTGGTTCATTAAAATCCTCATGCTGTGAAGTAGCAAACACAGAACGTGAGGCTGTCAGTGTTTAAAGCAGTTCAGCTTTAAATTCTGTTTACCTCAGGCTAAAACATTTTTTTTATTAATCAGGTATAAATGAACTAGTTTACTTGACTTTTGGCATGCGTGTCTAGGAAGTTTGTGTGTGTTTACCTTCAACTACAACTTTTTCTTTATCATATCAGGCATAAATAAAGCAGCCTAGTAGACTTCCTGTATTTTATTCTCTTAAATTTGTACAAAGCATATGCCGACTCCACAGTTATAGAGCATGCTTATTGACTATGGGTATGCGAGTCTGACGGGGTATGCTACTCTGACACATAGTGTCACATAGTGTCAGTGACACATAGTGTAAGACTAGCATACGCATATTCAAATCTGACGTCTTGAGCATTTACTATGCGTATGCTGCTCTGACAGGGTATGCTAGTCTGACACCTATAGTGTCAGCATACAGGCATGCAAATCTGACATCTTGCACATGCGTATTGACTATGGGTATGCTGTTCTGACTGACGTCTTGCGCATGCATTTTGACTATGAGTATACTGGTCTGACGGGGCATGCTAGTCTGACACTTATAGTGACAGAAAAGCATACGCGTATGCAAATCTGATGTCTTGCGCATGAGTATTGACTATTGGTATTTATATAGCGCCTTTATTCAAGTCAGGAGACTTGATCAAAGCGCTTTACACTACAGTATTGACTATGGGTATGCCTTTCTGACAGAACACTAGCTGAAACAGGGACGGTGGAGTGTTCTACAAGGGTTCTTTACCTGGTAGCCCACCTGCTAACGCAATTAACGCTTTTTGTCCCATGCATCATTTTACAGCATATTCCACCTTTAAAGCAATCCATGACTTTAGACTTTATTGTATAAATATCAATATTTGTTTGTAAAAGCAATACAATAAGAAAAAGCTGTTTATTTTGAATAAATTGAAATAAAATATTGTCACACAGACGTCACCAGATTGTTTACGCTGCAGTCCATGGTGTGTAAATGACATATGCTAGGTCCTGACTAACATTAAACCTTTTCAGTTTGAAATGGAGCAAGTTCAAATGGATGAGAACGTAGAAATAACAGGAGGTGATGAAGATGAGGAGGACCAGATGGAGGAAGAGAGGCGTGTTGTCTGAAGAAGCTGGTGCACCATTATGCGTCTCACATTTCACTTTCTTTGCTAAATAAACTATTTGTTTAGGCTAATCTTTCTTTGTGGAGTCTCTTCTCTTTGTCCCCAAAGTTATTGGTTCATAGTCAAGAATGTTTTGGAATGATTTTTTGCCCTTTAAATAAGATTCATTAAACACACAAATAACATAATGGAGTTTTTTTTTTTCTTATTTTCAATGAAAATCCTAATCCTTATTTTCATCCTAATCCATTGCCAAATTGTCTTACTTAGCTCCTCAAAGCAAGAGAGAATATAGATGTATGGAGAAAAAAATTGACTCAGATTTCAGGTTTTGCAGGATTATCAATGTTTTACAGTTTGAAGTTTCCCAGCATACCATCTGTGTGGTAAAACTGTTTTTTTTGTTGTTGTTTGTTTTGAAATATAGATAATGTCAAAGCTCATCTTTGACATTATCTTATTAGCTTTAGTGTACTGCTTTGATTCTCTTGATTGGCTAAAGATCATGCGGGGATGGTGCGGTGGTCTTCACAGTATATATGATGAAATGCATACATGCAAACGCAATACATAAAAATACCATAAAATAAATAGATGTAACATTTATTTATCTAATAAATAATTCAAGTATTAAATATACCATTAAATTGCTAAATGAACCATCAAATTATTACATCTCTGATTTAGAAAATAAAATAAGTTTTATTAATGTAATGTAATATTGAAATATACATTTAATTAAGAATAAAAAATTATTTATTCACTTTTATAGATTGAAGTTATTCTGTGTATTTTTAAGAGTCCACATCCCCAGAAATGCAGCAATCTCTACATTTCATTTTTCAGTATTCAGTACTTCAAAAGTACAACTTTTTAAATTTCTGACATGAAGCATATCTTCTTCTTTTTTTCATGTGAGCTTTCAAACAATTTGAATTTGCTGTTGATCTTTCGAACAGCAGAACAAGAAGTTAACGTTTCAGCTTTAACACACTTCAGAACGACCCAACCCACGGCTGCTGGATGAGAAAAAACAAAAGCCAAAAAAAAAAAAAAAAAGCAGCGCTGCCAGGCCTACATGTCAGGAACACATAAAAAGGACGGAAGGATGGAGCATAAAAAGGTGGAGCCACTGTAGGACAGCTACAACAGCAGCCTGGTAATCTCATATCAGGGGAAGGATCACTTTCAGTTATGTACTGTTATACTTGGCTTTATAGTCTAATCGATAGCAGAGGGCTTTTAGTCACATCTACAGGCACTGTGGCAGCTTTCCATGTTTTTCAAGCATCATCAAGAGACAGACAGTAAATCCCTTTTTTTATCTTTAATGAATGGAAGCTGCATCGGCTTCTTAACTTAAAACAGACACTTAAAACTGTGACAGCAACTGAGGGGTACTTTCTATAGGTCTTTGTTGTGTTATAGAGTGTTTGTTATTAGGCCTGAAACTATTAATCAGATTAATTGTGTTTCATTGATTTTTGAAATAATTCTCAACTAATTTAGCAATTGATTACTTGTCAACTGGAGTAAACAGACTGTAACACGTTGCATCAGCTGAGTAAGCAACACACTCAGAGCACTTAGTACACCAAAATTGTAAAAACAAATATAAGAACGTTTTGCATTTTGTACAACCTTGTTTGCCGGTTATTATGCTTTACTCAGATCTCCCCAAATGGAGTAGTTTAAGCATCATAGGGTTGAAATTCTAGTAAAAAAATAATGTCCTTTGATGCAACTTTCACAATCTGATAATTATATCAAATAATCGTGGGGAAAAAAACAATCAACCAATTAATAGCTTCACAAAAATCTGACAATAGTTTAATTTTTTTTTAGGTCTATCATGAAAACATCTAAATATTACGTTTATAAACCTCAATGTGCATGTTCGCAGAGGCCTCGTCTTGCTCCAGGTTAGATCCCTTATTTTCATGATGGAGAAAAGAAACCATAGATGTTTTTATGGAAAATAATACACTGCTTATAATGGAAGTGTTTCATGACCAAGAAAGTGAGGAGGCAACCAGCTGACCATTTGGCATCTCACAGAAAAAGGTGTTCTTAAAAAGAAAGACAAAGATTTGTGCTGACCTTAAAATGCCTGTTGGTCACTCTACCTAAAGACGGCCATATTTTAAATCTTTGTACTCAGATACAGCTCAAACTGTATGATGGGTTTAAAAGTTGCCAATTCACAATTCACTTTACTGCATGATGCTACGATTCGATGTAATTACTCAGTCTGTACGTCCAAAAACCACACGTCCTACTCAGTGCTGAGAGATGGCGCTGGTCGGACTCAAAATGAGACAGTTGAAGAAGAATATCCTTGTGTGCACATGTGCAGTGTGTTAGGTTCAGGTAAATCGGCTTGTAGCTCTTCTTCAATAGCAGCATTCGCTCTTGAACATCTCACAAGGCTGACTGAATTTCAAACATGTTTGAGATGGTCATGAGACGCTAATCGGCCCTCGTTATCTCCAGAAAGAGATTTTTTTTTTTTTAAATAACCTGAAAACCTCTTCAGAGCATGTCTTATGTCGTTTGTCAGCAATATTTTCTCTTTTTTCCATTCAGACTAAAAGTAGGTTTGACTCGGCTGCACTCCTTCAACTTATGTCACAACCACAAACAGTTCCTGATTGGTTGCTGCAACACAATTTTAAGAAAAGTTCTAAATTGTTACAGTTAAACAGTCACTCAGGCAGTTTACATAGAGATACTTTGTAAATCCGCTGCTCTGGCCGTGGACATCAGTGTGAATGCACCAGTAAAGCAACACTGTGTTACTTTTAACCACCTGTAACATATAGGTTCAGCTCCTCTGAAAGCAACTGGTAGGACGACCCTGATGATGCATCAGTCAGTCTCTCTCTCTCTCTCTCTCTCTCTCTCTCTCTCTCTCTCTCTCTCTCTCTCTCTCTCTCTCTCTGTGTTTTGACCAGTTTGGCAGTATATTGAAAAGTCATGAAGTTCATCTTAAATTCAAGGCCACATCCACCCCTTAAGATGAAATCCTACATCAGAGAACCTTTCTGTTTCCTTACCTTTCTGTCCTCAGATCTGTTTTGTTGGCTTACATCAACTGCTGTCTTATTTAGCTCTGATGTTTAAGGGGAGTTCAGACTGCAGTAAAGCAGCACTCTTTTTCACATGGCTCATTCACAAATCCAACTCTTTAAAGTTACTTAGGAAACATTTTTGAGAAGAACAGACCACATAGAGCATGGATGGATGGATGGATGGATGGATGACGGATGGATGGATGGATGGATGGATGGGATGGATGGATGGATGGATGGATGGATGGATGGATGGATGGATGGATGGCAGTAATACATTTTAGGTGCAGATAAATGGAGTTTGTGGACTTCCCGTGTGGCTTCAGGGTAAATATCCATGACATTATTCCACCTGTGAGAGAAAGTGCATATGCATTTACAGCCACAGAATTAATGGCGAGGGATAGTTTTCAGTAATTCAGAATCAAGGAGGAGGGGAAAGGAGTTTTCTTTCTGGTAAAGATAAATGCTCTGCTGGGGGCTTTTATTTCCCTTCCAGATGGTTACTCTTAATTTTCTTATAAGACACTGATGAAACCAAACAGATGGCTCAGCCCTTTAAATGAAAAATGTGGAAACTTGAGGATATATTTATTTCAATATATATCTCTATATTCTTTACTATAAAGAGGGACCTTAATTCACCTCAGATTAAAAGATAATGATTGCATTTGCAAAAGATGCTGTGAAATAACAATTTATTAGTTTAACAACACATTTAAACACTTTGATATGAGTAATAGGTGTTAAAATCATTTTGCAACAGATTAGCATCTGTTAGGAGTTAAGGGTTGAGGGGTTCAGGTTATTTTATTAACATATATGAGCCAACTATGGCACACCTGCAGTACATAACTATTAGCTTCTTTAATTGTAAGAAAACAGATCATTTTCTATTCAAAGTGGACTCTGACTTTATAACTTAAAAAGT
>JAGKQL010000054.1:32516719-32594343 GCA_018398635.1 Cyprinodon brontotheroides
CAGGTTAACTTTAGTCGTGAGCTTTACTCCCCAAACACCAGACATCCTTTTGACGTTGGTTTTTAAGCTAAATCTGATCGATCCATATTTGTCTTGATTTAGTTCAGAAATAGTTGTTGAGAATTTGGTTGTGTTTGGTCAGTCTGATTTTTTCCAGTCTGATTTTTTCTAACCCTAACCAAAATAACAGACGTTGAAATCTGCCTTTGCAACGTCTTTTCAACCGTCTGAAAATGTCAGCTTTTCACACTGGAAAAACGAAAAGAGCAAAAATCTCTTAAATTAAGTGTATTTACCCTTAATTTGAGTATGTAAATTAGATAGTTTGCCAATGGAATTAGTATTTTTACTCTTAAAATAAGATAATTAGATAATATGCATTTGAAATAAGACAATGCAATTGTGTTTTCATATTTTAAGTTTAAATTGTCTTGTTCCTTTGGCAAAATGTCTCTTTTAGCTCCTCAATCCAAGAAAAATTCTGGTATTTTAAGAAAAAATGACTTATCTAGATTTCGATTTTTTCCAGTGCACCTTTCACTTTCAACCACCTGTAGACGTCATTTGGAATATTGTCGTCTTTTTAACCAATTTTAACCTGGTAGGTGGCATGCTTGTTGGAGCTATTCCAGGCTATATTTAGTGGTGAGCTATAGCCTGCTTTAGCTGTTAGTTGGAGATATTCGAGGCTATCCTTGGCATCAGCTTGCAGCTATTCCAGGTTATCCTGAGCATTGGCTTGCAGCTATTCCAGGCTATCCTGAGCATTGGCTTGGAGGTCTTCTAGGCTATCCTTAGCATTAGCTTGGAGGTATTCCAGGTTATCCTTTGCATCAGCTTGCAGGTATTCCAGGCTATTCTTAGCATCGGCTTGGAGGTATTCCAGGCTATCTTTACATGTTAGCTTGGGGTAATTCCAGGCTATTGTTTGTCATTAGCTTTCAGGCTATCTTTACTCATGAGATGTAAAATATTCCAGGTAGACTTTAGCTGTTGGTGTCACCCGATCAGTAATAGAAGCACTATCCTTACCATCGACTCGTTTGTGCAGCCAAAAATAAATTCAGGTAGCCCTAGATCGTTCTTTACAAAAAAGACCAAAATTAGGTTTTCCTCTCCCTAATTATAACAAAACTACAATGTATAAAAAGTTGATTTATATTCTTAGAGAATAAATGCATTAATATCCTTTCTGCTTTTATACTCTTCTGTGCTCAATCCATCTCGGAAACAGGATCCAACGCTACCTCTAACAGCTAATTTTTTGCCTTTGATTGTTATTCCAGAAAATGTTTTCAGCTTGACCTGCTGTCGTGCTGGTTGGGTACGGTGCAACAATAACATTTTTAGTTTTCATTTTTAGTTGGCCACTCTCTGAACTACCTAAATTTAGCATTGGTTGATTTTCTCAGTGCACGTTATTTATGTCTTTCGAAACACAAAAGACATAAATATTTTACCAGACATTTTACCATGGCAAAATGATTTATATTGAAAACTTCAGGAAAAGAGCAAACATCGGATAAAAGATGCAAAGGTCATAAATGCACTGTTTTGATTTAATTTTTTCAGTCTCTAACAGAACATCTTTGAGCTTAATGATTCTATCCAAACTTTTTCCTCTTCATTTAAACAATTGAAATCATAATTAGTTTTAACTAGTGTTATGCCGATACAGATACCAGTATCGGGCAGCACCCCGATCCAGCACTAAAATGGTGGTATCAGTATCTGCAAGTACCAACAAATAGGGCACTGATACCATTTTGAGAACCAAAGTTTCTTCAACTATTGTCACCCATTCCAGGTAGACAATAAAGTTCTACTGGACTGGCCTTTGTATTAGCCCTTTTTCCTACTTTGGGCGTGCTAAAGCAGCAGCCACAAAGCCCCGAGATGGTAATTATTTCTTTACATCCAATAGTATGCAGTTCTTCATATATACAGGTGCTGGTCATAAAATTAGAATATCATGAAAAAGTAGATTGATTTCAGTAATTCCATTTAAAAAGTGAAACTTGTATATTATATTCATACATTACATACAAACTCATATATTTCAGATGTTTATTTTGTTTAATTTTGATGATTACAAATGACAACAAATGAAAATCTCAAATTCATCATATCAGAAAATTAGAATATTACTGAAGACCAATAAAAACAAAGGATTTATAGAAATGTTGGCCAACTGAAAAGTATGAACATGAAAAGTATGAGCATGTACAGCACTCAGTATTTAGTTGGGCCTCCTTTGGCCTGTATTACTGCAGCAATGCGGCGTGGCATGGAGTCGATCAGTCTGTGGCACTGCTCAGGTGTTATGATAGCCCAGGTTGCTCTAATAGTGGCTTTTAGCTCTTCTGAATTGTTGGGTCTGGTGTATTGCATCTTCTTCTTCACAATACCCCATAGATTTTCTATGGGGTTAAGGTCAGGAGAGTTTGCTGGCCAATTAAGAACAGGGATACCATGGTCCTTCAACCAGGTACTGGTAGCTTTGGCACTGTGTGCAGGTGCCAAGTCCTGTTGGAAAATGAAATCTGCATCTCCAAAAAGTTGGTCAGCTGCAGGAAGCATGAAGTGCTCTAAAACTTCCTGGTATGTGGCTGCGTTGACCCTGGACCTCAGAAAACACAATGGACCAACACCAGCAGATGACATGGCACCCCAAACCATCACTGACTGTGGAAACTTTACACTGGACTTCAAGCAACGTGGATGAAGTGCCTCTCTTCTTTTCCTCCAGACTCTGGGACCTTGATTTCCAAAGGAAATGCAAAATTTACTTTCATCAGAGAACATGACTTTGGACCACTCACCAGCAGTCCAGTCCTGTTTCTCTTTAGCCCAGGCAAGACGCTTCTGACGCTGTCTGTGGTTCAAGAGTGGCTTGACACAAGGAATGCGACAGCAGAAACCCATGTCTTTCATACGTCTGTGTGTGGTGGTTCTTGAAGCACTCACTCCAGCTGCAGTCCACTCTTTGTGAATCTCCCCCACATTTTTGAATGGGTTTTGTTTCACAATCCTCTCCAGGGTGCGGTTATCTCTCTTGCTTGTACACTTTTTTCGACCACATCTTTTCCTTCCCTTCGCCTCTCTATTAATGTGCTTGGACACTGAGCTCTGTGAACAGCCAGCCTCTTTAGCGATGACCTTTTGTGTCTTGCCCTCCTTGTGCAAGGTGTCGATGGTCGTCTTTTGGACAACTGTCAAGTCAGCAGTCTTCCCCATGATTGTGTAGCCTATAGAACTAGACTGAAAGACCATTTAAAGGCTTTTGCAGGTGGTTTGAGTTAATTAGCTGATTAGACACCAGGGGCCATCAATTTTGAACCTTTTCACAATATTCTAATTTTCTGATATGATGAATTTGAGATTTTCATTTGTTGTCATTTGTAATCATCAAAATTAAACAAAATAAACATCTGAAATATGAGTTTGTATGTAATGTATGAATATAATATACAAGTTTCACTTTTTAAATGGAATTACTGAAATCAATCTACTTTTTCATGATATTCTAATTTTATGACCAGCACCTGTACATCAATTTCAAACAGATGGGATTGGTATGGGATCAGTATCGGCCAATACTGCACAGCCAGGTATCGGTATCGGGGCCAAAAAATGGCATCAATGCAACACTAGCTTTACCTGCATATAAGCTCCAGTGAATCTCAGTTCAACAACTGAGAATCATTCTTTACCAAGAGTGGCAATTTAACAAATAGAAAAATCAAAGGCAATTCATTTGTTTTGCATCCCCAATTTTGCTTGAATTCACTGCACTTTGATGAACAAATCTAAATAGTATTCATTATGCTTTTCATTGTTATACATGCTTCTAATATTTAAACAGATGAGACGTTTCATCTGAAAATGACCAAAGGTAACATTTCAGCAAATTCTTTAAACAAGAAACACAAAGACAAGAACAGAATGAAATCTGCAAAAGTCTGACAGATGAAAAAAAGGGTCAAACTGGATAAAGATAACAGCAGTGGTTACATAACGCACTGTTTTTCTGGAAGCAGAGCAAGCCTCTTTCACTGCTCTCATCAAAGTGAAAGGAGGCATAAAAAGATAGAAGTGACTCCTGCGTGGCACTCATCTCACAGACTCTGTTCATGACATTCATCTGAATATTTCATGCACCCCTTTAGTTCTACCTGTGTAGGCACTCCTGAAGATGTGCCTCTCGGCGTCTGTGACTCATCTGTACAATACGTTAGGATGAATGCTCCCCACTCTGCAGAGGAGACTTTCAGAGTCTCTCTTGTCTTCTATCTCCTTGTAAACACTGACAGGTGACACTGTTTATAAGAGAACATGGGACTCTGCATACCATTGAACACAGAGATAAGGAAGAGGAATCAAAAATGATAAATTCATGTGTTTTGAAAGTTTGGAATGCAAAGGAGATGTTGTCTGGTAAAGCTAAAATGGTTGCTGGTCATCTGAATTTGAACTCTCATTAACAGGCAAAATAAAAGTGGTATTTTTAGCCAAAAAAGTAAAAAAAAACAACAAAACAATCCACTGGACTTGCTTCCCCTAGTTTGAAGACGCTGTTGTAAAAATTTAATTCAAAAATGTCAGAAATTAAATACACTGGCATTAAATCAGTGGGTAAATTCAATTAAAAATCAGCGGGCACCAATAAAGAAAATCATCAACCAGTAAAGCACGGTCCGGAGACAGTTTTAATTATAATCTGCTTCGCAAAGCTTTCGGGGGCTGCCGCTGCCTATTCTAGCAGAGCATTTGAAAGGAGCAGAGAGACATCCAGCAGAACTCTGCTGCATATCAGTGATTTTTTGCCCATTTCTGTTTGTCATATTGAGTATTACAAAAGGCATCATTTTGAAATTCCATTTCACAGATCCCATTCACTTCATTTCAAGCCCAATATGAATGCTGACTTTTGACCAATTAAAATATTGCTGCTAACGTCCATGAAGAACAAGAAAAAAACATCTTTGCTCTCAAATCCAGAGGAAACCAGCCTGCAACAGCCCGAAGAAGAAAGAAATGCAATTGATCAAACTTTATCCTGAAAAATGCAGACGATTTAAAAAAAGATTTAATATAGAAAATCTCTGAAAACAAAATTAGGAAAAAAAAGGAAATAATATAAAATAACAATAACAAACAACAATTAAAAAAACAAAAAACCCCAGCAAAGTTGCACTCAAAAACATTTGTTGATTAAATGTTTTAAAAAATTTCATTATTGGATTGCATAGTTTTAAATTTTCCATTTACAGAGGATGCTCTTTTTTTTGCAACAATGATTCAACAAAACATACTTGAGCCGACTTAAAAAACAAGAAACAATCCAAACCTAAATGGACCTCTGAGAACCACACCCAGGCCCGATTCCTGCCACACCTGTTTTTTCAATCATGGGTTAATCATCCAGACCGCCTGCGCAAAGCGAAGCTTACAGCCTCCATTGTTCCTCCCGCCCTGCTCCATTCCGACTTCCTCAGAGCTCGAGGAGAGCATGTGCGATATTATTACTAAATTCATAGCAGCGAAACATGTGGAAATGAAGACTTAATTTAATATGACATAATAATAGGAAGTTTCTTTTGATTGGATTTGATGAAACTTCAAGCCCCTCTGTATAAAATAAATATTTTTTATGGAGTTGAGAAATCTGCTTCCTGGTATATTGAAGAACCAATAATTTGCATCCAATCATTTAAAGTCATAGGGGAAGTCATATTTAAATTTCAAATCATTCTGGCTTAAACATGTATATAATTTTACTTACCCTTTATCAGACCATATTGTCCCAAAATTTCGAAAACTTCTATTTAAAAAAAAAAAATCCTGTCTTAAATTCTGTTGCCGTTTTTCCCCGTAAATTTGGCCAATCATATATCAACGGCCATCTGTCAGTCAAATCTTGATTCATTTGTTGCAGCTAATATACACAACGGTTGAAATCAGAATCATTTCCTTTCCCATTGAGTTCCGTCCCAGTGTTCACGGGGATGGACGTCTGTGTCTTCAGCAGGCGTAGAGCTAACAGAACTGGCAGCGTTGCGAGGCAAGGGCTCAAACATGTACGGCTGTAAGCCTTCTACACCAAACCAAGCTTCTGCCGTCCTGGCGTCCTCTTCCACAACATCTTCGTCCTCGCTTTCCTCCTCTAAATAAAAGATGTATGACGGAGGAGACTCATCCACGACCTCCGACACTAAACTCTCCTCTTCTTGCATGTTTCCTCTGTCCATAGCGTTCCTTGACAGTGTCGTTTCTAAGTCACCAATTTAGTGCTTCTTGGTCCCAATGGAATTTCCCATTGGGAACCTACTAGCACTAAGTTGCTAACTGGTTAGCAAAATGCTTCGAGACATTGGCCACTATTAAAATTGCTTGCGAACCACAACAATCCCGACTCCTTGACAATCGACCAATCACGTTCACTTTATTACCAATCCATCATTACAATATTTTAATTTGACAAATCGGATCTCCTCAACGTCCTTTTTCCTGTTTGGTGTGATTGCAATCGCAGAGCTTGACCTGGCCGGAACCGGGATTGAGCAGAAAATAGCTCAGCTCCGTGTTTTGACGACGACGGACGGAGAGGACGCACGTTGATGGTGACGTGCGGAGTTCTCATTGATTAACATGACAGACAAGTCTACTCCCCACAACGTACCTGAGCGGGGCCGAGCGCTGACAGAGTATGTGGAATCTGGGGGACAGATCCACAGAACATGGACATCAGGCCGACATCCAAGAAAAATAGGATTCAGGGCATTTTTATTATTTTTTCTCTCAGTGTTTGATTCATGAAACATTTGAGAAGTCTTTGTACATGAAGTAGAAATATTGGGGATAGAGACTCAGCCAACCAGAGGGAGGCTGTCTGTAGGCCGTGAATTACGTAGGAAGGGAGGACCTCTCTGTTCTGCTGTCTCTGCAGCAGCTATCTCTGTCCTCGTTAACTCTTTATTCATGTGTTTGTCGTCGGGGAGAGAAACCTCTGTTCTTTTCTACCATTTCAGATGCCTTTCTCTCAACAGCTGTAGAATGTTTACTTACTAATGTATATCATTTTTTAAGGCAACAAATTGCAGCAAAACACAACATTGAACTGTGTAAGGAAATGTGTGAGGCTTTTTCATGCGAACGAGACAAATGAAATTCAATGAAAAGGCATATGAGAGGGATGTTTTCAATACATCAGAAAGTGACAAGCTCTGCGCTGATTTCACAATCTAATGAAGGAAGACAAAGGTGTGAGTGCAGAAGATGAAGGTGCTATATCAATATATGCTTTACTGACTCGTGTGTATGTGCGTGTGAAGAGGAGGGTTTTTGTCAGTGTCCCAACCCCGTTCAATCATCTCCGCTGTTCATTTGCCCCCCCTCCCCACTCCGGTGCTGTTAATGTCGGTGTGTGGAAAGGAAAAATGCATTAATGAATATGGCTGAGACAGTGACAGTGCATTGACTGATGACAGAATGAACAAGCTCATTATTAAAGGTCTTATCACCTCCCAACAGATGCAGCTCCACACTCAGACGGGGAGAGAGGAGGACCTCACATTCTGTTCTTGTGTATTCATTTGTCATCGTAATCAACACTTTATACAACCTCTGTGAAAAGTTATTCAGGGATCTTTGGTAGGTCAAGGTCACCTGAACTACCAGCAACTTAAAGACCGCCGACTGGTACTGAGGCCTGCTCAACAACAACACCAACATTGTTTCTTAGAAAAAAAGCTGCATCCACACAAATGTACAAAGAGACTGTAGTACAGATGCCTGACCTTTTGGTGGCGCTGTGACCCTGTCACCAAATCAGACAAAAACACTGGATCATGCGAAGTAAACACGGTGCTGAAGAAGCACATGCAGGTTACAGAGGGAGGCCGAGCTGCAATGTTAAAAATAAAATGTGACGCATTAAAAAAAGGAAAACGTGTTCCGAGTTAAAAAACAATCAATTGGACTTCGATTCTAAGTTTGAAGACGTTTCGCTTCCCATCCAGAATGCTTTTCAACTCAAAATGTCAGAAATAGCGTTGAGTTTGAGGCTTTATACAGCAGCCCAAAAAAAACATGCAACAAAAGCATGCTTTAGAAAACATGCAAATTGAAACAGTGGAACGGGTCCGCCCCTTTGGAAATGGAGTCGTTTGGCTTCTTTTGTTAGCCTGCAATGCTAATACCTGTCTATGTCTCTGAAATGGGCTCATTAAAGGGAATTTTTAGGTTGGCTGAAAGGCGAGGTCTTCTGCTCTCCTGTACAGGGGTTGGGGTTGCGATGATAGTGGGAAGGGATCAACTCAATTGCTGCATTGTAGGTTTTTGAAAGCTGTAATCTGAGTCCACCCCCTCTGTTTAAGGTTGATTTTTCTTTCTGAACATAACCAAAAACATGAACCTTACAAAAATCCCAGCACACACTCCCACCAGGGGAACCAACCCACCCCCTGCATATAGAACTTTCTCACACACTAAATTTGGAAGAAAAATTAGTTCATCAAGCCCATTCCCTGTTAGGTTAATATATCTTTCACTGGCCAGATGGATCTACTCAAAACAACAGTCCTTTCCTTCATACCATGAAGGAGGCTGTTTAACTCATTCTTATCTCTCATGGCCTTCGTTTGGAGTCTGTGAGGCGAAGAACAGACATACCTCAACATTTTTTACCCCACACCTGCAATGCCCCATTCCTGTATATGTCTCTGAAAAGGGTTTTGTTAAAGGGAATTTTTAGCTTGGCTGAATGGCGAGGTCTTCTGCTCTCCTGTACAGGGGTTGGGGTTGCAATGATAGCGGCAAGGGATCAACTCTATCGCTGCATTGTAGGTTTTTGAAAGCTAAAATCTGAGTCCACCCCCTCTGTTTAAGGTTGATTTTTCTTTCTTAACATAAACAAAAACATGAAACTGTGGTGGACACGTTAAAATTTCCCAGCAGAATGTACGCTTTTATTGTGAAGGCAGAATGTAAGCCTGTATTTTGAAGCTAAGAGTGAGGAGGGGAATATCTGACTGTTGGGTTTCCCCACTTGGCAGTTGAAAAGTTTTAGAGATTAACCCTATACTGCACGCATTATGATGCAATCATGGAAAAAAATGTTAGTGTTTTTTTAACTAAGAATGGTCTCAAAAGAGCATTTTTAACTTTTTTTTGAAAAACATTTTTTTGGGGGGGGTTAGTTTGGGTTTGTTGCCATACGGCAACATTGTGCGATAAAGGAACGAGCCATTGTGAAACATTCCCAAATGTTTCCAAGATTAATGAATGATTAGAGTCATGTTCTTTATAAATCAACTGTTTTATTAATTCATATAATCACTGATTTCATTCATACATTCACAAAACAGAAACTGAATTCATTTCTGCCATATATAACTTTTGGGGCAATGCAAAATGTACATGGTAAAAAACAAAACTCTCAAACGTCACCATGTCATGATATGAGGAAACAAATGAATGTGCAGTATGTACTTCATTGCTGCCATACATAACTTTTGGGCAGTGTGAAATGTACATGGTAAAACCAAAACTCCCAAACTTCACCATGTAATTATAACAGGAAACAAATGAATGTGCAGTATGTACTGATAATACTGCCAAAAAGGTACAGAGACCTAAACAAGAGCACATTGAACATTTTCTTTCTTTTTAGACCACTACTCAATATGAAAAGTTTTGAAGCAGTTTTTCTCCCCATAGATGCATAGATGCACTTTGCATTTTGAGCAGACTACTCTGACAATGCCCTTGCAACCTGGATTTTTACACCTGCCTTTCACGGTGCTCATTTCTGGCCAGTGATCAAGGCGATCAAGACGCACAGCACTCAGTGGAAGTGGGGCAGTGGGCCCTTTGTGCCTCTTCTCCTCAATGCGTACCTCTACACTCTGTGAGCGTCTACCCTTCCTTTTCGTGGTAGTCTTGTTCACACTGGTCAGGTGGCATGCAACATTCATGTACAGTGATACACCAAAGAACTGTTGGATCTCATCAGCAGAAACATTGACTGGCTTACTTGGATCTACCTGCACAGCATAAAGATTTGTTTCCCTTGCCACATCTTCAAAAAACTCTCTACTGAGAAGTCTTTCAAAGTATTCAAATGGCTCACAGACCATTGTTGGTTCTGGAAGGGAACCTTTCCATTGAGGTACAGGGAGGATTGTTCTTCTCTTTTTCCAGAGAATAACCGTCTCTTTCTTACATTGATTTCCACATTGGTGACCCCGAATGTTTAGACATGTCATTCGATCGCAGCTCACCGGATAATGCCACTACTATTTCTACTCAGAGTCTCTCACTCCGCTGGCCGCTGTTTCGGCCCCGTTTGCCACTTATCCTGCTGTTTTTGCAGCCATGGTAAAACTTCGAGAAAGAAGTGTTTTCTGAAGTGCTAATTTATGCTGTACCAAAATGCTCTTCATTTGGATACACAGCTGGAACGACAGAATACCTTTAGATTACACCTGAACTCACATTCATTTGGATCGGGCTGAGGTTGGGCACCAGCAGATGTCAATCAAAATTAAACAAAAGTAAAATTAATAAATTATGTCAGGCAAAGGATGTATATTATGGAGAAAGTATAATTTCATCTTTTCTATGAAAGGAATTATTGTTGAAAGCAAAAGAAATGTCCAGAAAATTTAATCCAGGAAGGAAAAATCATAAATGATTTAGAAACTAACTTTAATGTTTTATCAGATTTTAGTTTTTCAAATTAACTTCTTTCTTTGTTTTTCATTTCATATTTTATTTAGACTTTTTTCATATTTATTTTTTTGCTAATTAGATTTTTTTATATATGTATTCCAAATTTTTGGGAGGGGCTTCCTTGTCAAAGTGTGTTTTCCAGATTATATTCTCTTACTTCTTGGGGCAAATATATATAATATTATGAAGGAGCAAAGGAGCCTTTCTATTGGTCTGCTGGACGTTAGAAACAACATTTTGGGACAATAATGGTCAACAATGGGCTGGAAGTGAAGAGAATGTGATCTCTAAAGAACGCAGTTTGAAAAGAATTCAGGTTATAAAATTTTATCTGACAAAAAAAAAGAAATTTGAAAGACAACTGGGATTTCAAATTTATTAAAAAGCTTTTCAAAGTTTTATGTCTGGATTGTCAATTTTACTCATTTTCAAAATGTCTTCTTTGCTTGAACCATTACTGGAATAAAATTGACTTAATTCTTTAATCAGAATATTTAAAACAGACCACCAGACACAACTTTAAAACGTTATATAGTAAATTCTTCCATTGGGTCGTTCTACTTCTGTTCTGTTTTTAATTTGAAGCTTAAAGTTGGACTAATTTACAGGTAAATGTATAAAATTCTGTGTTTCTGACTTTCTTAGGTGGAAGTTGTGGTTGTATGTTTAAGATTTCCTGTTTGTTCTTGTTAGGTCTGCCTCGCTTTTCATCCCTTTTCATTAATCAAATCACTGACACCATTCCTGGCAGCTCTGCTGTTGTACTTCTGTTCCGTCTTGACTGTTTTTGCACTTCCCTGAGGACATAGAAACGCTGAGGGGGGTCAATCGTCCGCAGGTAGCTCAGAGATAATTAGTAAAATCTCTATGGGTAGTTGGGGGCCCCTCCAGCCGCTGTGATGGAAATAAATCAAGTTTCCATCCATCCTGTCAGTGAGACAGCAGTGGTTAGGCAGGAGTCCCTTTCTTTATTTGAATCTACTAATTAGAATCACAGAGTAGAAGTTGAAGGTTTGCCCACATTGTGTTTCCATTATGCTTTTTGTTGTGTTCCTTTAGTCTCTAATTTTTTTTTACGTGTGGGATTTGAAATGTTTCGGTATTATTCCAGCGCTAGCCCATCACGTCTCTCAGCATCCGACATCATAAAAGACGTCTCAAGTCCTCTAAAAGGACAAATGGCATTTTCTGTCTGATACAATGAACTCTTTAATTGTTCCTGCAGCCATAGGTGCACTGCTGCCGGACTGGATCAGAACAGTACTTTGATAGGCGGACACTTTTCCTTCTCTTGCAGTACAAAAATACAACTTTTCACAGTTTTGCTGCTGAAATGATCCATTATTTAAGACAAAAACCTCCCATCATGGTGGGAAATTTGGATCCTTGTCTGGTTTATTGTTCTATCTGCACAGCCTTTGTTTAGCTGTTCTATGTTTCTCCAAACTTCCCACAAGTTTGCACAACTTGTAATTCAGTTTTCTTAATGACTTTACGGTCCTAACTTTGCTTATCTGAAGGTTAGCGACAAGTTAGTAGCATTTTAATGCTTTCTCCCTCATCCATGTTTGTTTAGCTCATCTTTTCCTTATGCTGATCAGTCCACCATAACAACCTCATCTAATGTTTGCTTAATAATAATACTTTAATGATCTTTATTGATCTCACATTGGAGAAATTCACAAGCACAAACTCACTACTCTAACCACTAGGCTAGGAAATTATGACCCCATATAATAAATGTCTAAGTGCATCTAGCATCTGCATAGTACACTATAACAACATCTATTGAAAATGAATTACACTATTCTGGGTGGAAAATGAGTAAACAACCTCACAATGTCAATTAAAAATGCTAGATTATAACATTTGTAAAATAAAATTTATTTGATTTAAGTGTGATATTTTTTTACTTGTTTTTTAATTGAATAACTGTTGCAGGCCAACAGTTTTTAATCCTTAGAAAATATATTGCACAACTGCAGCCACTGACCCCGGCGCATAATAGCTCATTATACGCTATTATCTCATTTGCAATGGGATGCGAAGTGACCTGTTGAAATGTAGTCTAGCAAAATAAATGTATAATTAAATAGGAAATGCGGGGCAACATGAATGGAGCGAGGTGTTACATTCACAGCTGGGAAACAGTTTGATAATTTAACAGCCAGTAAAATAAGACAATATGAGTGTGCTTTGGTGGCGCAGTGGTTGACCCATGTATGGAGGCCTTAGTCCTTGACGCGGGCGACCCGGGTTCAAATCTGGCCTGTGGTTACATCAAATGTCGTTTGTCCTGGCATCATTACATGAAGGGAAAATGCCTTGTCCGGGAAAATTTGAGTGGATTTTGAGCGGAGTGTCCTGGTGCAACCTTGAGCGGCGGTGGATGCTCTGGTGGGTGTTGCTATGAATGAGCTTTGTTCCATACGAAGCAATATTTCCATGCAGAAGAAAACTTGTTATATCTGTGCATGAATGTCTCTTTTCATCCCCCACCAACCCGCTGTTTCATGTGTTTGGTTTTTACCTTCTTGTTTTCTTTGTCAGATTAAATGTATTTTTGTTGGTTAATTTTAACGTTGGTCATTTATCTTTTACTATTTCATGTTCATGACCAAAGCAAATCAAAGCTGCTGGATACATTTTATAGCCTGATAAACTGGGGCACTTTGGGTTTCTTCAGACATACCGAGTTTTTGTTCAATTTTCCTGCCTGAAAAATAAATTTCTAAGAAACGAATGCAGTCGTTGATCAATGGCTGTTTTGCTTAACAACTGCTTATTTGCTCATATTTTAGCAAGCTGAAAAGGTTGGCATTTCATTATTTCTGAGCGAAACATTTTAAGGTCAACCCTCCCACCAACATCCTCAACAAACTAGTGTAGAAGTCGGAGCCAGGTAAAATTGTACTCTTGGCACCATTGCATCCAAACTCATCAGATTTGTTGTCTGCTCCTCTGCGACCCTCTCTGCTTCCTTCATAGCCCTTCATTTTTAATTAATGCTCATAATCATCAGGCTTGATGTGCAGTGCTGCGGGAGCTGCTTCTTCTGCATCAGGGCGTCATTCCACTGTGGTCCTGCTCTGCATCAGATGGTGTCTGTGATACAAAGCATCTTACGCATATTTTTCGTCTTGACATTTGCACCAGGGTCACATTAAGCCAATTGATCTTCACACAAACCTGCTGTAAACCGGGAGCTCCAGGTCTCTAGAGATCTACATCTTTCCAGAGCAGTTCTGTAGTAACATTAGAGCCCAATGTTTTCTGTATTCTGCTCTTTCCTTTGTTGTAGTGAGAAATGAATACTCCTAACCTTAATGAACTGATAATAATCTTAGTGCATGTTGAAAGCAGTTTATTTATAAGCGGCGATTCGCAGCACGTCATCTCAGGGTACTTTACAGTTCACTAGATCGTACAGTCAAATTTGATTTTTCTACTTTCAACTTTCAAAAGGATTCTATCTAAAGGATAGAACTCCAGTTGATTACACATCGACTCAGGTTCTAGAAGACAATCCCGCACACTAAGCAAGGGAGCGACAGTGGAGAGGAAAAACTCCCTTTTAACGGGAAGAAACCTCCAGCAGAACCAGGCTCCACGTGAGGGCCATATCTTGAACAGGCTTTGGGAGTTCCAAGGAGAGACAGAAGCAGGACTTTAGAAAAAGCAGAGGCCACAAGGCTGTCCCAGCCAGCTCCTAGCCCGGCCCCGTCCAGGAAGCACAGCCAGGCAGGCGACAGGCGGCTGTGGGAGGTTGAAATCTCATCCCAGCGAGGTCACAGTCGAGGCGCAAGGACTACACTGGAGAGAAACAGGCGTCTCAGCATCTATAAACTAAAAGGTGTTTGGGTGGCGTTCGCTACCTCCAGGATTTAGTCACAACCAAACAGGAACAGACCAGCTACCCAGTTACCCAAGTAATTAAGTAAATGTAACTAGTTATTATCCACCAGTGACTGGTGAGTACTACTGACTGAATTTGTTTATTGTTAGAACAATAAAACATGTTCGGTGTCAGGCGTATGAAGATGTTAGCTCCTAAATGTCTTGTCCAGTACTGATTCTCTCAACCGCTAAGGAGATAGAAGTAGCAGACATGACAGGCTAGCTGGTGTTTTCTTTATCACACTGAGAGCCACAACAAATTGAACAACCTGTGTGACCAAATCATTTCAAATGCTCACACTCTGTAATTTTCTCTAACACTTTCTGACATGCTCTCTCTCTAAAAGAGTAACAACGACTGAGGTGTGTAACAAACACTCAGGGAAATAGAGAGGTCTTATTGTAGCCTGTATGATCCCATTAAAACACAGCAGAGGCACATCCAGTCCTAAACAATGTTTATCAATGACCATATACAGTACTACTCAGATTAGGTCAGTATACAGTGGTTCACGGTCAAAAACAGGGCATAAACTGAATAAACATATTTATAAATGTTACAGCAGTGTGAGCCACCATGACTGATAAAGACTCCTAGATAGTTAGAGAAAAAAAGACAATTAATAGTCAATTTTCCACCAATTTAAGCCTGTTTTGGGGTTCCCAAACATGACTGAGAACATGCCCAGACTTGGGCATACAGGAATTGGGCATGTAATAATTGTTTTCAGTTTTAAATGTAGATTTAATTATTTAACGCTGTTAACTGGCTTTCCCCTTTTGGGACTCTCAGCTTATCAGTTGTTCTGTTTTGTTGATCTTTGGTCTATTTTCCAATATATTTCAGCAATCTTTAGTTACTCTCTGTTGCCCCCTTGTGGTAGTTTCCTTCCTCTTGGCTTCCTTCTAGTCAGTTCCACTCACACCTGCTCCATATTCAGTTCATTAGCCCATCATTTGTTCTGTTCCCTCTATATACTCCACCTCTGCAGTCACTCAGTGCTGGTTCCGTGTTGTTGTGTTTGTTAGTTGCTTCCTCATCCATGGCTTCCCCCGTGAGTTTTCCCTGATGCTTTCTGGGTTTTTTTTTTTTTTTTTTTGGATGTCTGGCTCAGTTCTTTTATTAAATCTACAAGATTCACCTCTTCCTCCTGGTCTCTGCATTTGGGTCCTCAACCAACCTCCAACTAAAGCGTGACAACTGGGACATTTTATTTTATTTTTATTCAGTGTTATATCTTTTAAATAATTTAGTAGATTAATAAATGTTCCATCTACCTATTCCACTGTTTAGTTATTTTATGGGATATTCACATTGAAGTATTTCATCATACATTCTGGCAAACCTCACAATAGCTACGTTTCTATGGACACAAAAAATCGAAAGCCTGACCAGATCAAAAATGTTTCATGTAAATATCAATCGGAAAGACGATAGAGAGGTAAGTATTTTCTAATTGCCATTTCAATTGGTGCCTGTTTACAAACCCATTTAGATTTTTGGGGCAAAACATGTTTTTTCTCTTTACTAACCATCATCCAGTGGTTCCTGGTCCTCCTTGGTGGAGGAGGTGGCTCTACATGTAATGTGTGAATGAACACCCCATCTTGCCCTCTACCCCTGTAGCAAAGGCCCGTTAGCGTGAGGTACAGCTAAGCCATTAACTTAAATAAAAACTATGGATACAAAAATGCGACAAAGTTGCATAGTGGAATAAAATGACCTTAACGGAAAGGACTGAACTGAAGAAAAGGAAATGTAGCTAAAGCTGAGGAGAAACAAACAAGTAAGGGTTTGTTTACAAAACATGCAGATTCTTCTTCTACTGCTAAAGAGTTCCCCGCTTGTTTAAATAATTTAATCTGATAGAACTCACGCTGGGTGTAAACACATCATGATAAGATAATTTTTAGTGTCCATGTAAACAGATTTTGAACATGCGATAAACCAAGGTTTAGATTGGATTGGGGACATTTTGCGCATGTAGACATAGCTAATGATTAAAATAATTTTTCTTGGGACCCCCTCCTTTGGGACTCGACCTGCACTTCGGGAAGCCCTGGACTAAATTTTTTATTGTAAACATCCCAATCAGAATATTCTAGTAGCCTATAGTGACTTGAAGCCAAAATAATACGTCAAATAAAGCTTTGCTCAAAGCCCCAATTCAAATTGTGCCAATCAATCAAAGTGTTCAAAAGTTCACGGCTTAACATGTGTCGTCACAGTTTATGAACCGACCAAGAATGAGATCGGACTTCTCTCACAGTACGTCCTCAAAGACAGGTCGGTTCTTGAACAATCCCATCATGCAACGCAACGCTGCTTAATGGGATTGTTCTGCTTCGGTGGTGCACTGGTTAGCACGAACAACCCATGTACAGAGGCCTTAGTCATTGACGTGGCTGAGCCAGGTTTGTATCCAAATTGTGGTCCTTTGCCACAAGTCCTTTGTTTCTCCCTCATTCCACATTTCCTGTCAGCCTACTGTTGAAAAAAACAAGCCAGTAACACCGTAAAAAACCCCCAAAAAACTTCAATTTTTGTATTGCACATGCGTAATATAAAAGTCACAGAGGACAGAGCTCTCAGTGTGGTCAGTTTACTGCTTGAACATGCAATTCACTCATGAGTCATGACCAGCGTATCAAATAGGTTTTATTTTCTTGCGACCCGTGATTTCTGAAGCTCATCGTGAGATCCCAATCGCCTCTCTTGACCCCTTGTTTACTGCACAACATAACAAATGATTTGTCAAGAGTTGCCTGATCCCCAAACTTGCCGCGCAACAGGAAAATCGTCTCAAAACAATGAAAAATTGCACAGAGTATGCTGGAGTTAGAAATAAGTTGATCCCGACAAGTGCTTACATGCTACGCACACCAAATGGATCATCGCGCCCCGCACCACGCAAACCCAGCGAAGGAGATAACCCGGCATCTACAGGTACGCGCCCGCAGAAAACGTCGCGCAGAGCGTGGAAAGATATGCGCACCAATACCCTGGCAGCGATGAACTGAGCGTCACCGTCAACCGTCCAGACCACTGTAGTGTCCCCAGTGCTGCAGTCCCAGCTGTCAGTGCTGCAAGCTGATCCTGGTGGCGGATCCCGAACAGTTAGAGCGGTTTTACCAGCATCCAGATCGCGAAATAAAACGACTCCAAACCGCTCCAGGGCGGTTCAGAGCTCCGACAGGTCCGGTGCTGCGACCAGGTGGTCAAATGCCATTGCGAGCAGACAGGATCAGGTGCAGACGGGCAGGCTCAGTGGAAGAGGGTAGCCGAGACAGGACGTGAAACCAGAACTTGATGCAGGACCTTCAAACTGGTCTCCTCCCTGGAGCCAGGCTTACTTGAATAAAAACTGAACCCCCCCCTGCGTACAGAGCCAAAAACCCAGAGGACTCAGCAGGGGAGGACCAGTGGACGATCAGGAGACGAGACAAACACAAAACCCTCTTTCCACTGGTCGCCAGGATCCAGGACATGAACCAAGAAATCAAAAAACTCAACAGACAGACTAACAGAAAGACAAGTAATGATCTGGCACTGAATGCTCAGGCTGAACTGAATATAACCCAGAGGAAACAGGTGAGATGAATAAATTATAACTGAGGCAGGGAAGGAAGAGGGCAGGGTGAAAAGGGAATGTATACTTAAGGGAGAGCAAACAGGCCAGATAATGACACAATTTGTTGGCGACCATTTTTGAAAAGAGGTCTAGAGAGAATAGTAAACATAAAGAAAAACAACAAAAGATTAATAAAATCTAATAAATTAAGGACTACCAATTGAGTCAATCTCAGCATAAATGGAATCTATTATAACAACATGAATTTTAACAATACTTAAGAAAACAAAGGGAAGCAGGTAGCATCAGGGTCTGCAAGGCCAAAACAATAAACAAAAATGCCTATCCTGGCCAAAAAATTTAAGAAACAATAAACTGCCAGAATAAATAAAACCACAAATCCTGCCTAAATAAGAGAAAAATAAGGCAAAACAATGTCAGAGAACCCCTACAAATCTTCACATCCACAAAATATATTAAGTAAAAATCCAATTATTCACAGAAAACCTATCTATCCAAGAACAGACACAAATGTCCAAAATTGAAGGGATGAGGTAGTGGATTACTGAGGCTTTAATGCAGTCCACTGATTGGGAGAGCGATTTCAGCTTTGCATCACAATGGAAAAACCATTTAGAAATAAGTAAAATGTCTTTAATTAAGTGTATTTACCCTTAATTTGAGCAGGTAAATATGATCATATACAATTGAAATAAGACAAAGCAATTGTGTTTTCTTATTTAAGTGTAAATTGTCTTGTTCCATTGGCAAAATGTTTGTTATACCTCCACAATCTAAGAACAAATACACTTATTTTAAGAAAAAATGACTTATTTAGATTTCGATTTATTCCAGTGCAGGAGCTTGAGACCAGAACAAACAAACAATGTGGTTGGAACACCACCCCCACTAATTTGAATTACGATATCAATCTGATCCTGTTTAATCATTCCAGAACATTACCACCAGCATGTTTACATGAAATACTTTTAACCCAATCAGCCATTTATTCTTATTATTTTATGTCCATGTAATGGTAGCTTTTAAGTCTTAATGAGTCAAAATAAATGCCTAGATAATGTTTTAACAGGTTACTTTAAAGGATCCACAAAGTCAGTTCTGGGAATTGGAAATGAAGTAGTGATTGAAAATGTTGCAAAAGCAAGTAAAATATTTCCTGAGATGGAAGGAAGAGTTAAACATGAATGAAATGGAAGATCTGGTTGAAAGAGCCACTTTCTATAGAGCGGTATGGGAAAGGAGAGTCGTATAAGACAGGGTTTGCTTTAATCTACCTCGAGCACCTGGCGAGTTTCAAATGATCAGTTCAGGATGATTCAGATAACATCAAAGTCTCCTTAAGTCACCGACGGGGGGGTGGGGGTGGGGGTTCTACTCAAATGACTTTCCAACAATCGAAACTTTGTGCTCCCACTTTAATATCTGATGACATGTGGGCTCACACACTGAGAGGAACCTTGAAGTTCACAAAAATGCCAGATTTCCATCCCCTATAATGACTGAGGAGGGAGATAAGCGCTTGAACAAACTTTCACTGTCTGTGATTATAGCTCCAGCTGACCTAATGTGCTGGACTCTGGAGAAGCACAACGACCAGGAAAGGTCAAACTTTATATGAAACTCTGAGAACTGTTTAGGAAAACTCCACTGCAACTGTTTAATACGTCCAGCAGAAGTCTCTTACTTCCCTGCTCATGCATGGAGGTTTGCACTGTGGGAACATAGGCTATTTGAATGACAAAAAAGCTTCAGGATGCAACTATTGTTTTATTGGACCAGTAACTTCCATCTACCACCTACAGTAGATCATTAACAGCAGGAATTGCCCCCCTGCCCCTACCCTAACCAGTTCTGGTACTAAACTAGTACTGTTGCATATTATAACTTTTTTAACAGTGTCCTGTCTGGCAATGTGGCAACAAGAATAATTGTCTTAATGCCAAAAAGAGCCCAACAAGATTTTACTTTCACAAGTGTAGCAGTAAGGCCATTGCCATGAGTGTTCCGCTTGATTTATGCATATAAATTGCTTTATTATAATTATGCAGGGGAGTTTTACAGATTATATGGACACTGGAATGTAAATAGAATCAAAGAGGAAAAACAGAAAAAAAGGAGAAAAGATGAAAGAAAGAGGAGATAGAAATGAGATAATAATAAAACATTTTCAGTTTGCTGCATCACCTGCAATGAGATGTAAAAAGAACAGCACAACCAACGGACATGTTACTGATGCTAACTTAAAGACATGGAATATCCAGATGATTCCTGGTCACAAGCCAACAAATGTGAAGCATGATGTTTTAAATGACATCAACCTGTTTTTTTTTTTTTATAAACAGTACTTTTTGAATTAATTTTTAATAATTTTTAGAATAACAAAGAGCAAATTTGGAAGAAAATCAGGGTGACCAGACGTCCCCGATTTACAAATACACTTTATAAATAAGAAATAGTTTCAAACCTCTGCAATCTTTAATTGACTTTTGAGATTTTTACTACTTTTCTCTAAACAGAAAAATGGTCAATATGGTGATTAAATGGATCTGTTGGGAAACATATTTGTAATTTATCTACAAACACCAGCTAGGGTCAACAGTAACGAACCACTGAGACAGTTTTCACCCAGAGATGATATGATTTATCTTCAGGAAGTTGATTAAAACACGGGTTTGCTCAGTGGGAGCTTCAAGGTTTATTACATTGGAAAACACTGTTTTAACTTCCTGTATCTGATGAGGCAGCAACAGATTTTAGAAATCACCGCCCAAGGCAAAGGCAGGCATGATGCCCGTCTGAAACAAGAAGACAACAAACAAAACAACAGGTCATTTATAAAGACGCAGAGATTTTAACAGAATACATTTGTATTTAGTTTTTTTTTTTTTTGCCTTTGTCCTTTTTGTGTCTTGTCCTTTTTTCTGTTCCTGTCTTTCCCAATCTCTGTATCTTTTAGTCTTGGGTTCTACAAATTTTCGATGAGGAAATTCATATTTACTTACTTAAGAACCCCCAAGGGAAAAAAAACAACAAAGGCTGGAGTCTTCTTGGAAATTAGACACAAAAAAAAAGCTTTTTTTTAATTATCGCTTCAATGGTTGATTTCCCATCCTCTGTAGCAAAAACTAACACAATTTGAAGCTTGTTTTAAAGTGGTGCAGTGGGTAGCACTGCTGCCTTTCATAAAGAAGGTTCTGGATTCAATTCCCAGCCCTGCCTGGAGTCTTTCTGCATGGAGTTTGCATGTTCTCCCTGAGCATGCATGAGTTCTCTCCGGGTACTCTGGCTTCCTTCCACAGTCCCTAAAAATTTATGACTGTTAGGTTAATTGGCTTCTCTAAATTTACTCCTTAGGTGTGTGAGTGTGCAAATGAATGGTTGTTGTTTGTTCCTGTTTGTCTCTGTGTTTCCCTCGCGACAGACTGGCGACCTGTCCAGGGTGTACCCCGCCTCTAAGCCCATTATCAGACAGCTGGAGATAGGCACCAGCACCCCTCAGCGACCTCAATTGGGATTAAAGGGGGTCATAGAAAGCAAAACCAAGTTTCCATTGTCATAGATGAATAACGATAGTTCAGTGGGTGAAATGGATGTACAGACAAGTTCAATTCCCATCGACACCTCCTTTTTCTGCAAAATCTCACAATTCTAAACTTCCACCATAAAATGGGCGAATTGAAATGAAGCCCAGAGTTCACGCGAAAACTCAGGGATGTTGCCTTATTTGGTTCTGGCCTGTACTTTTTGTCATATGAAGTGGGGGCTTCATATGAAGTGTAGCCTGCTGGACAGCTGTCTGGACTGGACCTCAGCAGAGAGCCATGAGCCGCCCGTCCTCAGCCGGAGGAGGGGGGCTGGAGTCCTTAAGGCAGACGGGGGGAAGCACGGGGCTGCCGGTGTCCAGGCTACCGTCACCGGGTCAGGTTCGGTTGCTTCGTCCCCTGCTGGCTCCCTGCCCCCGTCTGCCGGGGTTCCCGGAGCAGCCCTGGAGCTGACGGCTCGGTTCGCATTCCTGTTGTGTTTCAACTAGGTGCTGCACTGCAGTCGACCAAATTCCCAGATGATTTTGAAATTCCCCCAGACATATTTTTAGGTATGAAAAGAAGGAGATGTCCAGGAAAAAGAGGACATCTGGTCACCCTACCATATCAACAATTTACTGTGAGTGAGTGCTTGTTGCTATAATGTTGCTCAGCAGCTACGCTTGTTGTAAACCAACCAATCAGAGATCAGCTCATCTCAATATTCATGATCATACCATAAAAGGAAGAACACCTGTCGTTTCCTTCTAGAACTTTTAACCAGGCTTGCATTAGGGCTCATAGAACAGCAAATAGCCTATGCCATTTTCAGCCCAACCGATGTAACACACTCTATTCAGAGACCTTAAGCACCAAATACCCTATAGAATCATTTTATGACCGCTTTAAGTGCGACAGAAAATGTATGGATGGACTTTAAAATAACCCACAAGCTAAGAAATATCATCTTATGAATATGGTGCGGAATCGCTGCTAGCTGCTGTTAGCCGCTGTTAGCCGCTAATGGGTTGAAGGAGCGAGTCACTTTTGGTACAATTAGAGCAGCTCTACTCTTTCGAGCATCACCAGGGGAGCTTCTTTTTGTCTTTTGTTTTTATTTATTTTCTTGCCTCTTCTCCCCATTTAATTTCCCACATTTTGCTGCTGTCTTCTTGGAGCATTTTTGCAGATGTGCTGGAAGACTGTCTGATCCAATGCAGTGGAGACTGAAAAAACAATTTCTAATGGCCTTTTAGCAAAAGAATTTTAATCAAAACCATAGTTAATGTGCACAATAAGTAATAAGTCTACTAACAATGCAGGAGGCCCTCACAAACCATAGGAAACCCTAACGAGGCACAAAAACTAGTTAATGTAAGGAAATCTAATGCTATGCAATGAAAAACTGTTCATTGCTCATCTCTCATTCTAATACATATGCAGTATACATACAGAGCAGTGGTACCTTAACAATTAATGTTTTACATTCTGTGCAAAAAAAGTGGTTTAATTATTAGTGAAAGAACAAAACATTATTTATATATCTTTATAATATAATATAATATATTATACTTACCTGAGGGCTGCACTTTATGTAATGGAAATGTTCATTTATTGTACTAAACTAAAAAGCTTTTGTGTCGTTTTATGTTTCTTTTACTTTCATTTTGTAAACACAGAGTGTAAACAAAATAAAAATAAAAGTTGTCTAAGTCATATCACTGTTTGGCCACAAAGTTATATTCCAACATATCTTGGATGCATTTTATCAGCAGTGCACAGGAATGAAAACAAAAGCAACATTTTTCCTAAAAACCCAAGATGAATTATTTTTAATTTGACCCCCAAATAGCCAACTCTGTTGTCAAGTTAATTGTCCATAAAGGTCGTATTGGATGAGAATCCATTTTGGAAGAGCTGTCGGAATGAACCTAATCAATATTTTACACCAACCAGCAGACTGGCAAACAATATTTGTTGCATATGACATAAAATAAATAGTGTTTTTTTGTTGTTGCTGACATTTCCAAACCCATTTTGGATTATTGCTTTCTTTGCTAGTCTCTCATTCTGTCTCTAAAGACCAGACTGCAACAAACAGAACCAGAAAGCATGGCTCCGAGCTGCAATGACCATTTTCTCTGGGTGTAAGAATGAATCTATGGAGAGTTACTCCTCTGACATTAATAGTCTGGCCTTTTTATGATTGCAATTCTCCATTACAGCAGCTTGTTCTAACAGCATCTGCATTCAATGCCAACGAGGTGTACAAGGCTTTTACCAGAATTGAATCACTTCAGCCTTAAACTGTTTACTTTTAGACCTTGCAGAACTCTTATCAGGCACATTAATAAGCCACGCTTGCATGTGAGAGGTGAAATCAAACCACTGCCAATAGCAGCCTGTAATTTCTGACACAAGTAAATAACAACAATGATTCACGTAGCCTTTACCGCGCCTTTTATGATGCTGACAGCTGAGAGTAAACACCCACCTCGTCATTATCGGGTGCTCGCTGCCAGCCTTTTCATATTCAGATGATAACTCAGGTTAACAAAAAAGTCAAAACTATTTGCATTTGCTGGGTATTTAATGTGTAATTTTAAACAGAATCTAAAAGTCTTGTTTTTATATAGATTATTTATGTTATATTTTCAATTAGTGATGGTTATTTATATTTCTTTTTACACTGACAAATAAAAAGGATTAGAAAAACAAGTAGTACATGTTTTATACAATTAAATTGAAAGGCATGTCTTATTAATTAAGTTTGTTTAATCATCTATAAATAAAGGAAAATATCTGAAGTTGACTGTTGTGCTCATGGTATTTTAAAAGGTTTATGGAGGATGTATATCTATATGTTTTAGTTCTCAAATTCCAATAATGATAGTTACACATTTTTAAGAATACATATAAACAACTTAAAGAAAAAGTAAAGTAAAAAAGGTTTAAAAAATTTAAATAAATAGGAGTTTAAAACAAGACAGATCTGAATTCTTCCATGAGCATGAGATCTACTAGGACTTCTTTTTTATGTCTGTAATACTGATAGTTGATTATTTTAACATCAATAATAGCAGTTGTTGCCATTTGTGAAGCCTCAATCTGAAAATAGAGTAATTCGAATGAAATAAGATTAGAAAACAACAGAATATATGAAAAAAGCAAAGTTGGTTCTTAAAAGCATTTTTTTTCAATCAGGGTTTTTTGCAAGGTTTATTTTCAGAATTGCATTTTGTTTATCAAAAAACTTGTTTGTTTTTTTCAATTTCCATTTACAAATTGTGTAATTAACTAATTAGAAAAGATTAAAAGTCATGTAAATATGAATCCTTTGCATTTCTTCACTTTTTTTGTTTTTGTAAAAAAAAAATCTGTAAGTATCTCTATTTTGTGAAAGACCAAAGGATTTGTTAGGGTAATTATCATTGATGATGTGTGAGTTTATTACACCCTAATATTAGCCGTCTGCTGTGTGTCAGAACTGATGTTTTCCTCAATAGTTTATCTAATTAAGACAGTTCCTCTGCCCAGATATACAGTTATAATCTTCATTCTGTACAGGGCAAATATTTGGGAATGGAATGAAGGCAGCGTCTTTCAACTAAGAACAAAGTATAATATTTTGATAAGGATGGAGCCATGGATGTCTACTCATCTGCTACCGTGTATGTTGTAATGATGTGACCATGTGGCAGACTAGAGATGTATAAAATGCCTTTTTAGCTGTGTTTTATGGGGCCACTTCTTGAGAGGTCAGCCCGGGGCGTAAGCAGCTGCCTTCTGTAACTCTAAGCAACCTCTCTGATCAGTCTTAAGGGCAGATTATACATCTGCATCCGCACACATCAAATGTTAGCTTGGGTCGCGAAATTAAAGCGAACCAGTTTTGCTGGTATGCTTCTGCACCAAATCCGGTCACCAAGGTACAAAAATTACACAGCAGTTTCCCACAAAAGTGCAAGGAGGACCCTAATCGAGGGCTTCCTAGAACTTCAGCCGGGTTGTCACAAGAACTTTGGCGGTGCCGGCAGGAGTGTCTGCAAGATATCCGCGGTCTGAGAGATGGATCTAGAGTTGCTAGACATCGAAGAGGAACGGGGTTCTGGCTGATCTCCCTCCAGGAGTTGGCAGAGACAGCAGCATCTTTATAAAAAAATTTTTTCTGAGGCATCGAATTTACATGTGGTTGTACTTTCGAACCTCCGCAATCAAACCTTTCGTCGTACTTGTCCATTGTTCCTCGGGTTTTTTGTTCCTGCACCAAATCGAGAAGGACGACCACACAGACAGCCAGAAAGGCATACCAAGGACCAATCAGCTGCTTTTTGTCTGCACTCTTCCTCTTGAGGTCTGCACAGGTTTGCATCCGTCCGATGCGTAGTCAGGATTTTTTTGAGGCGTGCGACAACAGCTGCAGAACCTCTGCGGGGGGGCGTGGTCACGCACGAAGACAGATTTGATGGTTGCAGAGGCTATGCGTCAGAAGCATAAATTGGCCATAAGATTACAATTTCTATCAGAATCTATTTTCATGTCTCCTGGTTATTTAATATATATAAGTTATGAAGTGTTATTTAAAGAGTTTGTCCCGAGTGATCTCTATTCAGGGAAAATAACCGGATAGAGAAAGCTTCAAGGTGTAGACACAGAGCCTATCTTTAACAGATTAAAAACCAACTTTCACCTCTGTTGAGAACAATGCTGTATTTAAATACTTCTGTAAGTCAGATGTCTCATTTTGGAGGAAAACGCCTCCAAATTCCCTCTTTTTTCATCAACATTAATCTGAAATGAAGTCACCTAAACACAGGATTAATAACTGACTGAGAGGTTAGGCTTCCAACGGGGTGAAACGTGCTTTTTGTTTTTATGTACTCTATATGTAGAGCAGAGGAAACGGTGACAAAGCAAGAAGAATATGGAAGTAGGTGGAACACTAAAGCAGGGAAGAGAACAGCAGCGGAGGAGGCCTATAGGTGAAGGGTTGTCTCATTAATCTTAAAAGGGCACAGCGTAACTTTCCCAATGCAAATGAAACCATCAATCTTGCAGGTGAGATAGAGCGATGGGAAGATAGAGAGATCAGGAGGGTAACTTGGGATGTGGTGGGGGGGGGGGAAGAAAAACCGAATCCTCCGTGTGCCTTGGTGTCACGTCATTAAAGTCTCATAAAGGGCATTTCATCCAAAATTGGAAAGTAAAGTTTAACTAAAAGTCAAAGTAATTAAATTGTTTCAGATATGAAAGAGCCTCTGAACTTTGTGCTCCCAGTCTTCCTGCTATGAAAACCTAACTGTTTTCATCAGTCGAATTATGGGGAAACTACAATGTTTCCGATTTCTAAACAAGAACTGTGGGGAAATATTGACTTTTCTGGATGCACAGAGCTGGATGTTTGCTGCTGAAAGCTGTGAATTCAGATATTCCTCTAAAACACATTTATTTCATTTTTAAAGCTATATTTCTGCCTGACAGGTTTATCCTTTCTGAGCGTCCTTGGGTCAAATATTGAACCTATCAGTAAAGAGAACAGACTGCTTCCTGCCAGCAGTCTGCAAAACTGAAGAGGATATGATTACAATAAAATTTTAATGTATCAGAATAAGGGTTTTCCCCTAAAGTTGTCTTTCCTTTCAGAGAAACTTGCCAGCACCAATAACTCGTTTAGTCATTAATTTGATAAAACTACATGTCAGCTTTACTGCCATCTAGTGGTGACATTTTCCTTTAAATAGTCTGAATGGTTTTAGTTTAATCCAACAATTAGAGCTGGAAGACGCTGTGCTGCTAGCAGAACTTTTAAAGTCCTAGGGAAACATATTTAAATATCAAATCATTCTGGCTTAAACATGTATAGAAATGTACTCTTTATCAGATGAGATTGTCCCAAAATCTAAAAATCTTTGTTTTTTTTTTAAATCCTGTCTTAAAATCTGTCGGGTTTTTTTTCTTATTTTATGCAGGCCACTTAGTTATACGTCAGCCTGAACACCAAAATTTAGCCATTATAATATCAACGGTCATCTGTCAATCAAATTTTTTCAGTCATAGGATTTGATTCATATGTCGCAGCTAATATAGCAAACGGGATGAAATAAGAAATAAGAATGATTTCCTTTCCCATTGAGTTCCGTCCCCAGTGTTCACAGGGATGGACTCATCCACGACCTCCGACACTAAACTCTCCTCCTCTTGCATGTTTCCTCTGTCCATAGCGTTCCTTGACAGTGTCGTTTCTAAGTCACCAATTTAGTGCTACTTGGTCCCAATGGAATTTTCTATTGGGAACATACTAGCACTAAGTTGCTAACTGGTTAGCAAGATGCTTTAGAGAAACCGGCCACAATCAAACTTACTTGCAAACCTTCCCCACAACAATCCCGCCCGTCTGATAAAACGACCAATCACATTCACTTTATTCACTCGTGTAAAGTCGTGCACCACTCGGGGAGAATTCGGAAATGCAGCGGTTGGAACGGCCGTTTCCCTACTACTTTAAACAGGTGGTTATTGTTGCAGCACAGCTAATGTGTGCTATTTAGGGGAGAACTGAAGGAGTTCATGTATTTATATGTACAAAACGAACCACATAAAGTTCACTCTGTATCCTTCTCTCCAATAAACAGTAGCTGTATCCGAACGTCCGCATTTACACCTAAACCCCTGAAACATTATATAGAACAGGGACTATAGGGAAGATGATCGCTACTTTTCGCTCCCCGTTGGTCACATGACTTCGCCTCCCTGCACACGCCTGCGCCATCTCCCAATAATGCTTTGGGAGGAGAGCTCTCCTCCCAAAGCATTATGGGATATATCTGGTTGTCTAGTGACCATGGATGATCAATACTTTTCAAGGTGCATTGTAGGAAATTTCGAGTCCACTACTCTTTCATTAACTACACGTTCGCACACATTTAAAAGGGCGACTATATAGTACCCTATGTCACTACCCGATCCGTCCCAGAAGCACGATCTGTCCTGCGTATGCGAAAACAGATATACATCCTGGTGTCCTTAAATAATATTATTATGAAACTAAAATTACTTATTTCTAATTTCAAATGTTTTATGACTTTTGTGAGACAATTCTGATTTTCTTTGTTAAACTGCTTCTCTGACATCATCATCGGACATGCTCAGAGAAGTCCAGCAAAATATGATTAAACCATGTTTATCTGCTTTTTCGTTGTTTCTTTCTTTAGATTATGCACTACATACCATAATGTTAAAATGAAACAAAAACATAAAACTCAAAAAGTCTAGATGTTTAAATCCAAAGACGAAAAGTTAGCTCCCGGAAGTAGCGTAAGATCCTATTTCTGGTGCAGATCGGACAGAGAGGAGTGATAAAACTGAAAGGGCTTTAAGGCATTTATTTTCACAGGAAATACATTATTAACCTTTAACAGATAATATTTTAGTACATTTACTATTTTTGGGAAGGGAAAAACATCATTTAAGTCTTTTTAACAAAATACAAATCAAGGGCAACCCGGATGTATGTCTGGATGCGCAAATGAGCTGATGGCGAATGTGCAGGACGGATCGTGCTTCCAGGACGGACCAGGTAGTGACACCCTAAAAGGTGATTAGGGCAGACATTCGGACACAGGCAGAGTAAATAATCCTGGATCAATCCATGCTTCTGGACCAGCGTTCCTTCCCTTGCAAATACTAGGAAGGTTCCCCTTATGAATGAACGACAGCGCCCTCTATGGACGGCCATAACATTACAACAATTCATGGATGTTAATAATTAATCAGAAAGAACACATTTTAATCAAATAAACCATTAAGTGTTAATAATCGTAATTTAATATTTTTTTTTTTACATGCCTCGTATTTCTGAAAGCCACTCCTTATATTTGCTAATAAAAAGCAACAATAATTAGACATTATCTAAGGAGGTGACGACTTCAACATTGAAGCCATTTTGCTGCCAGTAATACTGGTGTAATGACTAATGATTAACTTTAAAACCTTAAACTTATTCTTTTCATATTTAAAAATGGAAATATAAAAAAAAAACATAAGAGTGGCATATGACAATATGATAACTTACAATAAAGGAATATTTAATTTCATTTCTTCCTGAATAACGTGGGATTTTCTTTGATACATTACATACATATACATATAATATTCTAAAGATGATTCACTTTTATGTCTTGTCTTATGTTTTTTTTTTTTTGCTTTTTGCTTCCTCACTAAACTGTATAAACAGCTGGAAGAAAAAGACATCTGTATCATATCACATTCTCTGGAGCTGTTGGGGAGGAAAAACAGTCAAAGCCTGCAATGGATCAATGACAAGCCATCGCAATTACTCTCTGGCTCCAAGCTGAGTGGACGCTTCTGGAATCCATCAAATCCACACGAACAGGGCGGTGCTTTGAAATCTGGAAACACTGACTCAAAGCTGCCCCAATCAATATGTCTATTTCATCAACCCTATATCTACATGAACGTGTGTAACAGGAGAGAATGTAAACAGCTTCCATCCTCCTCGCACGCCTTCTGAGTCTCGTTTGAAGCGAGCATCTGTATGTGATCTTTACGCTTGTGTAGTTTACACCTCTAGGCCAAATTGCGCCACAGAAGTATTCTTTCTTTGTTTTCTCATGTGACGGCAACAGACCTTTACTGTATGTGTTTGGCTGGATTACACCGACACAAAGCAATGCGTAAATGTGACGTGGGAGGAAAATAACACATCATTTCTAAAGGTTTTTCTAAAGGCCATGTATTAAGAGATCTTGGGGAACAACCTCCTTCCCTCAGTTAGAGCAATGAAGATGGGTCGAGGCTGGGTCTTTAAACATGACAATAACCAAGTAGTGGCTCTGGAAGAAGCATATCAAGGTTCTGGCTTCACCTAGCCAGTCTCCAGAACTAAACCCAATAGATAATCTTTAGAGGGAGCTCAAAATGTTTCTCAGCGACAGCCCAGAAACCTGACTGATCTAGACAAGATCTGTGTTAAGGAGTGGGCCAAAATCACTCCTGCAGTGTATGCAGACCTGATAAAAAAAATGACAGGAAACGTTTGACCTGTGTAATTGCAAACCAAGGCTACTGTACCAAATTAACATTGATTTTCTCAAGTGTTCAAATACTATTTGCAGCTGTAACATACAAATAAATAGTTAAAAGATCATACATTGTGATTTATGTTTTGTTTGTTTTTTTATTATGTCTCTCACATTGGACATACACTATGCTGAAGATTCTCAATCATCCATGTCAGAGTCATTCCAAAAAGTTAAGGAATATCCACTGGACTTTGTTTCCAAGTTTGCAGACGTTTCGCTTCGCATCCAGGAAGCTTTTTCAGTTCAAAATGACCTACAATGACAATTTCAGACCCCTCCAGGATTTCTAAGTGGGAGAACTTGCCTAATAGCAGGCTGTTTAAATACTTATTTTCCTCAGTGTAAATGTGTTCACTAACTCATGCTTTCAACAGTAGGGATGTAGTAGCACATAAGTTGTGATTTATCCAAGTCGACTATTCGATAGTAAAAGTCGAGTCGATGTCTCTGCCTAAGATCATATGAAGTGCATGCACTCGCTATCTGTTATTAATGTTGTGTTCGAAATTTCTTAATAAATGAGGTGAAGGGAAAAGCTTCAGAAATCAGAGGCACATAGATTGAAAAAATTAATGCAACCGCCTTTGGCATTTACTTGGTTACATATTTAGTTACTTTAAGACAATTATTTTATGTCCTACCCTGCTAATATGAATAAAATTGTGTTAAAGTAACGAAATATGATTAAGTAAATGCCAGACAGTGTTGCTTTTTTTAAGTGTATTAGTGATCAATTAGACTGGTTGTGAAATAATCAGTCGATGTCTAGAAGGAAACACAGCAGACATATAGAAGAAGGTGCTCTATTCCGATTAAACCAAAACTGAAGACCTTAGCCTTAATGTGAAATACTGAAATATTGAATATTTCCAACCATGCTTTACTTAAGAAGCTCAACAAGCTGATAAAGAAGACCGGCTCTGATCTGGGAACTGTTCTTAACCCCGAAGACCGTTTCACAAAAAAGAGTTTTTTCATAAAAAGAAACACATTACAGAGGACCCTGAGCTTCCTCTTCAGCAGACTGTTGAAAGAAATGTCTTCAGTCAGAGGCTTTTCTAGATTAAAAAAAAAATCACTGCGGGATTTTATCATGTAGATCAGTGGTTCTCAAACTTTTTCTGTCATTCCCCACTTTGGACAAGGGGAATTTTCAAGCCCCGCCTGTCCCCATCGCCCCAACACAATGCTAATGAAATATGAAACAATCTTAAAATGTTCCAATTTTATTGAAGTAACAAGTAGTATCTAAATACAAACTATCTACATCAAATAACAGCAAGCTCAAAAATAAAGAAAATAAAAATGCAGCTGTGTCAAAATTTGTATCAAGCTCAAAGATAGAAAAAAATAAAGTGCCACTCTGCAATCTGTTAATAAAAGAAAAGAAGTGAAATCCATCTGGCAAGACAGGTCTATTTATCCCTGCATTAGTGGCTGCAATGAGCCTGTTTTGCATTGCACAGTTTCTCAAAACGGGGTTGAAGGCTTGATACTGCCACTCTCAAGTCATGCTTTGTTTTCAGTGAAGCAACAGCTGAAAAGCCCATCTCACAGAGATATGATGTGGCAAAGGGAAGAAGAATGCACACAGCTCTCTGCCCGATGAGTGGATACTCCCTCTCCACTCCAAACCAGAAACATGAACATGTGGCTGTGTGAATCAAACGCCGTTATTCATTTAAGATAAAATATTTCAAATTCAGTTATTTATGATCAACCTGCGCCGTCAATCCCGGCGCATGTGCGCTTTATTTGCAGTCTGGACGCTGAGGGTAAACATGCTGTGTCCCTTACTGCAGCGCTGAGAGGGACTCCTGCGATAGCGAAGGGGGGGAGAACGGGGTTGGGAGGGAGGGCGCCCCACGGCAGCAGCTGCCGCTGGAGGACAAGAAAAGGAACGATACGTGCTTTTAAGAGTCTCCAAAAGTCGCTAGATTTGTCGCTAGTAAACTTTTTGAAAAAGAGTCGCTGGATGGGTCTGAAATATAGCGACAAAAGTCGCTGAGTTGGCAACACTGGCGCGAAAGTTTATTCCGTTACAAATAATATGCCGACGTCACGTCAATCATTATTTTGGCACTTCAGTTCCAGGTGAAATGTTTCTCATATCTAATGTTCTTTTAATAAGACTGTATGTAGGCTAGTAATGATTACTTTGTGGGTTTGATTGGTCTAAAAGCGGCAACATACAGCTATAAGGACAGTTTGCTCTCACACGTTCTACATTTATAGTCACACACACACACACACGGGCTTTAGCGCCCACCTGTCACGTCTCAATTCCCCACCAATGGGTCGCGCCACACACTTTGAGAACCGCGGATGTAGATGGAGATGTTTTAAAAACACAATAAGAGTCACTACATCATCTAATTACTTTTTAGGATTAATAACATTTTTTTGAATAGAATTACCCTAAGCGCACCATTCTTACTGAAATGTCAAAGCTGCTCCAAGTAGATGTGTAGATAACTGAGCTAAAATCAAAGCAATCCCTGATAAAAAGCTGATGAAAGGAACAAACAGACTGATGATAATAAAGCTGTTTCTGGCTTCCTGGTGTCAGAATTGGATCTAATGCCTTGTTGTGTTGCTTTTCATAGCATTTGAATTTGTTCCATCAGCTAAACTTTCACTTTTCCCATCAAAACATCTATCCACATGGGAGCCACTGATGAAAATAACTATTTGCAGCTGCACCTCTCCCTGCTTCCGTATAATCAGATACGCTAATTAAACCCCCCAAAAAACATGCAGGGTGGTTTTTCAGCACCAAGGACAGCGACTGATTCCTCCCAGATTATATCCAGGTTAGTCGACTGGCTTCAGCAGCTCCTTAACACCTCCTGAAGAAGCCGGCACTTTGCCGTCCTGCGGGATCATAAAGTCGTTGTTCTGAGATCAAATGTTTCCCCCCAGATAGAGGGGCTTCTGTATGCGCTGGCTGCCATCACTGATGGTGAGACTCAGCCTGATGATGCGGGTGTGAAGTACTGTCGGATGGAGAGGGGGTTTCTGCGAGCTGAGGCCGATCCCACGGCGAAGGAAGAGAAGCTTTTGCAGTGGCGTGATGAATGATTCCATCTGTGACTGAGGTGACAGGGAGGTGGGAGGTTTGACTAACAGATTGAATACGGGAGCGTGAGAATGAACATTGAAAGAATTGAATCTCCTGCCACTTCTGCCTCTGGTGAATCCTTCTTCTTCTACTCTCCTGAGCTTCATTCCAAGGTGGCGTGTGACCAACATTCTGGCGGAGGACTCTAAACACCTTTGATCCAGTTTATTCTCAAGCCGAATCAAATCAAAACACAGCACAAAGGACTTTCAGCTAACAGCAATCAGAGCTTCTTCCTGCAGATGTGAGCTTTCCGCGCCTTCAAAACACACAGCTGGATTCTTATCATTCCATGCTGGAGAAATGTGTAATCAATTCTCTAATTAACTACTTAAATGGTTCAACCAATCACCATCAGCGTCAATTAACGTTCAAAGCAATCTCCCTCGGATTCGGCTGCCGTGATTAGCCGGCTACATGATGGGCAATTACAGAGAGGAGCACGCAATCTTCACCGCAAGGCCTATTACAATCATGTGTGGCCCTCAGATCTGCAATTGCGACAATGAAGCAAGAGGCGCGGCGGCAGGAGACGGAGAGAAGGAGGAGGAGGGGAATGAGGGGGGGTAACAAAGAAAAGAAGAGATGAAAGTATTTCTCCAGCAGGAGGAGGAGGAGTCCGACAGTTTTCGCTCAGATTTAACAAGCTGTGGGGGGTTTCCAGATCATCAATACTGACAGACTGTTAAAACTTAGTCTAAGCTAGGGATAAATGTTACCGATTAATGAGTAAATCTGAAGTTAATTGATCTTATTGATTGTTTACTTAAAAAACTGAGCTTCCTTTTATTTATTCCATAACAACAAGAATTCAATAAGTTTGTACAATATGCTGGTAAAAATACAGCACAACCTTATGTTTTAACAAACCTATCCTGCCACCAAAGCAAGTTTCCTTACATATTTTAACATCATTTATAATATATAACAAACCAGTAATCTATTAGGTTACCACATAAAAAAGATTAATAAAATATGTTAAACATTTATGATTTCCAATGAACAGAGATGTAAAGCTATCGTTAACAGAGAGGGTATGTGGCTCTGACATACTGTTAGACTATTTGCCACTTCATTACAATACAGTCGATACTAACTGTCATTTAGCTGTTTGTTTTTAGTCTGATCCAGCAATCAGTGGGAGACTGTGCTGTTAGCAGCACTTTTAAACAGGTGGTTTTGGTTCTGGTTGCTCTGAGAGGAATTTTAAAACATTACTCCATGTAGTCATTAACTCACTAATACCCCATTTACACTACCCTTGAAAAACCGATCCATGCCGAGTACGGTCCGAGCTTTCGGATCAGTTAACCAGACCCAGCTTCGGTTCTGAGCTGACCGTTAACACATCACTCTATCTCGGTTCCTCGACCTCCTCGCCTCCTAGTGACGATCTCTTGGTATTACTGTCAGTATTAAAGGAGGAAATCAAGCAGTTGGTGGCGGTAATGCACCAAAAGTTGTTTGCCAACCGCCATAAAACACAAGAAGAAGGCGAAGAAAGAGGTACTCAAGCAAATCAAAATGTTGTGTGGAGAAGATTTCGATTGTTGTTTATAGTTGTTGTTCTTCTTCTGTTTTGTGTTGGTTGGCAAGCAACTTCCGGGGGGCATTACCGCCAACTACTGGAATGGAGTGTGAATCGGGATGTGCAGCCAGGCGGAGATGGCGCCTTCTGCTCATGCGCTCTTGTTATCAGAGAACCGAGCCAGGGAAAAAAGCGAGCCGAGCCCATCTCTGGAACTTGTCTGCAGTTGGCTGGGTCTGGTTGTGTCTAGCTCGGTTCAGTTCAGTTTTCTTTCCATTTACACACGATAAGTTATCTCAGTTACTGAGCTCGGACCGGTCTCGGCACGGTTTTTCAAGAGTAGTGTAACTGGGGTATATGGCTTTCTCGGTCTACCATGCTAATTGCTAGCATGTATTTTTCTATCATGTTACAGATGGTTTGTGTAATGCTCTCAGCTTTTCTATCACCAAACGTTCCAAACACAGCGGAGACGTTACGCTGCTCCTCCATGCAGCATTGCAGTGTTTATATTTACAAAAAGATCCAGAAAGAGTTCATTCTGCATCCTCGTCTCCATTAAAAGTGTAAATGATAAACTTTACAGGACTCTAAATCCATTCACGTTTATCTTCTATCCTGCCTCTGCTCTGGCGTTACTTGTGGTGGTGGAGTGGCGGCCTAGTGGTTAGGAATCCTGAGGTTGTGAGTTTGAAACTGCCACTCTGGCCCACTGAGCAAGACCCTTATCCCCCAATTTCTCCCCGGGCGCCGCACAGTGGCAGCCCACTGCTCCCCAAGGGGATGGGTTAAATGCAGAGCATTAATTTCTCCATTATGAGATCAACAAAGTTATTTTTCAAGAAATGCTAGCAAGGCGTCAGCTAATACTGAACAGTGGTGCTCTCTAGTGAATGGTAGTAACACTACAGCACTGAAAAAAATTCCTTTTACGTGGATGCTATCAGTTAATCGAATGGAGGACCGTTTTTAATCCAATATACAATAAAAAATTGACAATAAATTCAGTTATTTCTTTGCATCTCTGCTCAAGTATATTTTGGCTTTAGAAGTCATTGTAAAATTGAAGTGAAAAACATCCATTTGGGGCATATGGGGGGGGGCTCTTTCACTCCATTCCAGTTTCCCTCTTCCTCTGGTGGTGCTTTCTTAAGTGCTGTCTTGGACAACTGAGTCCATTTGAACGTTTATTAGAGCTGAGTCTCCAGCGACATCAAAGCTGCAGTAAAGTGCAGAAGTAGTGAGCAGTGTTGTGAGCATTTAGCAGACTATTTTATTTCTCCGGCCCGATCAATCACTGAATTGTGGAATTATTTTAATCACCTTGACCTTGTTGCTACATTAAAGGGAAAAAAGGCTTGATCTAAATTCTACTTTGCTTCTGATGGATTTGCTTCTGGCCAGAGCTTAAGTTATTCCCTGCAGCCTCTCCCTAAAGAATGCATTTCAAAAAGCAGGATATAGTCTCTCCTGATGTTTTCATGCTGTTAATGCACAAAAAAAAAATGTCCAAATACTAGTGAGAGTGAGACAGTTATCAAACATCAGGTTTTAGACATGTTATGCCTCAAAGGGCCTCAGAATGTCACACTGGTCCTTAAAACATGCTAACCCTCCTTTCATCAAAGCCTTTTTTTTTCTTAGGAGCCAGACGTTCTCCAAGGCTGCTTTTGAGGCATATCTACCTGAGGGCCTTTTAATGATGAGTTCCCTCAGCTGCTTTTTTTCACATCGGCGTCTGGAGAACTAACAGCTCATTTCCCCCAAAAAATCAAACATCTCTCTCTTTGTTTTCCTCCTTTCCATTTTCTGTATTATCTGCTGTAGAATGCAGCCTTTGTGAGCCCACATGACAGCCGCAGCGTGATGGAGCCTGGCAGGGGGGGGCTGACATGTATACACACCCCGAGCATGTAGCCGAGCCCCGAGCAGCTCCTCTCCACCAGTGGGGGGTTAAGTACCTTGCTCCAGGGTGCTTGCATCACGACCGCTGAGGGACAACAGCGTGTGTCGATGCCGCCGCTCAGGCTCTCCGCTGGAACAGACGGCTCTGTGGTTGCCAAGCTATTGTGTTTCCACTGAACTGTAGAGGTTGGCTCTTTTCAGACCCCCCTTACTATTTCACCATAGAGCATCATGTAGAACAGCTGATAAGGCAGTGAAGTTAAGTGACATTTTTTAAGGATTTGTCACTGCAGAAGCATTTCCCTGACATTAGCAGATCTCACGCTCAGACATATCCTGAGGCCAGAAACGAGCTGATAATCGTTCAGACCGCTGCCGTCCTCTTTAAACACGCTTCTCTGAAACCAAGAGATAAAATAAAAGCACCACATCCAGCAACATGCAACGTTTAAATAGTAATAACAAATAGTTTGTGAGTAGTGAATGCAGACGAACAACAATGAGACCCCATGGTAAAGATAGAGATAGACCGATACGTCAGCCGGGCTTGTCGATGTTTTTGGCACATATTTGGGTTTTTGTTGGGGTTTTTTTTTTGAGCTTGTATGAAGTTGGATTTATCCTTTTCATGGTGTCTGGAAAACTGCCACTAAAAGAAAGGAACAGTAAACTTACTACTACAGGCAGACTGATGCATCAGCCAGCTGATACTTTTGGCCGATATCTGTGATTTTTTTCTTGTATTGGTATCAGCTGATGCGTCATCCCTGGGATGTGGAGAAAAATCCTCTTGGCAATATATCGTAATTTTTGGCTGTCTGATATAATATAAACCTTTTAGTTCCCAGTATCGATTTTTTTAAGCAAAATATTTTTACCTTAAACTGAGGGAAAATGGACTAACTCTGTACCACCAGACTGGCAAATAGTGCTGTTGAGCCTTTTTTCTGTGCGGCGCAGCGCCGTATCTGTAGTTGAGGCAGTCACAGTGTAAGACGTGAACTGGCTCAAACCCCGAGCAACATGGATAGCAAATCAAATCAATGATAAATATCATCTGATGAACAGAGGTTGCTTTTTTCTACAATTTTAATTTTGATAGCAGGAAAAATAGCAGTATATGGACCAATCAGATTCACTTTACTCACTCTTTTAAAGTCGGGCACCATTTGGGAGAATTCGGAACAGCCGCTTCCCTACGACTTCAAGAGTTGTTTTGTATGAAAACAGTTTGTTGACAACTGATGGGTAGATGTTTTTCTAAAGGGGATGGGGGGGCATGACAAGCTGTGGCTACGGTGGCCCTTTTTTGTTTGCCCTTTGTTTTTAACTACCAATGTTCAATTTGTAGATAATGCATGCCTGTAGCCAAATAAATAAATAAAACAATTCAAGTCTCAATTCAAACCAACCCTAAGGGGTGGACCAGGTCATCCGATTCAATTTACATGTTTTTTAAGCCAAAGCAATACTTTGTTTTTGGTCCACTCTGTAAAGCCTCAAACTTAACGCTATTTCTGACATTTTGAAATGAAAAAGCTTCCTGGATGTGAAGTGAAACGTCTTCAAAATTGGAAACAAAGTCCAGTGGATTCTTGTTTTTACTATTTTGGAATGACTATAACCTGAATGACAGAAACTTTACCAGCAAACCAACCCTGTATAACTTTCATCCACTAGGGGCGCTAGACGTGTCATCTCCAGTACGCAAAACTGGAAGGATTATTCTGAGTAGAGGAGACCATAGCTGAGGTCCATCACCCTAAAACACGCTCCCTGCATCCCGCTGTGGTGATGCTGTAGTTCAGCAGGGAGGCCTTAAAGGGGAGGTGGATGGAGCCGTTCCAGACTGCAAATAAAAGAGGCTTTAGACCAGACCAGAGGGTCTGGGCCTCCCAATAGGAACACACAACCCTGCACATAGAGCTGGGGCTGCAATGTATGGTTACTTATGTGTTAGAAGGACTTAAAAACCTGCACTCTTAGATGGAGCAAAACGGGCCTCTAGGAAGGAACGCACAATCTAAGATAAATAGGCAACGGTGATATTAATGCTGAACACTGATAAGCATATCAGGTGTTTTTTATCTGCTATTATGAAACTCTATTTGGCTTTTAGCACTAGCCTATTGCAGAAGGACTCCTGGTTTGAACAGTGGGAATTCCTGACTGTGTGACTATAATATAACAGCCAACAATAATGGATTCCAAAGAGTCCTCTGCTATAATAACACTGCACACATGACGACAGCAGTCCTGATGTATTAGCTGGATATTCTGCATCCAAAAATAGGCATATTTCCCATTGCATGGCTCGATGTTAACCATCGCCCGATCGCCCGAGGGCAAGTAGTTTTTATTGTTGGGAGAGTACAAATTTTATTTCATTTGCCCGTCGGGCAAGTGCAATGATCGCAAAAAAATAAATATTTATTACTCAAAATTACTTTAAAATCACGGAAGACATTCGCTAAAAACGACCCACAAGCGTTGCCGGCGCCATCTTTTGTTGTTTTGTACACATTCTCGCGTGATTTGAAAAAGCCACGTGATTTTCCACTAGATGGGGTGATTCAGCTCTTGGGGAGAGAATTCTGCAGAGCAGCAGTTGGATGATGAATTTAATCTATACTATAATACACGCTAGATTAAAAATGATCAATCAGGGATTAGGAAAATAAAAAATAATAATTGTATGCGCACAATGTAAATATTTCTATCATATGGCAGTCTTCTGTACAGTGATGCAGGTCATACATTAAAACATTTTCATTAAATTGTTTTCTCTTAGACATTTGAGTGGTGCATTTAAATGTTATAGAGCTAAACATGTTAAATTGGTGAGTAGTAGTAGTGTAAGTTTTTAACCTGTCACATTTTTTTTTTTTTTTAACATTACAATTTATATTTTTCAAAGCACACAACAGTTTAAAGCAAAGTTAAGTTTGAAAAGAATGTGCAGGAAGGATTGAAAAGCATGTTAACACGGTAATGTAGGCTTGAGTTCATTATCTGACGCATGCATATACACACCAGGAACCTGGAAACTTACTGAATTACAAAAAACATTTTAAAAAACAAACATGTTTCATTGGTATATATACAAAAATGAATATTAGGAACTATATTTATCCAACATTATACTGGGCAAGTTAAAATTGTTTCTGGGCAAATGAAATGTGAAAGTCACTTGCCCTTTGGGCAAGTGGTAAAAATCCTTAACGTCAATCCCTGCATTAATTTCAGCAGGTAAATGAAACCAACATGCCAATCAAAGAAGAAGATTTAAATTTAAAAAGACAGACTTTAAGGCCGATATTTTGACACCAGTATAACCTAGCCTCGATCTGGGCCCGCCTTTTCTTCCTCCATTTATATGGTTTAAACGACATAGTGAATAATAATGTTACACATGTATCAATAAAAAAACATTTATTGGCTAATTAAAGAAAACATCAACAATGGATCAAAGATGGAGGGAGCAGAAATGCATGCTTCACGTTTTTTCAAGACATGTCTGCTGAATGCGCTGATGGATCAGTGAATACCAGACCGTATTGGCCAGTGCCGACCGTCGCAGGTGCCAACAGGTGTTTTGCTTCTTGAACATACCTCCACGTTCATTTTTGAAACAAATGTGTTATTTATTTCCAGCAAGAATATGGATGAACAATACGCAAACGAATGTCTTTAAACTTGGATTAAAGGAGAAGTTAGTCTGATGTTAGAAGTTCAAATTGTGGTGAAAGAATCATTTAAAAGACATAAAAGACGTAAAAGAAAAGCTGTCTCCTTCAAGTCCTTGGGTGAGTTCTTCTATCTATCAACTGAATGGGAAGCTCTACAAGTTACCAACGTGATTTAAACATCCTTCCATTAATCCTTTTTTCGTCACGCTTATCCCTGCAGGGGTCGTGAGGGCTGCTGGAAGTTGCGACTTGGGCTGATTGAGCTAATTGATTAATCTGATGATATTTTTATTTTTAATTAGTTAATGATAGCAAAAATCATCATAAATAGGCCTTTCTACAGATTAAACCAGGAGAAGCTAAAGATATTCTACATATGGAACATAACAGAAATTAACAGTGCTTATTTACCAACATTAAAGTTTACTGTATTCATCTCCAAAGCAAAATCCTTGTTTAATTTTTACAATTTTGGCATAATAACTGCTTAGAGTGGGTTATTGTTTCAGCTAACAGCACGTTAGAGTCTGTTTTCTAGTTTGCTACAACCAAAAAAAAAAAATCACAAATATTCTGATTAATTGTTTCCGCCCTACTAACAATCAACAAAATATTGACATAAATGGCCAGATTACCAATACAAGAACAAACCTGCTAAAATCAGTGATGAGAGATCAATCTGTCTGCTTTTAAAACAAATGTAAAAAAAAACACTTCTCCATTACTTTGTTTCACATTCATACATTTGTATTTTAAGCAGAAATGAAGTAGAAATCCTCATTCATATGGTAAATTATCTTAGTTATCTGCTCCAATTAACAGTAAATACACCTAATCAAAGAAGTTCTAGATATATATTTTTTGCAGTGTGTTGCTAAACATGCAAATCTGTCAGAGACCTGCAGCAAACAAGCTGTGCACTGCAAAAGTGTCCCTCAGATTAGATCTAGTCCAAACCACTTTTAGATTTTATTTTGAGATCAATATTCTGATCAAGAATAGATTCTGTTACATAATTAATCTTTTGAGAAGATTTTACTCAACATAAATCCAATAATTCATCAGCGCTTCAAAAGTAAACATCTGATCAGGTAAATAAGATGACAATGAAATTAGGATTTCGGTCCTTAAAATAAGATGAATAAATATTGTGCAATTTAAATAGGATAAGAAAGTTGATTTTTTGAGCTTAAATATAAATCATGTTAATCTTTTGTTAAATTACCTCCCTAAATTGAGGAAAAGTTAATTTATTTTAAGGAAAACTGATATATATATTTCAGTTTTAGCAGCACTTTAATGACTTATTTCTTGTTTTGAAATATATAATAAATATATCAAAAGTAGAGCTGCAACTACCGATTGCAAATCGATTAATCTGTCTATTCTTTTTTTTAATAATCATCAGATAGCCAAAGGTTCCTAAAATAAGAATTTTCACATAAGTAAAGCAAGTGAAAATAAAACGTTTCCACTTGAGGATTTCTGGATAGAGCATGTTGACAGATGAGGTCTTTTTTTTTTTTATCTTAAAAGCAAATTCTTTTTACAATTTTCGTATAATTACTGCTGTAAATTGGTTACTCTGTCAGCTAAAATCATGTTTTAGAGTCTCTATACTCCAGGTAACAATTAATTGATTACTAAATTAGGTGATGATTATTTCAAAAATCGATTAATCTGGATTAATCCCATTGTTTCAGCCCTAATCAAGAGGTCTAAATAAGTCACTTATAACTTGAAGTGCAATGACAGATTATTACTTACTAGAATCCCTGAATCTGATGATGATGATTCTGATGATGATGATTCTGATGATGATGATGATGATGATGATGATGATGATGATGATGATGATGATGATGATGATTATATCTTTAGTTATCATTTGATTGTTGTGGGGAGATTAATTTGCACAAAAAATCGATTTTTGTTGTTATTTGTTGTTTTTTATACTGCAAAAATTGAAATAAGTATTTCGTTCTTGAAATGGATGGATGTTCCTTTGATTTTAGCACATAGTTAAGACATTTTGCCAATGGAATAAGAACATTTAAATTTAAAATGAGAAAAAAAAAAAACTACACGACCTTGGTTTAAGTTTATAATTTTTAATTCTCTTATTATAAGGACAAGAAAACATTCATTGCATTGGTAGATTATCTGATTTACCTGCTCAGATTAAGCACTAATACACTGATTCTACAAAAGTCTTAATTGTTGTTTTAATTGTTTTTTTCTGTGCAATAAAATGATGAACAGCTTTAGAAGGCGAAGCCTTCCCAGGGCAGCGTTCCACATTCCCAGACAGGTTTGGATTCAGCCGCCAACAGGAGTTCATGTGCATAGAGGAGGATGTGGGATGTCTCTTTCATTGCCCTGAAGCAGTGGATATCTCAGGCGGGTTAGCAGTCTAACATACAGACCCCAGTAGACTGTGTGTCACCATCTGCTGAGCTGTGATGAGCTCTGCCCCCCGCCCCCCCAGCATGTGCTGCAGACAGCGATGAGCCCATTAGAAACCGCTGTCTCCACGGCAGACCAACTGAGAGAGAACGGCGTTCCTGAAGCATCTCCAGCATCTTCCTCCCGTTAGAAGCAGCTTAACAAGCAGAGATTCCTGCTCACACGCTGCAGGTCGAAAGACGCTGATGACGATTATTTTCACTACAGTCCGGATAGGATCCTCCATATGCTCTGCTGATTTGTTCTCTATTGGAACCAATTCTTGAAGACAATATTGCTTTTTTTTTCCTTCCTCGGTTTACATGATAGATACATTTACCTTAAAGGAGAGACTAAGGGCTTGTGCAAATCTTTTGGGGTGGTTTGGCCCCCTAGAGCAGGGGTCACCAGTTAAAAACCAGCGGGGTCCGAATAAAAAAAATCATCAACCAGTAAAGGTCGGGAGACATTTTTTTATAATCTGTTACTTTAAACAGAATTTAACTCTAAAATAAAATGAGGTATTTATGCATCCATGTTATATATTGCATTTTTAGATTAGAAAAAATATATATTAAAAAAGAAAAATAGAACATTTTTCCATTTTAAAATCTAAAGTGTTTTAAGTAGAGAACAGCAATCGTTCAGTTTGGTATATAGACAATTTCCTGATTCACATATTTTTATAAAACACCTGAACTGACTGTTTTGCTTTTTTTTCTTGTTTCTGTCTTAATGTTCGCAGTGGGCTTTAATGCTGCCCTGCAAGGCGTTTTTAAACCTGGTTTGAATGGAGACTAAGCCATTCTAAAGCACATATCAAGGAGCTCATTTTGAGCCTGGATCCATATTTATTTTGATTCTGTTCATGGTGGAGAATCCTGCTTCACAGCAGCAGGTTGAGCCAAACATCCTCTAAATGTGCAGGGTCATCTTTTGAGCACCATTTCACTTTTCTTTCACCAATTCCACCACAGTTCTTTCCCCATGCGCATGCCGGGCGCAACAAAAGGATTAACGTAAGTCGAACAATATGTAATTTATAAATGTTTTAAATCAATTGGTCCAGATTAGGCCAGCAGGTGGGTCCGGATCCGGACCACGGTCGGCTAATCCCTGACCTCTGGCCTTGTGGTTAGAGCAAGGTTGCAAGTACCAGGCTGGATCCCCACAGTCTGCACTCTGGGTTCCTGAGCAAAGACCTTTAACCCCACACTGCTCCCCAGGCGCCGCACAATGGCAGCTCACTGCTCCCCAAATGGATGTGTTAAATGCAGAGTGAATTATGTTACTCCATACTTGTGACAGTGTAATGACAATTAAACGTTGGAAAAAAAAAGATAACAAATGCAACACATCTCAGTTACAACAGAACAAAACAGAATATTTGCAGATAATCTTAAGAAAAAATATATATATATATCGCCCAAAAAAATGAGATGGTGGATGAAATGATCTATTTTTAATATACTAACATAGATCCTGTCCTTTGCTATGATAGCAGCTTAGGAATATGGAACCAGAACCAGATAAAGATGGTCTGTGAATGTAGAGGCGCATTCATTGATTGATGATCAGCAGATAATTAGATGTGAAACCGTGTCAATGCTGTAAACTTAGCACCACCTGATGGACGTTTCAACTGTAATATTTAATATATTCTCAATAAGATAAGATTGAAATATTGAAGATTTGACAAAAGCTGACAGTGTTGGAACAGGTAACGGCTGATCATCCTGCTGCACCCAGGAGGACGATCCTGCAGAGAATCAGAGATGCGTTCAACGCCTCAGACCTTTGAAACGTCTGTGAAGCTGCAGCAGATTCTGGCCTCCTGAGTGTTTAAAGAAAAGCTCTTCTCTCCATGTGGGTCTTTGTTCTCATGTCCTCCGCTGTGCACAAAATGACTCCGCTGAGCAGCGTAGCATAAAGCGATGGCAAACCGCAGAGGAGCGGAACAGATGAGGCCCTGACTGATGCTGTCTAGAAGTTCACAGCTTCCATCTAGAATCTATGCAGTGGACATCTATTTATCAGCTCATGTTCATGGAGGAAAACAGCAGAGTCTAGAATCTGATTTCTGTTTTTCTACATCTGAGTTAGTATGAAGGGGAAGATGGAATAATGAATATATTTACAGACTTGATTCAGTATTCTTTCATTTAAGTGTTGTGTCCTTCCTTCTTTCCTTCCTTCCTTAGATCCTTCCATCCTTCCTTGTTTATTTCTTCTTTTCCCTTTTTTCTCTTTTCTGCTTTCTCCATTTGTTTATTTCTTTCCTTTCTTCCCCTATTTCCATATTTTTTCTTACATTTTATTATCCGTCTTCCTTATATTCTTTCGGTCCTCTAAATCCTTCCTCCTTTCACCCTCTTTTCTTGATTTCTTTTCCTTTCTTTGTTGTTCCTTATTCCCTTTCTTGCCCCTGTGTTTTTTTTTCCTTCTTTTTTTTCTTTTGTCTTGCTTTCTTCCCTTATGTCATGTCTACATTTTTTAAAATTTTGGGGTTTTTCTTTTCTTTCCCTCCCTTCCTCCCTTCCTCCCTTCCTTCCTTCCTTCCTTCCTCTGTGATTCCTTTATCTATACTTCATTGATCCAATTTATCTTTTCTTTCTGTCTTTCTTTCTGTACTTTTTAAAGTTCCCTTTCTCTCTTCTTTTCATTTCTTTCCTAATTTTAAAAATCTTTTCTTTAATTCCTTCTTTCTCCTGCGCCTTCATCATTCTCTTTCCACATTCATTTTTTTCATATTTTTTCCTTCATTTATTCATTTCCTACTTCCTATAGTTTTTTGAGTAGTTAATGGACTTTAAAGTCTGAAATTACAGTTAACTTTGACACTTTAATCGTGGATAGAGAACCTCTGGGACTCTGTTGTTTTTTTAAACAGTATTCTTTAAAAACTGGGCCGTTTTATTGTGAATCTCACCGACAGTGAAAAGGTGATTTTAGGCTCACCCTGATGCAGATAAAGTCAATCTAATGTAGGTATTAAATAAAAGCCTAACAGTGATTGATAAGCAACACATGGACATCCCATAAATCATCCCTGCTCTGTCATTAAGCCTTCACGGCCGCGCGTGGAACAGAGAACATCCCATAAATCACAACAACACCTGTGGTGCAGCAACTCACTAATCAGACACTAACCTGACTGCAGCATTATCACTATTAATTAGTGAAGGGCAGAACTGATCACCAACAGCTGACTAACTTGGATGATGCGCTGCCCTTTTCATTCATCGCTCTCTCTGCATCTCTGATGTCACAAAGGCGCCGCGAGGAGCGGAGCCCTCAGCTGAACGCGCGTGCCTCCGCCGGTTACAACGGCAGCTCGGACGGTGACACAACAAAGGCGTTTTTTCTTTTCTTTTAGTCCACTCACTTTCCCCGCCTCCTCACAGAGACAATAATAAATAAATTAAAATAGAAAAACACAAACTGGGTTCTGACCTCCAGCTTTCTTTCCACCCATCCCATTCAGCACTGAACACGCACAGATGCGTGGCTGTTAACACAGGAGCGAAAATCAAAACAAAGCGGCGTGCGGGACTCACCACGGCTGCTCCAGCTCCCAGTCCCTGAAAAAGTCGAATTCAAAGAGGTCCATGTCCGGTTCGGCCGCTGCTGCCGCTGGTTAGAATCCAAAGCCTGCTGCTGCTACGTGGTTCTACATGAGCCGCTGGTTCAGAGTGGCTGGGAGAGAGGAGACAGGCTGCTGCCAGGAAGCTGCTACGTGGTAGGAGAGAGCTGACAGCCCGGCAGAGGTGGAGGGAGGGAGGGAGGGAGGAACACACAGCTCCATACTGAGATATTCACTGGAAACTAAATGAGATATTCACTGGAAACAAAATGAGATATTCACTGGAAATTTAAAATGAGATAACTGTGGAACTAAATGAGATATTCACTGGAAACTAAATGAGATATTCACGGAAAACACTGGAAACTAAATAAGATATTCACTGGAAACAAAAAGAGATATTCACTGGAAACTAAATGAGATATTCACTGGAAACAAAACGAGATATTCACTGGAAACTAAATAAGATATTCACTGGAAACAAAAAGAGATATTCACTGAAAACAAAAAGAGATATTCACTGGAAACAAAAAGAGATATTCACTGAAAACTGAAAAAAAGAGATATTTACTGGAAACAAAAAGAGATATTCACTGGAAACTAAATGATATATTCACGGAAACTGGAAACTAAATGATATTTACTGGAAACAAAAAGCGATATTCACTGAAAACAAAAAGAGATATTCACTGGCAACAAAAAGAGATATTCACTGAAAACAAAAAGAGATACTTTTTAATGAACACTGGAAACTTTAAAAAAGATAGTCCTTGGTATTCACTGAGAAACTGAAAAAAAATAAAGATATTTCTGGAAACAAAAAGCGATATTCACTGGAAACTAAATGAGATATTCAACTGGAAACTGAAAACAAAATGAGATATTCACTGGAAACAAAATGAGATATTCACTGGAAACAAAAAATGAGATATTCACTGAGATATTCACTGGAAACAAAAAGAGATATTCACTGGAAACAAAAAGAGATATTCACTGGAAACAAAATGAGATATTCATTGTGGAAACAAAAAGAGGTATTCACTGGAAACAAAATGAGATATTCACTGGAAACAAATAGAATATTCACTAGAAACAAATAAAGAGATATTCACTGTGGAAAAAAATATAAGAGATACACTGAAAACAAAATCAGATATTCGCGGAAAACACTGGAAACTAAAAGAGATATTCACTGGTAAATGAAGATATTGAAAAGAGCAAATCACTGGAAACAAAATAGTTGAGATATTCACACCGAAAATTAAATGAGGAGATATTCAGTAGAAACAAAATGAGATATTCACTTGAAGAGAGTCACACCTGGAAAAAAGAGGGATTCAACTCACTTTGGAAACTAAATGAGAGATATTCACTGGGAAGACTAAATGAGGGTCAAATCCAGATATTCACTGTGGAAGCCAAATGAGATATTCACTGGGAACTTAAAATCAGATATTCACTGGAAACTAAATGAGATATTCACTGGAAACCTAATGAGATATTCACTGGAAATTAAATGAGATATTCACTGGAAACTAAATGAGATATTCAGTTGAAAACTAAAATGAGATATTCACTGGAAACTAAACGAGATATCACTGCAGAGCCAAATGAGATATTCACTGGAAAATAAAGTGGAGTATTCACTGGAAACTAAATGAATATTCACTGGGAACAAAATCAGATATCACTGGAAGCTTAATGAGATATTCACTGGAAATTAAATGAGATATTCACTGGAAACTAAATGAGATATTCACTGGAAACCTAATGAGATATTCACTGGAAATTAAATGAGATACTTGAGGGCCAGAGATATTCACTAGAAATTTATTTTTCCTTCTATTTCACTGGAAAATAAAGTCACTGGAAACCAAATGAGCATTACTAGAAAGCTAATAGATATTCACTGGGAACAAAATCAGATATTACGAAAATAAAAAATTACAACAAAAGGAATAGTCATAAAATTATATGAGAACTGGAAAGTTGATAACAATACGAGATATTCACTGGGGTATTCAAAACCAAATAAGATTACTGGAAACTAAACGAGAATAAAATGAGATAATCACTGAAAAATAAATTAGAGTCATGGAATTACATATGAAAATTACGAAAATAAAAGTTACGAGAAAAAATACGAGAATAAAAGGTATTATCTATTACGAAAGAGAATAAAGCCAGGCTAGAAATTCCCTTCTATTTCAAGAATAAAGTCGTAACATTACTAGAATAATGTCGTAAAAATACAAAATAAAAATTTTGCAACGAGAATAAAGTCATAAAATTATGAGAATAAAGTTGTAAACAGCCAGAATAAAAACCCTTTGATAGGATACCTGCAAGAATAAAGTCATACATTTACGAGAATAAAGTATAAAATTACGAATAAAGTTGTACTATTAAGAGAATAAAGTAATAAAATTACTTAGAATAAAGTTGTAACATTTACGAGAATTAAGTCAGAAATTACGAATAAAGTCAAAAAATATGAGAATACCGTCGTAATATTAGAGAAAAATTGCACATTACGGTAGAATAAAGTTGTAAAATTAAGAAAGGTAATGTCTACAATTACGGTGAATAAAGTCATAAAATTACGAAAAAAGTTGGCAATAACAGAATAAAGTCAGAACATTACGCAGAATAAAAGTCACAATATTACGAGAATAAAGTCATAAAATGAAAAGAGTAAAAGCGCGAGAATAGGCATAAAATTACAAGAATAAAGTCGTGAAATTACGAGATAAAGTCGCAACATTATAAGAATGAAGTTGTAATATTATGAGAAGAATAACATCATAAAATTAATGAGAATAAAAATCACAACAAGAATAAGCCTCATAAAATTCGAAATAATAAAGTCGTAAAATTACGAGGATTAAGTTGTAACATTACAAGAATAAAATGCATTAGAAAAAATTGAAGGAATAAGTCATGATAAAATTACAGCTAATAATGTGCTCATAATATGGGAGAGAAAAATTTACAGAACATTACGTGAATAAAGTTGTAAAATTAAGAGAGGATAAAGTCAGAAAATTATGAGAATAAGGTCGTGAATATTACGAGAATAAAGTTGTAATATTACGAGAATAAAGTTGTAAAATATTACGAGAATAAAGTTGTAATATTAATGAGAATAAAGTTGTAACATTACGAGAATAAAGTTGTAATATTGGGAGAACCATAACACCTCTATCTTAGACAGATCATTTATTTTTACTTTTTAAAATATAACATATACTCCACGGTTTTCAGACAGTCATTGAAGTTTCACCTTTCTCCCTGCGGTTCTTGTTCTTTGAAAATGGCGTGTAAAGGGTGGTAAGAAATATAAAGAAGTCACTGAAGCGTATGACCAAAGAGTATAGAAAAGGCCTCAGAAGAGGTAGATATATCCCATAATGCTTAATTTCTGTCACAGCGGCCCATTGTCGCTGATAGGCTGACAGTACCCGGCAGCGCTGCGGCCTAATAACAAAGATGCGCAGGCACTACTACTACCGTTAGGGACAATTTACCTGACCAACAGAGCAAAAAGCAATAATCAATAAGTTTGTATGAGCTATAAGAACAGCAACTTTTAAACAGAGCGTGCACAAGGAGAAATGGGCACGAGCACGCTCCTCTCACACGTGTTTTATTCCAGATTATTGGAGCAGAAGAACCAAAAGCTGCTTCTCTACATGTTTGGTTCTGGTTCTGGTTTACTGCGGTTGTGGTTTTGATCCAGTAGACCTGAGAGGTCTGGATGTTGATCCACTGACAAGAAGTCTTTAATATATTTTGGTTGTAAAGGATTCAGTGATTTATAGTCAAAGACGGAGGTCTTCAATAGGGGATCCGCGACCCCTAGGGGGTCCACGGATGTAATATACCGCATATAAGTCACAAAATTTTGGCTTGATTAGACTCTTTTTTAATAATATTCCCCCTTAAGTTTTTTCCACTAATTGAAATGTCGTTTTAAATAATCACTGACATGAATTAAAACATACTGTAGTAAACAGATAAATGGAGGCAGAAGATGTCTTTCAGTCATCAATGCACACATTCAGCGACACAGTGGGAACTCATCCTTTCAAGTTGGGCACCGTTTGATTCATTCCTTACCTGTCCCATCAACCAGGAATCCAGAATCAGAAATACTTTAATAATCCCAGGAGCGTTACATGACTTCATCTGTAATAAAGTGACTATAGGACCAGTTTAATATAACACAATTTCCTATAACAACATATATAATTAGGGGGTCCCCGCTCCATCTACGCCATCAGTTTGGGGGTCCTTGGCCTGGAAAAGCTTTGAAGATAGACTGACAGTATTTTAAAGTCTATTCCCCAAGATACGGGGAGCCAGTGGGAGGACTTTAGGGCACTTGGCTGATGTTCTCCACTTTCTTAGTTCTAGTGAGGACGCAGGCTGCAGCATTCTGGATCAGCGCTGCAGCTGTTTGATCCACTTCGAGATAGCATGCCAGCACACTCGTGTTCATTTTCAACTAAAGATGATTGCATGAATTAGTCCTCTCTAAGTTTTGCTACTTGGTCTAAACTTTAGACTAGATCATTAAGCTTTAGACTAGCTTAAACAGAGGACATAAAAGTACTTCGGTAAAAGGTCAATCAAGCCCTGCCTGGGTATTTAGGGATGTCATCCTGCTGCAAGGTGAGCCTAAATGGAAGCTGCTCCACAGTATAATGCTGCCCCTACCGTGTTTCATAGTGGTATAGATAAAGTCAGAATTTTATTGAGTGTCTTAAAAGTATAGGAGGTATTCCCAGGTGGATTTAAAATAAGAGTGAGAAAGATTTAAATGAAATACTTTGGGATGCTTCAGGGATTTTATTAAGAGCCAATTCAAAAGGACGTTTCTTCAGTCCTGTCTCTATATGTTGGAGTATGTGGTACGTCAGGTTGTGTTAAGGCGGATGGTCTTCCACGTCCCTCCTGTCACCTCCTTCTCCATCCTTTCTCCAAGCACATCACTTTTCATTCAGATCAGCCGCAGCATTAACACGATCTAAAATGTTCTGCAGCTCTGGTCGCCCCTATCTTGCACCACATTCCCCAGCGGCAGGTTTTCTGGTGTCTGCGGCTGGCTACAAATAACGACAGATGGCTGAAGTTTCCACTGCTGCTGTCTCCCTCTCCTCTCTCGCAGGGTTGGACCCCTTTGATGAGGGAAGTCCAAACGCACCGGAAAGAGAAACATCCTGAGATGTGCTGAGGTATTTTTTTTTGTGTGTGTCTTTTTTGTTTTTTTCTCAGCATGTTGCTGCATCTGAGTTTTTTTTTCTTTCCTGGTTTGGTTTGGGGCAACATGCCAGCATGAGTCTGCATCACAACCAGCAAACAACAGCCTTGGTTTGAGGAGAGGAGAGATTTAAACAGAGGGAAAGGCAGGAATTAAACACTGTCCGCTGTTATTGCCTGATTGTCTCAAAGTGCTGTTTCATAACCTCGGCCCATTCCAGCCTCACAAACATCCCCAGTCTGGAAAAACACAACATTAAGACCAAACAAGCACCTGCATGGAGCACGGATCCTGTGAGGAAGTCCAAAAAACAAAACTAGGTCAGACACTGAGAGGCAGAATGACTAGAGAAGAGGAAAGGATAGAGAAGAAGATACATGATTTATGAACACAACAGTTGTTGGATAAGTTATCAGTGACAAAATGAGATAGATCTGAAGAGAGGGGCAAACAGAAAGCTTAACACGTCGTGTCTTTCGCTGCTCACAGCACAGCCCTCATCATCAGGGGGTCTTTGATTAGAGATTGTTGTTTAGTCGTTGTTATTGTTTGCAATATCCTGGGAGCCACTGCCACTAATTTCAGTCATGACATTGAAAGGCATCTGGATGCATTCTCTCTCTCTCTTTCAAAAACATGTAAAAAAAAAAATAATAAAATGATAAAACAGTTATGAAAGGAGCAGGTTACCATCTTCGAGCTTATTATTCTCAGTGTGTATCTTGCAGAAGTAGAGAAGTGCATGTCATGAATTTTCTAAATGTGCCCAGACATTATTCCAGCTCCCTTTCAGTGTGTCTGTGGTGCCCTGTAGGGGCAAACACGGTGCCACAGTTCCCCCATGTGGTGGAAAGTTGATATTACATGTTGGTAAAAAAAAAATAAAAAAAAAAATAAATAAAAAATCCTAATACTTCCTACTAAACAACCAGAGGAGAGGAGAGCACCCAAGGTTTGTACTCAGGTCAAAGCCAGCCCAAGGCTAAAGTCAACATTTTTTTAAAAGTTATTTTAATATAATGTTGTGACAAAAACAAAAAATGTTAGAATATAAATTTCCATTTCAGTCCGCAATATATCTTTAATCATGTATAAATCTTTATTTATACATAAAACAATAAATTGGTTTTGGGGCCAGATTGACACACAGATATGGATGATAAAACAAAGAAAATCTTGAAATTTTACTCTATTTCTGATTTAATTTTGTCTTTTTTAACACAATTTAATTCATTTTTTAATTTATCAAAGCTTTTTTATTTTTTGTTTATTGTTGTTTTTGCTCCACAGACTAGTATAAAGCAAAAATTTAAACCACTGCATACTATGGATCGTCTGATAACGGTTTATAAGAATTATTGATTATTTTGACATTATTCTTAGAGCTGATAGTTTAAAAAAAAAGAGATATTTATTAATGACCAAATAAAAACATTTGATAGCAAATGGAGGGAGCAGGAAGGTGTACATGATCTGAATTAACCCAAACTCTTCCTTCTGGACCGTCCCCTTTTGTTTTAAAGAAAGTTTTGGCGCCCCTATAATCTATAAGACCTTTTAAGCAGTGAAACAAAGAAATGTCAACAGCAGTGAAATAAATATCAGAATAAAACGAAAGATAATCTACTTTAAATTGCCTAAACTTCCTCCTTTAAAGTGAAGCTATTTAATTTTTGGGTAACTTATTCTACTGTGTAACAAATGTAAACATTGCTATCATTTAATAAATTAATTAATTCTCAAACTGGGTCATTTATTTTATTAATTTCTACCATGAAAAAAAATCAAGTTAGAAAAATTGCAGAGGTAAATTTAGGGAATTTATTTACACAATTACAATTTGTGCAATCTGATGGTTAATGGAAACGTAGGTGGTGACACCAAGTAGCCCGAAATATAGGCCCACTGACTGATTGCTATGTCAGTAGACACCTGTGATGCTAATTAGTATCCCAACCTTGATTGAAAATTTCTCTTGGTCACATTGTTTTCAGTCCTTTGTAGGGGTACAATTTTTTTTCTTCCATGTTTTATGAGTTTTTATTTATTTATTTATTTTTTTTTAAAGCATTTTTGAATAACGATGTCTGAGTTTCATTTGTTCATTTTCATAGATTTTTTTTATTACTTTTGTCAGATAAAAATTATTTCTTTGACCGTTTTGTTTTTACTTCATCAAACTAGGAGTATTAACAATTTTGTCTGTTGAATAGGGCTGGATATTGAGTAAAAATTTGATAATCGATATTAATTTTCTGTTAAAACTACCTCAACCCTAAAACACAAATGCACCAACATTCTGAATATTTAGAATTTTTTCGATCTGATCTGATCTCAAATTGCATTGATGGTATTAAAGATGTTCCCTGTTACGGCTGCAGTGGATCTGCCATTTTTCCTTGTAGGGTTCAGGAGAAAGGTTGTCATGTTTTGCCCTGATTGGTGCTCTGTTGCTTTAAAGCTGCTATCCATGCAGCAGAAGGAAGGCTTTTTCCTGTCCCTCTTCAGAACCCCATTTGGTTTGGTTTGTATTGCTTTGATTGGGTTTTGTTTAGTCTGTTTTGTTTTAATTCTGGTTAGTTATGGTCGTTAGATTGATCTATATTGGTTTGTTATTTCAAGTATTCTCTTTTCATTTTATTTTATTTTTTTAAAGATAATTTAATAAATTCAATTTTCAATTAATCAGAAAACCTTTGTGTGGTCTCCTTTAATGTTACTCCACCAAAAAAGGCTGGTGGATTTAACATTTCCTTTAGCCTTTAGCTGTCAACCTGTATTATATAACTTTTTGGCTATACAGCATGTTGAGACTATTATTAATATTCAGTGGTGATAAAAAAAAAAAAGTTATTGTTAAAAGCAGCTGCAATAACAAGGAAATATGTTTTTATTTTCAAATTGATCTTTAAGAATTAATGAGAATCAATTTGGACTGGAAAAAATCTTTTATACACACGTATTTGTTTGGTAAAAATCCATTAAAGTAGTTGTTACAACATAAAATATAAATTTCCTTCAGATCAAACCTGTTAAATATTCTTCGTTTGATTTTTGGTTCTAGTAATGAACATTATGCCTATTGTTGCAAATTTGCAACATACCTAAATTTAAACTTTTCTTATTTATTTTTTTATGCTGTAGTCAGCAACAGTAAAAAGTAACAATTTTAACTTAATTTGGCATTTCCTTGGCAAAACACATGAAAATATTTATTTAAAAAAATAATATATATTATTATTTTTTCATATAAAAAAAAAAAAATCAATATTTAGTGGCAAACAGTGGTGCTAAGATGCTGCAGATGAGTCGCTTTAAATGCTAACCAGATAGCATCCCTGTGATGGACCGCTGCCTGTCCAGATGTCCTGGATTTACTTGAATGCCCCTAAAAGAACATCAGGTTTACATAAGTTATGATTAAGAACAACAACAAAAAACATTTAAATGGATTAAAACATGATATTAAGAGCTACCTTATATAAGTTTTCTGTAATGAAGATGTAATGTGTGTGTCTGTTCCAAAAAAAAAATCATCCAGGGCTACAGGAAGAAGATCAAACTTTATTTATTGAAACTGCTTGCATACAAAATATATTGCACTATAACCAGACATGTCCACCCAAACATCTTAAATGCAGGTAGTATATACAAAAGAGAAAACAAAGATTAAAATGCCCAAAAAGTGCACACAAGGTTTTACAGCTTTTTGAATTACCCTGGTTTTAAGTATCTACAGATGCTCTGCAAGTCTTCACTTTTCTGGCGATCTATAGGTGAATAGCCCATAATGTGAACATCAAGTATTCATCGAAGCTATCTTCTATAAAATAACCACTGTTGGACGTCTGAGCCGACAATGAAAAAAAAAAACACTTTTGTTTCATCATCCTTTTTCAGCCCAAAACAAACGGACTCAAGTCGGTTCTTAAGCACGTCTGACATAGATCATTTGTGATGTTTCAAGTCGAGAAAAGCCAGAACGACGCAGGATTATTTGGACCATGTTCGGGTCGGACACCGCCGCGCTGAGAACCCAGATGAAACAATCCAAACCACGTAAGAGCGTTAGCAGGTCTGCTCTCTAGTCGGCAGACCACACAGGCTCCTAGACCTATGTTGATAGAGTCTCAGCTCATCTAAGTACATCCATCCTAACGGATATGTCTCTACGTTCACCTCCAGTTTGCAATCAGAAAGGTCCAAATGCTGTAATTCTGTAAGCAGGGTTCTAGACCCAACTTTCACTTCTGCTTACGTACAAAGACACATTTCAAGGTGAGACACAAGTGGGTTTACAGTTAGTTGCAATTTTCAGAAGCAAAGCTCCTTCAGAAATGGTGGTGAAATAATCTTTGGCAGCCCGCCTCCATTTTTACTGGTTCTGTCTTTTCAAATAGTTCAAGCCCACATCAGCAACCAGTGCTGCTTCATGCATCTTGGCATTAAGTCAAAGAAAGGTCCTGATAGTTACCAAACTTAGATGAGCTTCATGCCATGAAATGAGCTCCTCTGATCTCAAATGTTCCCGTTAACAACAGGGCTGCAAAGTAACGTCACCACCAGCCAATAAAACGCTTCCTTAGTGACCTCATCAGGTCCGCATGCAACAGTCTTCATCAGCGTTAGTGTTTTATAGTTATTTACATACATCGGTCTTGTTCAGCAGTACTATTCGTGAAGTGATCTTTTTTAATTCGACAAAAACACTGAAAATAACCTGCAGCTATTTTTCCCCTTCCCTAGCTGGTAAAAAACGACCTCCACCGTAAAATACCAACGCACCGCCACAGGTGGAGACTTTCCTCCAAACTGCGTGAAACCAGCGCTAAAGTCAAAACATTTATAATGTTTTCCAAAAATCCAAGATCGGGGTGAACTATCTACCTGTGGATCTACCTAGTATGCTTAGCAGCGCTACAAAGGTCAAAAACAGGCAGGGTTTTTTTTTGTTTTTTTTTCTACAGGAGGACTAAATGCCAAAAAAAAGTGTGAGAGCAAGAAAGTCTAAATATAAGAGTTTAATTTTAAAGGGATAAATCGATCACAAAACAGGATCGTCGTCGTTTTTCCCAGGAGGCAATTCCCGCCACAAACGCCATCTTCAAGGACCTTTGATAGAAGAGTCAGGAGCCTTTTGCTAACAATCACAGTGCTCATATCAGATATATTTCTCCTCCCACTCCTAATGTTTAAAGTTTAGGATAAACAACAAAGCTAAAATATGTTCTTTTCCTGCATTTTGACCAGTTAACATTCAGAGGCACCGCATGCGCTGCTGTTTGCGCGGCATGCAAAATCGGCAGCCTTGTCTTGCAACCGTGAAGGTACGGCCTGGCAGGAATTAAAGAACAGATGTTTCTTATATTTATGCTTTTGTAGGCATTTTGTGTGATTGTGTCAGTGTAGGTACTAGATCTGCTCGGGGTCATGCCCAGTGACGTTACGCTACATGATTGACTGAACGTTGCCCAGACAACAATAACATCACGCAGCTGTAGGTAGCTGTGCTCAGTGGCTAACAGCTTAGTCTATTTTAGCGCGGTCAGTTAGCCATATTAAGCTACCCTAATTTGTGTCAACAACAACCATTAGATTTCTACAAACAGAATAACGTTGTCTAAAATCTCTACGGAAGTCATTTTTAAAATGTCCCATGTGTCCTCCCCTGCCCTCAGATCTTAATAAAAAGAGTAAAAATAAGCTGAGACTTTTTGTGTCACCTTGTTAAATGGCAAACCTTAGTCTTAGAAGGCAGTACTTTCCTTCAAGATTGACAATGATTGTTTTCTACTTTCGGCTACTTTAGATCGCCAATGAAATGTAAAATAATAGCAAATATAGGTAATAATATGTTGAGAATCCAAAAGATCCTTGAGTTTGTCTGAGTGGAGCTGCCATATGTTGATGTCATAAGAAGGGGCGGGGTCCCAAGCAGATCTGGTACCTACACCAGTTAAAAGTACTTCAACCTCAATTTAAGCTAGGCTAACGACCTTCTGTAAATCATGTGTGTTTAGCCTTGTTTCCATAGTAACCAAAGGCAGAGGTTCCCAAAACTTTTCTGCTCCTAACCAACAAAATGGTAGTCGAAAATGTTGACCCAAATTATTAGTTAAGTTTAAAAACATTTTTACAAAAATCAGTTATTCTCACATTAATATTAGAAATCACATCAACAACCAAAGTAGTAGTTTTTTTTTCATAAAAAAAAATTTTTTTAAGTACTAAAAGACGAATCTTCAATTTCAAGGCCTCATAGTGGTTGATCACCCTCACTTTGGAAATCAATGGTCTAATGGAGACACTGAAAACAGCTGGAAACACAAAGACTGCTAACCTCTACAGCCAGATGGACTTTTTATTCATCAGGTGAGGGAAAACTCTTCTGTAGTTAATATTCACTGTATCCTAGCGCATTTTTCATACCTAGCTGTTGCCATTTTGCTCCATTATCCACTTGGTAACCGTGTGCTAAAATGACCGAACATCTGAGTTAAACTAAGAAATCTTCACGATAAAAAACAAATAAAATGCTGAGATATTACTTAATTTACTTTTATATATCAGTTTGAGGAGCGTAAAAACACATCGATCTACATCGACATCTTTAAAGCAGCACTTTAATTTTCATCCACTAGGGGTGCTAGACCTTTTACTTCCAGATTTAGCGTCTCTGAAAGCCGTTAGCATCACTGAACTGTTGCTAACTTTTCTAAACCCCCAGCAGATTGAGAAATCATGGAGTTATGCTAATTACTACGCCACATTAACCTCTCTAGATTCAATGTCTGATCAGGTAAGAGTTAGGTCTCATTTGTTGGCTAAAAACTGCTAAGTTAGCTAACAGACTGCTGTAAAGCGGTGGTTTAAGTTATCCTGCTAAATGTAATTTGCTGCAGTTGATTCATCATTTAATGTTTATAATCGTGGGGGCCCAGCAAGAAAAGTTTGGGAACCTTGGCTTTAGTAGAAGCAAACATATTGAGAACCATATTTTAGCCTAAATAACTCCCAGCCTTGTTGGGCTGATAGATGATGTTAATGTCGTAGGAAAACAGCTGTTCCAACCGTCGCATTTCCGAATTCTCCCGAGTGGTGCATGACTTTCCACGAGTGAATAAAGTGAATGTGATTGGTCGTTTATCAAGAGGGCGGAGGTTGCTGTGGTGGAAGGTTCGCAAGCATGTTTGATTGTAGGCCGGTGTCTTCTAAAAGCATCTTGCTAATACCAGTTAGCAACTTAGTGTTAGTAGGTTCCCAATGGGAAATTCCATTGGGACCAAGTAGCACTAAGTTGGTGACTTAGAAACGACACTGTCAAGGAACGCTATGGACAGAGTGAAACATGCAAGAAGGAGGAGAGTTTAGTGTCGGAGGTCGTGGATGAGTCTCTCCATCATACATGTTTTATTTAGAGGAGGAAAGCGGACGAAGATGTTGAGGAAGAGGACGCCAGGGCGGCAGAAGCTTGGTTTGGTGTAGAAGGCTTACAGCCGCACATTGAGCCCCTTGCCTCGCAACGCTGCCAGTTCTGTTAGCTCTACTTCACTGCTGAAAGACACAGACGCCCATCCCTGTGAACACTGGGACGGAACTCAATGGGAAAGGAAATTATTCTTATTTCAACCGCTAAGTATATTAGCTACTTACATATGAATCAAGATGCTATGAACTAAAAAAATTTGATTGACAGATGACCGGCTGATATTATGGATTGGCCGAATTTAGGTGTTCAGGCTGACGTATAACTAACTGGCCTGAATAAAATAACGAAGAAAGAAAAAAAAAACACAGATTTTATAACAGGATTTTTTTCAAAAATAGAAATTTTCTAAATTTTGGGACAATATTGTCTGTTAAAGAGTGCATTTCTATACATGTTTAAGCCAGAATGATTTTACATTTAAAGACGATTTCCCTACGACTTTTAAATTTCCTTACATTAGACCAGGAGAAGCTCACAGAAAATGTAAAGACCTGACTGGTAGAAAACATCTAACTCTACCTGAACCCCATCTAAAACTTCAGGTCTTAAGACACCCAAACTATAAAAGTTATGAAACGTGACGGGAGCCCCGGCGATCAGAACCCACCAAACTCGCCGACTTCTTTATAAAACCGTCCTGGATGTTTAATTCGAAAATGGTACCACAGCAGCTCCAGATCTGAGGGACAGATTTAGAAAAAAAAGGCTAAATATATCAGGAAACTGCGACTTATTTTAATACTGTCATCATTTATCCGAGTCTTTGTAAAGGACAGCTGCTCTCAGTCACTGGGTCGAATTCCCTGAGTGGGTTCAGTTTTTTTTATTTACTTCTGAACAGATTTCCCACCAACTCACTCTATAGAAGCAGTTTATATCAACCTACCAGGGAGGAGGGTCTTACTTTTCTGCACAGCCTTCAGTTTATTCTCTAGAGCTCAAGCATTTAGCTCAATAACAAACAAAAAGGAAAACAGCATAAGAGTGCATCTAAAACAATTGTACAAATCTTTTCCCAAGCAAATAATGACATTATATACATTATGCCGTCATATCTTCGATGCTTTTAAAGATAATCCGGTAACAATGCAGAGGTTACTTTTGCTGGACAAATTGGTTTAAATCCACACCAGAGGAACTAAATGTAAAATGGCTGCAGTGTAAACAAGATAAAGCAGTCTTAATACATTAACGAAGGAGAAACAGATCAATCTAATTTTAAAAAGCAGAAAAAAAAACATGTCATGATTTATTACAGTAACTGACTCTAAGTTTAACTTTTTCAGCTAATGACTGCTAATAATTAGTCAAAATCTAGTGAATGTATTTTAAAGTCTAAATGAAAGAGGTATATGCAACATAAGAGTTAAAAAGGACACTATCCAGGTGTGAAGACGGGGATTAACCTCAGCCCTTCTCTTGGTTTTATCGGCAGTCTCACTTATTTTACACCCAGAAATGAAACTTTAAACGGGTGCTTGTGATTGGCTCCATGAAGATTCGACACCTTCAGCTCAGGAGATGGAAACCCCGGTCCTTAAGCGGTGGCACCACCAGGACTCTGGAACCTTTCACGCCTCCATGTCTGATTTAAGACACAATGAGTGGAAGTCAGTGCGAACTTCATAAAAGAAAGAAGTTGTTTTGTAAGATCTACAGACCTCCGTATCACTGAGTTCAGTCTTAAGCGGGATGCTAAAAGGGCTGAGCGATTTGGCTTAAAAATCCAATCCAAGTTTTAACCAAATCTGATGGAATTTTGTACAAAAAATTACAAAAAAAAAAAGCTTTTGTTTAAATCTTCGCCTCTGGGAGGTGCTCTTATCGTAAAGGCTGACGGAATTCAAAGTGTAAAACAATCAGGTTTCAACAATGTGTTGCAGTGAGATTGATGCAGATATTTTGGATTTATGTCCAGTTTTGAACCTATGAAATTTGACATCACTATCCTTCCTTCGTCTGCTTGCGCACCCTACAGCGCTGCAAGGATCGATGAGATCATTTAAATAACGTGTAAATTTAATATTTAGTGCATTAGCTCGGTAACTTCACTAAAAACAATACACGGCGCTGGTAATTTTGCCCTCCAGCACCAAACTGATGGGCGGGGTCTGTGTGACATCATGTTTCAATGTACGTATCTGTCCGTATGGGTGTAAAGGGCTGGTTATAGTCCTGCAGCAGTGTGTCACAGTGAGCTTGACGCAGGTATGAGGCAGATATTTTTCAATTATGCCCAATTTTGAAGCGTGGTCTGCGCTATGCAATTCCACGTCGCAGCGCAAGAGGGATAATCAGGAACTAGCTTGGTCTAGATACGGCCGAGGCGGTGAGGAAGTGGGGACAAGTTTTTGTGACAACGAAGAGACATGAGGGTGAAAAAGAGCGGGGATCCAGGTGGAAAAAAGGGTCCCAGCGTTCTCGTGCACCTCGCTCTTCTAGCTAGTCCATTTTCACGAGTCGTTTTCCACAATGGCGGTCATACACACAAAACAAGCCGGTAAGGTACCAAACAGGAAATACGCATAGAGTAGTGCAGATGTAGATTCAACTAATCAGAGACCTCCTGTCTGCGGTCACCTACAATTTTGGAGAGGTGCATGTCACTGCCCGATCCGCCCTGGAAGCACAATCAGTCCATCACATCCGGTTTACCATAAATAATGTAATTATGGTACTAAAATTGCTTATTTTTATCCTCTCTAAAGAATGCTAATACACATCTTTAAAAAATGTTTTATGACTTTTGTGAGACAATTTAGATGCTTTTTACTTTTTCGTTAAACTGCTTCTCTGACGTCATCATGGGACATGCTCAGAGCAGTCCGGCAAAATCTGATTAAATCATCTGCATTTTAGTCTTTTCTTTCTTTAGATTACGCACTAGATAGCATTAGATTAAAATGAAACTAAAACATAAAACTCAAAAAGACTAGATTTATGTTTAAATCCAAAGCCGAACATGTTAGCTCTCGGAGTAGCGTAGGATCCCATTTCCGGTGCAGATTGGGGAGAAAGGAGTAATAAATCAGAAAGGATTTTAAGGCATTTGTTTTCTCAGGAATACATTATTAACCTTTTAACACTATTTTAGCATGCTTTACTATTTTCGGGAGGAAAAAAGTAATTTAGGTCTTTTTAACAAAATAAAATCGAGGGAGATTAACTTGAGCTGATGGATCATGCGCAGGAGGGATCGTGCTTCTGGGACGGATCAGGAAGTGACAGCGACCAAAGTGTCTGCGAAATGGGCGGGGGCATACCTGCGTTAACTGCGACACACACGAAATCCGACCTGGTTTCTGAGTATAAATCAGCCTTAAATATTTACAGCTGGTGGTGTCATACAGTTAGCTAGTTTTTCAGTTATGTGATTAAATGATGAACTGATGTTACTCTGAGCTAGGAGAGGATTAGTTTAGATTTAATTAAATAATTTGGTTAATTAATTAATAATTATTAATAATAATAATTAATTAATAAAACATTTTTGAAGAAAAAATGTATAGTCACCGTTGAGAATTATTAAAACTTTTTCTTTAGCATTTTCTTAAATTAAACAGCCTACAGATTCATCTTTGGAAAAACTTCCTGTGGCCTTTTTTACGGAAGAGGATTAGGGCCACTGAAAAAAAAAAATATTGAATTTTAAATATTATTTCAGTTTAATATGGGAAAAAAAGAGTCAGAATTCTGAACTTTTTTCTCACAGTTGTGAGCAAAAAAGTCAGAATTCAGAGAAAAAAGCCAGTATTATTTTTTAAATCCTTCAGAATTCAAATAATTTTCATATTATACGGAAATAAAATATAAAAATCAGTTCACCATTTTTATTTTTTCAGTGGCCCTAATCCTCTTCCGTACTGTTTAGATGCAGAGGTTTATTTTTTATTGTATTTTTTTTCTAATCAGATCCCAGATTTTCTCCATATTTACTCATTTCCATTATTACAGTCAGTTTTAACAGAGGACTTAATAGAAGAGATCGCAGCAAGTACGAACTTTTAAAGCTTCTCGCCAACTAAACTGTACTGATCCCTTCCATGTAAACCATTCACCAAAAAAAACTAAACAAAGAAAAAAACACAAATGCATCAGATTACTGTTTAAATCTATCAGTATTGTTTTGATTATTGAAAAACAAAAAACAAAAAAAAAACAAGAGGGGACTTCTTTAATTTATAAACAGCCATAGAGAATCAGAGAATCGTCATTACATGTCAATATGCTGATGACTGTTGCCTTAACATTAACTAATTTTACAGACAAAAAAAGGAAGAAAAGGCCAAGGCACCATCATAAAGGAGCCTCATCATGAAAGAAAAAACAAAACAAAAGAAGCTCACAGTTTCTGAAACTTACAGGCACATAATGACTGCTTCACTGACCGTCTCAAAGCTCAGAGAAAATGTCTCGTTTGAGTCCTCATTTACAAAACGCAGCCAAGATGTGATGATCTAAGAAAAGATAAATAGGAAGGAAAGAGTCTAAACAAGCAGAGGGGAGGGGGAGGTAAGACCTGAACCAAAACGACAGAGTTCATCTAGAAGATTTGGAAATGAATAGTTGATGGAGTTATCAGTAAAACAAGAGGACTGGTTTCTTTGTAGATATTTTACCTACTAGTTCGCTGGGACTAGAGCGTAAATGCAGGTTAGAAGACCAACTTGTGAATCAGTGCAGTTGGACCAACAGCAGGACAGGGCTGCTGCTGCTGTCTGAGTATCGTCCTTTACAGGCTGGAGCCGTCCAGTCAGTGGTTTAACCTTTTTATCTCATGTCAGCTTTTTTTTTTCTTTTTTTATTGACGTAGTACAACCAGACGTTTTGGAGCTAACCGTCCAGCTGGGTCTTAGTTTCCTTTTTGAAACCAAATGATTTACACCAAAGTGCCCCCGATTTAAGTCTGTTTGCTTCAGAACGGGGTTGACTTTTTTTTTCTTTTTTTTTTTATAATTCATGCCGTTTAAACCACAGCCTGATGTAGAGCTTTAATTCAGGAGTGCATACCTCTTTTCTTTTTGTATTTCAGTGTGAAAAGGTAGAAAATAAAATTAAAGTGCCATCTGTGAACATTTTCCCACAACCACGCGCCTCCCACGGTGTACGCGTTATTTGGGGCGACGCCTGAAAAATCTCTGCTTATGATACGTCCGGGCTCGTGTTGCAGCTGACTGAAAAATATTGGTTTTCGGAGTTTTGAATGACCAAACTGATTTCTGCACCGAACGATGTAGACCACAAAGACCGGGATCATCTCTACGGTTAGCCTCCCATCTTACGCAGTAGGAGCCTAGCCTGACGGCTACTGCTATTTCCATAGATTTCTGCTGTCATCGTTTCCGTTTGTGTGTGAGTGAGCCTGGGGATAGAGAGAAACAAAAACGTTTTTGTGTGATCTCCTTCGGAGTGAAAAGGAGCTCCTCTTTGACAGAAAACGGACTTCTTCTGTTCCTCGAGTCCAAAACCGTCAGGCTTCCTTTACTCCACAGTAAACAGGAGACGACGCCAAACGGGAACGAAGCGAACCAGCAGAAACCAGACCAGCTCTGCTGTAGGGATTCACTAAATGTCTCCATGCTGATGGAAATATCAGTCCTCCTCAGTGTGATGAAGGCAGGAAAAAGAGAAACGCCAGAGATGGTGTAGAAGTTGCCTCTGTGTGTGTGTGTGTGAGGGTGTGTGTGTGACAGGGGTCCTCCATCGCTGCATCTACGACACTCCGTTCACCAGTGCAGGAGCGTCCTGTTTGTCCTTTTTTATCCCTCGATCCCTCATGGGTCTCTGGTGATGATGGCGGGGCTGGCCCTCCCCTCCGAGGCCGATGGCGCCCTGAGACGAAGGATGCGCTGCTCCTCCTCCTCGGCCAGCTGACGAATGCTGCACGCTGCGCTCGTTGTTTCCGTCGACACGAATCTGTCAGAGAAAGAACATTGAATCTGACACCAATCTCACAATTTTGAGAAAAAAGATGAAAGTAGGCAGAGTAAAGCTATTCATGCCCATGGAACCTTTTTTTAAATCCTGCAGTAGCTAATTTTATTCTAATGGTGAGGAAAACATTTTGTGGACTAAAAAAAATTCTCTAAGGGACATTTTGCTATTTCATTATTAATCAATAAATCCAAAAATAAAACAAACCAAAAAAAAATAAAAAAAAAAATCAACAAATAAATCAATTAGCTAAATAATCGTTGGCTACAAACCTAGATTCCATCAAAACTTTTATTCTTATTTTGAAGATTAGAAAAGCTTAAAGGAGTATGCCTTTGAGGAGATCTAAACACATTTTTCAAAAAAGTTCTGATGCAGCGAACATTTCCCTCTCATCACTAACAACAGCTGAAATAAGGATGGCATCAGCTTATTTGAGTTTCCTAAGGATCCTAAGCTAATTTCAAAGTGGTTGAAGCAGGTCAGATGAGATCGGGAGAAGTTAGAGCACTCTATGACATCTTTTCTGTTCTTGGAACATTTTGAGAAGGAGGTTTTACCTTATCCCCTTATTTGGTTGGGTTATTTGGTTGCTCAGTGAAAAACTACCTGAGAAACCGCTAACAGCTGTATCTACAGCTACCTCCCAATCAGTAAATAAATAAGCTAACTCCAAATTCCTGTCAAAAACTTGTCTATCAGAGTAAATTAGGCTACGTTCACACTGCAGCCTGAAGTGACCCAATTCCGATTTTTTTGCCCATATGTGACCTGTATCTGATTTTTTTATGTCTGAACGACATAGATCGGATTTTTTCAAATGCGACCCAGGCCACTTGGATATGTGGTCCTGAATCCGATACGAATCTGATCTTTTCAAATGCGAGCCTGTGTCTGTTCGGCCAGGTCGCATTCATCCGACCTACACGTCATTGATACTTGGACAAATGTTACTAAACGCTACTAATCTGCGTCCTACTAAGCGGAGGCGGGAAAAACTAACAACCATGGCGGAAGATAACACAGAGAGCAGTCAATGGAGAGAAAGTGAGGTTGCTGACTTAATTCATATTTGGAAAGATAGCCTCGATTCAGACCAAACTCAAGGGTCTTACCGGAACCGGGAGGGTCTTTCTTTTTGATCTTCTTAAAAGATTTCGTTCGGAATGTGCCTGCTCCTGTTGGAGAAGAACTTAAAGAACGCAATATACGCCAAGCTGTATTACGAGTCATGTTTACTTCCCAAGAAACACTGAGGACGCTTGCTACGCGTGTGACGCCATCGCCGTCCTCGAAAGTGCGCATGTGGAAACTTCGGGTTGAACGCATTCAGTTCACACAGTAGATCACATACAAGTCGCATATACTTGGAAGTGTGAACGGACACGCGAAAAAAAATACCATTTCACAAAAAAATCGGAATTGAGCATTAAGGCCTGCAGTGTGAACGTAGCCTTAGAGGCAAATGTTTTACAACAGATTTCTGGAACTCATAGTTTCCAGTGTTCACCTGTAGAGTTTCTTCTTGGCCTCTCGGCTTAGAGTCTCGGACGTGTCGAGGTCTCGGGTCTCCCCACTGCATGTCATCACCTAAGAAACGCAGAAATAAAAACTTTTTAAAGAGGAGAGATCCTATAATAGCGAGTAAATGTAAAAATGAAGCTGTCATCATTAGGCTAATTTCATAGGAAACTTTAAAAAACTAAATATATGGAGGTAAACTGAAGAGACTCCTGATTTCATTCACTTCTAGTTTAATCCTTCCTCACCTTTATATCCTCCCCCTCCTCTCCCCCTGCCTCCACGCCCCCTCAGACCTCCACCCCCGCCTCGCCGTCTCCCATCTGTCCGTCTGGGCAGGGACCCGCCTCCTACCAGCTCCTCGGTGGGAGCCAGGGACCAGTCGCTCAGCTCCTCTCTGTGATCGGACTCCGTCTCTGAAGCGTTGGAAGCCTCTGAGTTGGTTCCTGTTCAGTTGGAATCCAGACATTAAACCAGGAAGTTTGGTAAAGTGGAGTGTTAAAAACGGGACGGACGTACCTGACGTGAACGGTGCCCCTCCACCTCTCCGGCCTCGCCCACCTCTTCCTCCTGCGTAGGGCTTTCCGCCTCCTCCTGCTCCTCTGCCCATCCCCATCCCATTATCAAACACATAGGATTTGTCTTTGGGGTTTCTGGGACCCGTTCCCCCTCCTCCACCTCCCCCTCCTATCTGTCTCAGCTGCTCGTCAATCTGAAGGCGCTCCATGCGCAGCTGATCCACCTCCTACAGACAGACACAAGAAAAGACATTAAAGTCCACATCAGGACACAATTCAGCGCTCCTTCTGCACAAACTGGCATTGATTTTGGAAGGCAGAGAGGCTCAATTACAAACCTTAAGGTAGTTGAGGTGATAGTCCAGGAGCACGGTGGCGTTGGAAATACTTTCCTTGGTCCCAACAAACACAAATGGCACCATTCCCTGAAAAAGATCAAACAGTTTCATTAGATCCTGAGGTCTGGGACTAAAATGGGCATGAGTCAAAAAGGTGGAGCCGTTTTTACACCGGCGCTGTAGAAACACACACTGTCCACCCCTTCCTGCAAAAGACGAGGATCAAAACATGAGCTGCTGCTCTTCAATGAGGGGGGAAGTGGGCGGAGCTTTGGGAGCAAACTTTGACCTTCAGCTGTGATCCATAGAGGAAATTGCTTGGTTTAATAAATCAGACTTTTTATGACAAACTCCATTTTTTAGATGTCTGACTTATGTACACTTTTAGAAAAATAAATGAGATCCAATTGCTCCAATAACTTCCTGTTTAGTTAGACAGCAAGTAGAGGCTTAAAACAAGTAATGGGAGGACTAATTACAGCAGTAAAGAGTCTGACTTTGCAGCAATCTACCCTGCTTTCCTACTTTGATTGCCAAAGAAAATCTGATTGGATCATTTCAATGCAGCAGATCCAGTTTTACAAAACTACAAATCCTTTAGGATAGGTCAGAATAATCCTTTATTAGTCCTTGATGGAAAACAAATAATATAGAAAAACAGCAAAGTGGCACAGATGGATAAAAACAACAACAAAACTACTGAATCTAAGGCAGATACGTCCATAAAGGGGAACCGGGAGATCGAATAGCTTTCATCTTTTCCATAGTTTTACCAAAGCTTTCCACTTTTACTAAGGTAATCACATACAGTGCTGTTCTACTGTACAACATAAGGCCAATCTATGCTTCTGACGCATAGCCTCTGCAACCATCAAATCTGTCTCTGTGCGCGACCACACCCCCCCTGCAGAGGTTCTGCACCTAAAAAAAATCCTGACTACACGTTGTACGGTTGCAAACCCGCACAGAGCTCAAGAAGAAGTGCGCAGACAAAAATCAGCTGTGATTGGTCCTTGTTATGCTTTTCCGGCTGTCTGTGTGGTCGTCTTTCTCGATTCGGTGTGGGCGCACCATTTTTAAAAACCGTGAAACAATGGACAGCTACAACAAAAGGTTAATTGGTCTCTTTGCCAACTCCATTAACAGAACCTGTTACTCTTCAATGTCTAGCAACTCTAGATCCATCTACGTGGCCATGATATCTAGCAGACGCGCCATTGTTGTCTTGGAAGATAAGCACTCCCGCTGGCACCGCCGAAGTTCTCGTGACCATCCACCAAAGTTCTGGCGAGTTCTCGAATAGACTCCCCCTTGCGCTTTGGCGGGAAACTGCTGTGCGTCCCTAGAAATTCCAGACAGACGGTGCAGAAGCATACCAGCAAAACTGGTTCGCCACCAGACCCAAACGACATTTGATGTGTGAAGATGAAGAAGTCTAATCTGCCCTATATGTAGGTCCAACATTTCTCTTTGTGAGAACCTTAACCTGCATTCTGTTTGCTAGCCTCAGCTGCTCCGTAATCCAATTCTTTGCCTCTAGAACGCCTTCACCACTGACCTCATCTGCTGCCGCCGCCGCTGAGGGCTTTTTGTCGTTCTCCGGCTCGATTCGAACTCTGACCACACCAGATTTATCAACCACCTCCTGGATCAGCTTGCCGTTCTTCCCGATCACCTTTCCTACGGGGCGGGGAGAAGCCAGTCAGTGGAGAATCAAAGTGAGTCCAACTAACTTTCTATGGATCTATGCTCACCGACTAAGTTCCGGGGAACCTTGATGACATCTTCGGAAAACTCCAGGTAAGTCCTGGCTATTCGGACAGCATCCTGGTCCTGGGATGACAGAAAAAAAACACGTCAATAGTTTTAGCATCATCTTTTATCACAGTGAGGTCACTGCTTGGTGTTCCCTCCTACCTCCCCATATATGTGGAAGGTACAGGTCTCCTCATCCAGGTCGATGTTAGTGACTCCAGGAACTTTACGCGCTTGCTGAATGTTGGCTCCATGAGTCCCGATGGCCAGACCCATTAGATCATCCCGAACCGCAAACTGTTCATGAAACCGAGACGCCAGCTGTCTGGAGCTCTAATGTGACAGAAACAAAAGATAAGGAGAACTTTATCCATTTCTAGTTTAGGTCGGAGCCACAACCTTTGGTGTATTTTATTAGAATTTCATGATAAACCAACAAGAGCATGAATATCAGGTAGAACATGAAGGTTATCAGAAACATGAATAAATTTAACACTGAAGTATCGCCCCCTATATTAGAACCGCCTTTCAATAAAACTAAAGTTCTTTATGGGACGTCATCATCTACAGCAGGGGTAACCAATTTTAAAATCAGCAGGGTCTGGATAAAAGAAATCATCAACATGTAAAGGTCCAGAGACATTTTTTATTATAATCTGTTACTTTAAAAAGAATTTAACATTGAAATAAATGAAGTTCAAAAAAAAGAAAGAAAGAAAATGTTTCCATTTTAATATCTAGAGTGTTTTTTTTAGGTAGAGAACAACAATTGTTCAGTTTGGTATAAAGACAATTTCCTGATTCATATATTTTATAAAACACCTGAACTGTTTTTCTTTCTTTTTTCTGTCTTAATGTTGGCAGTGGGCTTTATGCTGCCCTGCAAAGGATTTAAACCTGGGTTTCAATGGAGACAAAGCCATTCTAAAGCACAGATCAAGGAGCTCATTTTGAGCCTGGATCCATATTTATTTTTTGATTCTGTTCATGGTGGAGAATCCTGCTTCACAGCAGCAGGTTGAGCCAAACATCCTCTAAATGTTCAGGATCATTACTGCACAACATTCAGTAATTTATAAATGTTTTAAATCAGGCTGGGTCCAGATTAGCCAGCAGGTGGATCCGGATCCGAACTCCGGTCTGCTAATCCCTGACCTCTGATCTAGAAGATGAATTGAACAAAGCTCAAGACTGGTCTGGAGTAATTTTACCCTGAAGGCTTCCACATAGGTCTCATAATCAGGAAAAATAGACAAAAGTTACCTGTATCCCACCTCAAAATGCAGGACATAGCATTTCAGAGTCTAAATGTCTGAGAAATATCAGCTGTGCTGCTGCCATCAACACCTTTGTTTATAGATGTTGGAGATTGACCTGTTTTTCAGTGTAGTCCTGTTTCTCTGGCTGTGACTGGTGGATGTGCTCTCTTCATCCTCTGACATGGGAGCTGGCTAGGAGCTCGTCTGCCTGGCTGTGTGTTTCCTGGATGGGGCCGCCTTTTACAGCTGCTTTTGTATCTCTGCTTCTGTCTCCTTGAACCCCAGTGGGCCTCAGCAGATGGCCGCTCACACTGAGCCTGGTTCTGCTGGAGGTTTCTAACTGTTAAAAAACTAAGTTTTTCCTCTTCACTGTCTCTACAAGCATGCTTAGTGTGAGGGATTGCCTTTGAGTCAATGAGTTTCGATGTAATCAACTGGTTTTTCTTAGATAGAAAACTTTGAATCAATTTGACTGCATGATCTGGTGAACTGTAAAGAGCCTTGAGATGACATGGGTGGGGAATTGGTGCTATATAAATAAACTGAACTAAATGAATCTCAACATTTTCTGGGGGAGGATACCCCCTGACCCCTCTACACCACACAAACCCTAACCCTAACTCTAAGATTTGATAGACCAAGGTGTACACCCTATGAATATTTCTAGCTAAAAGCCTGATGGGTGACGACACCAAATACTGACAAGCTGCTTTTAATCATTATTATTACTAAATACTCAAGAAATGAATATATAATATGCGCAATTACAAGTAAACGCAATAAAATATATACACAAGTGGTGCGGGTGGGGCCTGCGGCTTTGCACAACCGCAGCAATGATGCTCTTTTAATGGGTAGAGGAACACTCTGACCACCATCAGTTTGGGAATCATTCCTTGGTCTGCCGATGGAGGTGGGGCTAATGTGTTCTCCTTCGTTGTACAGTAATGCTTTTTCATTTAATGGATGCCTTCTCCATTAGATTTAGATGACTGTGACGAGAATCGATAACAGATTCAATAAGGGAATCGGAATCTTGAATATCTTATCAATTCTTAACCCTAATCACCAGTACACCACCTTTTCTTCCTGGATTAAAGGGAAGTTCGGTTTGAGATTTAAGCCTATTTTCTGTAGTGTTCAGGATGAAATCGAATGAAGGACACCAAATATTTTGACAATTGCTTCTGTCTCTGCTTTTGGCTCATTTATCAGAATCTGACCCCCTGGCTGCTTTTAGAATGAAAGCATAGAGCATGTTCGATAATGTCCTTCTAAACAACCTTTAAACGTTCTTTTTAAAATATGCTACTCAATCGTGTCGCCAGCGCTGTTCAATGACGTTCCAAAAAAAGTTTCGTGAAGAAAAAAACGTTCCTGTAGTGTTTTATTTAGCATTTTTAAACCCATTGAGTTCTGTAGGAATAGTCAATATTCGCTGCCACCGGAAACGGAAATGGGGCCTGTTTACACAGTTGTAGTCTTTTCGCTTCACTCTGTGTACTCCGACGTCGAGAATCAAGAATCCACCTTCGTATTCCATTTTCAGAGTTTTTTAAAGTGTTTAACAGAGACGTTAGCACCTCGACGTCGGAGTACACAGAGTGAAGCGAAAAGACTACAACTGTGTAAACAGGCCCCATTTCCGTTTCCGGTGGCAGGCGAATATTGACTATTCCTACAGAACTCAATGGGATTTACAAAATGCTAAATAAAACACTACAGGAACGTTTAAACTTTACGAAAGTTTTTGAACGCCATTGAACAGCGCTGACGATGCCTCGGGTGAGTAGCATATTTTAAAAAAAGAACGTGCTTTTAAGGTTGTTTTAAGGACACATCGGACATGCTCTATGCTAGCCATTCTAAAGCAGCCAGGGGTGATTCTGCATGAGCCAAAAAGCAGAGACAGGAGCAATTGTCAAAATTTTGGTGTCCTTCATTCGATTTCATCCTGGACACTACAGAAAATGGGCTTAAAGTGTAAAAAAACCGAACTTCTCCTTTAACTAGATTAAACTAAACATCACTTTTTTAAATCGGCCCAAAGTTAATGCTGATATAGAACGCATTCTGCAGCCAATTGCCCAGTATAATTCACCCATATATAAGGGACTGTTTGTTTTATTTTAATTATACCTGCAGGACCAGCAGGTCACATAGACCTAAAGGATTCTTTCACAGAAGGGATGCTGAGGTAAAGTGAGATCAGATGTCTATTTCCCAGAGTCCTTCCACCTCATAGTCATGCTCAAATGTGCTGGTTGATCAAATAAAATCTAAATAAAACAAAAAGATGTGTTTTTTACAGAGCTCTGTGCGTTGGGCGTCATACCTCCAGCTGCCTGCTGGCCTCCTCGTTGCGCATCATGAGCGACAGTTTGGTGCGGAGGCTGCGGAAGTGCATGTCGCTCATCATACCGGCCCTCTTCGTCGTGACCTCGTTCACCGACTGCAATGGCAATTAAATGGATTTAACTCCACAGGATGAGATGTAAAAGCATCAATGAACATCAAAATCAGCTGACGTACCAAGATGACCAGCTGCTTCTTCTCAGAGTCGAAGGTGACGCTGAACGCTCTGATGGCCTTCTTAAAGTCTTTGTGCGCCGACTCCTTGGAGCACCTGGGAAAAACGGAGGAACAAACTCCGTTTTCCTCACAGACCAGCAAGAGAATTTCTGCTGCCAACTACAGACTCTAAAAGGATGATGATCCTTACATCTGTCGCAGGTCTTCAGGAACATCCAGCCTGATCTTAATGAAGGTGCTTTTGGTGGCCGGTTTATTGGGGTTTACTGGCCGTAGCCGCTCCAGCGTCACAATCTCGTTCAACGTGGCGTCGCATGCAGCATACTCGATCACATAAAACTGAAACGGAAGAAGCAGAATTATAAAAAAAAACAACAAAAAACACAGCAGGAAGTCTAAAAATAGGGCTGATGGGACGAAGCATCTTCAAGCCCGCTGCATATTTAGATTGAGAAAGGAAGGAAAAATGAACGACAGGCGATTGGTTTAAAATGTGTGTATTGTGGACTCCGCTGTTCATCTACATCTCAAAGCTGGCGGAGAAACTCCTTCACTTCAGCTGTATCACAGACAAGTTAGCCTATAACAAACTATATTAACCTCTGTTAATCTGTGTCCGTATTTGCCAGACAGCAGACATACTGAGCTCATCTTTAGGATACTCATGCTAACGAGAACAAACCATCCAGAGTAAAGGGCTGGTTATATCCTGCAGCAGTGTGTCACAGTGAGCTTGTCGCAGATATTTTTGATTTATGTCCAGTATTGAAGCGTCGTCTGCGCTATGTTATTCCACGCCACAACACAAGAGGGACAATCAGGAACTAGCTGTGGGTTCAGATACCGCTGAGGTGGGTGGGTGCAAGGTGATGCAACAACGGATGGACATGAGGATGAAAGAGCGGGGATCCAGGTGGAAAAAGGGTCCCAGTGATCTCCCGCACCTCACTCTTCTAGCTGGTCCATCTTCAAGAGTCGTTTTCCACAATGGCGGTCATACAAACAAAACAAGCCGTAAGGTACCAAACAGGAAATACGCATAGTTTAGACCGGATGTAGATCTGACCAATCAGAGGCCTCCTGTCTGCGGCCACCAACAATTTTGGAGAGGTGCAGCTGAGTGTCTGCGGAAGGGGCGGGGCCGTATCTGGGTTCACTGCGACATCTATGCAGACAACCTGGTTTCTGAGTATAAATCTGCCTTAAGACTGTGCTCAAACAAACAGTGACACACAAGGACTTATAGACGTGTTTTACTGTATTTGTTTGTATTTTGTTTAGGACTAAAACATCAGCTAGTAAATTATTGTTATAAACAGAACATTTGTGAAACAGTATGACAGAGGGTTAGAGCCACAATATGACTTCATTTTCTTATTACAAAACTGAAGTTGTTAAAGAATAAAGCCACAATATTGTAGAATAAAGTCTTAATCATCTCTCTCTGTGACAGAGGTTTTCAACAGGGGATCCGCGACCCCTAGGGGGTCCACGGAGGTACTGCATGGGGGGGTCCCGTAAGTTTTGGTTGATTAGACTTTTTTCTATATCCCCCCTTGCAATTTTTTTCTACTAATTGAAATGTATTTAAATCCACATTAACCTGAATTTAACACACTGTAGTAAACAGATAAATGGAGGCAGAACATGTCTTTCAATCCTCAATGCACACATTCAAAGTACACTTAATTTTACTTTTAAAATATTACATTAATGTTACCATTTTATTTTGGTAACAAAACAAACTTCATTCTGTTACAACTAATATTGCAATGTTTCCATTTCTTAAATATTGCTACGATTCCTCTGCATTTATTCCGGTAATAATCTTTAAAATGGATTTTTTTTTTCTTTTTGTAATAAGATAACTTTATTCCCATAATTTTCAACTTTAAACTCAGAGACCAATAACTTTGACTCTATTCTCATATCATTATGACTTTATTGTTGTAATTAAAACAAATCTCTTGCTACGGCCATAAAGACCAACCTGTCCCTGCAATGTCTGCGTGTTATGGCATGGACGGTGTCTGGGGAGCAGAGGTTATAAATATCATACCCTCGATAATCTGAGCTTTAACTGGGCTGCTCTGAAACACAGACATGCTTTTATCCGTCTGCATTTTTAGGGCCTTGGTTCTGCACCGAAGTGAATCCTCCTGTCAGCATCACACATGTTTTTTGTTTTTTTTTACCAGGACGGACCTTCATTCAGCTCCATCCTGTTTTCTGACCAGCTTCCCTGTTCATTAGGGGTGTAAATCACACTCATCATGGTGATTCGATTCAGTATCAATTTCCTGACCCAACAACTTGATTATTTTCGATACTCAAGATTACACCATGATACGATTCGATTAATTGGTTAATTGTCTTCACCTTACAAGCTAGACAATGTTTCAAACTTGAAATAAATCAATGAAAGCTGTAATATCGTTATACATTTTATTTGAGAAACAACAGCAAATAACAGGAGTAGTAAAGTTTTACTCCACTTAGGCCTAGGAACATCTCATTCACTGAAAAATAATAATGCGACTTTGTTATAGATTCTGATCCTGCTTTGCATCAAAGAATACTGCAAGCGGAAAGAGGGTAGTGGCTTAAGGAAGTGAGGTTGGAGGGCAAAATAGGTTAGATAACGTGCTCTTGTGGACGTGTCGACGCATCGGATCGTCGGCTGTTGGATCAATGCATCGATACAAAACTATTATTTACACTCCAACTGTTCATGCTGATAAAAACCATCCCTATAGAAAGAGGCCACCACCACAACGTTCCGTCATAATAATATTAATTAAACTAAAAATAAATTTGTAGTTTTTACTGAAACACATTTTAAGCAGACAGGAAAAATCTGGAAAAAAAAAGTAGATCAAAAAACCAATTTTTTAATAAATCTTTCCTTGATTATATATTTTATTTGAGGGTGGAAGGTGTTAGAAACTGATTTTTATTTGAAAAGTGGATCCAAGCATACCTCTCCTTTGACCATGCGAACCTTGGCCAGCCACCATCCACAGGGCTCTTTGTCGTTCGCCCTGGAGTAAACCTAGAACACAAACACACAGTTGCTTTAACTTTTCACTGATTTTACACAACTAATGTTATTATAAAGCATTAAGCACAGGCCTATATTCTGACTGAAAGGGTCAGAGTCTCATTATACGGCTTTTCAAACGTATGCCAGCAGCTCTCTCTGGCTGCGTACAATTTTTTCAGAAAAGATGGCCGCCTCCTGCTGCGTTTTGGTTATTGTTGTGTTTCACACTTTGATTTTTTCCCCAGAGCCTTTCCGTGTATATTTACCATAACAACGTATGGTGGTACGATGCTGTTGATGTTCATAATAGGTGAACAAGCCTCGACAATGGAGGTGAGCAAATTTGGAAATCCCAGCAGAGCTGAAAATTATTCAACAATAGTCCAAGATGTGTGAAAAAGCTCAAACAATGTTGATTCCAGGAGGGATAAGTCTCCAATAGCGCTTAGAATACAGTATGAATGTTGAGTGGAACCTAAGCTGCACTTTAGACCCGACTGCAGAGATGATGGACGTAAACATCCTTAATAATACTGATAATACTGATAGCAAAGCTATTCTTAGCACCTACAGTCCAAATACAAACAATATTACACAGGGAGCAGTTTTCTGTCACCAGGGAGTCGCATTTACCTTGTGCTTAATTTGCATTAATTCCAATGAAAAGGTTTCACGCTTACGACTTTATCTTAATTTATTTCATAAATACATTTCCTACTTTGATACTCGCACTGTGTTTGTCAGGAACAGGAATATTTTTTGTTCCTAAAGTTCTAATAGGCGGTTCTGTGGAGGATTCTATAGAGCAGAGGTCACAGATTAGCAGACAGAGGTCCAGATCCAGACCCTCCTGCT
>JAGKQL010000054.1:32617335-32653832 GCA_018398635.1 Cyprinodon brontotheroides
CCACTTTTACCAGAGTATTTTTTAACACAAGTATCTGTACTTTTACTAAAGTACGGAAAGTGAGTACTTTTGCCATCTCTGCATTTAACCCATCCCTTAGGGGAGCGGTGGGCCGCTGTGTGTGTGCAGCACCCGGGGAGCAGTGTGGGGTTAAATGCTGGTTTATGCTCAGAAAACCAGGGGTCGCCTAGTAACCCAGTTAACACAGGGACGTCCCCCGCCCCTCCACAGACACTCTGCTGCACCTCTCCAAACTTGAAGGGGGTGACCTCAGACAGGATGCGTCTCTGATTGGTCAAATCTACATCCGCTCTTACACCTTATGCGTATTTCCTGTTTGGTATACTACCGGCTTGTTTTGTTTGGTAATGACCGCCACTGTGGAAAAAGACTGATGATGATGGACCAGCTAGAAGAGCGAGGTGCGCGAGAACTCTGGGGCCCTTTTTCCACCCAGATCCCCGCTCTTTTTCTCCCTCATGTCCCTCCGTTGTCGCTCAAACTTGCCCCCACCTCCTCTTCGCCTCGGCCGTATCTAGACCCACAGCTAGTTCCTGATTGTCCCTCTTGCCTTGAATAACATAGCTAAGACCACGCTTCAATATTGGGCATATATGAAAAATCTCGGCAACACACTGCTGTGGGAGGATAACCAGCCCTTAAGGGTCTTGCTCAGGGACCCAGAGTGCAGGCTGTGGGGATTGAATCTGGTGCTTGCAACCTTCTCAGAGCACAAGCACACTGCTCTTACCACTAGGCCAATAATCCCCTAATGCATGAGAACCACAATAAACTGATATTTATATTTATTGGTAGTTAGACAGATGCCTCTTATTGCATTATTTATAAAGGGCTGAAAAACATGAATTCTTTCTTTCTTTCATGGATGGATGGTTTCCCTTTAAGTGCATCAGTGATTATCTTCCTTTAGCAGCCGCAAAATCAAATTTAAAATTTGTCCCATATATCCTTGACATCCAAAGTCTATATATTGAAGGTTATATTTCAAAAATCATTTATACACTGATTTTACTCTATTATTGCTTTAATCCTTGTAGGTTTCCAATATTTTAATCCGCTTCCTGTAAGTCTGGCTGTCTCTGGGTTGGCTGGCACAGCTATTCAGAGTCTTGCCGAATTACAAAAGAAAAAAATATATGTTTAATTTAATTATAGAATAGCATAGCTTGTTAGCTTTCTGGTTAACTTTGGGAGATATATTATTGCATGTTGCATATCCCAATAAAACGGTTTACCCTTTAAATCTGCAGCTGTCCCTGCTTGTGTCTCTGTTCTCTGCATAAAAACAGATTTATGAACCTGTCTAGTATTATAATGATGCCAGACAAACTAATTTGTTAAGATATCTAGAAGCTCTGCAGTCTGATTCTGTTCAATAAGCAAACAACAGATATGTGTCACTTTTAACCTGTGACTGGGAGTCATGGTCCTCTGAGAAGCCCAGCTTTTCATTTTATTGGTAAATAACACAACATTAAAACTATGTTTCCTCAAGCTTCTTGCATTATATTGCTAACCTGTATAAACTAATAATTTGCTGCTGCCTTTTGCTCAAAAAGCTCAGTATCTAACAGATTTTTCGTTGTCATTTCTAGTTTTTTTTAACCATCCCGTCTCCTAACTTCTATTTAAACATATATTGGAAGTAGCTGCTGGTTTAAATTCCCTGAGTGCTGCTGTGTGTCTCTCCTCCAAGCATGTAGCTGCTATGTAGGCAATGAATAGCAACCCAAATAATGTCTTAGAATGCAAGGGGTGCTCAAGTCCAGTCCTAAAGAGCTACTATCCCGCAACTTTTTAATGCACCTCTTACTAACAACACACACACCTGAATCAAAATGAATGGCCTCGTTACCATGCCTCTGCTGCTGGCTAAATGGTGGGATTGAGGCTTTTAGATTCAGGTGTGTGTAAGCAGAGAGATGCATCTAAAAGTTACAGGACAGTAGCTCTTGAGGACTGGATTTGAGCACCCCTGTCTTAGAGTGACAGATCCGCTGACATTACACTTTAAGTGTTGCCCCGCATTTTCCTATTTAATTATTAATTTATTTTTACTGAACTACATTAAAAAAGGTCCCTTCGCATCCCATTGCAAATGAGATAATGGCATATAATACATCTATGTGATCTCAGAATTCTGACAATAAAAAAAGTCAGAATTCTGACTTTGTTCCCATACTATACTGAAATAAAAAAAAAAAAAATCAGTTAACTTTTTTTTTTTTTTCCAGTGGCCCTAATCCTTTTCCGTACTTTGGCTGGTCCCCTACAATTCCTTTTTAAACATAAATCTTTGTACTAAAATATTTTTTCTGTCATGATTTGTGGACATTAAGATCTAAAGAGAAGCGCCTTCTCTTATTTAGACGCTGTAATTCAGTGAAGGAGACAAAGTAAAAAAACATGCACGTCCAGAAGAAGGAGGGACTCCCTCCAGTGGCTGAAAGTTGGCTGCAATTCCGCTGGTATTTGACTGGGAAAGGCCATTTTGAATGTCTGCTACTGTATAGATATATATACTTATCTACATGTATATTGCTTTGCTTGATTGCAGATTTCCACACAGTGATGCTGCACGGATGGAACAGTGGGTGCAGAATGTGAGAAGGAAAAAGTGGCAGCCATCCAAGAAATCTGTGCTTTGCTCGGAGCATTTTGAGGAGGCATGCTTTGACCGCACTGGCCAGACGGTCCGACTCAGGGAAAGTGCAGTTCCAACCTTATTCAACTTCCCAAAGTGTATTCAGAAGGTATATTCATTTCTTACAAACACACATGCAGATACATTGAAGAAGTACATGCTAATAAACATATAATGCTGTCTGTGGTCATGCATTTCCCCCTGATATTAATGTTGCCCATAATGGTGAAAACATTAACTTCTTCTTTATTCCCATTCACCAGCTATTAATAAACTCTCTTGCATACGCAAATAGAACAATATGATACATCTTAACACATGGTGACATTTAACATTGAATACTTAACAAACATTTTCTGTTTCAGACTCCAAAACCTCCCAGGAAAGATCCGGCGCCCAGACAGATAAAACCAGAACCAACACCGGCTCCGCATCCTGACCAGGAGGAAGGAAGTTCCTCGTGCACGACAGGGCAGGCAGTAGTGCAGAAAGAACACGTTTACTCCATGAGTGATAGTCCCATCATCTTAAAAAGGAAGTTGGATGTGGCTTTGAACGCCCTGGAATCAACAAAGAAAAAACTGAAGTACACGCAGCAGAAATCGAGGCGGCTGGAGGAGAAAATTGAATCGCTGAAAAGGTTGTTGATGAACTGAAAAAGAGACGATTAAATTCAGACAAATGTGTTGAACCCCATAAAGATGCAAACAGCGGTGTTCCATTGGAGGGTATGGGGAGAGTGGTGAAGAACAAATGTAAGCAAACACCATTTTGATATTTTTTTTATTTTGTTACTGAAATGTAAGTTATGTTCTGGAATATATTTTATGTACATATGTATGTATATTTCATTCTGAATATGAACTAAATGTGCAACTTACATTATTAAAGATGTTCCATCACTGGATAATGTGTATGTTTGTGTACATGTGTGCATACATACTTGTATCTATACTATATGCAAATTCTCAAATTGTTGTAATATGAGCAGAAAGCAAAATTTGAATTTGATGTTTTCTGCTATTTTGCCAATATATGTGATATTGTTAGTGTAGAAACTAAACTATGTGCAGTTATTAATTTGGTTCATTAACTCTTTTGTAAATCTGACATATTTAAAGGCTAATGCGCAGAAACAGCATGAAAGTTTTCGGCATCATGCTTGCTCAACTTGCAAATAGAAAAATACTGTAGCATTAACAGACATGTATTGTAATTCAGCATTGATGTAAAATCTTGAAATTATATGTAATTACAATGTAATCATTACATGAACATCAATTTAGCACTTTTGACAGTGTGTGTTTGTGTAATATTAATATCTAAGTACAGTATTATGCTCCATTAACACACAAATTTTTCTGTGATGGATTTGTATATGTAATATTGCACGATTTCTAGACTTTATTGACTTCATACTGACTAAGCAATGTGATGTGCCTATTTATCATAAATTACGGTAATCTACTGATGCAATGAAACAGCAAGTGTGCATCAAAGTGATGACTTTATCATTATTTTAAAAGTCTAAAGCCCCCCTGAAAATGAGAAAATCTTTGTTGTTCGATGCTGTTGCGCACGTATTGTTTACATTCCGACAAGGGAGTACCAATATGGTGACTGGTGACTTCACGGCAATGTGTACTACCAACGGCCAATCGGATATCCAGACAATAAATAGAGATTAGTGGTTCCAGTACAGCAGAACCTAAAAACGTCGTCAACCCAGCATGCATTGCACAGGTGATGAAATGGTGACCGCCAATGTTATTTAAACTCATTGCAATTGGTGGTTAAATCCTAAAGCTTGGCAGATATTAACAATTGTTTAGTTCCATTTTGTTCCTGTTTGCGTTTTATGGAAAAGGATTAGGGCCACTGAAAAAATAAAAAAAGTTACCTGATTTTTACATTTTATTTCAGTATAATATGAGATAAAAGACACAATTCTGACTTTAATCTCAGAATTCTCACTTTTTTCTCAGACTGAAATAAAATTAAAAAATCAGGTCACTTTTTTGTATTATATCAGTGGCCCTAATCGTCTTCCGTACGTTTCTCATAACGAAGCATTGTGAATAGTTGAGCAGATGAGAAGCAATGATTGCATTTTGGTAGAAATGGACTCTAAAAATTGGGGAAATACATGAGAGTAATAATAGTAAATATTTGTAATCGGTCATACCGTTTGCGCTGTAGATCTGATTGTAGTTCCTTTGGGTTATCTATAAAACCCATTTCTTTTAGCCATGAGGGGTTTCCCTGCTTTCAACTTTATTACAATCAGGTTTGTTATTAAGTCTGAGTGTGAGCTCTGACCTCAGAAACAATTAGAGATCTGCACTTGTTGCCTTAAATGAACAAGTTAATCAAACCACCAGCCTTGAGGGAAGGAAAGATTCATCCCAAAACAATCTTGCTAATCTTCATCTTGATGTATTAATAGTGCCTGGTGAAAAGTAGGCCACAGTGATTAAAGAAAACGGGCAACAAATTTCACCGATTGATGCTCTTCTAGGTACATTGTGTTCCTCTGCCCGCAGCCAAACGTGAAGCTCTCTCAGCATAAACCTGCTCTTCTGTGAGCAGCAAATAATCAATATGGCTCAGTGGGTAGTTCTTATGCAGCCTGATTCGTCTGGATAGATTTGTTTACATTGGGTGTGACCTGTGCTACTAGGGACAACGTTCTCTTTGCTGCTCCGTATGAAACTGGAGGCTGACGAGGAGATGGAAGGTTACCTCAGTAAGCCTCTACTTTGGAAATACCACCTAACGAAAGCGTTTAAAGCCATTTAATATTAGAAATGTGCTTTGATTTTCTAGTCAAACATACCAGCCTTAAATGAAACATTAGCCGATGCAGAGATTTTATTCAGTACATTTTATCCCATTTTATTTAACATAGTTTCCAAGAAAACTGATTTCACTGTTTTGTTTTTTCACAGTAAAGTGGGTTTAGTACTAAATTACGGAGGGTTAGGAGGGACAAAATCAAATAAATACATAAGTATCACAATATATAAACGGGAGTTATGAAATAAAGAACTATAAAATAATTAAGTGTAACATAAAAATTATAAATAAATGTTCCACTTAATGATTCAATCTACTCGTTGTTCCTTTAGTACATCATTAAACACTGAAATGTACCATGGAATTATGAAATCTATCTTTCATTATGTATGGAAGAAAAACAGTCTCATTGGAATCTGCCTTTTTTTGTACACCAAATTTTAAACACTGAATTTTTTTTTACATTAAATTCTGAACACTGAATTTTTATCGAGTAAAAATTATAGCTGCAAAAAATACCCCTGCAAAACAATTGAGCTGCAAAACATTTGCCTGCAAATGTGTTGACCTTTTGGTGAAATTAAGCCAAAGCAATCTACACTCGATGCAGTCGAACAGCTTCTAGCCAATGAAATTAGCCTATTTGGTCAGAAAAAAAAAAGATTCCACTTCTCGGCCACTTCTCCCGGATCAAACCAAGAGCTTTAGCAGACAGGGGTGCCGCACTAGCTGTGATCGGCCCGCTATTTCACCCAGAAACCGAAATTAGGGGATGTGAAAACACTCTGGGCTGCTGTCTAGTTAGTGCAGCCACTGGACGCTTTATAATCTTATCTATTTGGGTCAAAGAAAACTCCTTATTCAGCTTCATTCATCCGGGAACAACAAAGCTATGCCCAACTGCTGTGCCTTTCACGTGACCAAATGAGCTAACTTCAATGGCTAGAAGCTGCTGACTGCATGGAGTGTAGATTGCTTTGGCTTCAATTCACCAAAAGGTCAACACATTTGCAGTTGATTCTTTGCAGATTTTTTGCAGCTGAATTTTTTGTAGGCCAATTTGTACCAGATAAAAATTCAGTTTAAGGAATTCAATGTGTATAAAAATTCAGTGGTGCACAAAAAAAAGGCAGATTCCAATGAGAATGTTTTTCTTCCATAACCATGTAATCATTTAAAAGATCAACTTCAACTATGAAACTCAGTGGGCGGGACTAGAGCTGCTTTCTTAGAAACCCTGACATCTGATTGGCTGCTTCTCATTGAGCAAGAAAATTTCTTCTTAAGTTTCATTTACACTGAAGTCCATATTATCACTGACGCCAGGCACCGCTGTGTTGCAAATGAATTCCAACATATTAGGTGAGCAACTCCAGCATCTCAGCAGAATTCACATTAGCCCCGCCCACTGACCAACACCGGCTCACCTGCTCTCATAATTTAATCGTTTATGTAATAATTTTTATTAAATTTTTTATTTAAATACTAGGGCTGGGTATTTTTGCCAAAGTAATGAATCGATTTGATTTTGTTTCCTACAGTTCTAAATCGATTAATTTTGATTTAATCTGTTTTTAAAATAATAAAATTGGTTCACCTGTGTTTCAAAACGCTCATGTATTTTATTTTTTCCGGTCATATTAAACATAAAGTGCAAACTTGTTAATCAGACAGTTTAAACTTGAAATGTGAACAAAACTGTCTCAAAAGTGCAAACTTGTTTGTGAAAAGTGAAGCCTCGCACGAGCAAGCACAGTGGGGGACACAGCAGACATGCATGAGCTGCATTACCTCCACTGCACTAACCATATTTGCAGCGTTGTCTGTAACAACTACAGGGTGTCTTCTGGTCAGCCCCCATTTGTTAATGCCTTCAGTCAAACTGTTGGCTATGTTTGCAGCTGTCTGGCTTGAAGTTATCTTGGTGGTCTGTAGCACGAGATGCAAGGTGCCACTCATTATCAATGTAGTCACCTTAATGTCACATATCCAGCACATTATCTTTAGCAGTTTTAAATCCAAAATGGTTCCAGACTTCAGTTGGGACAGCCTTCTGAGCGGTGCGTTACTTTGGTCGGCGTTTGCAAGCCCCTGCTCATTTGAATGTGAATGTCACTATAAAACTAATTGATTTCATTCCCTATGCATTAATTTAGCAAAAATGTAAAGGAATCGATCCAAAATCGATTAAATCATTTTTTTTACCCAGCCCTATTAAATACACATTACATTTTAATGGTACATTTAACTGTTTAATGACATGTTAAATAAATAAACAGTACATTTAATTATTTATTGTCACTTTCAATGGTACATGTGTTAATTTCATAATAATTAACATTTATGTATTTCAGGGATTTATGTCCTTCTTAACCCTCCATACTTAATATGTCAGCCATACTTTATGTATGAATGATTTGATGAAAAAAAAGTCTAATATTTCCTCCCTCTTCACAACTACATGCCTCACAGTATTGGTTGTAACATGGCAAAAATAGTAAATGATGGAGAAATGTGAAGTAATTTTGCAAGGCACCTGATTAAACAGAATAAGGAGAATAAAGATACTCAAATACTCATAGGCAAAAAAAACATTATGAGGATATGCTTTATATCAGCACGTAGAGGGGAAAGGAAAAGCTCAGCGTTAGAGAGAACATAACGGGGTAAAAGGATCTCTGAAATCAATAGGCGATGTGCTACAAGGTAACCCATTAAGGGTCTGCTTTAGGAAACCTTGTCAAGGTGCTTCTGCACAGGCCCCCCTCGGGTATCGTCCTTCTATTTATATTTGCTTCGTCTTAGATGTGAAAGGTGAGCAGAGATCGAATCCTCCAAACAATCCGCTCAAACGGGATGTCTGATGGCTTAGCAGTGGCCTTGTTGCTCTATACTCTAAATGTTTGTGAAGGTTACGAGTCAGGCAGCGTTTGTTATTAAAGCAGTAGAAAAAGGGCTGAGAAGTCCGGTTCTCGGGTGAAATTAGAGCAAATATAGGGTAAAAGATAGGATTGAGAGGATACAGCAGTATTAGGAAAGTCAGTGGAAGAATTTTCACAATAACGAGTGTAAAAGGCAGCATCATCATGACAAGCCACTCCTAATCCCTCGTTTATGTTCAACAGCAAGAACTCTTTTGATATCTCAGTTAAAACTCATGTTTCCATTATCCTCCATTCCCCCTAACATGACTAGCATTAGCATTAACCTTCCCTGTCATTTCCAACCAGGAAAGTTTCCGTTAAGCCTCCTGTTTATGTAAGCTACTCCGCTCATTTCTCTCCCAGAGTGACTCCCCGTCCTCTTCTCCCTCAACACGGACAGTTAGTCTTTGTCTCCGTCTCCTGTGTGAGTCTCACTCGCCCATCCTCTCGCTCCACGTCTCTGTAGAGTAAGGATTTCTGGGCCTTCAGGCGGCAGGCCAGCGACATGAAGATGGAGTCGACGTTCTGACTCTCCTTTGGGTCTTTCGCTGACGTCTCGAACAGCAGCATGTTGTGGGAGTCAGCGAACTTCAATGCCATGTTGGAGGGGACCTGTGGGAAGCAACGGTGTATGGGTGACACTTGGTGCTGAAACCATGCTGAAAACCTTTAGCTTGCATTCACCAACCTGGATTTGATCAACAAGGTCACATTTGTTCCCCACCAGTACTCGAGGCACTGATGCCGACACCCGATGGCCGTTGCACTCCTGCAACAGATTGGAACACAATGATCCGAATTGGAGACTGGTTTATTGGCAATGATTGTGTAAACAAATAGGACATTTGACTTTTGGTTTCACTTAATCACTGAGTGTTGTACAAATATTGGAGGAGGAAAAAAGATACAATACACAATAAGTGCATGTATGTGGCTGTACACCCAATATTTACGCAGTTTTAGTGGATAAAACTCATGTCCACATCATTGCTGTCTTGCTCTAGAACAGTCATCCCCAAAGGCCACTGTCCTGGAGGTTTTAAGGCTGATTTATACTTTGAAACCAGGTCAACTGTGTAGTTGTCGCAGTGAACGCAGAGACGTCTCCGCCCCCTCTGTAGACACTCTGCTTCACCAGACAGTGCCGCAGAGAGGAGGTCTCTGATTGGTCAAATCTATATCTGCTCTACTCTATGCGTATCTCCTGTTTGGTACCTTACTGACTTGTTTTGTTTTTATCACCGCAAATGCAGAAAACGACTCGTGAAGTTGGACCAGCTATCAATCTGACAGACAGCAAACTTTGCCACTGCTCGCATTGACGCGCCTTCTGGATGAGCTGCACTACCTGAGCCACTTGTGTGTTTTGTAGAGTCTGTCTAATGTTACCATGATTGTGAAAGCACCACCAAAATTCAAAAGTGACGAAAATTGTATTTAGTCAGTGTTTGATGTCTGGATAACAGGGCAGATAAAAATCTTTGATATTCTAGATTATAAAAAGTAACACCATAGTTACTTAAAAAGGAAACTAGTTACTTTGATCGGACAGTAAATTAGTTAATAACCAGTAACTAGTTGAATTTTTAAAGCATTTTTGCCAAGTCTGGTTTGTCACGGTCCTGGTTCTGTTAAGTTTTGTTTTGAATTTTTAGTTTCACTTTGATCCATGTTTTTCTTATATTGGTTCAATTCCTATTTTGTGTTTTTTCTGCAAGTATTTGAGTTCTTAGTTATTTCTTGATTGCCCTCTGTTGCCCTCTAGTGTTTGTCTCCTTTTCTCTGGCTCCTTTCTAGACTCCTCTGTTCACACCTGCTCCCAATCAGCTCATTAGTCCTGTCTTTGTTCCGTCTCCTATATAAACTCTCCCTGTGCAGTTCCTCAGGGTTGGTTCCTCATCTTTTCCCGGCTCGCCACGTGAGTGTTCCCTAGAAGCTGTCTGGTTTCTGGTTCCTAGTATTTTTGTACTTTGGTTTTTGGATTTTTTCCTCCGTTTATCTGTTAAATCTACAAAGACTCACCTCTGCCTCCTCACCTCTGCATTTGGGTCCTCAAAATCTCAACCCAACCCTGACATGGTTATATTGTCTACAGTTTCTGTTACCATCACTCTTTGCCTAGCATGAGTCATAACAGCTAATTAATTATAATGTATAAATAATTTGGGGAATTAGTGTCAAAGTGAGGAATATATAGTTTAAGGTTTTTTCATACAGTGTGTGAACATTAAGTGCTACTAATTAAAGTAACTTGGTACGACAAAGGCTACACAGTTTAGGCATTCTGCTTTTAAAACACAAACAAATTTGTTGTCTTTTCCAGTTAAATGCTAACCTCTATCCATGTCTGCAGGTTACGGAAGGAAGCCATCTTGGTTACATCGTAAACAAACACCACTGCGTGTACGTTGCGGTAATAGTGTTCCACCATGGACTTGCGAAAGCGCTCCTGGCCTGCCGTGTCCCACACCTGCACCTGTAGAGACAGACAGAATACATGTATGAACAACAACATGTATGGAGGGAATTTTGTATCAGTCTTGGAGGGGAGGACAGCTTAGAATTTATGCCTTAATCTTTGTAAAACATCTAATGACAATGAAGAATTCATTCAATATGTTTGTACAGATTAAATTAGGTTTAAGTCAAAGGAAAGCTTTTTAAAAATAAATCAATTTTGTTTGCTTGTATCCTTAAAGAGTGTTATTTAACAAACTTTCTAAAAAACAACTCAGACATTACAGCTCTGGGTAATGTTCCAAGATAGCTGGAAGCATTGTGGTGATATTCTCAAACCGTCTCGGGACAGCGCTGTTCTCTAGGTGTTACAAAAAAGTAAAAAAAACAACCACTGGACTTTGTTTCCAAGTTTGAAGATGTTTGGCTTCCCTTCCAGCAAGGTTTTACAATTGAAATTGTCAGAAACAGCGTCGAGTTCAAGGTTCCTATAGAGTAGCCCAACAAAGCCTTTAGAAAACATACAAATTGAAATGGACGAACAGGTTTGAGGTAGAATAAGATGACTGGCTAAGTAAAACAGATATACAAAACTGTACGTGTAGGCACTTTAGGGTGCAGGTTTTACTGGAAGAAGATCAGCTGGGAATCGGGCTGTACTGTCGTACTGTCTTCAGACTGAAAAATCTGAAATGATTAAGTGGTGTCAACTGGTCCACAATGTGTGATCAGAAGGGTTCTGGTATAAACAGAAGCAGCTCGTCCTTATAGTAGGGGTATAAACAAATAATCCACTATGGAGTATTTGTTGATTACCAAAAAAAGGGCACTGGTGGCTTGTTTTCTAGACTGTAGGCTGACAGGAAAGGGAGTATGAGAGAGGGGAGAGACATGCGGCAAAGGACCATAGGTCGGATTCGAATCAGGGTCTGCCATGTCGAGGACTGAAGCCTCCTTACATGGGTAGTGTGCGCTAACCACTACTCCACCAAAGCACACCCCGATTAATGATTTATTAAGACTACTTCCATAGTAAGTTAGTAACAGATGTAAGTTAGAGCAGAACCATGAATGGATCCAGAGCATGGACGAAATTTTGATTTCTGAAGTGGCATTAGACCAAGTACATTTTAATATAACTAACTTCAGGGTGTGTGACCATCCATTCAAAGGCCCGCTTCAGTAGCGCATCAGATCTTTGTAAAGTGAGCTTCTCAGGAGTGACAGCGGTGACAGCCAATCACACAAGAAAAGACAGTTGGCCAATGAGGAGCTTGTGGGCGGTCTAAACTTAGGGAAGGGAGCTTCAGCTTGAGCTGCAGTTTCCAATAGGTCCTAGAGCTTGACCTATGTTGGTGTACTGTAGCGTAACATGGCTTTTGGACAGTAAAAAGTGCAGGGGAACAAAACAGAGTTTTGAAAAATTGCAGGGAACATGTCAGATTGCTCCCTGCCCAAAATTACGTCCATGATCCAAGAGCCTGTTCAAGATTATGCACACTTTAATGTAGACAGACAACCACAAACAGAAACACCTTTTAGAAATGTTTCTAGTTGCACAAAATCTCTCCGAGTACTGATTGTTGGATTATACCAAAGACAGAAATGTACATCTCAGCTTGCATCTACTTCATTGAAACAAAGTGAAAAAACAATGATAGCGTTACATCTCCATATATGTCAATGGTCTTTTTATTCCCTCCATTAAATTTATTTTTTGCCAATGCATTATGAACTGTTAGACTTGGTTTCCTAGTGATGTTTCTATTCATATTTTAAGCAGCATAGGCTGGATTCAGGATTTTATTTGTCAAATTATGGCTCAATATTTGTTAGAGATCTACCAGGGTTTTTGAGGCCCATGCCAATAACATTTTTTTTAACACTATATTTGAGATTTTCATTAAACATACAAAACTAGGGCTTCATCTAATGTTCATTTTGCATATCGAATAATCTGTCACTTATTTTTTCGATTGAGTGATTCATAATCAGAAAGCCAAAAAAACTTTACAAATAAGACTTTTAGCAAAATAAAACCAAGGGAAACTTTTCCACTTGATGAGTTCTGGATAGAGCATACTGACAGACAAATGTTTTTTTTTTTTTTATATCTTAAATGCAAAAATTGTATATCGTCGCTGTCGGGAAAAAACCTTGTAACTCCCATTTTGGACTTTTTTTTTTTTTCATAAATTGATACGATTGGTCAGTCCCCACATGTGAACGTATGTTTTGGAAAATATTAACCAATTAAAAGGAAAAAAAAGAAGAAAAAAAAAGAAAAACCTTATCAACCTTGCCGGCGGCGGCATTGTACTGATGGAACTCGCATCTCCACAAGTCGCAAGTCAAAAACCTCATAAATCCATTTAAATATAACTTGGGGGAAGCAGTATTCAAAAAGTGATACATTTAAATACAGAACAGTGAGTAAAGATATAATACCAACTCTGATAACAAAATGTTTATTTTTTTAAAAAAAAACACAGCGTTTTTACAATTTCCTGTAAACTTTATGGTTTTGGACATACAAGGTTTCCATCCGACAGCGACGATATATTATATAAAAATCTTGGTATAAATACTGCTCTAAGTGGGTTGCTCTGCTAGCTAAAGGCCTGTTATAGAGTCTCTATAATCCAGTTAATGATTAATCGATTACTAAATTAGTTGACAATTGTTTCAATAATCGATTAATCTGATTAATTGTTCCAGTCCTATATAAAACAATCATATTTACTGTATTACGGATAATTATACCAGTAAGCCACTGAAATAGACAAAGATCACACCCACAAAAAAAACAACAACACAAACAGTAAGAACCAGTGGGCTTAATAATTGCTACTGCAGGGCAGATGTAATGAGTTCCAGTCCCAGAGCCAGTAGATTTTTCACAAATGTTATTAGACTCCCAGGTTTTATGGAATGTGTTGATGGACCCATTGAGAGTACAACTAATCTTTTCCAGTTTAATTTTTTAACATAATGCCTCTTATCCAGTGAGGATGAGATGGAGGAGTAGCTGCTTTCCATTTCAATAAAATTGAGGGCTGAGCTAATAAGGAAGAAAAGGCATTGACCCTAACTGTGCCAAGGGGACAGGTACGGTTGGATTAGAAAGCAAACCAAAAACAGTAACCGGTGCAGAAGGTGAGATTTGATAAGCATCGGCATGAGAAATTAGGACTAAAACCAAACCTGCCATGTAGATAAAAAAGCTATCTCCAGTCTACCCGATCAAACGCCTTAAGCCGGGCATAGACTGGGCAATATTTTCAATCGTTGCACGCAGCTACAGCTCTGCTCGTAGAAATAAGGTGTTTGCCCACAAACACCTTACGACGGCCAACTGAATTTCATGCATGTTCGATTTTCCCCCCACCCTTACGATTCCTGATCGGGAGTTGGTTGTGAGAGGCTAATCCCCCTTGTTACCCTCTGTACTACACGCCCATTTGAAAACATCTCGCACGACTGGAGAATTGGCCCGAAAAGGGCAAAAAATCGTATAGTGTATACCCGGCTTTAGCAGCATTTTACTGCTTCTGGAGACGATGTGTTTGGTTCAGTGTGTAGATATCAAATTAAAATAGGATTTGTCACCATGGACAAATCCAGCCTGGTCCTCCTAAACCAGCTCTCTTTTGCTTGTTAAGTTAATTGGTCTAAAACAACAGCAATCCTGAGGGTCCATATTTCTTTTTAGTAGGAAGAAAGTTATTTTCCAAAGCTTCTGTATGAAGCAGGGGCAAGTATATCTTTGAAATATTTTTTTTGTAAAAATCTGTTGGAAACTAATCCTAGGGGCTTTTCCACTTTGAAGGGACATTATAGCATTATTAATTTCCATTAGTGTCCGATTTTCTCTTTTTAGAGTCTGAGTTAATTTTTGGAATATTCAGATTTGAAAAAAAAAAAAAGTTAATTAGGTTTTTTTCTGTATTGAGTCTGAAGAATATAATTTACATTATAACTCTTTAAAGCAGCTGTTAATAGATCGAGGAGCCATCAGGTGTTATAATTTGCTAAATATTACGGGATGTAGCTTTCTGAATAAGTCGTCTAGCTAATATTATGGATGGGTTGTTTGTCATGATCGGCCCTGATTGCTGAGCTTTACTGTCCATGTCATTCACCTGCCTAACTCTGTCCAGTTTCTAATCATCGCTCATCTTATCCACCTGCGTCTGCTTATATTCGGCTCAGCCCAGCTATCGGGGCCAGATCATCTTAGTTATTCATGTTTGATGTTTGTATGTTTATTTAGTTAGTTTGAGTTTGTTAAAGGGTTCATGTCCCCTAGCCTGTGAGGAGATTATTCACGAACCAGTGTCATCAGGCGAGTTTACTCCCTAGCCAGTGGTGAGAGCGTTTCAGCGTTTCTTAATTGTTTCTGATTGCCAGATCCTGTTCTACCTCTCTACCACTGAGCATGCTTGTTCCCGTCTGATCTGTTTGCCTGAACTGTCTTTGGGCTCCGTCTGGATTCTGCCTGTCTGCGCCAGCTCGACTCATGGAACTCTGAACTCTACTTCACATTCACACTTCACTGAGGATTCCTGGAACCCTGGATCTGTCTGTTCCTGTGTGGATCAGAACCGCTGACTGGGCTGTGGACTCCTGGATTCCTGAACTGTTCCTGTCTGATCTGTATACCCTGACCTGGATCGGATCCCTGCCTGCTAACTGGGGTTGCTGCATCGGGGACATTCTTGGCGGCTCTGCGCCGCAGCTCGTTTGGCAGTCCTGCCTTCCCCGGACGGATTGAACTGTTTAACCAAGTAAGTGACTCACAGGTAATCATCTCCCGTTAGATGATCGTGGTCACTTACCTGTTTAAGTAAAAACGCTTTGAACTTTCCCACTGTCTGTTTCAACTTGAATACTGGGTCCATCTGCCCTGTTGCATGACATTGTCCTCCTCTTCATAGAATCTGCCATGGGATTTAATGATTAGCCATGCAGTGTTACTTAAAAGATACATTTCAGTTTGTATGCATATTCTCCTTTTAATCAAAGGAGAGGGGTCGGAGATCCAGCTATGTCTGTCCAGAGCCTTAATTTCTCAATATAACTCCTCAATTTTCTGGTATTTAATTTTCCTTGCATGAGCAGAGAGAGAGAAGAGTAATCTGCCCTCTGAGATGACGTTTTCTTTGTCTCTGCGCAGAGCGCTGACACCTGAACTATACTTATGTAGTTAAAGTTTACCTGCTTGAAAAAAAATCTATTTGTTCTTTTGTAACTTGAACTTTACTAAATCTGAATCTGCCTGCAGGAGTGCATCAAACTGTCATTTCCCTTTCCATCTTGGGAGAGTTACTTTAATGCTCACTGGAGCACGGTCAGAAATTGGGTCATATTTGTAGTCTGTCATATCATTCAGCAAATAAGGGTCAATGAAATAGAAATCTATTCTGGAAAATGACTTATATATTATATTAGTAATAAGAATACTTCCTTTTAGTGGGATGTTTAAATCTCCATGCATCTATAAGTTTATGTGTATCTATGAACAAATTAATTGTTTGTACAGATTAAGATGGTCTTGGGATGGAATTTATTATGTTTTTTTTTAAATGGCCATCATTTAAAAAATGGGTATCATTTTTTTCTAGATGGCTTATTCCTGGCGTCTGGTCTGAGGGGCCTGGCCCCCCGGGGCCCAGTCGGGGCTCCTGGCAGGGGGCCCAAAAAATCACGTATTTTGGTTTATGGATCTTTTTTCTTTAGATTATGTCTCTCACAGTGGACATGCACCTACAATGACAATTTCAGACCCCTCCATGATTTTTAAGTGGGAGAACTTGCTAAACAGCAGGGTGTGTTATTTTCCTCACTGTACATTTTAAACATGACACAATGATGATAAATATTACACAAGTCCCAATTTAACCAACCAACCCCCAGCCCCCCAAAAAATCTATTGACAAATCAAACTTAAAATTAACTATGGAAGGCAAAGAGGGAACAGAAAGGCTTGGAGATTAAATGATCTCAAGGCATGGCTGATGAATGAAACCGTTAGCTTTTCTGGCAGGGCCTTCCTTTGGTTTCCAAGAAAGTTTTTGCGCCCTCTTAATGTCTAAGGCCGCTCAGTCCTTTTAGAAAAGTCAAAAACAGTAAATTAAATATTGCAATAAAATAAACTGGGATCTACTCGTAATAGCCAAAATAACAACCTTTAAAGTGCAACTATTTTAAGTTTTACTGTTGATCCAAGAGTGAAATAGAAATTAACATTACAATCAACAAACAAACAAAAAAAATGTTTTTATTCATTTCATTTGTACAACAACCCCCTTGAATTACACTAAGCCACCCCTAGGGGGCGTGTTCCAGCATTTGGGAACAACTGCACTAATTTACCAAAAAATAAAAACAATTTTAATTTTAACTTCACTATCATTGGGTACTCTGTCTTATTTGTACTGTTTTTCATCACACTAAGGTTGCTTATAAAAAGGCAGCACTATTAGGGAACCGCCTGGGACCTGGGAAGCCAGGTTACTGGTTGGAAGCCATAAGAATGTGCCGTTCTGCCGAATGGCAGCATCCTGTGCCACGGCCTCAGTCAATCCATTCCCCCCTGATGAACGGTCGTACTGAAACTGAAATTTCAATTACAATGTTTGATTGATTGATTGATATAATAGTAATATTGATTCTTAGTTAAATTTAGAGCCTCACATGCCTGTTCTAATATGGTTTGATTTGGCAGTAGCCCCTACTCAGGGGCGGATTTAGGAAATTTGGGGCCCTGGGCAAAGACAGGCAGGGGACCCTCTGAATTGAGAAGACGACACATAAAACAGACCCATTATACAGACACAGAAATTTTATTTTATATAGAATAGAAATCCATTATTTGCTCTACGTTTTGTCCCTCTCTTCTTTGTTTTCCCTCTCTATGTTTTGTACTCAGCTGACTTTTCAGGCTGTCTCAGAAGGAATGAAAGATTTTTTCCAAGCACTAAGCTCACTTAGCTGATTGCTCCTTCCTGTGTTTCCAAAGTCTCCATCTGTACTAGATTTGGCTTTTATTTTATTTTATTTTTTTTAATAAAAGCGCTACAGGGGTCTGAAAAGTCAATAAATATAGCAACAAAAGTGCTAAATTTGAAACACTGCTCTTCTCATTGTTTTCAAATGGTTTGCTACTGTCTATTTTGACCTTTCTGAACATGTGCAGCAAATGGACTGATCCAATATATTGGACACTGAAGTGGCGGCTAAGACACACTTAATATTATAACCATTCTGATGGCATTTTAGAGAAAGAATTTTGATCAAAAACGTAATAAATGTGCACAAATAAGGAATAGTTGTATTAACCATACATGTAAACAGAGTTTTATGGGGGCCCCCAAGACCTTGGGGCCCTAGGCAACTGCCTAGTATTAATGGTAAATCCCCCCCTGCTCCTGCTTTATGTTTAGGATCATGATTGTAAACATAAAAAGGAAAAAAAAGAGAAACTGCAGTTAAAATTGGATCATCAATCTGCTAAACAATGGACCTCAGGTTCTTACAGCCTCTAACAGGTTTTCTTCAAGCATTTTCCTGAGTCTAGCTTCATCCATCTGCCAAACATTCTGACCATCTTCCATGTGTTTGTTGTTCTAAATGCTGCAGCTCAACCTCCCAGAAGGGGACACATTATGCTTGTTTTGTTTTCACTACCCAGCCATCTAAGATTTAGTTATAAAATGCCTTATTTTGTTTCAAATCTAGGCACTATTCTATTTCTTTTATATCTTGGTTCCTTTAAGCACTTCTGTTCCACGTTATTGTTGGTGTACGAAAGGGAACATGTGTAGTGCAAACTGAGAGCTGGACATCCTTTTCTTTTAATAATATATTTCTTTCATTTCAAAGCTAATTGGAAAGGTCATGAAAACATAACAATAAGACTAACACCAAATAAAAAATGTTTCAAACAGAGAGTACTGGAGGGCTGTGCCTGTACATCCTGTCATGCAAAGGACTCTGGGAATCTGTATAGCTCCTATGTGGCAAATAGCGTCACTACCCGATCCTCCTGCAAGCACGATCCTGCCCCTGCACATGCACCCAACAGATATACATCCAGGTGTCCATAATTTATGTAATTATGGTACTAAAATTACTTATTTTTATCCTTAACTCTCTAAAGAATGCTATTATTACACATCTTAAAAAAAAAAATTATTTATGACTTTTGTGAAACAAATTTTATGCTTTTCACATTTTATTCGTTAAACTGCTTCTCTGGACATAATCATAGGGACATGCTCCAAAGCAGTCCAGCAAAATATGATTAGACAGTTTATTCTGCTTTTAGGTTGTTTTTCTCTTTGATAACACACTATATACCATAATGTTAATGACGAAAAAGGAAAACATAAAACTCTAAAACACTAGATTTATGTTTAAATCCAAAGCCGAAAAAGTTATCAAAAGGAAGTAACCTAGGATCCCATTTCCGGTGCAGATCGGGCAGAGAGGAGTGATAAAACAGAAAGGATTTTAAGGCATTTATTTTCTCAGGAAATAAAGTATTAACCTTTAACACATTATATTTTTGTATGTTTAATATTTTTGGGGAGGGAAAAACTTAATTTTTTACAAAATAAAATTGAGGGTGGCCTGGATGTATATCCCGAAGCGCAAATTAGCTGATGGCGCATGGCAGGACGGATCGAGCATCCAGGACAGATCAGGTAGTGACAAATAGAACCACCTCTTTTCCTACTGCCTTTACTATTTAAAGCACTTATAGTGACCTCTGATACACCTCCAGTTTCGGTGTCATTACGGATTAATCTGTTTAGGCTGGAGTCATTATTACAGAACCTGTAACCCCTGCTTTAAACGTTCTTCCTGACGTGTCTGCTGTGCTCTATGGTCTTCATGATGGTTCTCCTCATGATGCTGATTGTCATCAATGTTCCAGAAAAGAAAAACTATTCACTCCAGTTAAATAAACGGAGATAGATGGATTTCACTCAGTCAGCCCAGTTCTGATCTGGACAGCATTCGTCCCCCCTTACTTAGAATAATGGAAAGTAGTCCAAAGTTAAAAGATATTACAGACAATTTGGTTAAACAGTAAAATTGCTGGATCAACATGTTATGAATAAAACCTTACAAGTCGTAGAGGGAGTAGCTGCTAAGTTCCAAACAGCTGTAGGCTACCGAATTCTCCCGAAAGTGGTGCACGACTTAATTTTTGCCATACAACAAAAGTGAATGTGATTGGCCATTTATCATGAGGTGTAGTGGATTGTTGTGGCGTAAGCAGTCTTGTTAACTAGCCCCCATATGGAACCTAATAATACTAGTGATAGTGTAGGTTCCCAATGGGAAATTCCATTAAAACCGAAGCAGCACTAAATTGGTGACTTAGGAAACCATTAACACTCGTCAATGAACGCTTCCATGGGACAGAGTGAAACATGCAAGAGGAGGGAGAGTTTAGTGTCGGAGGTTGTGGATGAGTCATCCCCCACAGATATTTTTCTATTGAGATGGAAAAAAGCGGTGGATGAAGATGTTGTGGGAAGAGGACGCCAGGGCGCAGAAGCTTGGTTTGGTGTAGAAGGCTTCCAGCCGCACATGTTTGAGCCCTTTGCCTCGCAACGCTGCCAGTTCTGTTAGCCTCTAATACTTCGCTGACATCAGACGCCCATCCCTCGTGAACACCGGGACGGAACTCAATGGGAAAAGGAAATGATTCTTCATTTCTTATTTCAACCGTTACGTATATTAGCCAAGCAATATATGAATCAAGATACTAAGGCGACCTAAAAAAAAATTAGTTTGACAGATGAATGTTGATATATGATTGGCCGAATTTAGGTGTTCAGGCTGACGTATAACTAACTAGCCTGTATAAGAAAAAAAAAAACACAGATTTTAAGACAATATCGCCTGATAAAGAGTACATTTATATACATGTTTAAGCCAGAATGATTTGACATTTAAATATGACTTCCTTACGACTTTAAAGAAGAATCTGGCTTGTTGTGGGAATAAGTATGTCTTGTCTAAAAAACACCCCTAACTCAGGAATTGTGTGGCCTTGCAGGCTGAGTGAAATTTTTTATTGTGAGTGAATACCAGAAATCAATGCTGCTGAAGATTCTCAGTCATCCAGTTTAAAGTCATTCCAAAAGTTAAAAAACAATCCACTGGACTTTGTTTCCAAGTTTGAAGATGTTTCACTTCCATCCAGGCAGCTTTTCAATTTAAAATGTCAGGAATAGTGTTGAGATTGAGGTTTTATACAGTAGCCCAACAAAATTTAAATATGAAAAAAAAGGGTCACAGTCTTTGTTCTGTTATGCTTTTCTTTTGAGTATTCAGTTTAACTTTGCTCCATGTTTTCTAGTTTTATTATTTTAATTTCATTTTGTTGTGTTTCTCTAGTTATATTTCAGTTCTTAGGTTTTTATTTGTTGCCCTCCTTTTCCCTGGCTCCTTTCTAGACTCCTCTCTTCACACCTGCTCCCAATCTGCTCCTTAGTCCTATCTTTGTTCAGTCTCCCATAAATACTTCCTTGTGCAGTTCCTCAGTGCTGGTTCCTCGTTTAAGTCTGGCTTACTTTGTCTTACCTTGTCGTGATTTTTTCCCCTGATGTCTCCATGGTTCTGGTTTGTTTAACTATTTTTCATGTTGGATTTTTGGATTCCTGCCTCAGTTGTTTGTGAACCACTCATTAAATCTACAGAACTCACCTCTGCCTCCCTGCCTCTGCATTTGGGTCCACAAACCTTAACCATCCATCCATTTTCTATCACGTTTACTCCCAAGTGGGGTCACAAGGGGTGCTGGTGCCTATCTCCAGCTGTCAATGGGTGAGAGGCGGGGTACACCCTGGACAGGTCAAGGTAAGTCCATCGCACAAACCTCAACCAAACCCCCTGACAAAAAGCTTCCTGGATGGGAAGCGAAACGGTCTTAAACTTGAAAAGAATGTACAGTGGATTGTTTTTGTTTTGTTGTAAAGCAGAAATCAATATATGAAATAAGAGAAATCTAAATTTTTTGACCACACCTCTTCACAGAACTGCTGGACCAAATCCAATCCTTTGACATCAGGGTTTATGGATTTAACCAGACAAAAAGGATGATATTATATTTCCAGATTTAGTCTAATCTCTTAAATGTCCTTCCCTGTCTAGTAGGACCTGCAGACACATAGACCTGCTTTGTTTTGGAAAACAAAGGACCTCCTCCTCCTCCTCCTCCTGCATCCATCCCTGAAATGAAAAACACTCCACAGAAATGTAATGAAACTGGGTTTTTTTTCTCCCCAGTTTGGGGGTGAAATAAAACAACAGGCCGTGTCATCCCCTGAGCTGAAGCTGATGGGTGAGGATGGGGGAGGGAGCTCCTTTACCTTGATGGTCTCCCCCTCGATCTCCACCGGCTTCTCCCTGAAGTCCACGCCGATCGTGGCCTCGGTCTTGTCGGGGAAGCTGCCCCCCGTGAAGCGGAAGGTGAGGCAGGTCTTCCCCACGTTGGAGTCCCCGATGACGATGATCTTAAAGATCCGCGTCTGGATGCTGGTTTCCAGGGAGGAGGAGCTCAGCTCCACGGAGGAGGTGAGGCTGCTGCTGCTGGCTCGGCTCCGGCCGGCCCGGTAGAAATCCATGGAGGAGGTCAGGATGGTGACATTGTCGTCCGCTCGGTTCCTCCTGGAGCCTCCTTTCCCCGCTCCTCCTCCTCCTCCGGAGCCCGGAGCTCGGCTCTCCTCCTCCGGGGAATCCTTGCTCATTATTGCCGGAGGAGGCGATGCAGAAGTGTAGGTGCGTGTGGAGAGGAGGGCGGATTGAGAGGAGAGAGAAGGGAGGAGGAGAGCAGGGATGCAACAATGCTGTCAGCATGTGATGAAGCCTTAAAGGGAGAAGAAGCAAACAAAACTATCAATTCAGCCTGAAGCGTCAATTTACATTAAAATCAAAACAATTTGGAGCTTTTTGAAATTGATCTGAATCGTTTTGTTCCTATTGAGGACTGATTACTCCTAGTTAAAAAAAAGAAAAAAGAGAAAGGGTTGAAAATGTATGCTACATACACATATTAATACATTTATACTGATTATTAATGGTTCCACGTCATTTATTCCAGCAAGCATGAAAAGAACAATATGCATTTACTGTGAAGCATGGTGGTGGCAGTATCATGCTATGGCATGGTTTGCAGTGGATAGAATAATCAAGATGTTAGCAAGCAGCAACTGGACATTTGAATCTCAATTTATTGAATAACAAAGTAATTATCTAAAAAATAAACATTGGCCTTATAAAGCTCACAAACCCACAGAAAACACATAAATGATGCTTGTCAGGGTTGGTGAATACTGTTGTTCACCCAACAGTTGAAGAGGCAGAGATGATTTCTTACAGATTTAATGATTTTGATATTACAGAAGTAAATATTCCAGAAACAGTGGGAATTATTTGAGATATATGGATTTATTTCAGCCTGTAATACTGTAACCGTGTTGGAATAGTGGAGAATAAACACGTAGTTCAAGATTGTGTAAAGAACCCTTTAAGTTACGGCTTCAGTCGTTTATGCCCAGGATGAATTCACTTCTCACAAAAACTTTACTTTTACTTCAGTGTACATTTTTTCAATTGTCAATGTTTAAGTTCAAAGAATAGCTTAAATCATAATGAATCATGTCAGCCATGATATGTCTGTGGCTTTGGTCTTCCTCGTGTCCTGAGGGGCCGGTCTGTGGGCTCCCACACCCACTATTGAACATTGTATGGAGACCAGTGGCGGTTCTAGACCAAATGTACCAGGGGGGCCAGGAGGGGGCCACCGTGTTTTCATGGGGGCACAAAAAAGCATGAAATAATAAAGCAGGCCAAGGGATTCAAATAAATTAAGATAGTTGCATGAAGTCAAATTTCTATTCAATTAGGTTTCATTAAAAGTCTAAATGTCTTAGTAGGTCAATATACATTCAGAATTTAGGAATTTTACTTTTTTTTAACTTAATTTAAGTTGAAATTACAGTTTTCTATAAAACCTGAATTTAGATTTTAAGAAAAACTGTTAAAATTAGCTGTAAAAAGTAGAGTATTTTTTTTTACATTTGTTTTGGAAAAAAACATTTAGCAGATGAAAACTTGGATCCTATCTCAATACTACTTATGATATGTTTTTAAACAGTTAATAAAACAGAATTTGTAAAGAAAAAAATAAAATAGATCCAAAGGATCTATCAGTAACCATGTCTGTTTCAGCGCAGATCATCATTAGAATTTCTTTAAGTATTATGTCTTCAGTACAGGGGCCATAACAGGGGCCAGGACTTGATCTACAGGGGCCCTGGCCCCCCTTGGCCCCTGTCTAGAACCGCCTGTGATGGAGACACATTAAGGATACAAATACTCTCACACAGGAGCGCACAGGTGATTCAATTTCACTCTTTCAGTTGGTCTGTGTTGCAACTAAATGCATATGATATTACCTTTTAGCAAGTACTGCATTTAACTCATCCCCTTGGGTAGCAGTGGGCTGTGATTGTGGGGCACCTGGGAAGCTGTGTGGGGTTAAGGGTCTTGCTCGGGGACCAAGAGTGGAAGATTTGGGAATCAAAACAGGTACTTGCAACCTTTTCAGAGCACAAGCGCACTGCTCTAACCCACTAGGCCAACACTAGCCAGAAAATTTTAATAATGGTGGCCAGGCAATAACCAATGTACACTGAGGGGGGGGCGAAAGCGGATAGGCGCCAGGACCTCAGAGTCAATCTACACTGTTCCAACAGGAAAATTAACGAGCACAACATCCGTATTTTCTAAATAAAGACACACTATGCTTTCCTGCAGCCTTTGCTAACAAATACACACATATATTTAAACATCCCTGCTTTCCTAAATAAAAGGTATAGTAGATAAAATTAAATATGATAAAATTACTTGTGTTAATGAACATTCTGTATAAAATTGACATGTACAAGCACTAATATCTACATAAACTGATTGTTTGATAAGTTTTTATTAAAATTGTTATTTATGATTTCAATGAAGACTCCTTGATGACTTGCAGAGACACATTTTCTCTTTACCTCATAAAACACAAAATCTAGTTCTGAAAAGAGCATGAATTCTGTACTTATCATCTTTGATGTAAATATATTAATGTGCATAATTAACCACAAAAAATTTAAATGTTTTGAATATTCCACTTGAGAGTATAACTGCTGCCACCTTCTCTATTAGAGGGTAAAAAATGTCCACAGGGGTGGCCAATGATGGGCTAAGGGTGGCCATGGCCACCCCTGGCCCCCCATCTAGCTCCGCCCATATCAGTAACACTCCCCCAATTTACAGGTATTTTCTACTAAACTCAATGCTAAATGTATTCTGCAACAGATTGCAGATTTAGTTTTGCTCATTAATTGATAAACAGATAAAGATGCTGATATGATAACAAAATGGAAGAAAAACAGTCTCATTTGAATCTGCCTTTTTTTAAACACCAAATTTTAAACATTGAATTTTTTGAACACCGAATTTTAAAAACTGAATTTTTTGAACACCAACTTTTTAAACACTGAATTTTTTAACACCAAATTTTAAACACTACATTTTTTTAGACATTGAATTCCTTACTCTCAATTTTTGTCTAGTAAAAATTCACCAAAAAAATTTTCAGCTGCTAAAAAACTCAGCGTGTTAAGACCTTCAGCTGTTAAATTTTTTTTTTTGCAAAAATTTTCAGCCGCAGATGTGTTGAACGAAGGGGCCGGAATTCGTGTTAAGAAAATTCAGTGTTTAAATGTCCGTGTTAAAAAAAAGGCAGCTTCCAGTGAGACTGTTTTTCTTCCATACAAAAGCATCGGCCAACTGTAGAGTTTCCCTACATTGATGATCTGCTCCAGGTTCTAAAATTAAATCAATTTAACCTAAAGTTCACAAATATCCAGAGATTCCAGCATAATTTAGTTAAACAGATGGGCTCAAAACAAAAGAAAAAGTATAAATTACATGAGATGTGCTATGTTTTGGTGAATATATATTTAATGTCTTTATTATATTTGGTTATTATAAATATGTATGACGTTATGTTTTGAGTTAAATTTTTCTCTTTCTTCTCTGTTGGATTCCACACAACACATAGACCTAGCTTTATTACTGAGGTTTTCTAAAACACAATGCACCTTTAAGTCTGAATTTTCTCACATGGTCTTGTCACATGATTGGATCAGCCAGTCAGCACTGTTGCATTCCATGAAACAACATGCCTGTCATGTTTAGGACTGCAGCAAAACTCGGTCCTCTGTCACACAATAGGAAGGTGCCATATGAAATCAATACTGTGCGTTGTATGATCCTGCTGTTATGGGAGCAAATGGGTTTCTGAATAAAGAACGTTGGTTACGTCACCTTCAGAGCAAATAGATCTAATAGTTAAATGTCATTTATTTCAGTCTGTTTACCATATAGGACATTAGTTATCAAACAAGGGTCATTGTGTGAAGTGGAAATATGATGAGTTCTCTGTTTTTAGGGTTTCACCTTATATCACACACTTGTTGTTTTAAAAAGTATGTCCTTGTCTGATTCCAGAAAAAAACTTTTTTAAATCACTGGTAATCAAAGCTGAGGAAATTTGCAGTGCTTGTTAATGTAAAGCCAGGATTTAATGGCTGACATGCCTCTTCATCACGTCCATCAGGTCCATCAGTTCTGGACCAGTGCCCTGTGACTGGCAGACTGGAGTGGTGGTTGAAGGAAGTGGAAAAATGTAAGGTGCAATTTTGTGTGACAACGGAGGGACATGAGGGAGAAAAAGAGCGTGGATCCAGGTGGAAAAAGGGTCCCAGCGTTCTCACGAACTTCGCTCTTCCAGCTGGTCCATCTTCACCAGTCCTTTTCCACAATGGCGGTCATACAAACAAAACAAGCCAGTAAGGTACTAAACATGAAATACGCATAGTGTAGAGCAGATGTAGATTTGACCAATCAGAGGCCTCCTGTCTGTGGTCGCCTACAATTTTGGAGAGGTGCAGCAGAGTGTCTGCGGCCGAGGCACATTTACTTTCACTGCGACACACACGCAGATGACCTGGTGTCGGAGTATAAATCAGCCTTAAGGCCTAGGTCAGGCTGCTGGAGAGGAAAGTCCAGGTGTCCAGGAGAGCAGCGGACCAGCTCTACACCCTCTGCAGGCTTCTCCCTGGTTCATGGGTGTTTGCCCAACTGGTCCACATGTGTTTTGTTGACCTGGCATTCAACAGTGTCCCTCATGGTGCCCTGTAAGGGGCGCTCCATGAGTACCCTTTACTAGGGGCCATTCGGTTGCTGTACAAGCAGAGCGGGCATTAGGTCAGACCTATTTCCAGTCCATGACTCCTCCAGTGTTGCACTCTGTCACTGGTCCTGCTCAGAACCTTCATTCACAGGATTTCTAGGTGCAGCCAAGGACCAGAGAGGGTCTGGTTTGGGGACCATCAGATTTCCTTCCTGCGTTTTTTCGATGATGACGTCATTTTTCTGGCTCCCTCCTGCCAAGACCTGCAACATACACTACGATGGTTCATAGTTGAGTGCAAAGCGATAGAGATGAAGATCAACTCCTCCAAGTTCAGGGCCACATGTTTTTATACGTGTAACATACACAACATTTCCTCCTCACTTTTCAATAGTTTTTAGATCAAATCATGATCAGTTCATGGACAGATTCAAGAAATAGGTTTCCATGGACAAGCAGCTGCAACCGAGACATGCATCACCGAGTGCAAAGCAGGGGGTTGGATGAATGTTCTCTGCAGGCTGGAAATCCAAGAGAAAACTGAGGCATTGGCATCAACTCTAAAGGAGTTTAAGCTCTCATAGCTGCAAGCTTGACTGACTTTATATTAAACCCCTGGATTAAGAATGGGATGCTGCCTAAATTTGTTGAATCTCTGAAGGCAGCTTTTCCTATCCTCTTTACAAAATGAATGTATCTTCAGGGCTTAATAGCTGAACCTAGTCAACTATTTTGGAGCAGCATATTGAGGCTGATCTGAAGAGAGAAATCCATTTAGGTTGAAATATTCCAGAAACAAAACAGGTGGAATGGATGGGTCGGGCATCACTGCTGTCGACACAATTGGAGTAAATGTGTTCAGAATATTACCTAATAAGGTTAATTTGAAGACATTTTGAGACAGTCACCAACAATCAAATGTTTCTGATGGCTAGCTGAAAACAAATTTTTTACTTACCTTTCTAAAGGGCCTCAAAATCAGCTGCAAAGTGTTAAAGATGCTCTGCTTTGGTTTTAACTCCCCCTACGACACACACTCCCACCTTCGTTGACATGTAAACACGCTCTCTGTCTGCTGATATCAGACTAAAATGTGGATAGAATCAGAAAAACTCTTGTCCTGATTTTTCTCCGGCTTCCTTTTTATTCCCAAACACAAACACAGGCGTGCCACTCAATCTCTTCCTCGCCGAAGCACACGCCGTCTTAGAGACACCCACATAATCTCTTTCTCATACACGCAGCAAACACACATTGGCAGCGATAAACAATCCCAAGGCTTCTGTCTGACAAAGCTCCCCTTCATCCTCTGTCAAAGGCCCGTTTGTCTCAGAAAGATGCTCAGTGGTCCTGAAAAACACAAACCAGTGGCGAAATTCACAAATCATTTGAACATCGTCTCGATATTCTGTCGCATAAATCAAAGAGCTCCACAAAGTTCTCTGCTCGTAGATGATGTTATATTTTATAGAGTTTATTGCAAATTTCTCAGCATGTATTCCTTGAAGCTCAGCACATACAACGCTGGGGAAAAAAAACCCATGTGTCTCCTTTATGATTTCCCCCAGTTATGCTTTTGTCACACTTAGAAGAGATCTTTACATGAATTATGAGAATAAACTTTTCATTTGCCAATTAGAAAAAAATCAGGCTGCTTGTTCTGGATGAAACGGACCAGAGTTGATTTACTCTCTGCAAAAACGATCTAGAAATAAGTAAAATGTCTTAAATCAAGTGTATTTACCCTCAATTTGAGTAGATATATAAGATGATTTACCAATAGAATGAGTAATTTTATGCTTAAAATAAGATAATTGGATAATATCAACTTTAAATAAAACAATGCAATTGTTTTTTTTCTTATTTTAAATGTAAATCATCTTGTTCCATTGGCAAGGTTGCTCACTTACCTCAATTCAAGAACAAAGGCAGTTATATTAAGAAAAAAAATGATTTTTGCAAAGTTCTTTTACAGTATTTTGGTTTGAGCAGGTAGGAAAGCTCATACAATTCTGGATCACCTGCAAAAAATTATCCAGTTTACTTACAGTGTAGTGTAAGTAAAATGGCGTCTGCTGTAGAAGGGACTGCTACTTTTATTTATTTTTTCATGAATGGAGATCATGTTGCTGGAAGTTTCGCTGCTGCTCAGACTGGGCAGCTTCCTGCGACTGAACTCCGGGCAAAGCTGTTAAATCCACCATGTCGAAGCCGCTTTGCTCTGAAACCAGTGAAGCTAATCTAATGATGGTGTTAATTTTTCAGACTATTCTAGTCTGAAAACCCACTTTCCAGACTAATATGGCAGTTTGTTTAATCCTGCCTCATGTTAGCAGAGGCGAATAGTTACTAGTTACATGTACTCAGTTACATTGGCTGGAGCAAAAATAATTTCTCTGTAGTTTTACTTCTTACTTTTACTTGAGTAATCAGTTGTGTAGTTGTAAAAATAAAAGAAGAGGGATGGTGGAATTTCTTTTTTTTTTTGGAAGCACACGTAGCCTAATTAGTATAGTCTATTAACGTAATGCTACGTTCACACCTAAAGCAACAGAGGCAGCAGAAGTAAGCTTACATGCAAAGTCAATGGTTGATACGCAGCAAGGCGCAGCAAAAGGTCTTACAGGGCATCTGAGCAGCTGAAGCAGCGCCTCATGAGCTTCAGAGCATCTAATGCGCGCAACACAGAAGCAGCAGCTGCTGTAGTTGGAAAAATTTAACTTTTGCTGCTCGACGTGCCACATCAACCAATCAGAGAAGCTGATCGAGCTGGTAGGGAGACAGAGAGCACTGCTGATGCAGATCGCTATGATCACTCCTTTGAAAAGTTTATTAAAATTAACTGTTGACCTTAAAAATTAACTTAAAATATCGAAACCTGCTGGCAAAATATGTTTGATTTTATTATTCTGGTGCCTGCAGTTTGGATTCCATACGTGAAAAACGCCTTCCAGTAGCGGAAAACCGTGAAGAGGCGGCCAGCCCAGAGGCTGCTGTTGAGCCGGGATTCCTGGTGATACACGCCGTTAATGCGGGGTCCTGGCGGCTCCGACAGAAGAAATATGTTGTAGGCAGGATGGTAATCTGGATGAACTGACTGCACTGATAGGCCTCGGAGTGGACTTTACGCACTTAAAAGTTAAACTACTTTTACCGCCCGCGCAGCAGCAATATAATATCTGCCATTGTTACAAGCAAGGGAGTAGGGTAGCTCAGCAGCAGCATCAGACTCGCACTCTGATTGCCAGACTACTGAGTTACAGTCATTGTACTCAATAAAGATTAAATTGGTTCCAGGTCCTTAGAGATTCCCTTCCATACAGAAAGCCCATATTCTTATCTTAAGCTACAACAGTATACATGTCAGATTAAATAATACCACTTATACGTCTTGATAGTATTTACTTTAGTGTATCTCTTATACTATATCTGTTGGTTGTGCTGTTCTTTTTACATCTCTTTGCAGGTGATGAAGCAGACTGAAGAGGTTTTTTCATTATCTCCCTTTTTCCTCTTCTCATTTTTTTTCTAATTTTTTTCTTGCTTTTTCCTTTCCTGTTCTACTTTCCCATTGCATTGTCCATATAATCTGTAATACTCCCTGCATGAATTATAATAAAGCTATTTATCTTAATAAATCAAGCGTAACACTATGGCGAGAAATGCATTCGCTCCACTTGTGAAAGCAAAATCTGTTATCCCCTTTTTTGCATCAAGACAACCTATTCTTATTGCCACATTGCTAGGTAGGACACTGTTGACAAAGCAGAAAAAGAACTGTTAGGGCTTACAGTGGCGCCGTGGGTGCTGAGTTTGCCCCTGCAATAGCATGCTTCGGGTTCAAGTTCGCTCAGGCTTTCTGTGTCGCTGTGTCTTGTGCAAGAGACTTCCTGTATTGCCTATACTAATGGTGGTCAGAGACACTCGGTGACCAGTGAATGGCAGCCTTGCTTCTGTCAGTGAGCCCCAGGGCAGCTGTGGCTACAATGTAGCTTTCCACCATCAGTGTGTAAGTGATTGACTGAATGTAGAGTAAAGCACTTTGGTCAAGTATCCTGACTTAAAAAAGCGCTTTATAAGTACAGGCCGTTTAACAGTTACTACTTCGGTATAGGTTTTAGGGAATACTTAAAGTACTCCCTGTTTTAACATCTGTTAACATCTGTTTTAATGTTTAGAATCAATGTATTCGTAGAACCTTTATGTGCAACATCTGGTACTTTAGGGAATACTTTTAACTCCTGCTGAGTATTTAGTAAAATGTCTACATTTTACTTTTACTTGAATAAAAAGAGTGATGCGGTGGTGGTACTCTAACGGATCTCTTGGAGGTTTGCGAACAATCATAGTGATAATAACATTTTTAAAGTGTAGCTTATCCCATTTCTTCACATATAGGGTCAATTTCGTTTGGGAAGATGTGTCCCTCTGATAGAAGAGGGGATCACTTAAAAACTGAATCTTGTACTTACTTAGTCATCCAATCTTTGTCTGAAATTAAGAGGAAATTTAAAACACTGAATTAGGATGAAAACAAAAATCTAAAAGGGGGTTAACACTTACACGACCGTGCACTTGATTCATAGCTGATTATACAATCTCTCTATCTACAGCTAAAACTGTCCAGGTTTACATAACTCTTTGCTTTAGTGGTGAGTCACTGTTCATTTCTGTTAAAACATTTATGTTACATAATTTGTTGCATTTTTATGAAGTTTTTGCATGTCTCATAGAGTACCTGTATAACTTAATGAATCATTCATTAAGCAAGTATGTGACCTTCGTTAATCAGAAGCCCAGATTTGCTGTTTATAAGAAGACTGTGTGTATGTACAATTAGGAAGCAGGGAGATAAAGATATTAAGATGAAGGTAAGCTCTGAAGAGAATAGAAATTAACAATGGAGAGGGAGACCAATGAACAGGCAGGGTGGAAGTAATTAAGATAATGTCATGAAGGAGTTGTGACAGAAGAATGTCTGGAAAAATAACAAACCCTCAGTCGACCTACTATTTTGTCTGATTTGGAGTCGGAGGAAAAATGCAACAGGGCTCAACAAAACGGACTGGAGAAGAAAAGAGTGTATCTGAAGGAGAGCTGAGGGGAAGCAGTTTGTAGAGAAAGTTAAAAAAGATTTAGATGCTGTGTGTAAAGGAGGGATTTTGGACTTTTTGGATGAAGACGAAGAAAGGTAAAAAATGTGGTGAATTCATAATTGGCTATTAGCTGACATATTTCTCGAAGGTTACTTCTCATTGCTTCGAACAGGTCTTTCCCAGCTTCAAAGGGTGCAGTCCTGCAGGTTTTAGATGTTTCCCTGCTTCAGCACAGCTGATTTCCTTCGATAGCTGAATAACAGAATGTTGCTGAACTGCAATCTCCTGAATCAGCTGTGCTGAAGAAAAACAATGAAAACTTGCAGGACAGGAGCCCTCAAGGACGGACTTTGGACATGCCTGGCTAAAAAAGAAAATCTGAAGTTGAAGATGTTGTTTTGCTCTATGTGTGCAAGTGATCTCACATAGGGCGCTGTGTACTAGGGTGATGGCTGCTAATTGATAGGTCATAGTGATAGAAAGTGATTTAGAGAAATATTTCCAAAAGCCAGACTCTTTGAAAAGTTAGAACTGGGGCAACTGAGAAAATGTCTCACAATCATTTTTCTTACTCAGGTAACGTAACATTTTTTTATACCCTGCATTCACATCAAACACAAATGATGTGCCTGGAGTGACTGATTGATAGTTTAGTCCTATATAAAGGCGATGTGAACAGTTGGAGCTAACAGAGTGAAAAGAAACCCCCAGACACATTAATTTTGGTGGAGTTCAAACATTTATACTTTTTTTTTTCAAATCTTGTTACATCAACCATTCAATGACTTGATGTTTTGGTGAAAGAGCCCAGCGGAGACCGAGCTTTTTTAATTAAAATGTGAAGATAGAAAAATATGTAAACAAGGAAGTAAGGGATGCTCTTAAGAGGGGTGGCTGTGGGTGTCTGTTTTAATTTAGCCCTTACAAGGACTTTAAAATCATTCATTAATCGTCCTCCTCTTGTAGCTTCAGAGCCTCCCAGCCTGGACCATTATAAACAGCAATGGGACTCACTTGGTAAAATTCAGGTCCAACATATTGAGCCAACAGGCAAATGGATTGATGTTCCTCCTATTTGGTGATGCAGTGAAGTGCAGAGAAGTGGGGTGTGGAGCCATCAAGTCATCTTCATGTCAGTTATTTGTTCTGTCCAGCCACTGAACCAGGTGAGTCCAATATGCGCAGGGAATTGTATCGTACAGATTGGACTCACCTGGTTCACTGGCTGTACAGAATGGAGATGACTTGATGGCTCTACATCTCTGATGAAGCATTGTCCCTGCCTGGCAGCGGAAATTTCTGGCATAATGTCAAGGGAGCAACAGCACGGGATTGAGGTGAAGAATTAGCTGGAATCATGTCATGTTTGATATGAATGAACTCTAACAGAATAGACTGATAAATAATAATTAGACCTACTCCAGGGTTCCTCATCCTCTGCTCCTGTATGTGTCAGTTCCATTGTAGAACACCTGTTAATAATGGCTAATAATTGAACTTTATTGATCTTGCACTCAGTTTTGTATTCATCAACGATAAGGTAACGAAATAATTTCCTTGACGCTCCTTTGATTCATGACGAGAACAAAAACTGACTTGCTAAACATGGATCTTTGATGACTAAAACTTGACACACGGAGAGTCATAGGTTTGAGTTTTAGTTAACGAGAGAAGAATTAAATAAAAAAAAAGCTGGTCATTGGTCGGAAGCGTTTAAACTGTAATCCTGCTGTACAGAAGGGTTTGCCGGCATTCGCTGGCAGATCGTCCTGTGTTTAAAATAGAAGAACCTGTCCTGTATTTGAGTGGAAAGGAGCGCGCACATTACTTACTGTGAGAGTACAAAAATAGTATAAAGCTAATGGAAAATGAAGAACAAGGCGCATTAGATACAAAGCGGTATGGTAAACTTGTTCCCAGGCCCTGTCCTGTGTGGTGACCAAAAAGCTGACAACATATATGTAACAATCCAGAATACCTTCATCCCATGGGTGGAGCCACAGAAGTGTTTGCTCATATACAGATGGCGGAGACATTGCAACAAGCTGCAAACATATTCCGTAATGGATGATCTGAATGAAAGTATATAAGCACAAACAAGTCTTTTGGAATTTCTGCCAGAGATTCACAATGTATGTGTTTCTGTGTTTGTCTACCTTCCTCCACAGGGAAGGCTATAGTTCACAGTCACGCCTCTCCACACCTGCAGAAAGATTACCTCGTTAACGGAGTGCTCTGACTGCCTATCTACGATGCCAGAGTGTTTGCCGAAAAGCTTTGGGTACTCTAACCAAGCTGAGTTTTGCTGAACATTAAACTAGGTTCTTGTCAACCTGAGCCTAACCTTGTTGTTTTGTGTCTTTGCCTCTCGGAAGGGAAGTCATCCTGCACCAGAAAGCTGGATTGTATTTTGGACCTTCTCTCCCTGGAAGGGATCATCTGAGCTTCAAGCTGAGCTGAGGATTAAAGCAGAAGGTTTTAATCTGGTTTTTTGTCTTTGGAGATCGGTTTGAGCTACACACTGAGCAAGGGATTCATCTCTCCACTACGACCCGTTCAAGTATCGCGGGAAATGCAATTAGCAGTCAACTTCTCCGGTTCACCTACAAACAAATGCATTCTGGGTAAACCCTGATTTCGCCCTCCACAGAGGTCAGACAAACGCTGGAACTACTGCATACGGACTTTGAAGGTCAAAAGAGTAAACAAGCTTCTCTGAAAGATTAATTGGCAATCAAATCCTCCTCTTCATGTTCAAGAATGGAATTTCCTCTGTGACTGGAACTAACTGCTGTGTCTTCCCCTCACCTTTTGCTCAGTTCCAGGTTGACAGTGTTCAGAGCAACAATGGATTCTTCACAATCACTTAATAAACCTGTTAAACCTTTTTCCTGGTCTGCCTGTTTGGTCTTCTGCATTTGGGTCTGATCTTTAGTAAAATCATGACACTTTCTCAGGAAAATGAATCCTGGCAGTCCAAAGGAACAGCAGAAGGGTGGATGGAGGTTCTTCAGGCAGCTGTCCTTCCCAACCTCCAAGCTGCTGTGTACTTTGTCCTCAGCATCCCATCTTCCACTGGTTTTGTGGAGAGGATTTTCTCCTTAATGAAGAACAAATGGACTGATGTGCAGAATAAATGTTTCACTGAATTGATTAAAGCTGAGCTCATTGTCAGCCTCAATCATGATCTGTCTCTGCAGCACCCTTCGACAAATATGTTTTTAGGTTTGCAAAAGTTTGCAGAAAATGTGCACTATTTATCTATTGTTTTATATAACAGTCTGAAGTTAAGCAAGACAGGCTTATGTTTAAGATATTTATTTTATTCAGCAAAGTTTGTCATTTTGTATTAAAGTGTATTGCTGGATAATAATTTGTTTTTCACATGTTCATGACAAATATGCATTTAATTCAATGCAGATTTGACGCAAATATTTAAAAAATTCCTTTGACACACAAATAGGCTAAAAAAGAATCACCATGCTGGGAGAGGTAAAGGCAGTTGGATCAGCTGGCATGCACATGAGGTGTCCCTTTTTTTTCAGGGAGTTGGCAACGATACCTGCTGCTCACCTGCTACACATGCTGCAGGAGAACAGATGGATCATGGCAGCAGCTGCAGGGTCTGAGAAAATAACCTGGAAGGGTCCGGTACTGCATGCTGAACTCTGACAAACTGCTCTGATCTTCCATCTGTGCTTGTACAGAAATCGTGAAGCGAGTCTGCGCTAGCAGTATGGCTCTTCCATCACTACTTAATAAACTTTGTGGCTGATCATCCTCTGCCAAGCATTTAAAAAAAAAAAACCTTTACTATCAATATATTATTCTTCCAGCTCACAAGAGGAGATACTAAACATTTTTTAAGGAATCCCTAAATTATATCCAAATAAAATATTTCATTGCATTCTGTTTTTTTTTATAGAGCCCAATGAAAAGGTGCAGAGATCTTTGAATATTTCTCTCAGATTTTTCTCGTTTCTGTCTATTTAAATATGATGTAAATGTTTCCTTGTATTGTCATTAAAACATTTTCTATTTTTACTTAAAGTATTTAAACATTTTAGTTAGCACATTTTTTCGATTTAGGTTTGCATTGTCATGGCAATACAAGGCAATTATATAGTTTCTCTCTGTATTTTTTTATTTTAAAATCCTGTGAATTTAAATCTACTTTGACCCCTGAGCAGCGATAACTAAGGGGTAAATTCTCAGAAATAAAGCCAAATATGCCAAAGTAGAAAGAATAAAGTTTTTATTATTTTCTTTTTTGGAGCAATGGAGATTTTTTT
>JAGKQL010000054.1:32653842-32744967 GCA_018398635.1 Cyprinodon brontotheroides
TCTAGGTTTTTTGTAACATAAAACTGATTAAAACTAGACTAAAACCTATTTGTTTTAGTTAACTAAAACCGACTAAAACTATCACATATATAAAAGTAATGACTAAAATGTGACTAAAACGAATGACAGTCCTGAAGACTAAGACTAAACCTAAGATGGCTGTCAAAAGCAACACTGCTCACGCGCGGACTTAGGTACCTGCATTTAGCAACCCATCCCCTTTAAGGGCAGGGGCTGCCGGTCTCTGGGGTGGGGCTTGGGCACCTCTGGGAACCCGCGCCCAGTACCGCCAACCAGGAGGGTCTTCAACAGGGGTCGAGGGCCACTAGGGGTCATTCCCCTTGGGCACTGCATGGGGGTCTAAAAATGAAAGTTCTGAAGTTGATTGAACTTTTATTCCCCTGCACCATAACTGAAATGTCTTTAAATACACATTACATGAATTCAACAGACTGTAGCCAGCCAACAGATAAATGGAGAAGTGTGTCTTTCAGGAAGTCATCCAATTTTTGTGAAACACACAGAACTCTCTTTTCAAAGCTAGCCACCGTTTCATTCCCACCTGTCCATCCAGCTGCCAGGAGGTCAGAATCCGGGGAAATAGCACCCCAATAGTCGAGAGGGCCTTGACGCGAGAAGGCAGACCCCTGTTGATGTGTAACCACTGGGCCACCACAAAGCCCCTACTACATCCACGATAATCCGCTAAGCTCGGCTCCAAACTCTCAGAGTCAGAGGAGAGCATGTGCATGAGAGGTCCAGTCAGAACCAGGCAAACCACAGCAGGGAAAGAAAAATGGAGTTGCTCTACTTTATATATTTGACTGTGAAGGATTTGTGTGAATGGTGAACTTTGGAGTAGTGAATGAGGAACTCTTTCATTAATCAACATAAAAACGAAGTTGGTCCGTCGAGCGAACGTCCTCCATGTTCAAGCTAACATGGAGGATGTGGAACCTGTGGGTTATAGCAGATTATGTGATGTAGATGTATCTTTATTATTTGTTTTTTAAATAAATATAGAAACAGTTGAAAACATAGTAAATTATATTTCTGCCATAATAGAGATAACAATTCTAGATCTAAGCACCAGATTACACCCGTCTATATCAAACATATCCAATCGCTGAAGATCAACGACAATGCCATACTGGGAGTTTTAAATGTCATTAAGAGTCAGAGGCCAAGGAGCTAATGGCTTCCAATGGAAACATATTCTTCACAAAAAATGTAGTCAAACAAAAATTTGTAAAAAAAAAAAAAAAAATGCAGTTACAAAAATATGTTATCTGTGATATCTCAAGCTTTAAGCCACATGCTCAAGCTGTTTTACATCTGCCAACAGAGCATCTTGCTTTACTATGATAAGTCAGTCTTTAGAGAGGTTTTCTACCCTGTCATAGCCAATTTTTCACCCTTAAATTACCCCAAGTTATGTTGATTTGAAATCTGTCCCAAGAGCATTTTTAGCATTGCACTTGTAAATTCCAGAGTTTGTCAGCACAGGATTCGGTATGACCAGACTTCCCCCGTCAGTCATGCGAATTCCTCCCTGTACCGTGTACCGAATGTGAGGTACCAGCGTGGTGCGACCAGGCAACGTCCATGAAATATCTGGCTTTGGAATACCCGTCGCAGCACAGCGTAGCATTACCGGGGTTCCTCGAATGACTCTTGTGATGGAAGCCATTGTGCTTGTGATCCTCGGAGGGAAAACCATTACAATGACTGGGTAAGATAGCGTTGACGATCCAAAAGAGTTTGAGGCTCTGCAAATATATGTTCCCTTATCAAAAGGTGCAATCTGCCTGATGTGAAGGGTTCCATTGGTGAGGAAAGATATTCTGCCGGTAGTTTGAGGTTTGTCCAGAACCACACCATTGGGTAGGGTCCACGTAATCACTGCCTGCGGCCAACTATCAACAGTGCAGGGAAGTTTCAGGCTATGGCCATAGGTAATCTTTATTCCACCTGGAGAAATAAAATAAAATGAGATTTAGATTAAAATTTGCAAAGATAGGTTAAGCCAATTAGACCTGGTTGCTATTTTCAATTTCAGTCCCCAAGATCCACTGTCCTGCAACGTTTTGGATTGTTCTATGGTCCAACTAACCTGGAAATAGTCAGATTGATATGTGTAGAACTGAGGTTAGTTTTACATCATCAATCTTGGATGGCTGCTGTTTAGTCTGTCCTTGAAAAGTAGGGATTTTTAGTACAATGCTTTGAGCTGATTGTGTGATGTGCAGGCTAGTAAGCAACCTTCCATAATACGCTTTTAGCCAATTGCAGCAGCCTGATTAGTCTGCAGTTTTTTGTGTTTTCACAACATGGGAGAAAGCTGATAAATCAAACTTTTTCCAAATCCTGTGTGAAGAAAATCACAGACATCTTTCCTATCTACAAACGCACAAAGTGCTACTCTAAGCAAATTTAAAAAAAAGGAAATTGTCGCTATTATGGCCAAAATCGAGTCAAGGCCTTTTAGACTGTCGTCATTCCTACATGTCCCGCCCCATAAAACAATGCTGGCCTTTCATTGTTCCGAATGGATGGTGGTTACGAGACAGATGTATTAGCGGAGCAGAAGTCTTTCAAGGTGGATTTGTTGTGAGATTGGAAATTCATATCTTGCAACAATCTGGGTGCCGTGCTCTGCCCACCACTTTTGCTTTGCCAAGGGAGGCTTGTCAGGAAGAAAAATCTTCCTTTATCATCAAATACTGCTTTATTATACCTCTTCAACATGTCAACAAACTGAGTAGGGACCTGGCAAGGAGCAATTAGATCTATATAAATGTGCTAGAAGGGGGATCAATTTAAGGGTTGCAAAGGTTGGAGTTGGAGAGTTGTTGTGATTTAATGACAGGAATTTTAGAGAAGCTAAACATTTTGTGCCAGTAATACTTCAGATTCAAGTGTGCTACCTTTGTGTTAGAGCTAACATGTCTTTCTGTGGGTCATCATAACATATTAGGTACAGAATACTTTATTACTTATGAAATTAAAATCATAACAGTTTATGTCTTGAGAAGCAACATCATACCTGTGGTTCCTCTGATCACAGGTTTCCAGCCGGCCTCCAGGGAGTAACGTTTCTCCACTTGTCCCGCTACATTCCTTGCTAGGCAGCGGTAAATTCCTTTATCAGTGGGCACCGGCTGAGAAATTCGTAGAGTCCCATTTTCAAAATGGTGCGTAAAGCGGTGAAGTCTCTTCCCAGGTGACAACACCGTCCCATTAGGTAGCAACCAAGAGATCTCCGGGATCGGAGTGCCACGAGCAGGGCACACCAGGATCAGTTCGCCACCATCTTGCTTAATTGGTAATATCTCAATGTTAGGATTAGCAAAGCTAGGTTTCTCAGCAAGTGAGGCCACCTCTAATTCAACTGAAAGGGACGCTTCACCAAGGTGATTTTTAGCAAAACAGTTGTACCTGCCAGCATCCGTCTTCCTTACCCCCCTCAGCTCTAGGCTTCCATTTCGGTGGACTTGGAAGCGACCTCCTAGGTAGGGTGTTGTTAGTGCGTGACCATAGGGAGTGAGCCACCAGACCCTGGGTTCAGGTTTTCCTTCGGCTTTGCAATCTAAAAGTGCTGTTTGATAAGAAACAGCCAATAACTTTGCAGTCAGCTTCCCTCTAACACCATTGATAAAGGGTTCCTGGAGTTCAGCTTCGACTATCATGTTTTTAATGTCGTCACCAGCAGAATTACGTGCCACACAGGCATATTTCCCTTCATCCGCCAGAGTCATTTTCTTTAAAATTAAAGTTCCATCATCTATAACCCTGTATTTGTCTGACAGCTGTGGTATCACATCCGTTTTAGGTGAGATCCATGTGATTTTTGGTTTAGGTTCACCTGTTGCCTGACAGCTCAATGTAGCCGACTCTCCCAGTTTAACCTTCACCAATGATTGTGATTTCAATCCAATTTGTGGAGCATTTGGTCCCACTTTGACACTGAGTCTTCTTTCGTCTTTACCCAGTTTGTTCGTTGCGTGGCACGTGTAGTCACCCTCATCTTTTCTGCCCATCTGACGAAGAAGTAAAGTTCCATTCTCATACATCACAAAACGTCGATTGCGAAGGCCGCTGTCATCAGATTGAAGCGCATTGTTTATTAATGTTCCATCTGGAAGACTCCAAGAAACCTCTGGGTTGGGTAGGCCAGTAGCAACACAGTCCACCTTGATCAATAACAATGAAAGAAGAAGAGGTATTCGTATATAGGGATTCCTAGATAGTGTCATCCACCTTTAAAGTCGTAGGGAAATCATATTTAAATGTCAAAATATTCTGGCTTAAACATGTATATAAATGCACTCTTTATCAGATGATATTGTCCCAAAATGAACAAAATTTCTATTTAAAAAATCCGTAAGATTAAAATCAGCGGGTTTTTCATGTAATCTTATGCAGGCCAGTTAGTTATAACGGTCAGCCTGAACACACTAAATTGTTCGGGCAAATCATATATCAACGTCATCTGTCAATCAAAATGTTTTCGTCATAGCATCTTGATTCATATTGGCGCGAGGCTAATATACACAACGGTTGAAATAAGAAATAAGCATAATGGGCTTCTTTATTACTTTCCCATTGAGTTCTGTCCCCAGTGTTCACGGGGATGGACGTCTGTCTTCGGCAGGCGTGAGAGCTAACGGAACTGGCAGCGTTGCGCTTTGGGCACAGACTCAAACATGTACGGCTGTAAGCCTTACTACACCATACGAAGCTTCTGCCACCCTGGCGTCCTCTTCCACAACAACTTATTCCATCTATCCTCCTCAAAATAAAAAATGTATGACGGAGGAGACTCATCGACAACCTCTAACACAAAACTGCACCTCTGACATGTTTCTGCTGTCCATAGCGCTCCTTGACAGTACTCGAGTCTGCAGTCACCAATTTAGTGCTACTTGGTCCTTAATGGAATTTCCCAGCTGGGAACCTACTAGCACTAAGTTGCTAACTGGTTGTGAGCTTGTGAGTGTTTCGCCACAAAACCCCCGCCCTCTGTTTCCCTACGACTTTAATACTGTTTGTATGATATGGAGTATGGGTCAACAATCAGCCCTAAAACTATGGATAACGTTTGTTGCAATAATGATCAACTGAAACAGTGCAACTGACAACTGAATGTGAGTATTTAGTCTTTTATTTGAAATGAGCAGTTACCTGGAAATTTTCTCCAAACGTCACTCTGGACTGTGAGGTCCTTACATGCTCAATTCGAGGGGGAGTCATCAACACTTTTACCTGTTTTAGACACAAATCAAGTAGGGAAAACTTTTATTACTCTTTTCAAGCCATTTTTAACAATTCTCAGCAAACACTGATTCATTTACATTCTAGATGTACAGCTGTCAAGTTTGCAATTTTGAGTCATCAACACTAACTTTAATCTGCACAGTCATTCCATAAATGCAAAAAAAAATAATGTACTGTTTCCAAGTTTGAAGACGTTTCCCTTCCCATCCAGGAAGCTTTTTCAATTCAAATTGTCAGAAATAGATTTGAGGTCGAGGCTTTTTATAGTAGCTAAACTAAGCCTTGTTTTGGCTAAGAAACACGCAAATTGAACCGGACGAACGGGTACGCCCCTTAGGAATGGGGGTTGTCTGGCTTCTTTGTTAGCCTGCAATGTCCCATACATGCCTATGTCTCTGAAAGGGGGATCATTAAAGGGAATTGTTGCCCTGGCTGAATGGGGAGGTCTTCTGTTCGAACTCAACGTTATTTCTGACTATTTGAATTGAAAAAGTTTCCTGGATGGGAAGCGAAACGTCTTCAAACTTGGAAACAAAGCCCAGTGGATTGTTTTTTTTTACTTTTTGTAATGACTATGACCTGGATGACTGAGAATCTTCACCAGCATCTGCAATTGTACCTCAGAGAAACGTTTTAAACACTTTGTTGAATCTATTTCATGAATAATTAGGTAGTTCTGTACACACCAATAGAGGTCACAGAAGACCTTTATTCGACTCCTGTACAAAAGTAAAATATATTTTGATAACATTTTATTAGGATAATACCTGGAAGAGTTCCATGTCCTCCCCATTAGGTCGCTGAAAGATGCACTGATAATTCCCGCCATCCAGCTCTGTTAGCTGAAGTATCCTCAGGGTCCCATTGCGAAAAACTTTAATTGGTCTCTCTGGACTGAGGGAAGAAAAAAAAGGAATCACAACAATGCACGTCATTGGCTTTTTACAGTGTTTCATTAGCCTAAAAGTTTAGAACTAAGTCAAAGGATATTTCAGTTGCCTGTACTGATGCTCCAGGATGGTCTTAGAGGGTAGCTGCCAGAGAGTCCCTCTAGAGGATCCAGTGGACTCTGGACAGTGCAGGAAGACAGCAGAGCCATACAAAGCTGACACCACATGTTTACGTGTTGGAGAACCAGCAGCCTGAGATGGCGGGATGGGAAGAGGAGCAGGATGTTTGCGAAATGAAGAGGTAGGATCTTCTCTCACTTCCAGCAGGACTGTCCGCTTGGCGATACCCATTGCATTGGTCGCCAAACACTCGTACCTGTGCAGACAGATGGCAGGTTGGTGATGTTATCAAATATCCACTCAGGGGCGGATTTACTATTAGGCCAAAATTTGAAGTTGCCTAGGGCCCCAAGTTCCTGGGGGCTCCATAGAACTCCTTGTACATGTATGGTTAATACAGATATTACTTATTTATGCACATTAATTATGTTTTTGACAAAAATACTTTCGCTAAATGCCATCAGAACGCTTAGAATGTTGTGTCTCAGAGGACCCACCTTAGTGTCCACCACACTGGATCAGTCATTTGCTGCACATGTTTAGAAAGGTCCAAACAGACAGCAGCAAAACCATTTGAAAACATATGATGAGAAGAGCAGTGTTGCCCACTTAGCAATTTTGTTACTATATTTGGCGACTTTTCAGACCCCTCAAGCACTTTGATTTCTAAAAAGCTACTAGCTGGCCAAATCTAGCTACTTTTTGTTTGCTACTGGAGACTTTGGCAACAACAACATCTAAAAGCAGCGATCTCTGCTCTCCATGAGCAAGTAGATTGGTAAACCCCCGCCTCCTGCTCTTCCTCTATCTTGCCTGCTGTCATGATTTATACAGCTGTTATTTCATCCAAATGAAAAATGGAGAACAGATAAGCAGATCATTGGCTTGTCTATACTAAAAGAAGGACTTGGTTATTTACTTTTGCTGTCATCTATTTGGAAACACAGGAAGGAGCAATCAGCTAAGCAAGCTTAGTGCTTTCATTCTTTCATTCGTTTTGAGACAGCATGAAAAGTCAGCGGAGTACAAAACAGCGAGAGGAAAACAACAAGAAAAGCAACAAGAAGAGAGGTTCAAAACCTAAAACAAATAATGTACAGTATGTCTATTCTATTAAAGTTTCCGTATCTGTATAATGGGTCTGTTTTATGTGCTGTCTTCAAATTACAAAGGGCCCCATGCCTGTCTTTGCAAAGGGCCCCAAATGTCCTAAATCCGCTGCTGTATCAACTATGATTATATTTGTTTTAAAATATGAACAGATTTACCTTCACACTTAATTGCCCTGCCCTACTGTTAAACATTTTTTCCTTTATGTCCAGCATTGTGTTATTGAAGTTTTCAGTTGATGACAGAAGGATGTTGGATATTAAAATCTGAACTCAACTCCTGAATCGAACAGCTATCAGCCTAAAGATGGTTGGCTAACATTACTAGCCACAACAAGGAAGGAAATGGTTGGTCTCAAGAGGCGGGGTTTCCTGAAATGTAGCCAATCACACTGGCCGATCCTTTCTCAGGTGGGTTCTTCCGCAGAGACACAGATTCACAAATCATTCTTCAACATAGTTACACATGTAGAGCAAATGTTATCTTCTTCTTGCTCTGGGATTTTTACATTATCCACCGAGTTTGAGGTAGGGTTTCTTTAGACCAAAACATGTTATTTTCAATAAAACAATTGAAATACAGGTCATACCTCCCACCATCAGATGGCAGAACATTCTTTACAAACAGCGTCCCGTTTTGGAAAACGAATATTCTGTGTCCCAGAAACTGTGAGGCTTTAACATGGACACCCACTGGAAGCATCCATTTCAGAGCAGGCATGGGTTCACCCTTTGCAGAGCAGTGAATAAACACGCTCCTGTCTGGGGAAACAGACCGCTGTAAGCCACAAACAAGACAAGTTCTCAACAGGGTGAAGATGCAATGTGTTGGTCGTGTCTCACCTGGCTGAACAATCACTGAGTCCTGAACACCTTCACTTATACTCGGAGGCAAAGCTGCCACGTGCAGACGATAAGTGACTGTATCGGCACCGGCCGCATTGCTTGCAATGCATTTGTAATCACCTTTGCTAGAGAAATTGGCTGAATGAATTCTTAGCGTCCCGTTTGGAAGCAGAGAAATCGGAGAAAGGTTGGTTTGAATGGCTCCGACTTCACGGACAAATGTCCTGTCTGGAAGAATCCAGGAAATCTGGGCAGGAGGTTTCCCAGAAGCCAAGCAGTCTAATGCCACAGCTTTGCCTATGTAGATTGATACTTCTGCAGACGGAGGGGGGAGGATTCGGGGGGCCTCCGTCTGGACAGTCAGGGTGATCACCATACGATCTGATCCAAGCCGGTTGTGGGCTGTGCAGAGGTACTGTCCTCGATCCTGAAGCTGGACGTTTTTAATAAGAAAAGTTCCATTTCTGAAGACTTCAAAACGGGGGCCATGTTTCGTGTTGGCTGGGATAGTGGCGCCTGGGGGACAAACAGAAAACACCACACGGAAAAACATGGTGACACCCCTCAGTGTTGTTTTGACTTTGTTCATATCACTTTCCTCTTTTGATTCTTGATAATTTTACCTGTGGAGACTTTGGTCCAAGCAATGTTAGGTTCAGGGTTCCCAGTCGCTATGCAGGGCAGGAACACGTCATCCTCTGCCAGTACTGACACACTTGCTGTACTGAATGGGGTTATACGTGGTTTCATCCCATTAACCCCAAACAGCCACGGGAAAGGAGGTGCAGCCGTGGGACTCTGAGAGTTAATTCGTCCTAAAAAGAAGTTCAACATAGTAAACAATACATGGATCAAAGTATGCTTAAGCCAGGCGTACACTGTGTGATTGTTATCTTTTCAGGCCGACTTTCCAGTCACGCGAGAATTTTTCGATCGGTCCAACTTTCAGCCTGATCATGCATCGTGTAGTGTACAGGGGATAACGAGGGGCGATCAGCCTCTCACAACCAACTCAAGATCAGGAGTCATGAGGTAGGGAGAAAATCAAACATGTTTGATTTTCAGTCGACCATCGTGGGCAAATCCCTCAGTACAGAAACAAGAACTCTTCTTCTTGTCAGATGAAAACAGAAGCATGGTGGGGGTGCGGGCGAAATGGAGTTCTTTCTGTAAAATGGACAGTAGCCCCATTTGCTCAGCCATTTGTTTGCACAAATACGTCTCTGCCTTTTCTTCTTAGGGCTTTCAGCACTCAAAATTGCACAAATATTCAAGTCAGCGTCTTTCACTCTAGTGAGCCTCATATTCCTCTTCTACGTGTTTGGCTTCCAGCTAGACGAGTCAGAATAGCGCCATCAACTGCGGAGCTGAGTCCGATGTGGTTTTCAGTAGTGTTGCACCGATACCGATACCAGTATCAGGCAGGGCCCCGATCCAGAACTAAAATAGTGGTAATAATATCGGCGAGTACCAACAAATAGGGCACCGATACCATTTTGAGAGCCAAAAGTTTATTCAATTATTGTCACCCATTCCAGGTAGGCAACAAAAAGTTCTACTGGATTCACTTTGTATTAGTCTTTTCCTGCTTCACAAAGGTAGGCAGCAGCTTTACAAAGCCACAATGGCTATTATTTTACATCCAAGTAGTATGTAGTTCTTCATATACACAGACACACATAAATTTCAAACAGATGGTGTCGGTATGGTATCGGTATCAGCTAATGCACAGCCAGGTATCAGGTATCGGTAGCGGGGCAAAAAAATGGCATCTGCAACAATAGTTTTCAGATATACAGCGTGAGCAAGTAGATCGCATCAGAGCGTCAGGCCGCACAATGTGAGAACATGCATCATGACCTGTGATGAATTCACACAGTGTGAGATGTAGCTGCGCATAACGATTGAAAAAAATCGCACAATGTATTCCCGGCTTTAGAAATCTGTGTTTGATAAAACACATTTTGTGTTGAATATTCTTAAGTAATACTTCCCTGCACAGGCCAAAAGTCCACCTACCTCCATACAGAGCAGGTGTTAGGTGTGAGGGAGGGGTTGACGGGTAAACATGGAATGATGATGATGAAGGTTTAGCTGGCTTTAGGAGCTGTGTTGAGTAAATGAATGAAGCAGTTGGTGCTGGTGGTTTGAGAGAGAGCGTTCTACTCTTGGAGAGAGACTCTGTTTTGGGTGCGATTGGAGGATTGTAGGCAGTCCGAGGTTTGGGCGTGGCTATCCTTCCAAGCTGAGCAATCCGATCAAGCTGCGCCTGAAAACATCAAATTCAGCGTTATGCTTTCTGTACTGTCACTAAATATACAATATAGAGAAAAATATTTGTAATAATCATTAGAAATTAGTTACCATTTCCTGATTAGATTATATCTGTATTAGCTCTCTCAAAAGCCCTGTTCCAAGTATTTTTCAGGTCGAACAACATCACAGATTTGAACAGTCAGTTTGCCTTTTTGTTTTTTATTTATAGCAACACTGTATCTTTTGACCCACATATTAGCTTAATTTGAGATATAGTAAAGGATTTTTTTAGCTCAATATTCACTAATGTATAATAATGCTACATCCAGGCTGCTCTTCTCAAAACCTCACCTATGTTTCTTGAAAGGGTCATATCTGTCACTGACTATGACACTACAGCTAAGCTAACAGTTATTGTTAGACAAAATAACACACAATTGTAATTATAAAGTAATTTAACTTCTTCTCTGGTCAGTTTGCAAAACACAGAGGGAGCCTGATTCATTTAGCAACACCTCAACACTGTTGGTTCTTTCATGGGGACTACAACTGTAAGTTAGAGGTCTAGTGCCCCTAGTGGCTAAAAGTTACTCAGTGTTTCTTAAATTAAAATTTAAACAGTTTTATATCTTGCTCATCAATGGAATGAGGTAAACAAAGTAGTCATCAGATTACATAACTAATTAGAAAATTTCTGCAGATGATAACAATGGTTCCACATACATGTTTTATGTTAAAAATGAAATATTAGCTGGTTATTTCTCACCTACAATAACAGAACATCCATCACACTTTCTTTCAAAAATTTTGGTGCAATATTAATAATTCAGTTTGTGTTCCTATTCCGTATTGAATTAAAGGTAAAAAAAAAAAAAAAAAAAAAAAAAAAAACCAACAACAAACACTTTGCGTTTTCTGCTTATATTTCCTACTTAAAAGCAACTACCAACTAGTTGCTTAAAGATTTAAAAACTGACCTATAATAGATGGGCCCAGTTTCATTACAATCAGGGGCTAACACTTTTCTTGGTGTCTCCTTTTGTCTCCTTAAAAACGAACCCGTCAGCCTCAGCAGATGGCCGCCACACTGAACCTGGGTCTGTTGGAGGTTTCTTCCTGTTAAAAAGGGAGTTTTTCCTCTCCACTGTCGCTACAAGCATGCTTTGGTGTGAGGGACTGCCTTTGAGTCAATGATTTTCCTTAGATAGAAAACTTTGAATCAATCTGACTGTAAGATCTGGTTGAATTGTCCGCAAAGTGCCCTGAGATGATAAGTGTTGTGTATTGGCACTATAGAAATAAACTGAATTGTATTCAATGGGTATATCTAAAAAAAATATGTCATTAAGTAATATGATCTCCTTTACAGATGTTTCCAGAAACTAAATGTTATATTTTAAAATTCTAAAATTAAAAAGCAAGGGTAACTCAGGATTAATTTAGGAAAATACATTATTTAAAATACTATAAAGAAACTAGAAAATGATTTCATTCTCCAAACTAATTCAGAATCTCAAATTTGGCCCTGTGTGTGAACCCCAACAAAGGTATATATATCATTGCAAGGGGCTTACAAAGTTAACTTCACTATGTGAATAATGACCAAAATTACAAATGCTTGAATTATACAGCATTTAGACACAGTTTGGCTGTAAATCTGAATCCAACCAAAGCAGTCCAGGTACAAAGCCCTCCTTTTACCTGTCTGTATCGGTTCCTGAGCTTCGACATGAAGAGATGATCTCTTGTTTGGGTTCTGCTGTCAACATGGTGGTCTTGATGATGATAAACACTAGTTGGTAGATGCTTGGAAATGTGGGTTCCAGAGAAAGTGGGGGTTGGTTTGACAGTATCAGCTATAATCTCTGGTGGGTTGGTGACAAATGAGCCGTGACCCCATGGGTGAAGGTAAGGCCAGGGTCGATGGGTGGGTTTCAGCCCTGTAAAGAGACCATAGGTTGTAACTTTCAGTGACCCATCTTCTCTCATAACTCTAAGCTGATAAGTTTGAGTAAGTGGAAGTATAATTTGTATGTACCTTGCCTCGGGTGAGGAAATTGTCTCTGACCTGTCCAAGATGGATACATGGGGTAGTACTGAGGAGGATGGTGCGCCGACCAGCGGGAGGTTGGAGGGACTTTAGGAGGCTGGGAATGTCTGCTTGGATTTACTGGACTGTATCTACCTGCATTTCTGTCCTGATCCACATGTCCAATCCTGGAAGTGCTGGTTTGTCCTCTCTCTTGATTTTTCTGGTGAAGCCAGGGGTGAAGTGGTTCCATAACTCTAAGCTGGTGATTTTCAGGCTTTTTGGTTGGTTTTGCTGTCTGCGGATATGCAAATAGGGTTTGATCAGGTGAAGATGAAGTGTTAACTCTTTGCCTGTTTTGGGATACTAAGTAAAACCTATCTTGTGAATTATATCTCTGAGTAACAAACTCTATTTTTGAATTTTCTTTTTGTCTCTCACTTCCCCTCGTGTTATTTTCTTGCACCCCTGCTGGATTGATATTGTTATTCTCCCTTACTGTGGGAAGGCTTTTGTCTATATTAATGTTAATGACATTTTGTTTAGTGTCTTCTGTTACCCTTACCACCTCTGCCTGGCTTTTGTCAAGGTTTACAAGATCTTTAGCAGTCCAAAATGTTGGAGACTCCAACTCTGGAGTTGGAAGGGTCTTTGGATTAGGTAATTGTTGCTGACTTAAATGAGGACTTCTTTCTCTGTCTAATGGAGAGAGGGTAGCACTGCTATGGAGACGGGTGTTAGGAGAGTTTTTCAGGATTCCATCTTCTGTAGCATCCAAGCTTTCACTGCTCTTATAATCATATTCCTCATCATACTTTTCATTGTCTTCATCTGTCTCATACTCAGTAGATATGGGTTCATTATACTCTTCTGTAATTGGGACAGAGGTGGTTGTTGTTGTAGTGGTGGGAGTAGTAGTGACGGTGGTTGTAGGGGTGGGGGTAGTAGTTGCTGTAGTTGTAGTGATGGTTGTGGTGGTTGTTGTTGGTGGTGTTGTGATTGCCTTCGGAGGAACAGTTCTTTGGGGCTTGTCAAGTGTTTGGTAGAAGGGTTTCTTGTGTGGATGGAGTCTTCTCATTGGTGGTTTTCTACGTCTTTGAAAGGGTATTCTCCTGTTAGACCCATCAGGAGCAACATTTCGTCTTCCCTCGTCAGTTTGTTTTCTTTCTGGTTGTCTGAAGAGGGGATTAGATGGAGTTGTAATACCCTCTACTGCTTCTGGAGTCTGCTGAACGTGCTTTAAGGGTGGTTCTGCACTAGCATTTTGCTGATTTTGCTGTACTTCAGGATCTTTGTATTGACCCTTCATTTTCTCATTTCTTAAATGGGATTCGGTTTTAACATTTTCTTGAAAATGATTTTTTTTACGCTGATCAATAGAAGGGTTAGTAGAGTAGAATAAAGTCTCCTCAGTTGGACGTATAGTTAAGGATTTGACTGTGCTCGCTTGGACAGTTTCTGGACTGTGTTCTTGTAATGACTGCTCGGTAGGCGGAGGAACATTTGGTTTAGCTTTGGTTTTTGCCACTATTTCTGCCCAGCGATTTGGATCCAATTCCTTCACAGATTTATAGGGTTTTTTCAAACGTGTCCTCTTAATCGACCCATTGGGCTTCTTGTACTGTCGTCCTACTTTCTCTGGGACCTGTGTAGCAAAAGGACGTATAATTTCTTGATAGCCACCTCCAGAACCTTCCCCGTCATCCACAGCGAGAGGCAAGACAAGTTGCTCTCCTTCTGTCTGCACTCTGTTTTTTTCTGTTCTTTTCCCTATAACTTCCACCATATGAGAGAGCATGTCAACTCCATACAGATTGGAGGCCAAGCAGCTATATTCCCCTGCATCCTCATGTGTCATCTTCCTAACCACCAAGGTCCCATTTTCCATCACTTCAGCTCTTCTTGTCTGTTGTGTGGGCAGGAGAACTTTGTTTTTGGGAAGGTACCACAAAGTTTGACTGGGCTGAGCTGAGCTCACCTCACAAGGAAGAGACAAAGAGCCCCCTGTCTCAATCACCATTTTCTGACCATTAAAGGCTGTCGGACCAAGTGAGCGCTCCTTGACTGTGAGTCTAAGTGACATCAAGTCTACACCAGCTTTGCTTCGGACCATACAGTGGTAGAGACCCGAGTCAGAGAGTGTGGCATTTAAAATGACAAGTTTGCCTCTTTCAGATGTTTCTAACTTATTTGTTTCCTCCTCTACTGTGGATAAATCAGGAAGCATCCACTCTACTTTTGCCTCTGAGCCAGAAGTAACAACACCGCACTCTAGATTAATCTTTGATCCTTCAAGAGCAGATTGGACCCTCCCAGTTGTTCCTCTACGTATCAATGCCCATGAAGACATAACGTCACTGTCATCCCCTTGTCTACTATGGCTGTTGATGTTTTTTGTGATTAAAGTGGTGAAATCCATGACAAGTTTCTTTGTTGTTGTCTGCTGCCGGTTCAGCTTCAGTGTGACTCTTGGTTGAAGCAGCCATGATGGTTCGCCTTCTAAATACCCCTTTAATTCTGTGAAATATGGTGAGTTTTCATTGACAGCCTGAGAATATTGATACGTAACCTTGCTTGTATTAAACCTCTGCTGACCTCTCTCTAAAATTGCTGGAGTTTCATAGTAATAGGCAACCAGTTGCCATAGATTTTGCAATGTTTCTCGATCAATCTCGCACTCCAGGACTGTCACCAGTGACACGTTAACAGATACCTCCGTGGGTGACTGTGAATTAAAAGCCAATGTAATGGCCGAGCTATCGCCTGGACGGCGTACGTCACATGTCACAAAGGCACGGTTCCCATGGCTGTCTGAGAGAACAATGGTCAGCTGGCCCAAAGGTTTTTCTAAGTCCCGAGTGTATGGGAGGTCCGGATCGGCTTCAGACTCCGCCCAACGAGGATTGTCCCATTCTTTGAGGGGGGAACCGAGAACTGGTCGTTCACAGAGCAGCTTCTCCGCAGAAAGCTCCAGCAGCTTAGTCCCATTCAGGAGTTGAGGAAAAGAGCACTGAGGGCATGTCTCAGCAGAGCCTCGCTCCTTCTTACATTTTACTACTCCTAGAAAAATGAGGGGAAGATGGAAAACAGTAAAAGGATATTAGCTTTTTTAAAGGAAATTGGTCAAGGTCACAATAAAAATGGATGAATGACGAAGAAAAACAAAGAACACATCCACAGAGTTGGACAGTATGCAAGGACTAAAATCTTAAAGGTTAGAAAGATGAACAAAAGGAGGAGAAACATTTTCTGAAAAAAACCTAATGATATATTATCAGCTGGAGCTGCTGATCCAAACAGAAAGCAGATGGACCCAATTAACCATGTTTAGAAATGAATGACAAAGATGTTATGAAATCACAGAAGATTAAATAAAAGCTTTTGGATTTTTCTTATAAACTGGGCCTGAAATAAACATGAAACCAATGCTCTAAGGAACCTATTCTCTCTAAAGGCTCTTTAAATGGGAAATAGGGGAGAAAAAACAACATGTTGTTTCAGGTTGAACTTCAAAACCAAAACAAAGATGCCGTTTGCTCTCTTTGGAAACTAGACAACCAATAGCTTAAATTTAGCTCTGAGGGGATAATTATCATGACCACAGTGGATCTGTAGCCCACCTCCCCATCTCTTACTGTCCACTGTCGTCATGCAGGGCAGACTGCATGCATGCTGCAGCAGAAAGAGACAACCTTTCCACTTTGAGCCCTGCTTGCAAATTAAATACTAATCTGCAAAGTTACTGCTAATCCTGCCTTAGATTGCAAAGTAGGATAAAGAAAATATTATTTTAACTGGTTTGTAGTGTGGAACTAAGGGGGGCGAGGGGGTCCGAATAAAGAAAATCACCAACCAGTAAAGTTTCTGAGACATTTTTAATTATAATCTGTTACTTTAAACAAACTTTAACACTGAAATAAAATGATTTTTAATGCATGTTACATACATGGATGCATAAAATACATATAATTTTTAAATAAAAAAATATAAATAAAAAAATAGAATATTGTTAAAATTTAACATTTAGTTAAAATCTAAAGTGTTTTTTTAAGTAGAGCACAACAATAATCGTTCAGTTTGGTATATAGACAAGTTCTGATTCACATATTTATAAAATACCTGAACTGACCATTTGTGTTATTTCTCTTCTAGAGCAGTGAGCTTGTGCAGGTAGCAAGTACCCGTTTCAAATCCCACAGCCTCCACTCTGGGTCCTGATAAAGACCCTTAACCCCTGATTGCTCCCCAAGGGGATGGGTTAAATGAAGAGGTACATTTCTTCAATGTGCGATCAATAAAGTTCAACTGTTATTATTAAATGTCTGAATTCTATGTTTTTTCTTTATTATTCGCTATACAAGCTATTACTCTTAAAATCCTGACCAGTTCTTCCTTTGAACTATAATATAACTGCGCACCTTTGACAGCCAGAGCAAAAAGCAATCTGAGGGAGATTAGAGACATTTTTGGATGGTGATGAGATTTAGCTTCATGTGCATCCTGTGTCTGTTGTATACAAGGGCCGATTAGCCTACCACTACAATCTCCTGATCAGTAATCGCACTGTCGGATGATAATAATGTTTCATATTCAGTCATCCCTCCTGAGGTGATCGTGGGCGTATGCTGCTGTTGAAGCAGAACTACCTCCACTTTGCATATGTGAAAACATGGTAATACTTCTCTGACTTTACTTCCAGATAGGCGACTCTGATCAGCAGGCCAGCTGACAGCTTTGCTACGCCTAGGACATTTCTTTTGCCCCCACCTGTTCCTGATTATTCCCTTAATATTAACCTTCATAAAATCCCTCAAGCCTTTGGTGTCATCTTCACTTTTTCCTCTTTTATTTTTCTTTGCGCCGGACTTCTGAAAAGCTGACATTCTTTGTTTGCAGCGAAATGAACTTCAACCCTTTATAGGGCCAGTTACTGTTTTTGATCACTGGCATACCCCTTACAAGCCCTTAATTGATATATTACCTACTCTAAGTTAAGTTGAAAAAAAGTTAATAGTCAAGAAAAAAAGATTAAAAGCTAAGTGAAAAGTTAAAAAGCTTATAACCCTAGTTAACAATTATATTTAGGTTTATAAACTAAAAAATTTAAGTGCCAGTATCAGCATTAATGCCTCTAAGGTTATGTTGTACCAAAAAAAAAATTGTTTCTTTCACTCTCAACGTGTTTTTCATGAATTTCTTCATAGAAGCACTTTTGTTATTTTTCTTATTATATTCAGGCAAGTTGGTGTTTCTTGTTATTACATTGACATAAATTTTTGCAATCAATATATCCATATTTTTGAATGGTACAAAGGTAATAAGGTCTTGTCCTGGATTCCAATAACTCTATTGGCTTGAAATTTTGATTTTCAAAGCATTTCATTGAGTGCCCTATAATGGGTTAAAAGTTGCAGCCCGCCTTTGTCCTGGTCAAACTCTTTTATGTTGGGTGGGGGGAGTTCTAATGGTCCCTTATTTAAAGAAAACATTTGACATATACCTAATGCAGATATGTATATTTAGTTACTGTAATATGAAATATTTCTATCACAAATGTTTTCTAAAAGAATATTTCTGGCTGTATTTTCAATGGCAGAGTGTCAATTTTGGGCCCCCCTCTGTCTTAGGACAATTGACCCCTTTTGTACCTCCCCTCTTGGCGGGTTTGCTGATCAGTGCCATCGCTCCTGTAGAGCGATGGCACTGATAGCTGAGTACAAAGATTGAAAATATCCTACAGTAAGAATATACCTTCATGAGTGGCGCTCCATTCAACCAACCAGTGAAGCTGACAGTCACAGTTCCAGGGATTCCCATGGAGAGTGAGGAGCTCCAGCCTCGGAGCTGTTCTTATTGCTGCAGATGGGAGCTCCTCCAGCAGGTTGTCAGATAGGTGTAGGTGTCTGAGACAAAAAGCTGAATTAAAATTATCATTTCTTTGGCCAGGATTTTTTTCTATGAAGCTTTATTCCATTTTAACAGATTTGACCCAAAGTTAGAGAAATGACTAAAACATTTCCACAGTTTATTGGTTTCTTACTTAAGTCCAGAGGTCCAAAAGCTTCCTAATACTGAGAGAGTTATGAAGGTATGAGGATGGATCTCTTTCAGCAGATTTCCCTCCAGTTGCAGGAGTTTCAGAGAGGTCAGGCCAGAGAAGCTGTACGGCTCTATAAACTCTACGAGGTTGTGATCCAGATGGAGGCGGATCAGACTGTGCAGACCTTCGAAGAGACCGGCGTTCACTGATGTGAGCTTGTTGTAACTGAGCTTCAGGATCTGTTTATAAGAAAAAAGAATATGATTACATTTTGCTCTATTACACAATGAAACAGCTAACCTTCAGCTCATAGACTCTGTTACCGAGAATGAACCAACGAATGTTGATCTGTCTTTGTCTGGTTTTGTAAAGTTAGCTCACGGAAAGTCCAGTGACTTGTTTAGTTTTTTCCATGCTTTTTTTTCTATGTATTTGTAGCTCTGATTAAATCTAATTCAGCCAATCAAAGCCATATGAAACAAGCAATCAAAGTGAACCTAATTACTCTATAAAGTAGAGCTTTAGGAGGTAGGAAAGCACTGTGAGGACTGTTTGTTCAGCTGGATGCTGTTAAATTCACTTTAACCGGCCTCATTATTGTGATTTTTCTTTTTTTGTGTGTGATTTTCAGGGCCCCTAAAACGTTTTGCAGCTTTCTAAGAGGAAAGCTCTTCAAAGCGGAGATTTATCAGAATAAAATCGGGGTCAGGGTGTTTTATATGGGCAGAAACTTTCCCAGAGCTAGTCTGATTATGCAAAATTCAAAATTAAATGTATTAGTTTTGAGATTGAAAATACATAGATTTTGTCAGTTATAAAATTGTGATTTTTTTTCTTGTCGAATGGCGGGATCCTTCATAAAGACAAGAGTAATCGAGCACAGATTGCATTGAGCAGATGGTGAAGCAATGCGGCTGCTTTTAGACCTGCAAAGGGGCAGGGTGGTGGATGCTCTGCAATGCTTTAGATCACATCAGCAAAACTCTCAGGTTTATGTTAAATGTATTACACACATAAGAATTGCTTCTTGGTGTTAACATGCTAGATTAGCATAGTGTGCAGCAGTTTTTGCCATTTTGTGTGGCCCTTATGGCTCCACAATGCTGCCTCCCATTCTCCTGATAGATTATGAATAGAACCCATGATGGGGGATATAGACATGGATCTGTCGCTCTCAATGTACATGTAGGAGCCTAAACTATGTGTTTCACACAGTCTTTTTTGGATTTGGTAGCATGTGTTATTTTGTCAGATGATGTGGGCGGGTCCTATGAGAAAAGGGCCAGGTTCTAGATGAGAGGAGTGAAGCCTAACTTGGGTTGCCAACTCCCCGAAAAAAAACAAAAACTGACATTTCATGTGCATACCAGCTGACCCGATTGCCTTTACCCCTCCTGGCGTGGTGATTTTTGTTTAGCCCCCCTTTGTGTGTGAAATTATTATTTTAACTATTTGACCCAAATCTGCATTGAATTAGATGCATATTTGTGAGTGACATCAACACATTGAGAAAAAATTATTATCCAGAAATTAACTTTAATAAAAAATAAAAAACTTTGCAGAATAAAATATGTATCTGAAACATGTAAACGGTAAAATTGAATATAAAACAATAGGTAAATAGTGCACATTTTTGGTTCAACAGCAACCTTGTGCAAACTTGTATACATATTTGTTGAAGGTGCACCACCCCCAAAAGCAGCATCAGCATTTAAATTACTCCGTTTGTCCCCCGTCCTGCTCTTTTGTCTCCCGCTATCCTCTCCATGAGCAACACTTGGCCTTGACCAATGGGATAAGGGGATTCTGGATCATTACATGTATGCTGTCAGCTCATTGGTCACAATGCAGGACAGGGCCCGGGGACAAGTTTACCATAAGTTTTGTATCTAACGTGCCTTTGTTCTTTATTTTCCATTAGCTTTTTACTGACTTTTTTTTTTTACTCTCACAGTAATACGACAATGTACGTTCCTTTTCCACTAAATACGGAACAGGTACTTCTATTTCTAAATACGGAATGATTCCGTAGTTCAAGGAACTGTTGGCAACCCTAAGCCTAACAGTCTTTTGACCTCTGTCTTTATTTTTATTTCCATGTTTTATATTACATGATTTACTCATTACGTAATTATTTAAAAGTAAGTCATTTCTAAGAATTGTTTTTCTTTTTTTTATTATACTGGAAGTAATTGGAGTGTTTGGCTCAGATGTAATTAAATAACGATTTAAAATATGAAATAAGTTTAAGTTTCAGAACCTGAGAGTTTTTGCTGCTGGTTATTTGGCATGGTGTGAGACTGTTCAATTATCCTGGTGTTTCTCGAGGATCCATATGTGTGGCCCAAAAAAAACCCTAACATTTATACTTAGAATAAAATGTTAACACAATTAAAAACAGTTTTAATTTACTAAAATTCACCCTCATACCTTTACATTTTATTTATAATTTTGTATATACAGATTTACTCTCAGCAATTCAAATTTATTTTCTAATGACCAAAGTTTTTGCCCATCAATTGATATCCATTTAGTGATAATCCAGGTAGGGCTGCAACTATAAGGATTATTTTGCAAATCGATTATTCTGTTGATTATTTTTTTGATTAATTGATTAATAATAATAGCTAAAGGTTTCTTTTAGAAGACTTTTTACGAAATTAAACAGATGAAATTCAAACTTTTCCAACTGTGGATTTCTGGATGGTACATTTGTCAGGCAAAAGCATCTTTTTTCATCTTAAATGCAAAAATTTTACATGTTTTTTTACAATCTTGATATAATTACTGCTCTAAGTGGGTCACTGTCAATTAAAGGCATGTTTTACAGTCTCTATGCTCCAGTTAACAATTAATCCATTACTAAATTAGTTGACAATTATTTGAATAATCGATTGATAAACCGATAAATTGTTTCAGCACTAAATGAAGTCACCCATTACATCCAAATGTGAAGAAAAGATGGGCAGAAAGTATAGGGGGTTCTACATCTGTGCTTTACTTAAATTAAAGACTATATTGGGTTTTACTAACTATGATCTGCTGAAACCATTTGGAACATCAGCAAACCAAAAAAAGTAAAGATGCATGTAGGTCCAGTAAATTCCTGATTATGATCAATTTAAACAAAATAATTTAACTTCTTATACTTATATCTTATTTATAAAATGTCATGTTGCGAATAATTTAAACCTTTATCAATAATCAGTGATAATTTTCTAATGGAAGCAAAGCGATCAAACTGGGTCTGATCCCTTTTCCTGTTTATAAGGATTTTACATTTGTAAATCGAGATTTTTTTGTTCACTGATGGACTCTTGCTTCCATTGCTCAGAGTGATTTCAGTAAATCACTTTTTGTTTTTAGATGTGTGCTGGAAACTGATGAATTGTGTGACACCACCAGCTGCAAACATTTATACTTTCCCTGTTTGAGGTGAAACATGGTTACTTCACAGCTTGAATATTGCTGCCCTCAAATGAAATCAACTTCCAGAAGAGATGACTGGAAAAAGCTGGTGTATGAAAGTAATATATGGCTTAAAACTTAAGGGAGAAAAAAATATAAATAGGAAAAACCCTAAATCCATATTATAAATGCTAAACTTTAGAATGTCACTGGTATTTTTCCAAAGTTGGAAGGCCTCCTTTCTATCACCCTAATCATTAGAAAATTCTCTCTTAGATCACAGACCCCCTCCAAAACATTCATATTACTTTCCATTACATTAAGATGAATTAATGTTAGTAAAATAAAAATAATAATTTTAACCTAAATGCAACAGAGGTCTGAAAGAGTACATCAACACAATGAAACAGTACCTGCAGTGACCTCAGGGTGTAGAAGGCCCCAGGGTGGACTCTGCTAATGTCGTTTCCATGCAACATGAGCATTTCCAGTTGGCGCAGTGACCTGAATTCTGACCCCTCCACCTCTGTTAGACTGTTGTAACTGTAAGGATAAAAAAAGTAAATAAATAGTCTGGAATGAAAGAGAAACCTTCAGGATCAGTGGGGTCTGCAAGAAACATCTGGGATCAGAGAGGTGTGGAACTAAATGTTTGCTTGCCACTGTTTGGCTGGTGAATGGGGTCACCGAGAGGGAAGGAAAAAGAAAACACTGGAGGGACTGGAAGATTGGAGTATGGAAGAGTAGCTGAGATAAGATGGCCAACCTTTGACCTGTGGGGATTTTCTCCACCTTAAAGCGATACCATCTGGTTGGCAGAAAACCTTCATACCACTCGACTTAGAGCTCCCCTATTCAACCCTGTTTACTTTTACAAAACCAGATTTATTCTGTTAATGTGTGAATTTAGTGCAAAGTTACAGTATACCCACAATCCTGATGCATTATCTTCTAGGAAACTAAATATAGCTTTTCAGACTATTTCCCAAGAGTCAAAAGCAAAATATTTATTAGTATAACAAAGTGCTGGTGAAGATTCTCAGTCATCCAGGTCGCGAGTCATTCCAAAAAAGAAAAATTGAAAAAAATCCACTGGACTTTGTTTCCAAGCTTTGAAGAAGGCGTTTCGCTTCCCATCAGGGAAGCTTTTCACTGAATTCAAAATGTCAGAAATAGCGCGCGCGCGTTGGAGTTCGAGGTTTTTATACAGAAGCCTAACAAAATCTTGTTTTTGTACTTTGAATCATGAAATTAAAACGGACGAAAGTGTTCACCCCCTTTGGAATGGGAGTGGATTTGGCTGCTTTTGCTAGCCTGTAATGCTCCATACCCCCGCATAAAGTGTTGGAAAGGGGGGTCGTTAAAGGGAGTTATTGGCCTGGCTGAATAAAACACAGGTCCTCCGCTCTCCTGTACAGAGGCTGGGGCTGCGATTAGCGGGAAGGAATCAACTTAATTGCTGCATTGTAGTTCTTTAAAAGAGCTGAAACCTGAGTCCACCTCTCTGCCAGGCTGTTGTTTTTAAGATGGCTTCCTTCGGGCCATCTTTCACTTGAATTCCATCACCATCTAGTAATGAAACATATCAATACTACTGTTATATTATCATTTAATTGTTAGAGTAATGGAAATAAATGGCGCCTTTTTAATCTAAACTTTATCCATGACATTTCCAAAAAGGCAAACAATCTCAGTGTGGAACATACTGTGTATGGTTGCTGTTTAAAGCAGCAGTTTGCTTTGGTCTATCTTTGATCATTCTCCCTCTGTTGGAGATTTTATGACTTCCTGAGACACTTTATCCCTTGTCCATAGCTAAGCATTCATTATTCCGAAAAATGGCCTTTCACATAGAAATGCTTAGTTTCCCCTTGCTACTCTAATGATTTATAATAAAGTTCACACCACTTTGAAGTTGTCCACATTTTTGTATTTTATTGGGAAGTTTTGATATTGATCAATATTAAATATAGCCCGTTTGTTCAGTGAAAAAAAATGCAGTAAAAACGGCAGTGTGTGTGTTTACTGTAAAAATGTGCCGTGGTATTTCTCTACCAGCTCTTTACATTTAGAGACTAACGGTTCTGCCAAGTTTCTCTGCATAATAGCTCAAAATCTGTAATATTTAGCTCCAGACTTTGACTAGACCATTCTGACAAATCATTTTGCTTTGATTTTGTTGCTCCGGTGGTGTTTTTAGGATCTTTGTCAACCTGGGAACCCTCCCAGCATCACAAAGAACTTCCTCCATCGAGGACGTTTCCTCCGTCTTTGTTAAATCAAGACTGACAAACTTTGCTCTTCCTGCTTATTAAGGTATCCCACAGCATGATCCTGCCACCCCTAAGTTGCACTTCTACATTTTTGCTCAATTTTTCTTTAAACAGGATTGCTCATGGTTTTTCTTTTAAGGTGTCTTAGCATAATTTGTAGTTTTCTTGTGTTCAAAATCTGCACCCTGAGTTGTGGATCTCTGCAGCAGATTAACCACAGGCCCCTTGGCTGCCTCATCCAGCCTATCATTTGAATTTTTTATTTTTTTTATAACCTAGGGTATTGTTTCAGAATAAAATCCTTAAATCCTTCAAATGACACTCAGTGAAATAATTTGAAAATCTAAATTTCAATCCAATAGTGTTAATAAAATCCAGGACCAGACCTTATTACATTAAAAAAATATGAATATTTTAATGGCAAAAATGCTTGTCAATGTAATAACAAGAAACAGCAACTTGCCCGAATATATTAATCTTCTCCAGAGCTTTCTCCCAGATCTTGTATGTTGTGTTTTTTTCAGTCTTTGTGTCGTTGTTTGTTAACAAATGCTTTCACCTCTGATGCCTCAGATATGCTGGATTTACAAAGACAACAGATTTAAAGCTGGATACTGTCGACCAATTGGCAAGTGGTTGCATTAGATCCCATTTAGGAGTGTCAGAGTGAAACATTATGAGTTACTTTGTGTTGGTCCGTTGTATTCATTTGTATTAATTAAGGTTTATGGATTTGATGCAACAAAAATGCAGAAGAGTTGGTACTTTTGCAAAGTACACTGTCAGGTTGAAGTTCTTAGGCTTCCCTTTTAGACAACAAGGTACTTGTTGTCCGGATATCTCAAATTCAGCAGGCTGTCTTCAAGGGATTCTACAAGAGCTCTAAGATCCTCTCTACCAGCTCTGATAACCACAGTATTTCACTGAGCTTAGGCTTGTAGACAAATCTTACCCCAGGTTGAGCCTCTGGGTGGCTTTAGGGAAGATCTTTGGGATTGTGGTCAGGTGTCTGAACGTACAGTGGACCTCTTTAGCACCTGGACAGCTACAGCTCCGTGGACATGATGGGACACCGTGGACAGAGACCATCTGAAGAACGAGTGAAAAGCAGATGAAAGAAAGAAAGGTGACATGTTAGAAATTACATTTGTTTTTAAAGAAAGTTACAGACAAAATGTGAAACCATTCGTTATTAAAACATGTTTTCCACCTATCCATCTGAGACTGAGAACACGTGTTTGCTAGAGTATAGACCTACACAGCTCTTCATAAAAAATCAGGTGGACAGAGTCGTTAATAGAACTGTTCCCATCCACCATAAATCAACAGCATCTGCAAAAAGGATTTACCGAATGCAATAGTAGTGATGAGAAGACCAGGGCAATCCAGGCTGCGGCCGGCCTGCAGACGGATTTGGTGCACACCAAAAGCCACATTACTGGAGGTCTGTCAGAGTGCTCCCAACATGAACATACCTGCAAGTAGTGATGATTTCTCAGGTTAATGTCAAAAGAGTTCTGTAAAGACTACATGCAGGCATTCAGTTTTACCCACAAGCAACATAAATACAACAGCAAAAAATATTAGAATCTTATCGTAATTGCTCAGTGTTTACAATTAATATTTGTTTTGTTTTTTAAATAGACGCTGTAATAAAGACTTTGCTATTGATCACAGAACATAATGCATCATCAGGACGCCTGGTATGTCTAAAGTGAAATGCTTTATCTAATAAAGTTCATATAAATATGGATTAACCTATTAGTGTTGCACCGATACCAGTATTGGGCGGGGCCCTAATTCAGCACTAAAGTGGTGGTATCGGAGAGTACCAACAAATAGGGCACCAATTTTGAGAGCCAAAAGTTTATTCAACTATTGTCACCCATTCCAGCTAGGCAATAAAAAGGTTCCTGAACCTCCAGAGTTCATTGGAATTCAGGCTTACAGTCAAGAAGAAAAGGCCAGTAGGCAGAGGTGATAATTTAAAGTCCGTTTATTCAGGTTAACAGATCCAGGGGCAGAAATCAGAGTCCAACTGAAAATACCAAACGTACCAGTAAATCCATAAGGAGACATCAGGATTAACCAAACCAGAAGCCAGGGAGAGACGAGACAAGGCAGGCAGGCAGATGATAGACGGGAAGCAAGACGAGATGTTTGACGAGGATCCAGCAAACGTGGAACTGAAGAGGTGGAGGGCTTTAAAGGAGCAGAGATAAAAGAGAGAGCTGACGAGAAATTGGCAAACAGGTGCTGGCAGGACAGAGAGAAACAGAGCAAGGGAGGACACAAGAGGGCAGCAGAGGACAACAAATGGATAACCACGAAAAACAGGAACAAACAGACCAAGACTCTGACTCTAATGTCTTTCTCAGCTTGAGACCAACATCACGTTCTTCACATTCAAAGAAACAAAAAGGTAATGGTGGACAACCTGTCCTGTCACAATTTAGCCAAATGCTGACCTAAGTTTGAAAAACACGCGTCAACACGTTATTTTCAGTTGGGAAGAGGCTGATAAACTAGGTGGCTCTGTCTGGCAGAACTAACCAGTAAATAGATTCTGATTTTAATTCTTATTTTAAATGACACGCTATCGGATTGATGCCTGGACACCAATCCTTGCCTATATTGATCCCAGCATTTTCAGCTGTATCATAGACATTTCCAATACTGGTATCAGAATCAGAGCAACTCTAGTCCCTTTGTCCTCCAGCAGCCTAACTTGATACGCTTTAATTTTAAATATTATTCATCAAAAAGACAGTTTTTGGCCTACTCTTAAAAAGCCTATATGCAAAAGACTGGGTGTTTTGGAATACATAATGCACTCATGTTAGAACATGGTGGTGGCAGCATAGTACTGCCAGAGGCTTATCTTGAGCAGAGAGAGGAAGCTGCTCAGAGATGAACATGCATGAACACAGTGCAATCCTGAAAGAAAACCTGCAAAATACACAACACCCTAAAATAAGCAGAGAGAATCTTTGGCAAGAAGGATCGAAAATCTGAGGCCTGCAGATGCTCTACTGACTGGGCTTGACAAGTTTAGAAAAAAAAAAATCTTTTTCAGAAAAGTTAAAGCTGACATAGTTCTCATATCCTTATGTCTGCTTAATTTAAAAGTTCTAGGATCAAAGGTTCTCATCATAGGTTTTGTTTTCATTTTAGCTTTGATTCATCATCATTAGTTATCCTAATGTGATGTAAAAACCTACCACATAGCCCCTCCTCCTCTGTGCTGGATATTAGATTAGAAAAGGAAAGAAAGAGAAGAAAATACGAGAGCTGTGAGAAAAAATCTCCTTGCCTGAGTAGGCTGAAGCAGAAGCTCTAAGATGATCAAAGACTTTTTCCTCCAGGTTGATTAAACTTCTCAAAACGCTTTGAGTCCATGTATAAATCCTGCCAGTCTTCCAGTACATGTTTCCTCATGGGAGACAACAACCGATTCATCTTTTGTCATCCACCATAATCGGGTTCAACTGCAGCAATATATCTTTAGCTGACAGCTAACGATCAGTCCGAACTTTTAATGTTTACCAGTTTAGAGACTTTTCACTAGACCAGTGTGTGGCTGTGCCTGCTTAACTAATCATTCTGTTGGTTCACATCCTCCTTTAGGTGAACAACACACTATTTACATGCAACTGTCCCACGCTTCTCCCCAATACTCCCTCATACTGTTCTATTAAAGTAAGGAGAAGAAAAAGGTTCACAGGTGAAATTCAGCAACATGTGCGTTTCTGAAGTCATTGGAGGCCAGTTTGGGGTTTCTGGTTTCCACTTCAGCCTGATTTCATCCAAGCATGGAGGCTAATTCACCTAACAGCTGTGTGTTTATATGCATTAGAAAGAGAAACAGTAACGTTTGTAGAGGGATTGGATTATAATGTAGATTTCATTCTGACAGTAGACAGATAATCCTCCTCTTTTGGTTTTACTTTCTTTCTGCACCAGAAATCCATATATGGCTCAGACCTCCTGATCTGATAGAGACATTAAACTGTCAGGGAGGTCAGTGAGGACCAGAGCTACGTCCATCTATGATCTATTCCTGCTTTATTAGAACCAGGAAGTGAAAGTAAACACAGTTGATCAGTCCAATTACAAGCCAACACCTAATAATTATTGAAATGTATTTATCTCACTTTCGAGAAATTTGCCTCTACATTTAACCCATCCCCTTGGGGAGCAGTGGGCTGCCATTTTGCAGTGCCCGGGGAGCAGTGTGGGGTTAAGGGTGTTGCATAGAGACCCAGTCTGTGGGGATCAAACCAGGTATTTGCAACCTTCTCAGAACACAAGCGCACTGCTCTAACCACTAGCCCAACACTCCCCTCACCTATACATAACAAAAAAAAGTGGATTTGTAGAGCAGCTGAATGTAATGTCAGACTCACTGCATAACCAGAGTACCAGGAAACAACCTTTCACAATTTGTTTAATCTACGAGGCTAGCCATTACCAATATATGATATTTCTACATCTTTGTTGTTTTAATGCCCTGTTTGTGTAAGTAATTAAGCTATCTGCCACTAAGATGCTGTAGATCTTTGTTATGCTGTTGTAGAAATGTTTCATTTACACTTCAACTAAGATTAATATATGTATATATTTTATTTTTTTCTCCTTAAAGCTACAAGTGTGTAATAAAATTACAGGGATATATACAGTCAGAAATGTAATATTATACATAACTGCGTGTTATTTATCATCATCTACGAGCTCAGCTCTTAACCTTAATATTTATGTTTGCCTTAGCCTTAGTTATTTATAATTACATAGGAGAGCTGGTCTCTCAGCCATGGAGGCAGATATCCTTTTGCGCTAACGTTATAGAGCCAACAAACTAGCGATTGTGAGACGCTTCCATTACGCTCGACATATTTATTATCTTAAGTTTACATGAAATCTATACCCTACACAGACCAATGAAATACTATCTGTAAAATTATCTATGTAAACAAACCTCATCACTTGGAGAAGGTAGGTGATGGACGTCGCGGAAGACATTTTGTCCCGTAACGCTTGCCGTACTGTTGGGGGAGAAGCGTGGGGGATGTTCATGTTGCTGAGGTCTCCAGTCTGGACGTTAGATGTCGCTGAAAAATTACACACTGTAGCTTTAATGATCTACTTGTACAGTTTTATTCAACTACCATCAATTAACCCCCAACACACAGGGTGTACTTGACTGATCAAACAGTGTCTAACTCAGACTCGGACATCTGCTTACTGTCTCTCTTTCATTGTATTAACACAGTATTTATGCAACACACACACACCATGCTAATTAAACTACTGTAGCAGCAGTACAGCAACCGTGTCTTCATCAGGTAATCAACAGCTCAGCTTCACCAGACCAAAACAGCAATGTACGTTCAAAATAAGATCCGGCTGTAAACATGCACAGATATAAACCCGCCCTAAGAAAACGGAGAGAGGATACTGTTATAATAGAAAATAAATGCAGGATAGACCAGTGCTTGAAATTGTTGGTCTTCATAAAAACCATGTGGTTGCCGGTCATGGCTGGAGTGAGTCTATTTTTACATAGATAATTATATAAATTGTATTTTATTAGTCTGTGTAGGAGCGTAAATGCGATCTTTATAGATACTAGTTTGTCTCTGCACTGCCGTAGCTTAATAGATGTCTGGCTCCACAAATGCAAACCCGCTCCTATGTAATTATAAATATACCTTTTTTCCTAAAGGCAAACATAAAGATTGAGATTTTCAGTTCATAGGAGATAATAATGCATTTAAAATTTGAGCCAAACTCCATGTTGCTCTAAGTTTAAAATACACACTATCTTCCTGTTGGGAGAGAAGTGGGCTCCTACCAGTGAGGAGAGCGTCGCACACATGGGGTCAGAGGTCAAGTGCAAACCTGAACCTCCGGAGTTCATTGGAATTCAGGGTTATGGTCAAGAAGAAAAGACCTAAACCCCGCCCCCTACAGACTAATGTCTTTCTCAGTTGAGACCAACATCACGTTCTTCACATTCCAAGAAACAAAAAGGTAATGGTGGACAAGCTCTCCTGTCACAATAAATCCAGGGTTATACCAGTGTTAGCTCAACTGTGTTTTCTTTTTCTTTTTACCTGGGCTCTTTTTAACACTGCTGTTTCAGAGCTTTAGCACACAGCAGCAAATCTGCGACAGATCCGACCAGTGGCGGTTCTAGACCAAATGTACCAGTGGGCCAGAAGGGGGCCAGAATGATTTCATGGGGGCCCAAAAAAGCATGGAATAAAAAAACAGGGCAAAGGATTCAAATATATTAGGATAGCTGCCTGAAGTGAAATTTATATATTCAGTTAGGTTTTATTAACATTCTATGACTTATTAGGTCAATATACATTCATAATTTAGGAATTTTCCGTTTTTGACTTCATTTAAGTTAAATTGACAATTTTAAAACTTAAGAAAAACATCAATTGAGCCGTAAAAATTAATTAAAAGTTAGTTTTGAAAAATTTGAAAACATTTAGCAGATGAACACTGGGATCATATCTCAATACCACTGAAGCTATCACCTTATTATTTTTAAATAATTAGTAAAACAGAATTTTTAAACAAAAAAACAACAAAATGAAATAGATCCAAAGAACCTATCATTAACCATGTCGGTTCAAGTGCAAATCATCATTAGAATTTCTTTGAGTATTATATCTTCAGCACAGGGCCCATAGCAGGGGCCAGGACATGATCTACAGGGGCACTGGCCCCCGGTGGCCCCTGTCTAGAAGCTCATGGGTCCGACAGGTGTTTTAAAGTTTGATAAAGGTTCCCAGCCCTTCAGTACCACTAAAGGCATCTCAATATTCATTAGCACTGTGGGAAAAGAAAAACACAAGGAAAGACAAAGAAAAAAGGAAGATAAACCCCAAAAATAATGCAAGCAAGAAATCAACAAGATAAAAAGGCAAGTAGAGAGCAGCACAATAAGAGAAACCAGCTGAGGAGATCCAAAGAAATAGGAAAAGAATTTTGTTGATCTATAAAAATCCCATGTGTCTGGCACAGATAAAAGTGGTGCAGTCCTTATGGAGGAGCACATCCAGCGGATCAAAATCATATGCTGCCAGCCCAGCTATAATAAGTCATTTCTTTACTTTACAGCTTTCCATAGGGTCTTCTGACTCTGCAAAGTGCTTCTCTGTGGATTACTTCCACTTCTTTTCAGACATTAACCATTAAAAACTTTATTCAAAGTCTGTGCTTTAACCCATTAACTGCCATCAGGTTTTTTTTTTTTTCGGGATCACTATCTGGTTTTAATGTTCAGTATTCAAACTTATATAAAACTTTAAATAAAAGCTTTTGTTGTTCAGGAACAACCCAGCTAAAACAAAAGCTTCTAGGCACCACAGTAAATGACCAGAGAGGAAATTTTACATTTCCATGATGGACAGAGGAGCTCAGGTTCTAAAATCAAAACCTTCCAGCTCCATTAAAATGTGTTGCCTCCAGAATAAACGAGCCTAAAGACAAACACCCTCTGGAGAAAGTTTAACAGTCCGACGGGGCAAAGACTGAACTACAAGAATTGTTTAAAGGAGTCATGGCAAAGCTTTGGGGCATGGTGGTGGTAGCATCATGCTGACAATCAGGTGAGATACTGAAAATAGAGGCCTACCCCAATTCAATTAACTACACTGCTATTCTATCATTAGTACACATTTCTTAACTTACGCGTATTTCCAGGTGGATCATCTAAATTAGTGGTCCTCCTTATTGTCAATCATTTTAGTGATATGTTTACGTAGGGCCGTATCTTTTTCTGCACATGCGCACTTTCAGGCGTATATCTGAGGTGAGCTATGGCTTCAGACAGTCATTGAAGCTCACCTTTCTCACCACGGTTCTTTGAAAATGTCTGAAAGTCATTAGAGAAAAAGTGTCTTTGAACTGTATGAGAAGAAAGGCCTCAGAAGAGGCAGATATATCCCAGAATGCTTTGCGCAGAGAGTGCTCCTCGCAAAGCATTATAGGATTTGCTATCACAGCGGCTCGCTGTCGCCATTGGCTACCTCTAACCGACAGCGGCGGCTAATAGAAAAGATGGCGCAGGAACAGCACGGTGGTCCAACAGGGAAGAGATCATTTGTCCGAACGTTAAGTTGACTGAGTTCACTATATAGTCCCTGCTCTATATAGTGATTGAAGGATTTAGGGGTTAGGACGTACGTTCGGACTCAGTTAGCTTGTATGAGCGTCGCAAAAAGCAACTTTTAAACTGAGCGTGCATGAGGAGAAATGGGCTTGTGCACGCTCTCGCACATGCATTTTTCTTTTTTATGTGGAGAGGGCCGGTCTTTTAAAAAATGATACATATGCCCTTAAAAAATGTTTTATTAGATATTATGCACTTGAAATAGGGTTTTTTTTTCTTATGTAAAAGAAAAATTATCTTAAGCCATTGGAAACTGTCTCACTTACCTGCTCAAATCGAGTGAAAATACAGTTATTTCAAGAATACATGACTTATATTTTAACTTTTGCAGTGTAGATTCCTGACATTTGGCCACTTGGTGTTCTAATAAGACAAAGATCATAATGTGGTTGTAGACCTAATCTACCAGGAGAGCCAGGGTGGGGCCAGCCTTTTTTCCATATGGGGCCCACAGAACAAAATGAAACAAAAAAAAACAGCAGTTCATCATTTGAGATGCAGAAACAAAGAGTCATTTACAGGTCTGGAGACCTCAAATAAAGCAGATGAAGACTATGATACATCTAAAAGTGCAACATCTTAAAGCTCCAGTGTGTAAAATTTACTGCAACCTGGTGGTGCATGAAAGGATGTACCAACGACCAAGTAACACGCATCTCTGTTAAGCTAATAATAACAATTACGGAAGCCATGGAGGGTCATGAATGTAACAATGTTGCGAGACAAAAAACTTAGATCTTGCGACATTCCAGCTTGCAGCGCAAGGTTAAAGTTTTAGAATTAAAAAAGGATATAGATCTAATGGACCAGTCAATTACATTTCTTACAGTGGCGAGGAAATATTCATTGGGAGTCCCCAGCCCCTGTTGTCCCCTGTTTAGAACCACTCATGCTCAAAAAACATGTAAGGAATATTCTGAATTGGAACAAGTGGACTACTTCTAAGCTAGTATAATAGCAAAGAACTAAACTACAGGAAAAATTTAAAGAAAAAAACCAAACGATCAATCTAAATAAATTTGAGAAGAGTGGTTAAATATCCAACTTGAATCAGGATAAGCTGGTTTACATCAAGAAAAACTGAGATTTTTCTACTCCTTGTTGAGGAACATTTATTCAAATATTAGTTTATACATTTTCTTAGGCTCTAGTGGTCTTTATTTTGTTATTTTTGAAAGTATGTAAACAGGAAAGTGGTTTACAAGAGAGAGGAGAGACATTCGGCAAAGGTCAGCAGGACCGGGACTCGAGCCTGTGGCTGTCATGACCATTGATTGCTCATTTCATTCACCTGCCTAACTCTTTCCAGGTACTGCCTATGTCATCCACCTGCTCCTGCTTCCATATATATGGCTAAGCCCCATCCATAGGAGCCAAGTCATCACTTTAGATCATTGCTGATGCCATATTTTTTGGAGGCCGGAGGAAAGAGTGGTTTTTTTAGCGTTCCATGGGGTTTCTGATTTCCTGATCATGTTCTACCTCTTATCCACTGAGTGTGCCCTGTTTCTGTCTTGGCTCCGTGGAGAGAGTGATTTTAGCATTTTGTAGTGTTTTGTAGTGTTTGTAGTGTTCTCTGGGCACGGACAGAACTGATAAACCAGGTAGGTGATTCACATGGATAATCATCTACCGTCAGATTATCATGGTCACTTACCTGTGTTTTTCTCCACCAGATTATCCAGTGATGGTCGGTGCCACGCTCTACTCAGGCCGCTGCAGATTCACAGATCCGCTTGTTTGTTTTTAAATTAAGGCTTTGATTTATCCCACTATCTGTTTGGGCTTGAATACTGGATCTTTCTGTCCCGTTTTGACCGTTGGCAAATGGGTCATGCGCCCTACCTCCATACATTAGCAGCATCCCAGAGTAAAAATCTTAATCCTGTTTTTGGATTCTAACAAATTAGAAACATGTCTATATTATTCTTGCTTTTGGATTTCATCAACTTTTCATGTTCTTGGCGCTGATTATTCAGTTTTTTCCTTTGCTCCTGGTCACCTGTCTAATTGGTCCAGGAGCTGATTAACTCCGATCATTTCCACCTGGTTCCTGTGCTATTTATGTTGCTTGCCTTCCATCAGCGCCAGGTTATTCAAGCAGTTTGGGGAGATTAACTCTAGCGATCTGAATCTTGTTCTGTTTTTCCTGATTGTGACCAGTTTCTGCCCAGTGGATTCTGACTTTTGCTTTGCCCCTGTCTGCTCTGTTAGTCTGATCTGTCCTGGACTGATTCCTGGATTCTACCTGGTTCTGAACTTGGACCTGTCTTCTGATTCCGGCTTTGGATTTCCCCTTAAGGGCATTGTTGCTCCTTGGCGTCGGCTGGCACCTACTCTGCTCTCTCTCTATTGGAACTCTGGGGGGGGCAGCGCCCGCCGCAAGGTGGGGAGTAGCCTCCCGTTTAGATTCAACTCTTTCCTGCGGGATCAGACTGAACTTTGAATCAGGTCCGTGACTTTTGCTCCTTGTCGTGATCAGCCCGACAATCCAGTCACTGACCTGTATCTCCTATCTCTGCAGAGATTCACCCTGTAGCTGACGAGCAGCCCCGCGTTCCTGTTTGTTTAAATAAACGCTTTGAACTTTCCCACTGCCTGTCTTGCCTTGAATTCTGGGTCCAACATTCTGAGTTCATTGCACAACTGTGTCAATCTATCAAGAAAACCCCAAATTAATGGGATGTAAACCTTTGATAAGGAAGAGATCCAGCAAGCTTTTCTTTTTGGTAGTGAATTTTGTTTAATTATTGTTGCAAGCTTTATGCCCCCATCTTTCAGAATGCAGCATTTAAGCCAGGGAATATGGATGTAGTTTTCAAGCACTGGTTAGATAGAGGCATAGCTGTTGTCAAGCATTTACACATCGATAACAGCTTTGCTTCCTTTACGCAACTCCAATCCAAATTTGGTCTTCCTTCTAGCCACTTTTTCAGGTACCTGCAAGTTCGCAATTTTGTCAGACAATATTTCCCTCACTTTGAAACCATATCAGTGCAACATAGCTTCTTCGAGCTTATAAAAAAGCCCCCTACTTCTAGAAAGCTAATCTCTCACTTTGTTAATCTTTTCAGTTCATCTCCTTCTACTACGGTAATCATATAAAAGAGGCCTGGGCTTCTGATACACTAGTCGAAATTTCAGATGAGACGTGGAATTTGAGTCTGTCAAGGATCAAAACCTGTTCCATTAATTCCAGATTGCAACTTATTCAATTCAAGGTTATCCATCGTTTGCACTTTTCTAAAACCAAACTTAATAAGCTGTTTCCTAGTGTCTCTCCTATATGTGACAAATGTAAATCAGCCAAGGGGTCTTTGGGTCATATGTTTTGCTCTTGCCCTAAGCTTATGGACTTTTGATACAGAATATTTAAATTTTATAGTAACGCTTATGGCAAAGTTCTATATCCGGAAAACCATTTGATAATTCTGGGTTGCTCTAAATTCTCTGTTACTCTTCCCATGTCTCTGCAGCAGGCTCTAATGTTTGGTTTGGTGGTTGCAAAACGGGTTATTCTGAGGGAATGGAAATCCTCTACACCTCCATGCTTTAAAAAATGGCTCAATGATATGGTGTCCTGTATCTATCTCGAAGAAATTCGATACTCTTTGTCAGACAATCATGATAAGTTTCTAGATGTGTGGGGTCCTTTTAATAGACATATTCAAAATAATGGGTTAAAATGACTCTTTTCTAGACCTTTTTTCTTTTTTTAATTCTTTTTTTTATTATTTATTATTATCTCAATACTGTCATCCTTTACTGCACTCTTCTTTTTATTGATATCCCATGTTTTATGTTGATCCGCTTGATACAATGTCTGCAGAATTATTTGTTGTCCTCTCTGACTCTGCCTCGTGCTTTAATATGCTCTATTAATATAATAATATAATTATTCTCTTATCAGTTCTTCAGTTTGCTGACACTGTTTTGTCTTGTTTTTTGTTTTTGTTGTACTTGTTTACTGTTTTGCTTATTTTTTTTCTCTGTTTTGTCTTGTCTGTTTAACTCTGAAAATGCATAAATAAAAAACAAATAAATTTAAAAAAAAGTCTTTCCAAATCAGAATTTGGGAAATCTGTATTATAAACTTAAGCAAGAAGAAAATAAAAACTAAATTTTAAGTCACAAAAAAAAATAAAAACTTATTGTTGTAAGCTAAGAACAGCTTTTTTATGGAAATTTGAAAACAAACTAAAAAAGATGCAAACAAGAAATCAAACTTTAACAAATATTTTAATCAAAGGTTTTGAGATCACCTTTGCTGTTTTCTTAGATTTGTTTTTATTCACTTTTCATATGTAATATTTTTTAAATGATTTTTGGCCTAAATTTTACTTTTTACAGAATTGAAGTTTTTCTGATTGATTTTTACAACTTGCATTTTCTTTAACTTGAGTTTTCCAGATCAAATTTCTTTTTTTTTATTTCTTGGTCTCCTGGATGTTAGCAACAACATTTTTATTGGTCAATGTGTGAGGCAAGAGTGAGTGTTGTGAAAAGAATGTGATCTGTGAAACTCAATTTGAAAAGAATGCAATTCCTATAACTTAATCTGATAAATAGAAATGTGTACTTTTTTTTTTGAAAAAGTAGCATTTAAAATGAAATCATATTAAAAATGAAATAACAAAATCTGAGAAAACAGCAAAGTTACTCTCAAACACCTATTTTTTCACATTTCTATTTACAGAATGTGTTGTTTGCTTGTAACAATATTGGCACAAACTTCACTCCATATGCTTCCAGCTCCATCTAATGACCTTCTAGTTTCTTGAGTCTGAAAACCAGCAGATTGCTTCAAAGAATGTGGGAACTAAGCCAGCCCATCTTTTAAAGGCGAGCATGGCGCTGATGCTCAGCCATCCCACATGTCTTCCATGAAACTCTGCATCCTCATCAGAATTTCTAACGTTCCTTTGCTGGACAGCATCTTTCTCCACGTCTCAGCGCTTGGCACACAGTTGAAGAAACTTTTTTTGATGATCAGGGATTTCTTTAAAGCACAGATTCCTTTTGTAAAATGTTCCCTCCGAGTATTAAAATCTTCAAGTGTTTGTACTTTAGCTCAGTTAATAATGATCCCCATTAGTTGCAGCTTAAACACAACCATCCTCTGTTGGCCTTCTCTACCTGCTGCTTGTTATTACTGGAGGTTGGCCCTGTTAGGGCATTAAAACAGGGCAGAGTGTAATAAATTTTAAATGCTCTATTTCAGCAGAACCTCTTTTTGCCTCAAGTGTTCACAGGCAACAACATGACTGGATGCACACTCCCTACAAAAACTATAAATTTGGAGACTTACTCAACATTATTCTGGTGTAAATGTTTTAGATTCTGTGTTATGTGTTTTAATGAGTTTGATGTTTGTACGCTAATGCCGCTGCTTATTATTACATTATTTATCTAATGTCAATGACACCTGGTAATAAATATAGTATAGTAGTACTATATTTCCTATCTCGTTAGCTGAAAATGTACATTTAGATCCATCACTTTGAAAAACTTCAGTCCCAGTTAGCAGAAGGTCTTTAACCCCAAAGCTTAATGAGAACAACAAACATTACTTTGTATATTTGTTTTTCCTAAAGTAAGTCTATAAGATGCATGGACTTAATTTAGAAATATATATATATTTATAAAATAAGAGATTATCTAAATAAAGGAAGAATACGAGAAAAAAACAAAACATCTTTAAAGTAGAAACTACATCTGGGAGCTTTTAAAAAGGGACTCACCTGGGAATTCCTCCTTCAGAAGAAAAACAAGCAGTTAAAGTCAGAAATCAAACTCCTGCAAGCAACAAACTCCTTGAGTTCTTCTTAGAGGATTTAAAGTTTGAGGAGAAAAGCAGGAGTTAACAAGTATCCGGTTGATGTCCTCTTCTGAGCTACTGTGAGGAGAGAGCGTGAGGGGATGGAGCGGATCAGGCTCGACCCTCTGCTGGTCCCCAAGGCATCTGGATTTCAGATTAGCTGCTTTTCCTTTTCCTTCGCCGTTGAAGCGCGCAGCCAGGAATGCCTCTCCATCCTCGCCTCCCTTCTAAGAGTCTCCTTTCACCTCACAGGCCGTCCTGGTGGAAACATAATCACTCTCTTTTCTTTTTATTGTCCCTCTTTTCTTTCTGTGTCACTTCCTTTCTTCTCCTCCCATTCTTTCACCTTTCAAGCCCTCCCACACACTTCCCCCTCCAGAGGTTACTATACACTATGTGAATACAGATCAGTCAGTTATCATAATTCATGTATAGTTTTAAAGCCGGAGCCTGCGGCTACAAGCGCATTCGCGTTCTCTGCATCCTTTGGAAGACTGTCAGAATAATTCATTTGATCTGTCTGGGTAAAAGTTGCTGTGAATGAAGCAGGAGGGGTAGGCTTTAACTGTACCAATGCACCTTAAGCCCCCTTTGTTGGAACAATGCAGAGTCATCAATGCAGATGGGAAGGGAATGTAAAATCCTTTTTTTTTTTAGCATTACGGCTGACAAACACACATTGTCCTGCATGACTTTAATAGATTAGGTTTCCTTGTTGTAGTTGGAAAACTTTAGGAATTGATCTGTTCCTCCAGCAGCCAGTCAAACTTTTAAAGAAGCCCAAGTGAATAGATCTTTTGTTACAGGAGCATTTTGTTAGCCTGCCCCACCTCACTGTTTAATTATGTTTCATTGACTTCATCTCACAGAAGGAGAGGAGGCCGTTAATGTTTGATTTTACAAGCTCCAGCGTGTAACAGAGGCGGCTGTGGCAGACCAACTGTGCATATTTTGAATTCTTTTTTTTTTCTTGTTTCCAAAAGACTTAGAAACCTACAGTTCCAGGTGAAACATCTTCCACTGTTTAACTTCTAGAATTAAACATCCCATCGAATCACTAGATTCGACTCGATTCGATTCACTAGAGTCAGATTACTTTAGACTTAACTTGAAAAAATGTTCAAAAACTTTTCTCTTGACTTGAACTTTTTCATAAATGACTCTGGATTTGAATTGGACTTAAACCTGTTTACTTGAAAATACTTAATTTTACCCAAAAATCTAAACACTATAACACATTGTTTAAAACATACCGGTACTGATCTCATATGTTAGCTGAATTACAGCCATTCAAATAAACCAGTTTAAAAAAAAAAAAAATTCAGGTACATGAACTTTAAACATATTAACACAAAATGAAATCGTATTTGGAAAACATGCTAATATATTTCTACAGGTTATTAAAAGTTTATCTGGGAACCTCGGATTGAGACACAGAGTGAGTTTTTCAGAGAGTTTGTACATGAACGTTGATTAATGCTGCCATGCAGATTGCAGGCAAGCTTGAGCTGGGGGATGACGCTCGAATCTGTTGGCAACAGGCAGTAAAGTTGAGTAATGGGCTTGAGGAGGCAGGGGAAGGCAGGACACGCGGTCAACAGGCTGAAGTGGCTGATTTTCTGACCTGAGAGGGCAGAAGATGACTGAAGAAAGTCAAGGCAGGCCTTAAGCAGACTGGGAGCAAACTGAGCAAACTGGTGAAAGGTAGAAACATTCCAGATTGTGACCTGAGTCAGAAGCTGAAGACAATTTAGGGAGGGCAGGCCGAGCAGAGGAATACAGGAAGGCAGGCGGTGCGCACTGACTGGCTAAGAAGATGTGATATTCTGGCAGGAAATAACTGAGAGGCAGGTATATATAGTATAAAAGCTGGGAGTGATGAGGAAAACTAGAAGAGTGGCAAACAAAGAGTGTCAGGCTAACTGCCATCCAGCCCAACAAACAAAAACTAAACAAACTAAAACCTGGATGACAGTAGTGGCTACTTAACGGGCTTTAACTTAAAGAGGAACACAGAATAATAGATAAGCTGTAGTTTCAACTGGTTTCAAGGCTGTGTGGTTCAAAGGAGAGAATATATAGTTATTTGCTTACCGCCTGGAAAGTGTTGGAGTTACACAGAATGCCAGGCTAGACGTATTTACAATGAAGAGACAACAAACAGAAAAAGAAAACATTAAGTTATAAGCTGAAATAACTGCAAATAAAGCTCCCCTGGAGAATTAGCAGAGAGTGGAAAGTGGCCACTTTGTCGTCCAGCAGTCTAAGCCTTTAGCAGCATACCTATAGAGATATCTTAGGATAACCCGAGACACTCTAACTATTAGATTTATCAAAAAATTTGAGCTTAAGTAGACAGGATGTACGCTTCATGGACTAAAACCAGAGTTGGTTTCAACATATTGAATAATCAGATGTCTGATATATGATGGTTGTTAAGGGTTTTATACATGGGAGAGGGGGAAATATTAAAGATTTAACATGAAGTCAATAAACGGAAGCTAAAAATGTAGAAATATGATCTCTTTAATTTCCATCTGTTGCGTTTTGGATCAGCTGAAAACTTTTACTGCGCTGTACTTCATGTGAAAGGCCAGAGCCACCATGCTTTTCATACAGCCAAAAGTCTCAAAGCAGCTGATATTTTCTCCAGGCAGCAGCCTACATGCCAAACCCCTCAGTGTCTGAGTAACTACAGATGAGCATTTGCACATATAAAGAACGTTGCATGTTACTGTATGGAGGTGTAGAAACAGATACTTTTACCACTGCTGGTTTATCACAGCAGAGAAACATTTACACCCAAAAATGGGACTGAAGTAATTCTTTTCTAATCCCATCATAATCCCATTGCTTTGACCATCTGATAAACCATATGTACTCTGCTCTATTCCAATTTAGCAGGACTTTATTCTTGAATCACTGATCGTTGGATAATTCTTCGTAATCTCTGATATTCAGTCCATGAAAAGGGAAGATTTCTTTTATTCAGGCCTCTTGTTTTTCTTTCCATAAGAACCAATTAAAAATTCAAATTTTTTACTTTTTTTATATGTTCCACCAGTTTTAAACTCTTCTGTCTGGAAGGGTCTATTTAAATCTGATTTTTGAAGTAATGAACTGTTGCCAGCATGTGCAATATTTCCTTTTTCACACCATGCATGACCTCCCAGGCTGACCTTCACACCTCCTTTATTATGAAGCCCTTTCTACAGATGCAAACAATCAGCATGAATGCCATAAAGTTTGGGTCTGTTTAGTTTCCTTTTTTCTACTACACTCTAAAAGAAGTCTTCTTTAATTAACCTTCACTAGTTGTACATTTGAAAATGTTTTAATAGTTGCACAGTATTTATGTTGACAAATTTTGCCCTTACTGTATTTTATTCTTTATTCTGTTTTTATGCAATTTAAAATTCTATTTTAGTGGGAATCCTCTTGCTTTAAACTCATATCACTTTTTTACTTTTCCCCAAAATGTATCTGTTTTTTTATTCTATTCTATTTATGTTTTAGTTAGATTCTGTTCTGTTCTATTCTATTCTATGCAACCTTCTTGTCCATATTATTTTACAGGCAGTGATTTTTAAAAATGCTTTCTATCAAAAACCCCTGTGCAGGTGGAGGCAGATGCTTTATGAACTCTTGGTTGCAGACTCAAAAAAGAAAATCACACATCAACTACAGAGAATATAGTGGGCTGCTCAGTGGCACAGTCGTGGTCGTGGGTTCGAATTCTGGCCCAGGGTCTTTCTGCATGGAGTGTGCATGTTCTCCCTAAGCATGCGTGAGTTCTCTCTGGGTATCTCGGCTTCTTCCCACAGTCCAAAACCATGACTGTTAGGTTAATTGGCTTCTCTAAGTTCTCCTTAGGTGTGAGTGTGTGTGTGAATGGTTGTCTCTGTGTTGCCCTGCGATGGACTGGCGACCTGTCCAGGGTGTACCCCGCCTTCTGCCCATTGACAGCTGGAGATGGGCACCAGCACCCCTCGTGACCCTACTTGGGATTAAGCGTGTCAGAAAATGTATGGAGAATATTTATTTTTCTTTAGGTTTTCACACAGGCTTTATGTTTATTTGACTCATCTGGAGGTCCAGCTATGTTGTTCTGTCTTATCCTTTTTCTTTGTTCCTGGACCTCCGATCTCACATACTCCGTAGCTCCAACTTTCACCTTGTGTTTAATCCCTCCTTCTATAATCTACCAAATCTGGCCCTAAAGCCCACAGTTGAAGCCCACGGGCTGAGAAAGAGATTCTGTGGTCTCACTTTGAAAAGACATCCTGGTTTCTTCTGTAGTTTTAGTAAATCTGGAGGTTTAGCTCCACATAGCTGCTGGATCAGATGTCTGTTGATTGTGGCTCAGCTAATCTAGATTTAACCTCGTAGCTCTTGAATTAGCTTCCCTCTCATTTACATAAGCTGTAGTAAAGATGGCACAAAAACTCTGTGCTAGCAGTTCCACATGGCCTTTAAGCCGGGAGGCTGTTGCTTGTTTAGCCAGCTAAAATTCTGCCAATACTTTTACAAAGATCTTTAAACATGATATGCTTTTTTTAGTGATAAGGTCTTTAAAAAAACATATTAGTTTAAAGTGTAACTCCCAAAATCAAATTTTCTCAATTTAAATGGTATAAACTCTGCTTTTGGGAAGCTAATATATTGTTACTGTGAAGTTGTTGACATTTTCATGTGGAACTTTGTGTCAAAAGTATTTGTATTCTTTTCTGAATCACAAATATCTGTTTAAAAAATACTCTGGTAAAACTACTGATTGAACTCCTTTACTTAGGTAAAAGTATGTCTACATTGTGCATAAGTGAAAAAGTTAAATAAAGTTGTTTTCCTAAAAAATACAAAATAATCTAAAAACTATATTCTAGTTAAAACTGTTTTATGAAGAGAAAAAAGGTTTTTTCAATGTGTTTGTAGAAAGGCCATAAAAGCTATAAATTAAAATTTCAGACAGAATAGAATATATTGAACAAAAGAGAAGGGCTTTATTAGCAGCTAAATACTTTTAGAGCTTTGATGATCACAGCATTAAAGCTGCAGATGAAATAGAAACTGAATTTGAATCTAAAAGACGGGAAATGTTTGCGTCCCAGAATCTCCAGCCTCTTGTCTTGGACAGATTCTCTTCCTTATTTTCCCTGTTTTCTTGCAGCTGTTATGTCGTCATTTATCAACATGAAAGTAATAAGTAGAAAGTACAGATATTTGTCTTCAAATGAGGAAAATATTTATACCCAAAATAAAGCCATTTAAGTACAGAAACAAAGTATTTATACTTAGTTATTTGTCAGCTCTGGTTAGTGTTGCCTGTACATATATATACACTTACACCTATGACTTATGCATGCTTTCATCATCATAACCCCGACATTAGGATTATAAATATAACTCACACGGACACACGTCTCCGTACCGATTCAGAATAACTGACTTGGCAGAGTATCTTTTGGTCATTTGATTTTCCTTTTAATAACAGACATCAAAAAAGCAGAACACAAGTGGCTAATTGATTTTAATTTGAAAATTCAAAGCTTTTTTTTTTCTTTCTCAAAAAGGGATAAGTAAAACTTTTCTGGTTGTTTTCTGTTTTATTTAACAAATACAAATGAAATGACTTTAAAACAAGAACTTGTTTTGTTAATTTTCTGCTACTGGATCTTGTTACTTCATACGAAAATCAACAGGGCGCCCGTTTTAACTTGGCCTAAATTAAAATGTCTTTAGAACTTTCTTTGTTTATAATTGTAGACAAAGCTTGTCATCTACAGAGATCTCAGACCAGATATCAAAAGTAGTGGGAGGTTGGGGTCTGTAAAATGGTCTCTGTTTGCATGGCACTTTATTACTACCAAGGACACTGAAGCAGTAAGATCAGTATTTTAACCACTGAAACACAAAGCCACATACTAATGGTGGTAAGATGTACTAAAGGCACAGCAGGCCTGGGGCACACTGCGGTGGCATGCACAGACTGCTGCACAGGCAGGTGCAGAAAAAAAAGGCACATATAGCATAGAGGGCCCTTTAACACAAATTTGGCTCCCAGGAAGGCCCTTTAGCATGATTTTTTTCAACAGTGCGTCCTGAGCCACACGACTGCAAAATCTTCCCATTTCTCTTGCAGGTCATCATCTTCCTCTCCCATTAACCTCTGATTGCTGCACCCTGTCAGATATGGTGCCTTTATTAAATAGTTGACCACATCTGGTCTCGGAAAACAAACAAACATAAAACTCGCCTGTTTTGTTTGGGTTTAGTTTAGTCTATTTGCGTCTTTCCAGGTCACAGAAAAAAAAAACATCTGCTGTCACAGAACAACTTATAGTCAGCCTTCAGAGGCATCCTGCGTAACAAGAGGAGAAATAATCTCTGGTTAGATAGCTGCTGCTATGATTACTGACGACAAAGGTTAGAGTAGGAAACGATAGAGAAGGAAGAGAAAGGAAACTAACTGATAGAACTGATAACTAATCAGTTAGATCATGCACCTAAAGTGCCTCTGCAGATGGAAATAAACTCTTGACGTTTGATGAAACTCAGATCTAGCTAATGATCTACAATTCACCCTGTCATGTTTGAGGCTCCAAGTCATTTTAGGGGACAGGTGCTGTTAATTTTGTTCTGTCATTTTAATGTTCACCCTAAAAGAGAAGGTCCTTTCTCTTCTGCCTGCATCTTCTCCACAGTGATCATATCTGCCACACTGTTAAAAAACAGCTGCCTTTAGGACGTGCATGATACTTTCAGATGAGTAATGAATGCATTTATTATCTGCTTAATTGGATAACTTTGCACTAATCAAATTAACATATTCTTATCTTTCCTCCTGGAATTTAACTGTCAGTTGGACTATAGGAGGTGTTATTTTACAGAGAGAGATTTTCACATTTTATTTCACAGGCTCTGTACTTTTCAAATTCTTGATTTGATCAGAATATGCATAATTTATTCACATTATTTTAGTTTTTATATAGTATCCTTTACAATATAAATATATACATATCTATTAAAGATGATTTCTAGTCATTATTGTTGATAGTAGGCAGACATAGAATAAGGAGTAAAAAGAGGAGGAAGACATGCAGCAAAGGTCACCAAGCTGGACTGGAAGCTGCGCCTCAGTAGGTGGGTCACATGCTTAAAACCTGCACAACTGGCCCTTTTAAATCGTTTAATCATATTTCTTTACTCATTCTGAAGGTGTGGGAACTTTTCTTTTATAGATGAAACCCTGAAAGTAAACTTTTTAAACCAATACAGTTTTTTGTAGTCATAAAATTAGCATCTGATCACACAGCCTAATAATAAAATAGATATTTTAAAATCTTATAACATTATGTTGCCTCCAAAACTTTGTCCACAAATGGTAAGTGTGTGTGTTTCCAGCAAGCTGACGGAGACAGAAGCTTGTCAGAGGAAGTTAAGCCCTGAGGGGAAAACAAGTCCGCAAAGGATGAAGCTTCCACACATGCATGGACTGATTGCTATGCATTAAAAAACTGACAGCTTCCAAGCACTGCTCTTCCCCTGCCGGCATGTGTATGAGTGAAACAAAAAACAGTCAAAGGAGAAGATGAAATCTGACTGACGATGAGGAGAACATGGATGACGGTTCTGCTGCAGACCTTCAGAACCTCCTGCCATGAGAGCCCAGCTGTAGTTCAATCGTCTATGTCTGGGTTAGTTTTTACATACAGGTTAGCTGGTAAAGTTGCACACAAAATTCTTAGGCAGAGACAATGGAAAGGCAGAGTATACTGCTCAGCAGTGTTGAACTCACTATGACCTATAATCTTCTGTAATAAATAATACATAAAGCCTCCACTGCAGGGAAGCATCACTGTCTGGCTGCAGGTGAAGACATGGAGCAGGCAGACAGACGGCTGGAGAGGAAGCAAGCAGAAAATCCAAAATACATTCCAGCATTGAGCAGCTTGCAAGACGGCACTTATCCTGTTCCTGTCTGTTACCTGAAGAGCTTTAAAGAATGTCATTGGTCAACATGTGCAGAATTACACTTTGGTATAAAGAGGATGCATTCAAGTTTTATTACAGGACATTTTGTGGTCAAGGTCATATTTAGTAAAGATTTAAAGTGTATGGTTTTTGCAGCAGAATAAACAGTGAATCAGAATAATTACATTTTTAAGGTGATAGTTTTGTGAATAACAGGATATTACTGGGAAATCAGATATAGGATTGCAATGTTGTTCTTCTCCGCTCAGATTATAAGTCACTTTATAAGAGACAATCTGCATTAAAAGTAACTGTAAGAAGATGGTCACAATAAGCTGAAGAAGCCCTGCAAGTTTTATTTTTTTGTTTTTTTTTTAGGCTCCAGACTGGAATGCACTGTGTCAGCCACATAGAGAGGACATCAATGTAATGACTGAGTGTGTGATTGACTACATAAAGTTGTGGGTAGATAACACCATCCCCACCAGAACAGTAAACAAAATATACAAATAATAAAACATGGATAACCACTAATCTGAAGGAACTGCTTAACAAGAAAAAACAAGCCATGAAGATGGGAGCCAATGAATTAATGATGAGCATACACAGCAAAAATTGATATCTAAATAAGTCATTTTCTTTCTTAATATAATTGCATTTTGTCCTGAATTAAGACGGTAAGTGAGACACTTGGAACAAGGCAATTTACATTTAAAATAAGAAAAATTAACTGCATTGTCTTATTACAAGTGCATTTTATCTAATTATCTGATTTTAAGAGTAAATATACTCATTCAATTGGCCAGTCATCTCATTGACATTCTTAAATTAAGGGTCTAGATCATTTTTGCAGTGTACAGAAGCAACTTAACCCTTTAAAGCCCGGTCCAAGAATAAAAACAAAACAAATTACTTTTTTTTGGTTTAAAGTCCTTATTTGGCCTTTTAACAAAATATGTAAAAATAAAAACAGAAATACATTTTTGATATTAATAATTTATTACTATGCAATAAGTCAAGATTATTTTTTGTGTAGTCTTCTGCCCTCTGTTATCAGGTATATCTGATTGTGTACAATAGGATTTTTGAGCAAAGTTTTTACCATTATGCAAAAGGTGTCAGGACGCAAAACATTTCAGAAACCTTATCAAATACGATACATTTGGCATTACAGGGTTAAGGTCAACATAACATAAAGCGAGGAGGCATACAGGTAGAGGCTGGAAATGAAGCCCCAGCAGAATGCCATCAGAGACGCGCGGTGACGGATAAAGAAGATCACAGGCTTCAAGCAGAACAATGACCAGACAGATGGAAGTCTGGACAGAACCAATGAACTGAATACGTTCTTCAACAGATTCAGTTCAGTAAAAAGCTCAGCATCTTTCTCTGCTGCCCACGGTCACATGGACACCCTGCCCCTCTCTGCCATTGACTCTCTTGCATCAATTATCAGCCAGATCAAGAGATAGTGTTGTTCTCTCCAACTTTCACATGTCTGTCTCTATAATTCAAGTGAAGAGGCAACTGGAGAGACTGAATCGGGATTAAATCAGTAGGTCCTGTTGGTGTCAGCCCCAGAGTCCTGAAGGCCTGTGCAGAGCAGCTCTGTGGGATTCTACAGCACTCTTCAACCTTAAGGCTGATTTATACTCAGAAACCAGGTCGCCTGCGTCTGTCGCAGTTAATGCAAATATGCCATCATACAACTGCTTCAACAAACTCACTATCATTTAGACAAGGCAGACAGCACTGTGAGGATCGTGTTTGCTTTTTCCAGTGCATTTAACACAATTCAGCTTTACTGACTTGGTGAGAAACTCCAGAAGACCCAGGAGGAGGCATCAACAATCACCTGGATCAAAGACTACCTGACAAACAGACCACAGTTTGTTAGTGACTCATCCGTCAAATCAAGTAGTCATCAGCACAGGAACACCACAGGGGATGGTACTCTCTCCATTCCTTTTTAATCTGTACAGGTCTGACTTCCAGTACCAGACAAGAGTCCTGCCATCGGCAGACATACTCAGATGACTCTGCAGTCATTGGGTGCATCAAAGATAAACAAGAAGCTGAGTACAGAGAGCTGGTGAACTGCTTTGTTGCATGGTTGTGAGAACAACCATCTAATCCTGAATGTCAACAAAACAAGGGAGATGATTGTAGATTTCAGAATAATCAGTAACAAATTCAATTCTGTTTACTTAATGGGAGAAGAAGAGATGGATGAGGACTATAAATATCTTCTTGTTCACCTGGACAACCAACTATACTAGAGACAACTGTGAAGAAGCTTAGGTTCTTCAGCATTTGTATCAAGATGCTGCATATCCTCTATCAGTCTGTTATAGAATGTGATCTCTTCATCATCTTATTTACACACAAATGCACAGATGTTGCAGGAAGACATAGCGAAAGGGCTATGTTATTTCACGGCAAAACACAAGAGGGAAAATCACGAACTAGCTAGGATTGTGTTTGTCCGTGTGTCAGTTTGACGAGCTTGTTCGCCGTCTACAACCCCTCATCCAACGCCGGACGAGACACAGTTCACCCGTGAGTGTTTCCGAAAGACTGGCTGTAGCGTTGTGCGTTTCGGCTTTGGGTGCAAACCAACAGACAATCGCACAGAGCTACAAGCTAGCACTCTCTGGGATGGCTGATATGCCAGCTGATGTGCCAGGCGTTGTGGACAGAGCCCACAGGCCTCCTTTCTGTCATCTCTGCAACGCTATCAGCGGCACTGTCTGCGGTCACCTACAATTTTGCGGAAGTGCACCAGAGTGTCTACAGAAGGTGGGGAAGCATATCTGCGCTAACTGTGACACACAGGCAGACGACCTGGTTTCTGAGTATAAACCAGACTTAATCCTGTCTAGACTTAGACTCTTCTTTTATTGTATTGTATTGCACAAAAACACAAGGTGAAACCCTTGAACCCCTAAGTACCGGACCCACAGTCGTGGTCCAGCTGCTAGCATGACCCTCGTAATTTTACCACAAACCCCCAGTATTGATGTAAAAAAACATATTTGGCACAGCTTGGTGAGTGACATTTATGGATAAATGTGCCAAAAAAAATGGCCTCCTCCGCCTAAGAAATTTCTTACTAATACCATTCTAAAATAAATATGATTCATCTGATTGGGTCCAAATTTGGTATATTTTTACACAACATTTAGATTTGAAAGTCTGTACTACTTTTTGTGCTATAAATAATATTTTGGTAGTGTTTTTGCAATGTGTTTTATTTCAAAGAAAATTTTGGTGAGGAATTCAAGATAGATTTAAAATATTTTGTATTTCCTGTCTATAATATTTCAAGGCAGGGTCAAAAGCTACAATGGTGCTGACACCAGTAAGAAAACCATTCTATGACATCTTACCTTTACAGGCATTACTTAAAATTTTTCTTCTTAAATCTAATAGCTTTGAGGCTACTCACCATGGCTACTTTTGTGTGTTTTTGTCAGGCAGAAATTTATTTATACCCCCTTAGGGTGTAAGAGGTTAACAAGGAAATGTCGATTGCTTGGCTACCAGTGTAAGCGCTAAGAAAAGATTCCTGCGACAATAAATATGTTTTCTATGAGTAGAGCTAGCTATATACACAGTAGAGTATATATATATATATATATATGCATTTTGCATATATATTGCACTGAGTTGTGAAAATGAAGTATTATATTGAAGACAAAAACTATACTAAGCTGCATGTATTGTCCATGTCCATGGGGACTGGAGTGTATTGTGGCGTTAAACAGTCTGATGGCTAGACAAACTAAACTAAGTTGCAGTAGTCCGGTCGTTAATGCATGGGGATCGCGAGTTAGGCAGCTAAAGCAGTTCCATGGCGAACTGTTCAGTGATGCCCGGGAAGCGGGCGTTATGATGATCTTCTGCCTGTCCTCACCCACTCTCTGTGCATAGTACTTCCAGTCCAGCCCCCGCAGCTCCCAGACCACTGTGATGAGCATGCAGCTGCTTTATGTTGGGTTTCTAAACCCCCAACTCCCCAACATACACCTCCCCAATACGCGACACACACTTCTTCTGATTCACATAAAAGTATCAGAAAATAAGAAGGTCCTGAGAAAACCTAAATGGAAGATAGATGCATGTAATGATGTGTAGTAATCAGTTACTACTCTGAATTGGGATAACTTAAACGTTATGCCTTTTGCAGCATGTGTGGGTGTTTCAAGTATTACCTCTACCAGAAACACAGCAACACATCTGCTTTGTTTCACATATGCAATGCCTGGTTTCCATCAGTCATGTCCTGGACAAGACTCTTCTTTTCCCCAGGGGCCAAAGCAAGCGATTAAACAGTAACACACAGCTGATTTTAAGCTTTTGTTCATTTTTTGGATGGATGATATGAATATCTATCCCAGATTCTGATGGCACCTGATATTCTACAGCCTTGGAAAAACAATCATCTTGCATCTCAGATTTTGTTTTCACAACCAAATGATTTGAAATTTGCTTTTAAATGTTGGTTGTACCTGAAAATATTCAAATTTGTCAGTTTCTCTAATATTACCATTTATTTACAGCAGAAAATTACAGTTGCATTAATTCAAATGATCAAACCAGTGACACCACCCCGGTCTGCTCGAGACAATGTTGTCAACAAAGTGCAAATCACCACCATGTCTTTTGAGATTGCCCAAAAATTCAAGGTTTTTGGTCAACAATACAAAACTCATTACCAGAGGTGTCAAGTAGTGAAGTAAATTGTCTATATACCAAAGTGAAGTATTGTTGGATAGACAATTAAATTGTCTATATAACAATGTTATACATTATAAAACATGGATGCATAAACACCTAATTTTATTTCAGTGTTAAATTCTATTTAAAGTAACAGATAATTAAGTATGTCTCCAGACCTTTACTGGTTGATGATTTTCTTTATTCTGATTTTTTAATGTTTATAAATATTTATTTCCACGTCATGTGCTCCATCCAATGCAGATCATTGGCGCCATCCGCGGCGCATCTAGTGAAAACTAGTGTAATTGGATGAGTCATATAACGCAAACACTCATTGGTTAGCTAAAAGGAAATCATCAGAAACAAGCAGGTGTTCTTCAAACTGCAAACGTGAATTGTCTATGCCATGCTACAATGATGGATTTAGAAAAGATGTTGAAATGTCTGAAAGGTCGGACACAGGCGAAGCGTGCTCGAGGAGATGGAGAACAACAAGACCTCCCTCATCCTTGGCCCTATCTCTAAAGAATTTTTTGAAAAATAGTCGAAGTAAAATTTAGCTTTTAATTCATATAGTGGCATCTGGCTGTTTTGTTTTTTTTTAAAGGTTGCTTTTATACTTTTATACTTTAAGTAGTTTTTGGAGCACATACTTTTTTACTTTACTTGAGTAAAGAGGTCAAATTGATACTTCAACTTTTACCAGAGTGTTTTAAACTGCAGTGTCTATACTTCTACTTAAGTAACAAATCTTTGTACTTTTGACAACACTGCTCATTACAAGACATTTTCGGAGAGGATTTGTTACTGGACTTTAAAGTTGTAGGGAAATTATATTTAAATGTCAAATCATTCTGGCTTAAACATGTATATAAATGTACTCTTTTATCAGACCATACTGTCCCTCAAATGTTAGAACATTTCTATTTAAAAAAATCCTGTCTTAAAATCTGTGTGTTTTTCATTATCTTATGCGGGTCACTAAGTTATACGTCCAGCCTTAACGCCCTAAATTCAGCCACTCATAAATCAACTGGTCATCTGTCCAATCAAACCAAAGCCGAACCCATTAGCATCTTGATTCAAGGGCTCCAGAGACGTAATACTTACGGCTGGAAGCCTTCTACACCAAACCAAGCTTCTGCAGCCCTGGCGTCCTCTTCCCACAACATCTTCATCCCCGCTTTCCTCCTCTAAATAAAAACTGTATGATGGAGGAGACTCATCCATCGACCTCGACACTAAACTCTCCTCCTCTTGCATGTTTCCTCTGTCCATGAGTGTTCCTTGACAGTGTCGTTTCTAAGTCACCAATTTGCTACTTGGTCCCAATGGAATTTCTCATTGGGAACCAAGTACTCAGCACTAAGTTGCTAACTGGTTAGCAAGATGCTTCGAAAAAACCGGCCACAACCAAACTAGCTTGCGAAACCTTCTCACCACAACTATCCCGACCTCTTGATAAACGACCAATTACATTCACTTTATTCACTCGTATAAAATAATTCACCGCTCGGGAGAATTCAGAAATGCAACCATTGGAACAGCTGCTTCCCTACGACTTTAAGACTTTGTATCTGGGATGTGTTCCTCAAGACTGGCTGAAAGTGGACAAATACTTAATGAACATCCTCTTGGTAGCTAGCAAAAAAACTATCACGAGGAAATGGCTACAACCAGAAAGTCCAACACTTGGTACGTGGGGAGACATTGTGGTGGAAATGTATAAGATGGAACAAATAACAGCCTATGTTAGCCTAAAAATGGAACTCTTCTTAGAGCAATGGTTGAAATGGTATTTCTTTGCTCCAGCCAATTGGCCTAACAGCCCTACTTTATTACTATGACATTATAATGTAAAATGTATCCTATTGTATGAACACGTATGTGAGAAACTCCCTGTATGTACATAGTTCTATTCTTAAGGTGTGTTGTTCCCCTCTTCCCCTTTCCCTGGAAAAAAAACAAACAATAATATATACATTAAAAAAAGAAAAAATGATGAATAAAGTCTATATGTCATATGATTAAGATGTAGATAGTCGAAGAAAAAGTCTAGAAAACATTATATTTTCCAAGTTACAAACTGTAAGTTAAGCTACATAATGAGAATGAGAGTGTTGGCCTAGTGGGTTAGAGCAGTGCGCTTGTACTCTGAGAGGATTGCAAGTACCCTGTTTGATCCCAACAGCCTGCACTCTGGGGTCCTGAGGAAAACCCTTAACCCCACACTGCTCCCTGGGCACCGCACAATGGCAGCCCACCGCTCCCCAAGGGGATGGGTTGAATGCCAAGTGTGAGTTTCCCCACTGTGGGGCAATAAAGGGGTTATGCAAGCAGAACAGAAAATAAAACCTATAGATATTCATCTCAAAACTTCAGAGGTTTGATAAGTGTGTTCATCGTACACATGGAATACTTGGTTGATAGAGAGAAGCGAGCAGAACTCTAGAATTTCCTGGTCGTTGGATGAGTTGACTGTAGACATCAGAAAACATGTTGGACTTAAGAAGGTTCTCTGATCAACATTGACTGTGGAAACTTTACCATGGACTGAAAATGCCAGAAAGAGAACTTTGGGCCAAAGAGCCACAGTCCCCCTGAGCTCAGTTAACAATCCACACTGTATTGCCAAAAGTATATGCTCACCAACCCAAATTAATTGAATCAGGTGTTAAATTCACTTCCATGGCCATAGGTGTATACGATCAAGCACCTCGGCATGCTGACTGATGTTCCAAACATTTGGGAAAAGAATCGCTCTCAGGACCTCAAGAATTCCAACACTGCACTGCGATAAGCTGCTGTGATTTTTTCACTCCTTAATATTCCACAGTCTGCTGTGTCATAAGAAAAAATAACAACAGCAACTCGGCCATAAAGTGGGAGGCTACATAAACTGAAAGAGAGGGTCAGCAGATGATGAAGTTCATAGTGTTAGGGTCCAGAGTTCAAGCTCCACTCGACAGACTGCCACTCTGGGTCCATGAACAAGACCCTTAACCCCTACACTGCTCCTCGGGATCCCCAAACCCATTGAGGATAATTGATGAAAAAGTTCAATTCAATTCCAATTCAATTCAGTTTATTTTATATAGCGCCAAAATTCACAACACATGTCATCTCAAGGCACTTTACAGTTCAACCAGATCATACAGTCAAATTGATACAAAGTTTTCTATCTAAGGAAAACCAGTTGATTGCATGACGACTCATTGGCTCAAATACAATCCCCACACTAAGCATGCTTGTAGCGACAGTGGAGAGGAAAAACTCCCCTTTAACAGGAAGAAACCTCCAGCAGAACCAGGCTCAGTGTGGCTGCCATCTGCCGAGGCGACTGGGGTTCAAGGAGACAGAAGCAGAGATACAAAAGCAGCTGCAAAGGCGGCCCTGTCCAGAAACACACAGCCAGGCAGGCGAGCTCCCAAGGCAGCTCCCATGCCAGAGGGGCGAAGAGAGCACATCCACTCCAGTCACGGTCCAGAGAAACAGGACCACACTGGAAAACAGGCCGATCTCCAGCATCTATAAAACAAGGGTGTTGATAGAAGCAGCACAGCTGATGTTTCTTTCCAGGATGACGTCACAGCCAAACAGGAACAGGCAGAGGCAAAGCTACTCTGAGGGAAAAGCAGAGAGAGAGCAGAAGGTTAGAGATTGAACTAACAGATTCTGCAGAATAGAGGGAGAACAGAGAGAGAGAATGAAGCAGAATGATGAAATAGGGGTCCCTATATTATCCCAAAGTCTAAGCCTATAACCCAGCACATAGCTATAGAGATAGCTCAGGATAACCTTAAGCCACTATAACTATAAGCTTTATCAAAAAGGAAAGGTGCAAAGTGAATTTCATTTACTTTGTACCTATGCCAGTGTAATGACAATAAAGTTGAATTCTATTCTTCTATTCTAAGTGTCTGGTGTGGATGAACTTGACTGGCCGGCACAGAGTCTTGACCTCATAGAACACCTTTGGGATGAATCAGAGCTTAGACTGAGAGCCAGACCTTCTCGTCCAACGTCAATGTGTAACCTCACGCATGTGATTCTGGTCGGCAAATCTCCATAAACATTCCTAAACCTTGTGGACAGCATTCCCAGCGGATGTCCATGTCCATGGCATAGACGCAAGGTTTTATAGGAGAGGTCAGGCAGAGACCAGTGAGCTTGAGCTCTATACTTTGATTATGGATAAAAAGGTTTTCAAGTTTATGAGGGGAAGAGGAAGGCCTCAGAAGAAAATAAGATATAGACCAGAGTGTACTGGGGAGAATCTTATATGCAATGGTAGGATCCAAAAAAATGACAAGTGTTTCTTAACTTTATTGCTGGAAAGATTGTCCATTAAACATTTATCAACAATTGCAGCATTATATCAATATAAACAAATTTTAATTCATACTTTGAGTCCATCTATTTTATATTCATCTGTAATAACGTAGAACACTGCTAGACGACAGTAGATCCCGATAACATAACATTTTCTTCTGCCAAATAAAACACAAACTAAAAGAACAAAAATTCTGTATTTATCATTTTTAATGTCAGTATGTCGTATTTTTATTATTATTATTAATATACAAACAACTTAAATTCTTAATTAGCTAGAGCATTCAACTTTAGTGTAATACTGCTGCCACCCTCTGTTTTAGAGAGGAACTGTTCGTGAATTATGTCCAGATGGGTTCACCTGGTCTAGGGGTGACCATGGCCACCTCTATGAATTAGGAATAGGATTCCACTTAAGCTCATATATGAATCAATCAGTGGAGTGAATACTTCTAGCACTGTAGTGTAGCTGATGATTACTCTGGGGCTTGACACAAGGAATATTGCCACCTATATTCAGGATTTTTCTGTGTTTAGTGGCTATCAGTGCAGTCAGTCTGACCTCAATCTGACCTTTGCAATTCTTTTCATGTAATATATTTTTTCCCTCCACCAAACTTACTATGAATATGCTTGGACACAAATATCTGCAAAAAAACAACTTATTTTATTTTACAACTGACCAAGTGTCTTACTCTCCTTGTAGGGATGGCAATGGCTTCTTCTGAACTTCTGTCCTATAAGGAGTTTTATCTAATCAATAAATGTTTGTAACCATGTTGATATTTGTGTTACTTTTTTCCCCCTGAATAGTTAGTTGATCCTTTTGAAGCACAGCCAGAGATGTCACAGGTTTCTAAACACCCAACTGTTTCAAACTTTAACTTTTTGTGCTGCACTTTTACTGTATGCTCTATTCAATTCAGTTCAGTTCATTTATATGCCGCCAATTAACAACAGGTCATCTCAAGGCACTTTACAATTCACCGGTTCATACAGTCAAATTGATTTCTCTAACATGGTAGGCCTAATAAACCAGAAAATAAAAAAAATATTAAAATGTATTAATATTTTTGCTATATGCACAACGAATCTAATAAATGTATTAATTTAATTTCAATAAATATTGACACTTTTTTTTTTTTTTTTTGTAGTTGTTTCAACGAAATTTCTATTAGATCTACATAGATTTCTAGATGCTTTTGTACAGTTTCGACACCGTCACCCTCATCCCCTCCTCTCTCCGCCCTGCATGTCGCCGATTGATGACGTTTCCTCCTGCGGTTTGGCACCGCGGTGGTGTTTACGGCTAGCTGCTAGCTGATACAAATATGTGACACATAAAGCTGCAGGAACAGAAGTCGTTTTTCATATAAACTCAAACACAAAACCCTTCATAATGACCAACAGGACATCGTATTTCTATGACCCGGACGTGGGCAACTTTCATTACGGTCAGTCTTTATGGTAGCATGAAAGGAGTCGGCTATTAGCTAGCCTTATGCTAACAGCTATAATCAAATCTGTTGTTTTTTATTCATTGCCTGTACGGACGACCTATAGAACATTTTCTGATGCATTTAAAGTTATTTAGTGCTCGTTTTTATTTTTAATAATCCTCGATCTTTGCATTAAAGATACCGGCTGTTGGATACAGACTAGCCTATTAGCTTACTTTGGTTCCTATGGCATCACATGGAAATCTTTATTATTATTTATATATTTATTTTTTTTATTTAACAGAGCCACTAATTCATGACAATGTGACTGTTTATCCCCCAAAATTCAGACTTTCCTGAGATCTTTGAAGACATCTGAACTTATTGAGGATTTTTTGCATTAGATGCTTGGGCTGCTTTTCAGACATTATTTTGTCTCTTCTTTCTTTTCCTTTTTTCAGTTTTTTTGCTCATTTCTGGCTAAATGTCAAAATTTTCCATTATTTTTTGTGTTATGTGTTTAAATCTTACTAGGAAAATAACCTTAACAGCCATTTAATGTAGTTTAACAGCTGATGTTTTCTAAAGATCTCCGTGTTTTTTAATCACAGTCCTTAAGGAAAGTGTCACATCATAATAGAGTAACAGTAAGACCGTTTTTTCGGTGTGGTCCTGTTTCTCTCACTGTGACTGGCTGGATGAGTAACCTTTTAAAAAAAACAGCCAAATGCCACTATATGAATTGAAAGCTGAATTTTTCGACTATTTATAAAAAATTTTTTAGATAGGGCCAAAGATGAGGGAGGTCTTGTTGGTCTCCGTCTCTATCTCCAGATACGCTCTTCCCTGTGTCCGACCTTTCAGACATTTCAGCATCTTTTTCTGAATCAACATTGTAGCATGGCATAGATAATTCATGATTGCAGTTTGAAGAACACCTGCTTGCTTCTGATGATTTCCTTTAGCTAACCAATGAGTGTTTGCGTTATATGACTCATCAATTCCAATTTCCAAATCCAATGACACTAGTTTTCACTATGTGATGTGGATGGAGCCAATGATCTGCATTGGATGGCGCACATGACGTGAAATAAATATTTATAAACATTAAACCAGGGGTCACAAATTAAAAATCAGAATAAAGAAAATCATCAACCAGTAAAGAGCTGGAGACGTATTTAATTATCTGTTACTTTAAATAGAATTTAACACTGAAATAAAATTAGGTGTTTATGCATCCATGTTTTATAATGTATAACATTGTTATATGTTATATAGACAATTTAAACGTGAAATAGATATTTATAAACATTAAACCGAAGCCAAAAGTTCCTAATGTAACTTTTGTTTTAAAAATGTAAGGAATAAAAGTACAGATACTAGTGTGAAAATTTAATGAGTAGAAGTCAGAAGTAGGAAGAAAAATAAGTAATGGAGTAAAGTACCAATACCTAAAAAGTGTACTTAAGTACAGTTATGAAGTATTTGCTTTGTACAGTTGCCCTTTCTATCTCTGCTTCTGTCTCCTTGAACCCCAGTCGGCCTCAGCAGATGGCGGCCACACTGAGCCTGGTTCTCCTGGAGGTTTTTTCCTGTTAAAGGGAGTTTTTCCTCTCCACTGTCGCTTCTAAGCATGCTTAGTATGAGTTGGATTGCCTTCTAGTGAATGAGTCGATGCAATCAGCTGGTTTTCCTTAGATAGAAAACTTTGAATCAATGTGACTGTATGATCTGGTGAACTATAAAGTGCCTTGAGATGACGTGCTGTGAATCGGCGCTATAGAAATAAACTGAATTGAATTGAGTGTTTAATGTGGGATGTGGGCTTCCAACAGGTACCGGGCATCCCATGAAGCCTCACCGTTTGTCTTTGACACACAGCCTGGTGTTGCACTATGGGCTTTACAAGAAAATGATGGTAGGTGGCGGTCAACACTAAGAGCTGTTTTGTTTTACAGCCTGTGGTAACGTGTAATCTACTGTCACCAACCAGGTTTTTAAACCGTACAAAGCCTCACAGCATGACATGTGTCGCTTCCACTCTGAGGACTACATCGACTTCCTGCAGAAGGTCAGCCCCAACAACATGCAGGGCTTCACAAAAAGCCTCAACACCTTCAATGTAGGAGATGACTGGTGAGAGCCGCTGTTTTTTCACCCCTCCCTTTGTTTTGCGGGATAACTGACTCTGACTAATCTATATTCACTCTCTGCTCTTGCATTTCAGTCCTGTGTTTCCAGGTCTGTTTGAGTTCTGCTCAAGGTACACAGGAGCATCTTTACAGGGAGCAACGCAGCTCAACCACAAGGTGACAAACATGCTGCAAATATCTGAACGTAGCAGAATCAGGCCTCTTCTATCAAAAACATCACAGCCACTTATTTATTTGAGGTCTTTGATGAGATCTATATAACAAACATGTTATTTGTTTTGGAAGAAAAACACTCCCACTCTGCTCCCTGGGCTCCGCACAATGGCAGCCCACTGCTTCCCAAGAGGATGGGTGAAATGCAGAGAGTGAATTTCCCTATTGTGGGACAGTAAAGGAATTTACATTATATAAAGAGGGTGAGGTCTGTCTGTGACAGAGAGGGCAAGGTGGGCTGCTGATAAATGAAACTGAAAAAGTTCTTGATCAAAAAGATTTTGAGTTTTAACTTTACTGTTTTGTCCAATTTTTGTTTCTTTCTCATCAGCCTCAGTACAAATGCTCGCTCTTGACCAATAGAGACGTTGCTAACGTCCAGCAGACCAATAGATTCCTCAGTCCAGGAGAAAGCCCCAACATAAAAATGTTGTCTTTACTGCTAAATCATCCAAACTGCTTTTTCATTTGCGTCTCCAACGCTGCTCATTCTGTTACTTCATTAAAATGATAACAAAGGAAGGTCTAATATTTAAATTTCTATAGATGTCCCAGTTAAACGCTATTTTAACTTATTCACAAATGAATGAGTCTTGGAAATGATAATGAAATATACACTTTGGATTATTTATTTCAAATTTGATTTATAATTAAAAAAAAATGCAGCTTTATTTTGAAGATAAAAAAGCATTTCTTTCCCAGCTCTGCTCTTTAGTTTAGTTCTAGACAGGTCTTGGAAAAAGTGTTGCTTCATTCAAAGTCTCTTTAAGCTCAATCCTTCCTAAATGTGTTTAAAAGGTTTATCCATTTTTTATTTCTGAGTTCTGTCTCCATGAAGCATTTCTTTGTTGCTAAAATCCTTTTTTTTTCCAGATTTGTGATATTGCCATCAACTGGGCTGGAGGATTACATCATGCCAAAAAGTTTGAGGTGAGACCAAACAGTGGATCCAGCCAATGGCGTAACGACACACACAACAATACGCCCGTAAGCAACATTATCTGGTGGGCCTCATATGGAGTACAACACCTGATAAAGGTTCAGGATACGGCGACAGATCGGCCAAGAAGATACAATTATGCAAGTCTCAGCAGTATATTATCACACATCACACATGGAAAAATAGGTACTGTGCACCTTGAATTGAACCGTTGCAGACAGCACACCACATGTTAGCACAACAAACCATGGGGCTACTTTGAGCTTCACAGCCCCCCTCCTCCCTGAAGCTCTCTCCATTCATCTCCTGGTCGCCATCTTTACTCACTGTAGCAGCAACGTCCTCCTCTCCCTCTTCGTTTTTTTTTTGAAAGAACGTGTTTATTTTGGGAAGTTTTTTCCTTTCTTCCAGCAGCTCCTCTTTTATTTTCTGAAATCCGCTTAAGTACCTCTTTTTAGTATCCATCGCCATTAACATATGTAGCGGTTATGGTTTTAATCTACACTCAAGGTTACCCATAATTCCAAGTCGTAGTGTAAAAAATAAAATACTCAAATACATCGTTCTTTTAAGATCTTTATTGCGGTTTGAAACACATTATATGAGTGTATTTTTTTGTTATATCTTAAGTTTTATTGATTTTGAAAAAGAGCAAATACACAACATACAAGGACAATTAACAGTTTTTATAGTGTGAAATTGAGTTGTGAGACTTTTTTACTTGAGTAAATCTTTCACAGGACGACAGCGTTTGCTGAAAATGTCTTTTTGGAGTCTTAACGAGTATGTTATCTTTTCCATTTGGTATAATTCCCTCACAATTTGGACCCATAAGTTGTAGGAAGGTTGTTTCCACTTAACTGTGATGCATTTCAGGGCTGTTGTAAGAAGAACAGTTCAGAGATATGATTTAACTCGTCCTTGCAGCCCAACTGAGTATTGCAACCGTTACATCCTTGGGGATAACCTCTTGTAAGATTTGGTTTATCGCCTTCTACACATCATCCCAAAAGGTTTGCAATTTGCGGCATGACCAGAACATGTGTGTATGATGGGGGAGTGCAGAGCCAGTTTCTCCAACACAAACTTGGTACTTTAGGATCCATTTCAGCTAATTTATTATATTTTTTTTACCACCCGTCTAATGAACTATACACAGTTATTAACATAGTAATTAAAAGTACCACTGTCTGCTTTTCTATTGGTGTCGGTGTTTAAACGGCTCACCATCATGTCGAATTCTGGCATGTGTTGCGCGGTATAAATACGGTCTCCAGTCTGGGTCAGTCACTTCAGTATCAGGTGGGTTAAGAGGAATTTTTCGCACCATTATATGTGCAAAGAGACGTCCTAGTCTACAATAGCGTAGAGGGCCTACCAGGTGTCAGTGATGAGGCCCCTAAGAGGTCGTGTTCCCGTAGGCAACTGCTGTCTCTGCTTACCGATATCTACGCCTCAGGATCCAGCCTCATTGGCTTTAGGCCGCCTGGAACCAGTTTAACTCCAACATGTCTGCTTTGTGTTTGCAGGCGTCTGGCTTCTGCTATGTAAATGACATCGTCATCAGCATACTGGAGCTTCTCAAGTACGACCCTGCTTCCTCTAAATGATGCTGCTCGTTTGTTTTCACACATTTGACTCTTTTTTTTCTTCTTTCCAGGTACCATCCGCGGGTGCTGTACATCGACATCGACATTCACCACGGCGACGGCGTTCAGGAAGCCTTTTACCTGACTGACCGCGTCATGACCGTGTCGTTTCATAAATACGGAAACTACTTTTTCCCCGGAACAGGTAAGTGCTGCAGCTTGATGTTATAGTCGTTCTGTACTTGTGGACGCACTGAGCAGGCGTGGGTGTTCCCTGAAGGTGACATGTACGAGGTGGGGGCTGAGAGCGGCCGATACTACTGCCTCAACGTTCCTCTGAGAGACGGCATCGACGATCAGAGTGAGTGAAACGGTCGGTCGGTCGGTCGTCTGAAAGGTTCGCTGTGTTTACGGCTGTCTTCCTTTCAGGCTACAGGCAGCTCTTCCAGCCGGTGATCAAGCAGGTGGTGGATTATTACCAGCCCACCTGCATCGTTCTGCAGGTTGGTCGCTTGTTTTAGGGCCGCAGGAAGCAGCTCAGTTCGATTTCCGTTCGTTCATGAAACTGTTTGTGTTTGCAGTGCGGAGCAGATTCTCTGGGCTGCGACAGACTGGGCTGCTTTAACCTCAGCATACGAGGACACGGGTGAGTCTGCTGCACCAAACGCTGCTGCTTCCACTCGCTGATCCCTGCCTGATTCTCCGTGTTCTTTTCAGGGAGTGTGTGGAGTTTGTAAAAAGTTTTAAGATCCCTCTGCTGGTTCTCGGAGGAGGAGGATACACGGTGAGGAATGTGGCCCGCTGCTGGTGAGTGAAAGACAAACCAGAGATGGAAAAACAACTTTAAAAGTCCAGCTTCCTGGTAAACATCTCTGTCGTTACCTGTAGGACCTTTGAAACGTCTCTGTTGTTGGAGGAATCCATCAGCGATGAGCTGCCTTATAGCGGTGAGCTACAAGACCTGCAGCTTTTTCAACCAGACTTCTTTAAAGTCTGTAGAGCAGGATATGAACAGCTAACACCAAGAATGATCTGAAATTCTTTCTTTCTCCTGCAGAGTATTTTGAGTACTTTGCTCCTGACTTCACGCTGCATCCGGATGTGAGCACCAGGATAGAAAACCAGAACTCCAGACAGGTAGATCGATGGTTCTCACTGTTTTCAGACGCTTTGATGCTGGTGGAGCGTGTTTAGCGAACTTTAGCAACTCAACACGTCACATCAAGCTGTCAGGGAGGCTGATCCAGGGTCTGCTGATAAACAATATTACTAATCATGATGACCTCGCTGACATTTTAAAGTGGACTTTTATGTTTAAAACATTTAAACTATGGGGTAGTATAAACATCTTTTAAAAATTTATTTGTGGCCTAAATTTCTAAATATAAGTCAAAATATTTAATTTAAGAATTGTATTTGTTTCTTGTTGTTAGCTCATGCATGTAACAGATGTTTCATCTGCAAATAACGTTCAGAAGTTAGAAATTTACAACTTTCTAAAATACAAATCACTGATTTCGAAAACAAAACATTTTGAAGTATGACTCTACGAGCCTTGATGAAGGTGTTGTTATGTAATGTCTAACATTGTATTTCTACAGATGATCAGTTGTCAGATTAATGTACGAGCCGAGAACAAAGAACAAATCTTACTTTTGTTTTAAATTATTGACTCATTCACAAATTTTGAGATCTTTGACACATTTTTTCCACACTCTCTCCACTGCATGTGACATCGAACACTAGCGAAGAAAAGTAGCGAGGTTAGCTCCTCCTGAGGCGTCTGTAACCCTGTGCTCAGCGTGCTGCAGGCTTTAGGCTCCATGTTGACTCTAATAGTGTTTGGTCTGAGCGCAGCATCAGGCCTGTTTCCTCATTGAAAACATTCTAGGGACGATTCAGTGTGAAAATGATGGATGAGTCCAGCTCTAAATGGATATGAAGAAGCTATTTGCTAAGCTTGTTTTGTTCAGTCTGGGAAAACTGAAGCCGTGTTTGTGTCCCTCAGTACCTGGAGCAGATCCGGCAGACCGTGTTTGAGAACTTGAAGATGCTGAACCACGCACCCAGTGTCCAGATCCACGACGTTCCCTCCGACATGCTGAGCTACGAGCGCAACGACGAGCCCGACCCCGATGAGAGGGGAGCCGAGGAAAACTACACCCGGTCAGTGGTTAGCCGTGCTAGCATGCTTCCTCCATGTTTAAAAGACTTTGTAAACATGACGTCTTTGTGGTTCCCACAGGCCCGAAGCAGCAAACGAGTTCTACGATGGCGACCATGACAACGACAAAGAGAGCGACGTTGAAATCTGAAACGCTGCAGCTTCCCTGAGAATCAGCGGATTCATGCAGGCAGCTAACGGAACATGCTGAGATTTTCTCACCACTCGGAAGTTGCTTTTTTTTATGGATTCTGACATGTTTTTGGTATTTTATGATCAACGTTGCGTTTTTTCTGTGTAATCCTGATGTTTGTGCTTTTGTATCTGAAAGGTTTTTGAATCCATTGATTCGTGTGCGTCAGACCGGGTCAGACCAGACGAAAACTCTCCCGGCTTTATGGATCAGTTTAAAGTCACCACTCGTTTTTTTAAGTAGCTGTGATTTATGCGACGTGTTCACATGTGAAACCCAAACAAAGCTTGATAACACGTCCCGCCTGCAGTCTGGTATAGACTCATTAGAGTTTTGATAGTTTTGTTAATAAAAACTGAATCAGTGGCCATCCACACAGCTTTCTATTTCCCACCACTAGAGAGTGAATTTTGTTCCATTAATGGTTTGGTACATATGAGCAAAATGAAGGAATCCAGCAATGAAATGTTTAAACACCTCAATAAAAAAAGCCAAAAGGTTTGGAGAGTAGATTTGTTTCTTTAGATATTTTTTTTTATTTATTTATATTTTTCCTTTTTAAAAAACAAACAAACAAAAAAAAAACATTTTATATAAAAAGAAAAAAAAGTCAGATTGAGTTTGATGAATTGCATTCCTTTCATAGTTCGCTTTGGACAATGACTGATATTGAAAGGTTTCTAACAAAAAGTCGCAACAGAAAAGCATCTTTGCTCCAGAAAGGAAAACCGCGCTTTTTATGAAGAGAACGTGATCCGTAAAGAGCAGTTGGAAAAGTGCCATTTAGAAAACTTGATCCTGTAAAACTGAAATGGGTTTAAATGTAAAATCAGCAAAAAAACAAATTTTTTAAAAAAAAATTTAAATTTATTGTATTTCGAACAGACATTTAAAAACTGATCAAAGGAAAGAAAAATTTGGATAAAACAAACTTAAGAATGAAAATATAAGAGCAAATTATTTTGCCCATGTGACATGCAAATTGTATATTTCCTGTTCGAAAAGAGAACGAATTAGAAGAGATACATCTTATAATGTCCTGCCCCTTTCCTGCTTGTCAATTTATCATCAATTAACTTTGTCAAAAAAACCAAAAAAACACTTGTTTCCATTCCACATGATGTTTAGCCATGTACAATTATTTTTAAGTACTACTTATGTCATCAATTACATTATAGACTATTAAACAGTCATCTTATATAGCATATTTTGAAATGAGCTCGGTTTTAATCAGTTTTAAATTTATAAAGTATTAAAGTCATCACTTCTCTTTTTAAATAAAAATTTATGGTGTTTTTTTTTATTTACAAAACCTATTTTTGCTTGAAAAATAATGGATCAAACCTGACTCCATATTCCTCTGGATTGAGGAGCAAAGAAGCATCTATTGGGCTGCTGGAAGCTACTAATAATGTTTTATAGGTTTGTTTGGACTGGGCTTCAAGTAAAGAGGATGAGATCTGAAAAAGGAAACAAAACCCTAGATATGTTATATTTTAGAATTGGGTTTAAATAATATCACACATTAGATAGATCTGTTTGAGTTTAAACTTCCTGGGATTAAATAAGGGCTCAACTGGGAACAATCTGTGGTTTTTGAGCAGAGACAGATCCACCTGGTATTAATGAAAGGTTGTGATGGATCCAGCAACAGCGATGCATCGAGACCATAGAGCAAAACACTACAAACGTATCTGTCAACATGACGCATCTGCTAAAAAAAAAATCTCATCTTTTGTGATTCATCGTTAAAATTATCAAGAATTTTGGAGCAGCCTAAAAGAAATAGAAATATTACAGTCGTTGCACTTTAATTTTAATTTTCTCATTGTGTCATCCTTTTCCTCTCAGTTATCACTCATCTTATCTGAATTTAAGTTCATTTAAAATTGATCTTAGTTTATTTACTATTTTTTTTTCTGTACTTATTGTTTTAAAAATCCTAGTCCACCAGCATCCTCATTCACATTTTCCCTTAAATCTTCACATTATGATATATGTTTACATTATTTATTTGCTGCCTCTAAAAATATCAAAGACATAGATATGAAATAATGCAATATAACCTACAATAATTATATCAGTGTACTAGGTCATCAAATCAATAGTTTAGTCTGTAAAATAAGCTGCCTGTAGTGTCTTTAAATGTCCAGCAGGTGTCAGTATTGTGTGAGAATCAATGCAGCATTAATACAGTTTGGCTTCAAGATGCCTCTTTACCATCACTAATGAAAGGACAGTAAAACCCACGAATAGTAACAACCCTTTGTTGGCTTTTTAAGTGTTTATGTTTAACAAATTGAGACTTACAGCATCAGCCCCCCCACCCCACCCCGCCCAATCCTGTTACCTGCAAGAGGCTAATTGTTCTAGTTTACTTCCTGAACAATATATGGCCTTCAATAACATCTAGGAATCGAGACAAAAAAGTAAAAGTAAATCATGATTATTGATGTTCAGATGTTTATTTGTCAGAATATGTGACTGAATTTATATCTTAAAATGTGCTCTTTAAGGTGCTCTCTCTGTGAATGAGATTTTTATCAGCCATATACAGTGAAATGACAATGATTCAGGTATTAAAGGGCTCCAGAACAAAAAATTCTCAATTGCTTTTTAGTAGGAATGAAGATAACCCAAGATGAATGAGAAGATGTTACGAGTGTGAGCTATTTCTACTGTTTTCAAGATAAGCTAGTTCATCCATTAACTGATGATAGTAACAAGCTATAGGTTGATAAATTAATGTCTTCAAGAACGTCTTACCAAAATTATTCTAAACTGAAGGGTGACATGTTCACTTTAAAATGATCATTGACAAAATGACTTCATGATTCTTCCATTTGAAAAGAATTAAATTATTAAAATTCAACATGAAAAAGATAAATTGGAGAAATAAAATACCATTTTAATTAGAAAGTTTTTAGATTTTAAATGGAAATAAAAAATGCAAGATATGTGTTGGAGCTGTTTATTCTTTATTTCTTTATCCATTTGAATTGTGTTGATTCCTAAATTTATATTTTTTTTGTATTATTTACAGAGTTTATTTGCAGGTTAATAATTGTTGATTCTATTTCTTTGTTTTATTATTCTTCTTATTTATTTTTGTTCTGAGGTATGACAGGAAGTGATGTGGATCAGTCCACTTTTTAGAAGTGTCGGGGTCTGGGAAAGGACCAGGAGGCATTTTGGGTTTGGGGCCTATGGTTTTTACCAGAGCAAGAAAGGTAGGACAAAGGAAAAGTTTGAACTCTGTAATTTTTGGCTGAAATAGAAAATAAACCGTCCAGAACAATCATCAAGTTTGGCTATTGAACCTTCCTTTGCCTGCATACAGAAACTTGACCCCAGTTCCTTAGTAGTGGCTTAATGGAACTTTAATTGGATGTTTGGTTTGGCAAACGATCAACATTACAATATGTTCTTTGTTGCAACAGAAACTGGAGCTAAATTCCCTCTATACACCACTAGATGGCGACAAAACGTAAGGGAAAAAAAGACATTTTAGCAGGAGAGGGACACCCAGTTTAGTTTTAAGTCATTTATTGTTTCATATCACAGTCAGAAACTACAAACACACTCCCACCTACAGTTTAAAATATAATTTGACCTTTAATCCCCCCCATTGTGAGCCAGAAACCTGAACACAGCAAGTCCTGAACAGCATCAGCTTAGGCTAAATGTAAACCATAAATACGGTTCTCATCTCTTAAGGCTCTGATTTTAGCCTTCTGTGGAGATTATTAAGGTATAATAAGGTAGAGTCAGAGTCTTTCCTCGCATGCACATTCAGATGAAAACAAACAAAAATTGTGTTCCAATCAAATCAATTAGAAAGCGCATTTAAATGAGGAGACTGCAACTGTAGGCTGATTAAATAAAGAGGATTACAGGAGCTGCAAAAGGAGGATATATTCTTTGTAATCGAGCTTGAAAACAGCATCTCTGCACTGCAGATGTGATCCAATGTAAACATGGAGGACGGGAACTTTGCCCTGAGTGCAGGTTGGTATCAGAACAGCAGCCACTGGTTTCTAAATGGTGCCATCTGTACGCTGAGGGCCAACACTCTGATTTATTTAAACAGAAACTGTATTAGACAAACATTAAAAACAGAAAAAGCTTAATCTAGACTACAGCAGCAGATGAGAGGCGAAGGTTAGAAAGATCAAATCTGCTTTCCAGACATTTCAGAGGCAGCAGTAAGTCAGGATCCATCAGTTACAGTCAAATCTGCGGCGTGGCAGGAGCTCGATGACGGACCTAAAGTGCTGTGCTTCATGGCTGCACTGGTTTCTAACCCTGACCGAAGAAAAACACGCAACGTTTACCACCTTGCCTTTAAAATACACCTTGACAGGAACATTAAAACCAGCTCATTTAAAGGTTTTACATTATAAATGCAGAATCCAGAGAAAGTTTCAAATGTGGTTTGGGAAACACAGCGTTTAGGAAAGCAGTACCGTGGATGGCCACTGGGTGGCAGAGATCTAATTCTAAATCTACAGCCCAGAGGCTGCAGGCGGGACAGACACACAGGCTCAAACTAAAAGCTGAGTTCAGCAGCAAAGAGCAGTCTCCAATATCAGCCTATTAACCTCAAAATATCTGGATATCATGAAACCTCTGATGCACTGAGCTCAGAAATAGCTTATTGAAAATAATCCCCTGCAGTATGCACACCATTTCTCCAGCTAAGCTTCTGTGATGCTAAAAATATATATATATATGTATATATCCGAGCTCATTTGTATGTTTACACAACAACGGTTACAGAGGCTTCCAGTCCAGTTGTTCAGGTCTGACTGAAGGTAAACGGAGGAGGCGGCGTTCGGTTTCTACAGCTCTTCGCTCTCGTACAGCGGGGCCGTGTGCTGAGCAGGGCTCTCCACCGTCAGCGCGGGGGCGTGGCTCAGAGAGGACAGCAGCTTCAGGGTCTTCGAGCCCGGAGGGGCCGTTTTCATGGCTGGGGTTGTGCGAGCTGGAGGAGAAACACATGGAAGGGCTAAAAATCAGTAACTGGCAGATTTACAACAACTAACACTAAAATGTGAGCAAGATGTTTTTATCTGGGGGGGAATCTTCTAAATGAGAAGAGAACAAATTCAAAAGTGAAGTGCAGTAGATGCCACCCAGGGAGCCACAAATCTTAACTCTGTCTGGACACGGGCTAAAAATTCTTCTCATGCCACGTGTCTGAAAATAACTCCTGCATGCTGCACAGCGTGGCCGCAGCTCACTGCCAGATATGACCAGAATGTACCCACAGGAACAATGGGTTCCCAAATCTACACGGCTTACTTCTATAGTTTCCACTAAAACATTGAAAAGCTAAAGATAATCTGAACAGATTTAATATTCTCTAAATAAACTATAATTGACAGCATTACAATATTTGTTTTTCCATCAATAATGCCAATGGATACAATCACTAATCAAAATATTAGTGTTTTCTTCACTCAGGAACAGCTTCCACACCAAAGAGTTTCAGCAGAACCAGTTAGCATTTAGCCACGCTGAGCTCCATGAGCAGAAAAACAGTTTCAGATTATCTGATCTGGTTGAAATGAGAATAATAAAAAAATAATAACCTTGTAAAGACCTCGATCATATAAAACACTACTGTATTTTCTAGCCACTAGGGCAGGGGTGACCAATTAAAGCAGGGTCTGAATAAAGAAAATGATCAACCAGTAAAGGTCCACAGACATTTTTGATTATGTGTGGTTTCCATGGGTCATTTAAATCATTAAATTATTTTTTAAATTAAGGCCTTAATTGGCATTAAATTCATTAAATGGCATAAAAAATGCTTTATAAAAATTTTTTTTATAAAAACAATTTCATCAGATATGTCAGATATAAATGGTTCTGCGTGTTTGAGAGGAACTGCTTCCAGCCGTATGTTCGGAAAAGAAGCTCGAGGCGGAGAAAAAAGCTAAAGAATGGGAAAATGCTAATTCCAACAAAAGTGGCTGGAAAACGAGGAATTTGGGACATGGATGCAGCCTGTAGATCGTGTGTGTATGTATATATATATGTATATATATATATATATATATATATATATATATATATATATATATATATATATATATATATATATATATATATAGGCATTCAAATTATTTCTAAGACTATTAAAAAGTATTAAATTACAGTTAGCTAGTTCATGTATGAACACTGTTTATGCCTCCATGTTATACATTGAATTTTTAATAACAAAATATGAAGAACATTTTTCCATTTTAAAATCTAAAGTATTTTTTTTGAAGTAGAGAACAACAATCATGTTTGGTATATAGATAATTTCCTGATTCACATAAATTATAAAACTCCTGAACTGACCGCTTTGTTATTTTCTTTTTTATATCTTAATGAGAGCAGTGGGCTTTAGGCTGACCTGCAAGACTTTTATTTATTTTATATCAAGGAGCTCATTTTGAGCCTGATCCATATTTATTTTGATTCTGTTCATGGTGGGAGAATCCTGCTTCACAGCAGCAGGTTGAGCCACAACATCCTCTAAATGTTCAGGGTCATCTTTGAGCACCATTTCACTTTTTCTTTCACCAGTTCACCAGCAGTTCTTCCAGCAGTCCACACTTTCTCTGCTCTTTTTTCTCACCATCTTCTCCTTCTTCTCTCATCAATCCCGGCTTGCCACAGGGGTTTAAAAGTAACTAGCAGCAGCAACCCAGACCTCGGAAGCATCTTGCCTAACCAGTTAGCAAATCTTAGTACCTATTCAGGTTCCCTATGGGAAATCTCATTGGGACCAAGTAGCTACCAAATTAATTGGCTTAGAAACGACACTGTCGGGCGGAACCAACGCTATGGACAGAGGAAAACATGCAAAGAGGAGGAGAGTTTAGTGCTGAGGGCGTGGATAGTACTCCTCCGTCATATATCTTTTATTTAGAGGGAGGAAAGTGAGGATGAAGATGTTGTGGAGAGGACGCCAGGGCGACAGAAGCTTGGTTTGGTGTAGAAGGCTTCCAGTCAGTATACATGTTTGAACCCTTGCCTCACAATGACTTGAGCTCAATGGGAGAAGAAATTATTCTTATTTCAAACCCCGTTCCGTATATTAGCTGGGCGTAGATGTGAATCCCAGATGCTACAACCTAAAACATTTGATTGACAGAGATGACCGTTGATAAATAGATTGCGGGTAGGTGTTCAAGGCACGGCTTTATGTAACCAACTGTACTGCATATAGATAAATTGAAACAAACACAGATTTTAAGACCAGGACTTTTTAAAAATAGGGGGTTTCCCCATCTTTGGGAAAATGTTATGTCTGATAAAGAGTACATTTATAAACATGTTTAAGCCAGAATGATTTGACATTTAAATATGATTTCCCATACAACTGCTTTAAGATCAGATCTCCATACGCTTCAAAAAAACGCCAAAAAGTAAGAAATGCTTTTTTTTGTACATGACTAAAAGGTTCCACGCTTGTTGACGCAGTTTAAAGTGTATTTTTCATACAAAACTAAAGGGATAAACAGATATTGGCTATCGGTATGCTCATCTGACAGAGCACCATCAGCAGCTGTCCTTTGCTCATCTAAACTCACTTTCTGCGTCTGGAGCTCTCCACAGAGCAGATGCTGTGTTATCTGAGAGCAGAAACCTAATAGCTGAGTTCCACTTTCATTGATCCATCTGAGGGACGCATTCTGGCCATAAGCTGAACGACTCGCTCGCCTCACATCTTTAGGTTTCTACTCCCTCTTTTGTCTTTGTTGTGTCTGACAGCAGATGGAGGATGCGATGTGCCTACCACGGCATTGACTGTGTTTGGTTTTACAGCCTTGTTTCTATGGTAACCTGATGCAATCAGACGGGAGCCGCTCAGCAACATTTGCATAGAGGGATGGAGATACTTACTGCCGACGTCCAGCCTGGCGTTGCATGTGGACAGGCCGGCTTCATTGATGGCAGACAGCGTGTACCAACCAGAGTCGGACTTGGCTACTCTGTCTATGAGCAAACACTGCCGACCCGAACCGTCCTGGTACAGACTGCAGGAACAACAGCAGATCAGAATCAGATATACTTTAATTATCCCAGAGGGAAATTACAGTTGATGATTGGAGTTAGAGATACACAGATGTTTGGAGGCACTTCAGAAAGTTCATTCTGCATCAGGACCAACAGACTGCTGAACTCCTTTGTTCCTCAAGCCATCAAGCTGTACAACTCCTCACTTTGGGGAAGGAGGAGGTGATAGGAGGAGGAACAAGGGTCAGTACCCCCCTCCTTGGACATCTTATGCAAAACATTATTGTCACTCGTGCAATATTTTACTCTCACTGTGCAATAACACCTGCCAACTACTCTGGTACTACTGCCATTTTTTACTTATTTATCATTAAATAAGCAAATTTAAGTACATTTAACTCAGTACATTTCTGCAGCCCAAGTGCAATAATCCAAGTCAACGTCTTGTCTGTCATATTTTTTATCTTAAATGGCCAGAATTTCCCTGAAGAAGTAATCCCAAGGGATAAATAAAGTTGAGTCCAAGTCTAAAAATATATGAAATGTTCATATGGGGCCCCAGTAACCAAGCTGAGCAGTGAGTTTTTCCCCAGCAGAGCTGCAGCTCCTGCAGATCTGACTAAAATAACAAAGCCTTGGTTTTGGTGATACGACACCAAGAGGGAATAAACAACACAACCTAGATATCCATCCATTTTCCATCACGCTTATCCCAAGCAGGGCCGCATGGGGTGCTGTCTCCTATCTCGCCAGTCTATGGGCGAGAGGCGGGGTACACAGTGGACAGCTCGCCAGTCTATCACAGGAGAACACAGAGACAAACAAACAACCATTCACACACACTGACACTAAGGACAATTTAGACAAGCCAATTAACCTAACAGTCATGTTTTGGACTGTTGGAGGAAGCCGGAGTACCCGGAGAGAACCAACACATGCTCAGGAGAACATGCAAGCTCCATGCAGAAAGACCGGCCGTGCAATAGAACCTGGAACTGTCCTGCTGCAAGACAGCAGTGCTACCTACTGCGCCACTGAGCAGCTCTTAAAGATGACATATTTAACATTAAAGGGGTACCGGTTTTTTTACATTGGGCCCTTGATTTTACGTTATTACATCGTGTTCTACTCACCCATATGAGTTTGTCATTTGGAGCAGTGCAGAAGATATTCCGTTAGGTTATATCAAGTAACGTCTTCTATGAGCAACGACTTGAAGCAGAAACTAAACTGTTCATAATTTATTCTTTATGTTACGCCAGCATTCATAACATGTAGGCTGAATCACTGTCCCCCAAACATCCGCTGGTTATAATTTTAATATTTCTTTTTTTAAAACAAAGCGGAGTGTGTATGATGTCATCAGCGTGCGGGTACCATTCATTCATCCTGTCCGCTGAACTGCTGCTAGTTTTCCCTCACATGCCTGGAAGATGTCTAGTGCCACTACCACAGATGATCTCGCTCTCCAAATGGAATTGAACAATTCAGATTAGCTAGAATGAATAGAAGGGGTAGAGCGTAGCAGCCTGAGGCCCGGGCTGCCTGTCACAACTCCAGTCAGGCTTGGCGGATGACGTCATACACACTCGCTTTGTTTTTAAAAGGATATAAATATAAAAATATAACGCGCGGATGTCTGGGGGACAGTGATTGCTGCTTACATGCCATGAATGCTGGCGTACCATAACAAAGAATAAATTATGAACAGTTTAGTTTTTGCCTTCAAGTCGTTGCCCATAGGAAGACGTTACTTGGACATAACCTAACAGAATATCTTCAGAACGGCTCCAAATGACACAAAACTCATATGGGTGAGTAGAACATGATGTAATACGTAAAATCAAGGGCCCAATGTAAAAAAACAAAAAAACAGAAAGTGACAGAAAAAGCAACAGAAAGCATTTTGTCTGGATCCATTTTGAGCCTGGATCCATATTTATTTTTCATTCTGTTCATGGTGGAGAATCCTGCTTCACAGCAGCAGGTTGAGCCAAACATCCTCTAAATGTTCAGGGTCATCTTTGAGCACCATTTCACTTTTCTTTCACCAGTTCACCACAGTTCTTCCAGCAGTCCACACTTTCTCTGCTCTCTTTTTTCTCATCATCTTCTCCTTCTTTCCCATCGCCGAGCTTGCCACAGGTTTGCCTGCTGTGTCTAAAGTAGCAGCAGCAGCAACTCAGACTGACAAGCAGCTCATTGGATCATTTGTATTATGTGTAGCCTGGTGCTGGACGCTCTGGAAAGCATTTCCATATTAACAGGAGAAGCGGCACACTGTCGTCGGACAACATGCGGTAATTTATAAATGTTTTAAATCAGGTTGGGTCTGGATTCGGACCGCGGTCCGCTAAACCGTGACCTCTGCTTTAGAGGAAAGGAGGTGAGGCCTGTTTAAGGCTGCCCTCCATCCCTGTTTGCAGGAAAACTGTAAAGGAGGTTCCATCAGTGGAGGACCGTCAGATGACCTACCTCATTCTGTTGGGGTCGATGCGCAGCATGTCTTTGTCCTTCTTCCAGAAGAGCTGCGGTGGAGGAGAAGCATCGACTTTACATTCCAACCGCACCGTGTCGCCTTCAAGAGCTCTGGTGTTCTGCATCTTCTGGACGAAGGTGGGGGGGCGCAGAGCTTCCTGAGCTACAAAAAAAAACATTCATTTTACAGTTTATTCCAGTACGTCTGAAACGAACACGCATTCCAAAAGACTTCAGGGATGCCGTCATGTCCAGACCTATGACATCCAGCCTCATGGTAAACCGGCTCTCTCCAGCCCGGTTCTTGGCCACGCACTCGTACACGCCGGCGTGATGCACCGTGACGATCTCTATGATGAAGGAGTGCATTCCCTTCTCACACACCAGCATCTTGTGGTAATCGTCCGGACGGATCGCTTTGCCGTCCAAGTACCAGGAGATATCTGGCGCCGGGAGGCCTCGGACCTGCAGCGGTGAGAAAACCAGCTCACATTTCCCATCCTGATGGGAGCTGATGCTCTACAGACACCGTGCGGTGTTTGCAATTTTGAAAAGACAGTTACATGATGTAGTTATTAACTATGTTGTTTACTGCCAACAAGCACCGTTATCAGTTTGCAGCAGATCAGGATATGACATCCATCTGTGCTGCTAGGGACATTAGCATCTTAAAACCATCCTAATTTAAAGTGATCTTCGCCTATTGTGCATACCCAAATGGAAAAGGAAACAACTGATGAACTATAAGCCCAAATTACGTGTGATACAGCATTTGAAAGCTAAGACCTTCTAGTGTATGAAAATAAAAATGAAAATTCTGTGAGGTTTATGCTGCTTTATGCAACCCAGCCATCTCTAGCCTCGTTTGTAACCTTATTTCATTGGCTACAAAGGCAAACATCCCACGTGGTCTTAACCAATAACAGCAGGGCTCTATGAGGTGTAATATCGCGCTACTCAGTGCGTCATTGGCTGGCAGGCAAGGAGCACTTGTGAGATTTCATCGGCTGTGTCTGACTCAAATTGAATCATACAAAGTTGCAGACACTTTTGTCTTGTAGGTAAGAAGATGATGTAAAGAAACATACCAAGCATCGCAGGCAAATGTTTGAGGAAGTAAGTCTTATTAGCAAGATGCTAAGCATTAGCTATGACCAGCTATCTTTTCTGATGTCAAAAAGCGGATGTTATGTGGCGATTTTCTCATCATGAACTGTTTTTTATTATGAATATACTGGATTACTTTTAATCTGTGGACACTTATGTACAAATGGAGTATAAACAAATGAAGACTGGATTTATAAAACAGCTTCTGGACGCCTTCCAAGGTATGTTGCTGTGGCTGCTTTGTAATGTTTACATTTTGACATGCTGCTATATCTGTGTTAATTGTGCTTTTGTGCTCACTGTGTCCATAAAATAAACTTGGTGGTTGAATTGTGGGGAATCTAAGCTTTCCAACGGTGTCTAACATGTCTATATTGGTCAACATTTTACCATAGTAATTTTTGTTTTGTTTTTTTACAGTGTCCTGTATGGCAATAACAATAATTGTTTTGAAAATGCCAAAAAAGAGCCCAGCAGATTTTACTTTCACAAGTGGAGCGGTACGGCTATCGCCATAGTGTTCCGCTTGATTTATGCATGGAAATAGCTCTATTATAAGGAAAGGAAAAACAGGAAAAAGGAGAAAAGATAAAAGAGAGGAGATAAAGGGGAGACAATGATAAAACGATACACATTTCGTCTGCAACTGCCGATAATCACATCCTGTATACCTGAAGGAGTTTGACTTGATGAAAAAAAGGAAAGCAGAGACCCAAGATTGGTTGAGATGAAACTAACAGATGTGAGATTGAATCACCTTGAAGTCGATCCTACAGAAGCGTCCCTCCTCCACTGTGAGATCTGGGGGGATCTGAAGGAAGCGAGGAGCAAAACATTTCTCCTGAATGGCTGATCCCTCGTTACTCCTTTCATCCGTCCCAGAGTGATGCTTCCCCCTGAGAGGGAGCAGATATGACTGAGTTTCACCTTCCACAGCTGATCACACCAACATGCTGCATATTTCTGCTCTGTTAGTAAAGGGAGGCTGAACTGTCTAGTCTGTCCAGTCTGATGAGGAAAATTAAAAACCAAGCTGAATGTTTTTTATGGAGTGCAATAAGAAATATGTCCAGGAAATAAACAGATCAGGTTAATAATTGACAGTTCATAAAGAGAGCATTATATTTCATCTCCATGTTTTCTACAACATTAGCTTTTATAGCTGCAAAGTAAACACAGCCAGGCTCCAACAGTCAAGCTCCCAACACAAAACCTAATCTTTTTAAATGAAATATTAATTCAGGAATCTATTTACCACAGTCCACCGGTGCGTCTTCCTTCTGGAGAGTCTGACTGCAAACAAACAACAGGTCATTGTAAAGACGGGTAATTAAAGCTTTGAAGCCTAATCCCACAGGACAATCAAATAGGCGAGGGGAGGCTCTGACTGCGAGCGTGTTTGGACATAATGGATGACGGTGAGGGGGACCCGTTCCCGGAAAACGGGATCAAAATAACCTCAAACTTATCTGGACAGAGGGGATGTGGATATGATAGAGTGGAAATGCCTGCCACAGAACTGTGTGTGTGTGCATCTGATAGGTAAGGAGAGAAGATGGAGCAAAGCCTGTGATCAGGAGGCTTTAGAGCCACCAGAGTGGGGTTGGAATGACGGCATGCAGCAGCTCACTGGCTGCCTCTGCCAACTGTCCTGTTTAGAGGCCCTCAGAGGGGAACCTGCTTCCATTGCAACCATTTAGACCAGAATGATGACATCAGTGTGCCATCTGATGGCTTTCATGAGGGATGTAAACAAAGAATTTATTTACGATTATGGTCGATAGATGGTTTATTGGATTAAAATCTGTTCCATATGATAAACTGATAACATCTTTTTAGAAGGAGTTTATTTCAGTGTGGTAGTATTACCCCCATCCAGTAGAGGGCATTGCTAGTATTTCCAAGATCATTAATGCCAGAATGGAGGAATGCTAGAGTAGAACCCTGAATGGATCCAGAGGCTGGTCCAGGATTATTTACACTGTTTGATGGAAAAATGATGCAGAATGAAATTTATATGGTTCTGTCTGTAAATATAAATCTCTGAGAGCAACCAGAACCACCGGCTTAAAAGCTCTGCTAACAGCTCAAAGTCGCTCAGAACTGATTGTTGGATTACACTAAAAACAGAGAGCTAAATGACAGTTAGTGTCCACTTTCCTGAAATAATCTGGTAACTAGTCTGACAGTATGTCAGAGCGACAAACCATCTGTTAAAATGATAGATTTATTTCTATGTTTACTGGGATTATAAGTGTCTTACATATTTTGTTCATCTTTTTTGTATTCTTAATAGTTTAATTATTTTTAAGAAAAAGTGTTTTGTTCATTCAGTCAATAATTACTACCGGTACTATGGACTTTAATCTGAGAATTCTTTGCCTCAAATTAAACTAAAATAAGATAGAAAATAAATATCTGTGAACTTTCTTTTTCCTTTTTGACAGTTGCCCTAATCCTCTTCAGAGAAAAAAAAAGTCTGAATTCTCAGATTAAAGTCAGAATTCTGACTTTTTCCTCACATTAAACTAAAAAAAATCAGTGAAATTTCTTTTTCCTTTTTGCCAGTTGCCCCAATCCTCTTCAGAAAAAAAAGTCTGAATTCTAAAATTAAAGGCCGAATTCTAAGATTAAAGTCAGAATTCTGGGATTAAAGTCAGAATTTCCCATATTTTTCCCATATTAAACTAAAACAAAAAATAAATCTTTTAAAAAAAATTTCCAGAGGCCCTAATCTTCTTCCGTATACATAATACAACAAAATAACAACAAAAAAAAGTTCAAATTTAATGATTACTATTTTTTTTAACTCAGCTTATTGCAGAACAAAAATTCGGCTGTGCACACTCTGCGCTTGAGACTGCATGACTGCGTCACTTTTGACTAGTACTGTGGCTATAAACCAAGCTTGAAGCGTTGCTCCTGGTGTAACCTTTACCGTCTTGACTCAGAAACCAGGAAACAATGGTACACAAATCATGGTTTACTGCTAATGTTGCTAATGCTACATCCACAACAACTGGCACACACGTCAGATTCTCCTGCGTATCCTCGTTTAAACAAAAAAAGGGGCATGAAATTGTGTTTAAATGAGCTCTATAACGTATAATCTCTTTTCTCCTAAAATGATTAAATATGAATCTGAAAACAGTTTCAGAAGGACTGTATATATAAACCAAGTTATGACTCCCTTAATATTGTGATCCTTACTAAAGAGAAAAAGGTTTTCAGTACCTGGTCAAGTTGTAAATCAGAGAGATTGTCTTGGTCCAGCATGTAGGTAGCGTTGTCTGGACCCAAAAGCCTGCGAGCCATTCGTTCTTCATAGGACAATTTCTGTCAGAAACAAAACAAAAACATCTATACTTAATAAATTTTATTTTTTATGGACAAGCAGAGTAATGAAGAGTGAAAATTAAGGCTTAGAAAAATATCCCAGGGTCAAATAACTTGACTGAGGAATCATTAGCGCTTTAATACAAAATAAAAAATGCTTGTTTCAATGATTTCATTAAAATGCCCAAATCAAGATATAAAGCTTCTGCTTTAAAACCAGGAGTCAACAAAGACACTCGCTGTGCTTCCACTACAAACATGCACCATAGTTTATCAATATTCCACTAAAGAAAAAGTGTCACAATTGCAACAATGACTCATTGAAATACACACATCCTCCTCCCACTTCCACTGGTCCTGTTCATCTTTTTTGCCAGTAAAGTAAGGTTGTTGATAATTCAATTCAATTCAGTTTATTTCTATAGTACCAATTCACATCACATGTCATCTCAAGGCACTTTACAGTTCATCAGATCATACAGTCAAATAAGTTCAAAGTTTTTTATCTAAGGCGAACCAGTTGATCGCATCGAGTCATTGACTCGGATGAAATCCTTCACACTAAGCATGCTTGTGCGCCAGCGACGGTGGAGAGGAAAAACTCCCTTTTAACAGGGAAGAAACCTCCAGAACCAGGCTCAGTGTGAGAATGGCCATCTGCTGAGGCGACTGGGGTTCAAGGAGACAGAAGCAGAGATACAAAAACAGCTGTAAAAATCTGTCCTTAAATCATGTGACTCATGTAATGCAAAAAGATATTTCCTTTGCACTTTTGCGAAATACACCAATTTTAATACAGCCAGAAAAAAACAAACTTTTGTCGAAAAAGATGAGTTCTCTCTCCAAATCGCTGATTTCAATAAGCTAATTAATTTTCATGACAGCTTGTGCATTTTTAGACTAAATGGTAACGTAGCCACTATGACCATAGGAAAGAAAAGGTGAACTAATGTTTGTTGGAAAAATATCCAGGATAACCACGGAGTCTAAGCTCCCCAGGTGAAGGAAAATGAACCATAATGATTTCTATATGAATGCGGGTCATCCAGTTTGCGCGGCTGGCATATGTAAACCTCTCCAAGTCCGGTTACGTCAGTGTTAGCTTGAAGCAAACGCAAACTGACAAACGGGTGCGGAAAATACAAATGGATAGGATCAGCTGCAGAAGAAACCACAAATGGCATCTTATAGTGTTTCTGCTTGCTAGGATCCACAAAGTAGCCAGCAGACAATGTGAAACCTTATTACATGGTTGCTGCCAAAGTCACACAAAGAGAAACCACAGCAGCTGTGGTTAAACACAATAAATTAGGGCACTGGACTGAAGCAATCACCAAAAAACACATAGCTTTATTCACATTAAGTCATATAAAGTTGAAGTTAAGGTAAAGTAAATAAAGGAAAAGTTGAGGTCTGAATTAGTTGTTATGGATTTGTCATTTAGTTGGGTAATCCAACTACTAAAGGTGCTGTTTGTTATCCATCAGAGGCTGTGTGCGAAACGTGAGTGGAACAATGTGCGGTAGAAACAAGCGAAAAATTTGCTTAAGGTTTAGTGTATTTACCCTTTATTTGAATAGGTAAATGAGATAATTTGCCAATGGAATGAGAGCACTTTTATAATTTTTTTATTTATTATCCATTTATTTTTAATCTAAATTGACTTGTTCCATTGGCAAAATGTCTCTTTTACCTCCTCAATTTAAGAAAAAATGCACTTATTTCTGGCCTGGTTCTCTTTAGTTGTACTCCATCCTGGATCGATGCTGCCATCACTTTCAATTATAGATTATAGAGTTGGGCCTGTTTTTCAGTTTCTCTCCTAGACATAGTTATGGGCTCAGTTTCTACTGTGACAAACTGGTCCTGCTCCATTTCATCCTTTGACATAAAAACTGTCTCAAAGTGTCTCCTATCTGTTCATAACTGTCTCATATCTGTTTAATTCTTCCTTTCCCTTTTAGAGCCACCTGTGGAGCTAGTCTACCGTTAGCTTTTCTAACATAGAAAGTATTTATAGATCAGTGCTTCTGCGTTCCTTTTCTATGTCTGCTTCTGTTTCCTTGATTCCAAACTGGCTTCACATAGGCCGCTCACACTGAGCCTGGTTATGCTGGAGGTTTTCTTTCTGTTAAAAGAGAGTATTACTCTCTACTGTCGCTGCATGCATGGTGAAGGATTGCTGTAGAGTCGATGACAAAATGCAGGCAAATGTCTATTGACTATTTGCTCAGCTAGGAGAAGCAAATCCTCCAAAGTCAATGAGTCTTAGAAGCTTTGAAGCAATCTGACTAAATTGTCTCAGTAAAGGGACCTGAGATGAAGTGTGTTGTAAACTGGCGCTATAGAGGTAAACTGAATAGATCCTATATCGGGGTGGGAACTCCAGTCCTGTATCCTGGAACTTTTAGATATGTCCTTGACTTAACACACCTGAAGTAAATAGATAATTAAAAGGACTCTGGAGAAATTGATTGCATACTGGGGAGGGAATTTAACCATTTGATTCAGGTGTGTTGGACCAAGGATGAACCTCAATGTTGCAGAAAACCGGCCCTCAAGGATCTGATACAGAGAATCTGAACAAGATGGAGTTTGGGTGATGGTTTCAGCCTCTTCAGTGCAATGGCGCCCTGCAGGTCATTCAAATAGATTATAAATGTAGAAAAGAGTTTCTGTGAACATTTTTGTAGGTTTTTCCTCTTCAAGAAAGACAGTGTGACAAAAACGATCTAAGAAAACGACTGCAGTAGTTTCTAGGCGGTCAACAAGTTTTAAGTTTAACAAGCATTTATCATAGAAACAAATTTGTTTTAGTAATTCTCCACCAGTTACCTTCACCAATATCAGTCTGCAGGTTACTCATACCTGGCTGTGTCGTCTCCTGGCTTCTTTGGAGCGAAGCTTCTTCTCCAGATCCTGAATTAAGGCATCCTTTGATCCCTGGATGTCTTCATCTGTAGATCGGGCCGAAGAAGGCCGAGGTACAACAGATTTCTTTAAAATAGGTTTAGGAAGGCTGAAGGAAGCAGAGCAGGGAAGTGACTCAGTAATGGGAAGATATAACAAAACAAAACAAAAATTCCCCATAAGCTCACATTAACATCTCTATAGACCAACCTGTCATTGCCACCTTATAAAAGTATTCACACCCTGTGCACTTTTTTCATTTTATTACATTATGTAATATTTCCTTATCTATAGCTCACTAAGCTAACAAAACCTGTCAGCTTACAGAGCTATAGTTAGTTAATTTTGTACGAAAAATACACTTTAAACTACCTCAACAGGTGTGTATCCCTTTAGTCATGTACAAAAAAACTATTTAATTACTTGCTTTTTGGTGTTTTTTGAAGCATATGACCTTAAATAAATTTTTTTGTACATGACTAAAGGGATACACGCCAACCTTCCCCACCACTTGTAGCAGGCTAGTTTTGGCTTATAATAGTGTTGGCCTTTTTAATGTACTTTATCTTACAAATGTACCTAAATAATGTTCTACTGTTGACTGTATGTAGCCTACACAATATCAGTGTAAGGAAGTAAAAAAAAGTTATTTAATTAGGCTACAGTAATGCATTGCTTTTTGCAGTTATGTAGTGATGTAAAGCATTACCAATACAATTTCAGAAATATTTTACTCTGTTATTAAGTTACTTTTCTTCTTTTGTTACTTTGACGTTTATCCAGATAGTGCACATGTGAAGGGATAAAAGCAAAAAGGCTCTTAGAATGAAGTATTTTGTAGTATTTTGAAAATACTAAAATACAGCATTTTATTTTGATACATTTTTAAAGTGGGTATTTGGTATTTTATTTGGAAATACATTTTGATGTATTTGTGCCCATCCCTGCCGACAGATTTAGCAACTTCTGAATAAGAATGGGCAAAACTACTCCACCTGGAGGAGCCGGTAGAGACCGACCATAAAACCATCTGCAGCCGTCATTCCAGTGAAAGGAAGCTCTAATTGTTGAACTCAATTATTTCAGATTTTTCTCTTAAAATTGCTTTTTAGCTATGGAAAGTAGCGTTGCACCGATACCAGCATCGGGAAGGGCCCACGATCCAGCACTAAAATGGTGGTATAGGTATCGGTGAGGACCATGCGCCAGATAGGGCACCGATATCATTCTGAGAGCCAAAAGTTTCTTCAACTATTGTCATTCATTCCAAAGTAGGAAATAAAAAGTTTTACTGGTATTCACTTTATACTTAGTAGTCTTTTTCCTGCTTCATAAAGTAGGCAGCAGCGACAAAGCCATGGCAATTATTTTACATCAAGTAGGAGTATGCAGTTCTTCATATATACACACACACATCAATTTCAAACAGATGGTATCTGAATGACTTAGACTTAAGATTTATTTGGTCATTTTGTATACACAAATGTAAACAAAAAGAACTTTCGTTTAGAAATTATAATTATATTACATTATATATATAAATTATATTAATAGAATTTAGGTATGGTATCGGTATCGGCCGATACTGCACAGCCAGGTATCGGGGTAAAAATGGCTTCAGCGTAACACTAATGAAAAGCAGAAAAAATTAATGCGGTGTGAATACTTTAGCGTGGCACTGTTTTATAAAAGTCTACCTAAACGGTTTGCGTGTCTAAACTTACGTGTTGGGCGTCGCCTTGTAGCTGGCGGGCAGGGAGACGACGGCAGGTGGAACACTGTTCTGATTGGTTGGAGCGGTTGGCTGTGGGTGGGAGGGGGAAACGGGAGAGCGATGGAGAGTGGGAGAAACTGGGCGAGGTGGCTGAGGAAGGGTAGATGTGGGAGCAGGTGTCCTCGTAGGAAGGAGCGGACTGGAGGGGGCCAACGGGGAGGCGGGGGGGTTAGGGGACAGTTTGGAGGAGAAGGAGGACGGCAGCACGGAGCAGAGATAGGCAGCAGAAGCTGACATGGTGTCCTGGTTGGCGGGCAAACTGGCACTGCCGAGGCCGGTGGCGCTGGGGACTCTAGGGGTGAGGGTGATGGTGGAGCGCACAGTGGGGCGGGGCAGCGATGAAGAGGAGGAGGAGGAGGAGGGAGGGGCAGAGGGAGAGATCAGGGGGGTGTTGGCGGGAAAGGGAGGGGCAGCAGAGGAAGACGGGGTGGACGTAGGAGAGTTGAGGCTGGATGAAGACGGGGACGACTTAGCGGTTCCGTTGGACTGGGTCTGGTTCTGAATGTGGGCCACGGACCTGGTTTGGTTCTGAGCCAGACTCAGAGACTGAAACTGGGACTGTGTTTGGGACACAGACTTTGACACCAACTGGGCTTGAGAAAAGGACTGAGCTTGATTAGCTTTCATGGGACCCTGGACCTCCAGCACATTAGCACTGTTCTGGGTACCGCTGAGGTTCTGCTGGTTGTTCTGGTTCTCCTGGGCTTCCCTCAGCACACTGTCATAGCTGGGGGCCTGAAAGGCCGGCTGTGACTGGATGAAGTGCCTCGGCCGCTCATAATTGAAGGCACTGGGAGGGAAGGCACTGGGCGTGAAGGTGGGCAGGTCTGACAGGTTCATGTTGTTCCCTTCAGACTGGGAGGACTGGAAGAAATGGGACATTCAATCCAACAAGTTGGAACCAATGCTTTTCTGTGTTACTTTCTCTAGGAGGACATGAAGCTTACAGTGAAGCTGAGCTTGCTGGGCGTGAACAGCTTGGCCGCTGGCGTTTTCTCCTTGGCTTGCGCCGGTGGTGAGGGTGGAGGAGGGGGGCTCGGCGTACGGACCCGCACCTCTGGAGATCTATGGCCCTCTGAGCTCAGAGCACTTTCCTCCTCGCTACGAATTAAAGGCTCCTCTGTGCAGCGGTTTGAGGCTTCAGGCTCAGGGAGACTAAACAGGAAACAGCAGAAGCAGATTAGCAGTCTTCTACATTTTTATCTTGTTCATTAAACACAAAACTTGTATAAGACAGATTATGATGCTCATTTTCCTGAACACATTAGCAGTGCTCTGTTTTGCTTGTTATCACAACTAAAGTTAGATTTTAAGAGAGACGGATAGAGACAGACAGAGGGATACAAACCCCATAACTTTGGATGCTAATGCTAGCTCGCTAGTCCTCATAATGATATAAAGTTAAAGTTATTTAATTCCTACAACTGAACACTATGAGAGTCATACTGAAGCCATAAGTTGTTGTTTTTTTAATCCTCTTATGAAGCTCTCAATGGTGGATTGACCCTTTCAGGACAGGCTTCAAATTGGCCCTTTGCAGGTTCTTCTTATCTAACTTCCTCACTTATGTACCTTGATATAAGTATAGTGTTTAATTATACAAATATGAATGTGCTCAGATGGATGTGTTGTGTACAGAATTGTAAGGATATTGATAATACGAGAACGGAGGGCAGGGGGCGAAAAGTTTGTTATATTTTGTTTCGTTGTTTTCTTTTGGTGTTAAAAATCAAAAATCATCTTCCTTGTATGGTGTGTACAGTAAGGGATTAACTCAATTGCTGCATTGCAGGTTTTTGAAAGCTGAAATCTGACTCCACCCCCTCTGTTTAAGGTTGTTTTTTCTTTCTTAAGATAGATGGCTTCTTTCACGCCCCTCTCAAATCGACTGTCTTCTTTGTCCAAATGTGAACGTTCTGATCCTCAGAGGAATGTCCTTTGTCCATTAGGTGTAGATGTACCACAGAGTCTTGTCCAGAGGAGGTCGCTCTTCGCCATACGTCTGGCCCTAACACAGAAGAGTGACTCAGATTTCAGCTTTCAAAAACCTACAATGCAGAAATTGAGTTGATCACTTCCTGCTATCATTGCAGCCCCAGCCTCTGTACAAGAGAGCAGAAGACCTCACCTATTCAGCCAGGTCAACAATTCCCTTTAACGACCAACCTTTCAGATTCTTAGAAGGGTATGGTGCATTGCAGGCTAACAAACGAAGCCAAACAACCCCCATTTCAAAGGGGTGGACCCGTTTGTTCGTTCCAATTTGCATGTTTTCAAAACAAATACAAGGTTTTGACGGGAAACTGTATAAAACCTGGAACTCAACGCAATTCCTGACATTTTCAAGTCCAGTGGATTGTTTTGAATTTTCTTTTTTTAGAATGACTATGACCTGGATGACTGAGAATCTTCATCAACGTATCTTCTGACCATCTTTCAGTGTCAACCATCACAAATTGCAGATCTATGATGTAGATCCTCCTTTTATTACTAAAGAAATTCTCTTTTTAAGTCACGCTCTACAGAAGTTCACCAAAAACTAGATCAGCAGCCTTCTTTAGTAGCTAGCTAAAACTGTATTCTTGCGCTGACAGAGGGGCTCCTAAAGGTTTCATACAAGAAACCAACTCTACATGATGTACTATGTTTAGAGAAATGGAGGATGACATTAAATAGCTAGCCCATAAAGTTACATTAAAAATTAATTAACTACAGTCAAAAAAAGATGAAAATTAGCTACAATGTTCCCTCTAACATGTTAAAGAGAGAAATCTACCTAAACACTTAGCTTCTATTTATACACCACATTTTATTAGCTTATCTATTTGGAGTTTAATGTTTTTAATTTAATGTATTTTATCCAGAATGGTGCCTCCCGGAAACAATATCTCAGATCTAAGGTATCGTGCCGAAACGATAAATATTGAAATAATCATCCAACTAATTTGATGGCTCCAAATGTAATACTGTTGCATAGACTGATGCTGCACAGACTCTAAAACGCTGAAAAAATAACCTACTGACAGCAGTAATAAGGATAAAGATCTCTATTCATTACATAATTACATTAATATGGTCACTCTATTTATACATTCAGATGTATGCAGTATCTACGCACGTTCATATTTACTCTTTTGACATTTATAGTTAATTTAAAATGAAAAATTAGGGTTTGTTTTTAAAAGTTCCAATGGCTTAATTTAGAAATGTTAATTTAATAAAAGTATTTCGTTTTTAGATTAACTGATGATAAAATAATCAACATGCAGCACTTAAAAGAACAGTGCAACATTCACTTTGAGCTTAACATGAAGGCATTGCTTTAAAATACTAGCAAAACAATTTATGTTGAAATAAGGTAAGAAAGACAACTTGCAAATGGAACAAGATGATATGCGTTTAAAATAAGAAACAAAAATCTAAATTAGTTTACTTTGAATACCTAATATTGAATCACCTTGTTGTAAATGGACTAAAATACTCCTTCCAATGACATTTCACCTTATTTACCTGCTTATTTTAAGACCTGCCTACCTATTTTTAGATCAGCTTGCCAAGCTGTACTTGGAACTCAGTTTCAGAGAAAATAAAATCAAAGTTTGGAGAAACGGAAAAGCACATGATCTACAACTTAGGATCAGTGTGGTTAAAACTCTGCCCTGTTAAATGTTTTCTAAGGAACGAACTAATGAGAACAACAGATATCACTGGTTCTTGTCCAGTGTCAGCCCAGTTAGTTGGTTTCCTTCCCAGTATGTCTGCTCCATTACTTTTCTGCTGAGAAAGAATGCTGTTGCCATGGCCTCCACGTAGTCGGGCTTGCGCAGCAGAATAATGACAATGGCAGCCTTTTTCTTTGGCCTCTCTCATACGCGCTCATTCAGTGTGGTTCTGTGTTCAGCTCGGTCTCCTCAGGGCACAAAACAAGAGTTGCCCTACCAGCATAAACTGACCCAGAGTCTGAACTGGTTTGGTCACATTTTCATATCGCAGAAGGTGCAGTTTGTTAGGGGTCCTGCTGAACGCCTACATCAGACCAACAGTAAGAACTAAATGTTCAGACTAGAAATGTGGTTTTGGTTAAAAAATGTTGAGATTATGTAAACATCTGGGAAGACAAAAGTAGTGAAATATTCTTCTGGTCCAACTAGCAGAAGAAAACAGATACTTAGGGACTCCTGTTAAAACAATAACTGGTTGGAACAATAGGTCATTACTGTAAAGTAAAATATATAGCTAAAAGCAAAGCTTACAGCTTGAGTGGCTCAGGGTAACCTGAGCTATCTCTACAGTAATGCTGCTATAGGCTTAGACTGCTGGAGGACATAGAGACCTTTTTTCATTATTCTGCTTCATTCTATCTCCATTCTCTAATTCTGCAGCATTTGTTAGTTCAACCTATAGGTTTTGCTCTCTGTGCTATCTGGTCTGTTTCTGTTTGACTGCAACTCCATCCTGGAAATATCAGTTAGCCTGCTGCCAGCAACACACAAAATTATAGATGATGAAGTAGGCCCTGTTGTTCAGTGTTTAGTCCCGTTTCTGTCCTGTTTTACTGGGACTAACTTTGGATGTTTTCTCTTGGGGCTTAACTGAATAGTAAAGGTAAATTATTCTTATTTCTTATTTCAACCGTTGCATATATATTAGCTGTGACATATGAATCAAGATGCTAAGACGGAAAAATTTTGATTGACAGATGACAGTTGATATATGATTGGCTGATTTAGGTGTTCAGGCTGACATTATAACTAACTGACCTGCATGAGATAACGGAAAAAAAACACAGATTTTAGGACAGGATTTTTTTTGTTAAAACAGAAATGTTCTAAATGTTGGGACAATATCGTCTGATAAAGAGTACATTTTTGTATATGTTTAAGCCAGAATGATTTGATATTTAAATATGATTTCCCTACTATTATAAAAGGGAGTTTTTCCTCTCCACTGTCACTGCATGCATGCTCATTGAGAGGGACAGTGTTGGGCACGTTACTTTGAAAAAGTAATTAGTTATAGTTACTAGTTACTTGTCCCAAAAGTGATCAACTGAGTTACTAACTGAGTTACTCCAAAATAAAAAGTAACCAGTTACTAGCTAAAGCAGCTATTGCGTCACTTTGGCGCCACCGCAACCCCCTCACCACCCGGCCCCCCAAATTACTCCGTATTGTGTTTCCAAAAAGCCAGCTGGAATAGAGCCGGACTCGACAAAGACAAGAACCCGCAGAGAGTTTCAAGCCTATTGCAACTCAACATAAAATGACATCAGGGGAACGCTTATCTGATGGGCTTCTAAACCAGAATCAGATAATGCGTCCCCCGCTTGCTATCGGAGGGAATAGTATCTGATGGGCTTCGAAAAACCCGTCAGATACGCATTCCCCTTTCTTAATATATGGAGGGGAACGCTTATGATTATTATGCAATATCATCAGGCTGCATTAACTCTACTCATGGGTGTGTGACGTTTTTTAAGAGGGCGCTCAGATTCTGGTGAGTGTATGATCGTACAGCTCTCCATAGTTCCCCTGTGGCGTTAGCACAGGGGCTTAATTGCCACGCGACCTTTAGCCGCAGCATCGCGGCGTTTCCTGACGCTAGCGCTGGTGAATGCGTGCGCCTGGGCGCCAGCGGAGATGCAGGTGAAACCGTATTCTGATGGGGAAGCGCAGCTCGGCGTAACACTGGTATTTCCAATCTGGAAAACGTTGTTTTGCTGCTGGAGTCCCTCCTCACTCTCCATCTTCTCTGTATGTGCTGTACGCTAACACCCACCAGCAGAAACACCCAACTACCCAACTGACAGACGGAATCTCACTAATTCATCAGCCATTCCCTCATTCCTCCCCTCTTATCATGACAAGGCGCGCCTGAGTCCCATCATGTAAAAAGGTTCATTGTGCGACCTGGAGTAACGCGCAGTAACGGTGTGTCTGCAATGGTAACTGTATATGTACTGGTATATGTACTGGTATAGTTACAGTCAAAGTAATTAGTTAGATTACTGGTTACTAAAACACGTTACTTTCAACGCCGTTAGTCCCATCGCTGCATCCCAATGACACAATGCAAGCAAATATCTACTGTCTCTACATGTTTTTCCAGGAGGAGTGTGTCCTGGATGACCTGACTGTACTGTCTCTAGAAAATTTGAGACAACTTGTGGTGAATTGTGCCCAAAGAAATAAACTAAACTGAATTGAATCTTCTAGCGCTCATAGTGGCTTAAGTTGCTTTAATTGTAAACATGCTGCCTTAATAAGATCATAAAGCAGCTTTCACCTTCAAGTACGATTCAAAATAAATTTAGAAAAAGCAAACATGTTGCAGCTCCCTCTTAAAGTAAGAACTGTATTTAAAAAGTGACTTTTGAATAATCAGAAATTTTAAATATAAACAGCAGGTCAAAGTTTTAAAGAAACCTGATACTGGAGACCAACTCTGACTACTGCATCTCTGATTTTACTACTTTAACGCACAACCCTCTATGAAGACTTACACACTGGCAAAAAAATCTAAATCTAGATAAGTCATTTTACCTTAAAATAAGTGCATTCGTTCTTGAGGAGATAAAAGACACATTTTGCCAATGAAACAAGACAATTAAGATTTAACATAAGAAAAAACAATTGCATTGTCTTATTTCAAGTTCATTTTATCGAGTTATCTTATTTTAAGAGTAAAAATACTCATTCCATTGGCAAACTACCTCATTTACCTACTCAAATCAAGGGTAAATACACTTAATTTAAAACATTTTTTACTTAGTTCGAGATCATTTTTCCAGTACACCAGTAATTTGGTTAACAACTGCAGCCTGTTGAGTCTAAAATAAAGATTTGCGGCGTTATTAGTTCTTGACATCAGAGATAACTTTGGTGTGCAAAGTATTTGAAGGATTATCCTTTCAAACGCTTCATATCCTGCAAATTAATTAACCAACTTATCACATTCCCCGCATTTATTTGATGATTAGATTATTTCACAACACCTCCTAACTTTGGGACACAAGATAATTAATTTAGGTCCTGACATAAGAAATAACGCTGCCAGTGGAAAGCTAGGGACCCAACTTCAGACTATGAGTGGGTCTTAGTATCTGTATTTGTATTTGCTTGGCCAAAGCTATATTCGTCTTGCTATTCGGACGTCAGCTGGCAGGTGCAAGCACTAAAGTGGTGACGGAGCAGCTTTAAAGCATACCAACAAGACGCACACAAACGCTGCAAGGCATTGTGGGTAGGATCAAGGCAGGGTGAGCGACCAATGACATAATGGAGACAAAAAGTGAAAAATGTTCTTAGTGATAACTGGAAACCGCTTTGCAAATACAGACTCATCGTCTCCTAGGGGATATTCGTTTTGCACTAATTTGAGTTATTTTCATACTGAGAGATTAACTAAACAAACGGACGTTTTTCCAATAGATCCACCTGTTTATAAATCTGTTCCATCTCTGTCCAGAAAAACAGTTTCTAGAGACCCGTCATGTAAAGGAGGAGACGAGGAGTGGTTTCTGAAGGACGCCATA